>JAFJYJ010000012.1:8363383-9569266 GCA_019022615.1 Acacia melanoxylon
ATACCCTTGATAATTCGGGCTAGCTGCCATAGCCCGCGATCGTGTCATTGAGTAGGAGGTATCTTGTGTTGTCATGGTGTATGGGCGCCATGGAAACATATAAGGTATCTTGTGTTACCATGGTGTATGGGCGCCATGGAGACATTTTGATATCTAGTGTTGACTGCGGTATATGGGTGCCACGGGAAATACTATATATCAAAGTACGACGTGACAAGATCTTTACGGTCAATCCTGAGCGAATTCTCGATCATCAAGTGGAGCGGCCGACATATAGAGAAAAGTTCTGGAGCGAATAAGTCGTGGAGCTGGTTGCATGCGCAGAGATGCGGTGCGTAAAACTAGCGGCCGAGGTATCTTTTGTCGTCACGGCACGTGGTTGCTAAGGAGACGGTTTTGGCACGTGGTTGCTAAGGAGAGTTTTGGCACGTGGTTGCTAAGGAGACGTTTTGGCACGTGGTTGCTAAGGAGCGAATAAGTCGAAGTGTAGTTAGTACAGAGTCTAAATTGGTATAGAGCAAATTTCGAGGGCGAAATTTTGTTTAACGGGGGGAGAAATGTAATACCCGGATAATTATTTATATGGAATATTATATTTTAGTACATATTACCTATTGGAAATAGGTGAATATGTGGTCTCAAATAATAAGTAATAATTACCTTATTTTGTAAGGTAA
Source organism: Acacia melanoxylon (assembly GCA_019022615.1). NCBI lineage: Eukaryota > Viridiplantae > Streptophyta > Magnoliopsida > Fabales > Fabaceae > Acacia > Acacia melanoxylon. The sequence continues at coordinate 8,364,061 of JAFJYJ010000012.1, forward strand.
TTTCTATTGAAATTAGGGTGAATAATGAGCTAAAAATCCTAAATGAATTTATGGGTCATAAAATGGCTCGAAAATATTATGATAAATATCATATGGCAACAAATATTGACAAAAACTTAGGAAGTATGTTGTCTCTAATTTTAGGAATTTTTGGGATTATTTCCTTGAAAAATAGAGAAGCATAAATATAATATTATTAAAAGCACTTTATGGCCCCGTATTTTTAATATTTTACATGAGACATAAAATACCAATGTAAGTCAAATAGTTGTGAGATAATAATTAATCCTAATTATGAAAATTATCAACAATTAGTAAGTGGCTAATTAAGTAATTAGTGGCTAATTGTTTAGATTATGATATAAGTAAATTAATTATTAAATAATTAATTTAAGGGAGAAATTCGAAATTAATAATTAAATAAATATCTAGATATTTTGAATAAAATAATAATATATCTGGTAAAGAGCCAACAGGACATTTGAGAATGGATAGAAATGAAATCCTACACCAAAATTTCGAATCCTAGAGAGAGGTTTTAGAGAGAGAAGCTCTGGAGAAAGTCTGAGCAAAGCCGGGATATTTGAGATAATCGGACCGCTGTTGTACCGCCATCGTACCGCTGTTTGCACCGCTGTCAAAAATTACCGTTTTTCGTAAAACGTACCGTTTACCGTCAACGAAGGTACGTTCGCGTACTGTAACACTAGCTCTAATGTTTATTATATGATTGTATATGATTGTTGTGTAGTAGTGTACGAGGTTATGCTATATACACGGTATGTTACATACGAGGTTATGTCACATACGAGGTAATTATTGTTGTATCATACGAGGTTATGTTACATACGTGGTTATTATCTTGTATACGTGGTTATGTGTTTTTAATCATACATCTCGTTGTGGACTCGTTGTATTGATTGCCGTTGTCGTGTATATGTAGTCGTATTTAAGCATGAGGTTAATCGTTACCCGAGATCCAAATTGCAATTGGATCTCGCTCTTATCATAGCGTCGGTTCGAAGAACCGAGGACCGAGGAGAATGGCGAGCGGCCGTACGTAGTCCCGATCGAAGACTTTCTTTCGTTGTTATTCATTTTGAAAACTCTCGGTCAATGTACCGCTTCGTAAATCAGCCGGACTTACGGCAATTTGAATAAATGTATCGCTTACTCAATTGCTCCGATGCTCTACTCTGATGAAAAAAAATATACTGCTTTTGGAAATGGAATGTTACAACATGCAAAAAAATATTGATGTACAAAGTTTAAAGACTCACACTTAGGTTTTCCTCCACAAGGAAGGCTCCTTTTTAAGCAGGTACGTCTGTAAGATGAATAAAAGTTATAACAAATAAATGAAAATGGTGTAGAATAATTTTAAAAAGATAGCTATAAGCATAATCTTACGTGGTGTTTGCTGAAGATGATAGGCTTGAGGCCAAGTTTCTATATGTGACACCAAAAAATGGCTTGGAGTTTAATGCATATATAATTCCTTTAAGAAAAAGAAAAAAGTAGTTTCTTTTTTTTTGGGGGGGGGGGGGGGGGGAAGGAGCTTACACATTATTATACCGACAAGCAGGTGCATCTACATCTATCTCCGAAAAATTGTTGTAAGATAGATCACCTGGAAGAAAATGTCTTGTGAAATTACAAATGTAAAATTTTTTTCCGAAAGATTTATTTTAATTCTAAATATAAGTTCTCAATCCACTTTATCTTTTAAGTTTATAATTATTTTAAAAAAAATTATCCCTATTGATTGAATGTATTAAAGAAAACTTTTCCAATGGAGTAGTTTCTTTTGCAAATGAGTAAGGGATACATAAGGAAAATCAACATAATTTTTCTTACAAATAATTAATTTAATTATTTTTCTTAATCTCTATAAAATAGTTATCTAGCTTGTATATTTAGTACTGAATAGACAAAGTAAGAAAAGGACCAGGGAGATGGGCTACCTATTTAGAAGGGTTGGTCAGGCTCTTCTGTAATTTATTTAAACTTTAAAAGCATATGGATAAAGCAATTAAAGGTGGGGAGGAAGTCTTCGCAACTATTCGAATTAAATTATTTCATTAAGAAAATCTGGTTTGAACTGGCATATAGACATCTTGAGTTATCGAGATAGTTTAATCAAAAGTTGTCTGTGTAGAAGATTGTCCACATAAAAACCTTAAATTGTAGCAGCTTAATTTTGTATATACTGCATATGAGAACTTTCACATTATAAATAATGTTATAAAAATTGATTAATTACAAATGATGACAGATTTAATGGTTAAAGAAATTTTCTTATTATGATTTACGGTAATTAATTTCAAATAAACATGGCATTGAACTATAGTCATGAGAAAGAAAATTAAAATTCAAAAAACATTATACTAACCAATAACTATATTTGTCTTGCAGTATCCGTTCAGGAATTTTTCCAATGAGAGAATTTTCAGTTAGAAACCTGCATGTATGATTAATAATTAAAAAATAGTAATTAAGAAATTAAGTTATAAATACTTATTATGTAGAATGTTCCCTTACATGTACTTTATCCTTAGATTGTTCAAGTCATTGGTGTTGTTTGGGATTTCACCGATCAACTTGTTGAAGCTCAAATCTCTGCAATTAAACGTGTGACACAAATATTGCTTCGTAAAAATAACTGAATTAGAATAAAGAGAAAATAGTAGTTCTAGCTTGTAATATATAATCAATATAAGTAATAATCTCTAAATTAGGAATTAGATTATCAATTAAAGTTTAATTGAGGATATTTTTAAGAGTATTCTAGATTGACATTATATATATGAGTATGAAGCAACTTACAGCAATAAGTAAGTTTTCCATTTTACATAATTTGGAATGGAATCATGGATGGAGCAATTTCTCAAAATCCTGAGAATAAAACATAGCATGAAAATTATAAACTGAATTGAAAATACATCATTTAATTTGCATTGTAACAGATTTTCAGCTGATTGTTAGATTCTCAACTTCCAAGTATCGCAACGATGTCAAATTTTCCAAATTAGGAAATCTCATTGTCGCTGGTCCATGCAAATCAGATATGGCCCTGAATTAGATATAACCAAAAAAAATCATCAATAATGGGAAGATGTTATTATGTTGAAATTAAAATTCATAGCCATTGATTAATTTGCAAACCAATTATAAAGGAATGAAGAAGTACACACAATAGATCCAATTTTGTTAATTGAGATATAGCTGTAGGAATGGGGCCTTCCATAGATGTTCCTCGTAAATCCCTGCCCAGAAAAGTATTTAGAAAATTAAAAATAGTAAGCAAAATAAAGGAAATATATCAAAAAGGCAAAAAGCCTAGTCCATGTAACCTTTTTATGTGTTTGGATTAATTTAATTATTAAAATTAAAATTGTTTCATTTATTTTATTTTATTTACTTAGTCTAACATATATCTGATCAGTTCAATTTTATTTCTTATTTTCACTCCATATCAATCACTTCCATCCTAATGCTCTTTTCACACAACATCCCATCCTTTTTTAGGTTACATATAGCATATATAAGATTTTTTTTGTCTTAAATATATCTACTTAAAGGTTATTAATAATTGTTTTCTAATTTTATCTTTATTCAATTCTGATTGGAAAGAAAATAAAAAGAGACGTGAGAAAAATTGATAAATATAGAAAGAGACAGACAATTTAATAAGGGTAAATTTAGAAAATTTATCAATTTAAAACTCATTTAATGATTTAACTATTATTCCTTTTTTTTTGGTCAAAGCTAATTATATTAATATAACAAACTGGTACAAAAACTTAACATAAACAGTATGAAATACAAACAAAATCAAATCAAATACACTAGAAAAAACCTAAATATAAAAATAGCCAGTCACCGAAAATAAGATTTAGGAGTAGAAGTAGAATCATGGACAAAAGCGGCCTCCTCGATATCCAAGGTTAGAAGTGACAAGGAAGAAAATGTTGGTTGTAAAACCCACCCTAAAGGGCACACCTCCTTATAAGGATAAGCTGCAATTAGAGCAGCTGCACAAGAACCCCGTCTAGGGGTAAAGAATGAAAACCCAACCTCAGAAGCAAGAAGACCTATATTGTCCTGAAGAACACTTCTGCTCCTCCATTCACACAGATCTGGTAACCTCAACCACACATCAACCAACGCCTCTTTAGATCTTCCCCCAAGAGCGCAGGTCCAAGCTACCAAATGATAATCGGACCAAATAATGCTCAAACCGCCATCCAACCAAGAGGATTTGGACACAGATCTCACAGATCTGTTTATTTTCTGAGAAGACAAAAACACCGCCATGAAACCCAGTACAACAAAAAAAGAACTAAAAAGCATATAACTCCCACCTCCACAGAACAGATATGAAGAAGGAGAGGGAAGAGGTCGCCACAGGGACGACAATCCACTATCGCAACTCAAAGGGAGAAGGCCACATATCACAAATCTGAGAACAGATCTACCGTTGGGACCAGATCTACCACTTTGTCTTAGGTGTGTCATAGAAGGATACCCGCCTGCGGCTTGTGATGGAGCCACAAACCACCGGCGAGAAGGTGGTGTAGATGGCTGGGAGAGGAGTTGCAGAGAAGGGGGAAGGATACGCCAAAACCTTATTATTCCTTGATATGTAAGAATTAATTGAAATAGACTTATGATAAGGATCAAAATGACATATTAAACTCACATTTTATAAAGTCCGGTCCAATTCCCAATAAAATTGGGTAATTTCCCTGTTATGTTGCTCCCATCTAATGCACTGCAAAAATGTTAGGGGAGAGATTTTATAATTGAAAAATATATCAACTCAACATCACACTGAAAGGAATGACTAATATATTATACTACTCACATCAATTGTAGTTTCTTCATATTGCCAAAACTTTCGGTTATTGACCCTGAGAAGTTATTTCCAAAAAGAAACATGAAAATTTTGAATTATATTCTTACAAATAGAAAACACACTAGTACAAAAAAGCCTTTTAAGACCGGACAAAAAACGCTTCGTAAGACCGGATCTGGAGTCGGTCTCGTTCTGTGCGGTATTAAAAATATGTTACTAAGACCGGATGAACGACCGGTCTTAAAAATCGTTTCTAAACCGAACTTTTGAAATATCCGGTCTTAAAAGTGTTTTAATAATAATAAAAAACCCCAAATGAAACAATTGGTCCCAAATTACCAGATCTGGCAACATTTTGAATGTCTTTACGTCATTAGCGATGAAGAACCAAGAGAATATTGGAAGCAACAACAACAACAAAAACAAAAAGAAGATTACAAACTTTAAATAAGAAAAAATAACAAGAAACGAAATCATTCACCATGGAAATCAAATTTAAATCAATATAAAATCGAGAGATGAAATTGAAGTCCAGATCTACAAAAAAATTACAAGCTTAAAGAAACCAAATCTCGAGCGGGATCCTCTTGTCGGTACTAGCAAAACTTCTAGCAACCAAAATCGAAGTCTAGATCGAGCGGGAGTGGTCAAGGTAGGAATAAATAGACTTATGCAAGAAGAGATCTCGGGCTTGATTTTAATTTGGATCTCGTGCGAAAACACCATGGGAGGAGCCATAGATCGAAGAGGAAGGAGCCGCCGTCATCCGTAATCCTCGAAGTAGTACGCTTTCGTTGCTTGAGGATTGGAGTCGACGCCATTGCAAAACCCTCGAAGCATCTCACCGCCAACGTTGCTAAAGATTTGATTATGTAGCTCTTGGGATGACTTACAAAGATTGAGTAGGTTAGAGGAAGAGTATAACATTCTTGCTGAGGATTTAACCCGTGAGACTCTTGGGACACTCTTTGAATCTATAACTAAGTAAATGTTATATCACCAAGAAGACAAAGTAGACTCTCGGACTTAACAGGTTTAGCGAATTTAGCTTTTTTTGTTTTTTACACTTTTAAGACCGTTTTTTTTAAACAAGCGGTCTTAAAAGTATTTAAGACCTATTTTTTGAAACAAACGGTCTTAAAAGTGTGGCCACCGGTCGCTTTTTTTTTTTTACACTTTTAAGACTTTTTTTTGAAACAAGCGGTCTTAAAAGTGTGGCCACCCGGCCGCTTCTTTTAACACTTTTAAGATCGGTTGTTTGAAACAATCGGTCTTAAAAGTATATTTTTAAGACACGTTTTTTGAAACAAGCGGATTTTAAGTTAGAGATCATGATTTTTTGAATTTTGTAATTAAATTATTGATTGTAATCATCTTAATTAAGTTGTTAGAGAGATTTTATGAATTAAGTTAGCGGATCATGGTTTTTTGAATTTCGTAATTAAATTCCGATTTGTAATCATCTTAATTAAGTTGTTGGAGAGATTTTAGGAATTAAGTTAGCAGATCATTGTTTTTTGAATTTTGTAATTATATTCCTGATTGTAATCCCTAGATTATAGGAACTGCCTAGGTCAGAAGATTATTTACTTATTAGCATATGTATATAATTCCAATTAAGCGAAGGAATAAATCATCGCATTCTCGGACTCATCTCTAATCAGCGTCTTCTCACAATATTTACGAAATTGCCACGGTCATATTTTTAAGATCGCATATTTTATAGTCCCGGTCTTAAAAGTATTCTATATATTTACGAAATTGCCATGGTCATACTTTTAAGACGAGATCTTTTATAATCCGGTCTTAAAAGTGTTCTATATATTTACGAAAGTGCCACCTATCATATTTTTAAGACCGGATACTTTATAATCCGGTCCAAAAAGTTCTTTATATTTACGAAACTGCCACCGGTCATACTTTTAAGACCGGTGCGTCAATATTCCGGTCTAAATGAGGCGGTCTTAAAGCCCTTTTTTGCACTAGTGACACATACAAAAGCAATATGAAAACTTCTGTATAACAAGACTATAACTCATAAGATAAAATAAAATCATTTACATATAAAAAATTCTTACAGTTCGTGTAATTCCTTCAATTTTCCAAGACTAGAAGGAAGAGTTCCTTCTAACAGATTATCTCTCAATCTTCTGCAAAAAAGTACCCAAACTATAAAACTATTTCTCAATACAACAACTACTTTTAGAAACTATAAGTGTAATGATTTACACTCACAACTCCTCCAAAGTTGTAATTTCACCCATTTCATTTGGAATTGGACTACCCAAAAGTCTCTGAAACATAATTTTAAGAGATGAATAATACATATGGTCAAATGGTTCAAGCTTGTAAAGTTTCATGCATGCAAATTAACATAGACTAAGAAAACAACCATATTCATTCACAACTCACTACTACAAAAAAGGTCTTTAATGTCCTAAATAAGACCCAATTAACGTCCTTTTTTAGAGGGACGTCTCGTGAGGTGACGCAAAAAACTTTTACTTGTGGCGTCCTAACTTTATTTAGGACACCTTATTGAAGACGTCCTTAATTTCATTCAGGACGCCTTCTTATTGAAGACGTCCTTAATATCATTCAAGACACCTTATGTAAGGCATCCTAACATAAATTAAAGACGCCAAAAATCATTAAATAAGGGGGATTTTGGCGTCTTTAAAGTATAATCAAGACGCCAAAAATCACTTTCCTAATTGTTTGTTCATGGATTTTGGCGTCCTGAAATTTCAATCAGGACGCCAAAAATCACTTTGCATTGGCTATTCAAGATTTTTGGCGTCCTGAAAGTATAATCAGGACGCCAAAAATCACTTGTTCATGGATTCTGGTGTCCTGAAATTTCAATCAGGACGCCAAAAACTAATATAATTATCACTCGAAAATTCCTCCGTTAAGCTATTCAGGTCAAAGCTCTCTCTTCTTGGCTCTTGATTGCTCAATTAGTCCGATCTAATGGAATGCAGTACTGATAACATAAATCAAGGGCAATGTAAAGAGGGAAATTATGCGATGTTTATTTTGTTATACCACCAACATACATAAAATGTGAGCCACTGATAACAGAGGAAGCAGTAATATTGGACTCCCATTGTAAAGAACAAACAAGGCTCCCGCTCTCAAGACTCCAAACCCGCCACAACCGAAGAAAACTAATTAGATATGCTTCATAAGTGATTTTGCCAATCATTGTTCGAAAAAATGGTGAGTGCACACTTAGCAAAATAGAAGAAAGATAAATCTATTAAGAAAGAATAGAGCAAGCATCTCCTAGGAAAATCACTGCTAGCCAATTTATAGAATCAGAAATGCAATGAAATAATTAAAGTTTGGAAAAAATGCCCCCAAAATATCTGAAACTGAATGAAAGAAAATAACAAACATTATATGACCGTTGGGAACCATCCAACAACCTTAGAGGTTCCTTATATTCGATAAGACTTTTATCAAGTGGAACAGGGATCAAGTGGAATATTAGGTATGTGTGGGTCCAGTGACATAGGTCAAGAAATATGTGTGTTGTGCTGGAGAGTCTAGCCTTGGGAATAGACTGGATTGTGGGTTCTTTATTAGTTAAAGCATTAAAACGGATAATAAACTCTCAAGTTCACATTTTCCATGATCTCTAACATATCCACTAAAAATTTAAAAATAGGTATCTTACAGAATTCGAAAAGATATAGCTAATAGAACTTGAGAGTTTAGTATCCGTGTTAATGCTTTAACTAATAAAGAGAAGTGAACAATAAACATAAATGAAACTTGTTACAAGATTTTGGGAGTTATCGACAACGGTAGTGTTATGATTAATGTCCTATGCGGTGTCAACAATCAATGAACAGAACGAGCCATTGAAAGTACCATGGCATTTATCTGTATGCTCGATGTGAGAAGATCAACAATGCTTTTAGGTGATAAATTCACTTACGGATGTAACGAAATATAAGACAAGAAAAAGTAAATCAAAATAGAAAGTATGTATAAGAAACAAAATATGAACTAAATAATTATAGTTAACAAACATACCGACACCACTTTTCATATAAACTTACGTCTAAAAATAGTTTGTTATTTCCATATGATACATTTAAATTTAAAACCTCGTATAATTTTTAAATTCAAATCCAAAGTCTAACAATGTTGGCTCTAACTTCTAATTTTTAAACATCTAACTTCTAATTTTTAAATATCACTCTGACACTGATGTTAATCTTAAAAGAATCTACATTCTATATTATTAAAATTATTCATAAACTATCATAAAAATGGAAAATAATTTAATTATCTAGTCAAGATGGTTATATACTATTTACAACTTTTTCTAAGGTCTAGTCTCCTTTCTTTGGGATCATTAGTGTCCAAGCTGTGATTGGCTCAATTCTAAGCCATGCTTGGCACATCTCCAAGCCACAAATGTGTTGGGCGATTTCAACAAATGATTGTGATAGAGGTTGGACATACAAAACATCTAAAAGTGGGTTGGTTCATGCTTTGTAGTTCTTAAACGAAAGCAGGTCATAAGACTAGTATACATCATATAAATAAAAGACATGATGAAACTTCACAAGAAATTGAAATGAGATAATACAAAAACCCAAAGCACTATCTTTCGCCAATATTAGTTTGCACTGCTAAGGCACCACGTTTTAACAACAGGTGTTTAGCACAATAACATTTTAAAGTGCACTAATGCTCCAACTATGACTATAAGATCATTTGAGACAACTCATCAGACAGGAGGAAAAGAACAAAAACTTACTCCTAAAAAGGTGGTTCTCCAGGCTTGCAAAAAAAGGTTTTAAGACCGGACAAAAGAGGCATCGTAAGACCGGACCCACGACCGGTCTTGTTCCAGCCGGTATTAAAAGTCTAACATTTAAGACCGGACTCGCACCGGTCTTAAAGAAACTCTTTTAGACTGGACATTTAAAACATTAGGTCTTAAAAGTCGTACTAAATAAAGCTGAAATATTCTTTGTTCGGTCCTAAAACTCAACTTTTAAGACCGGACAAAAAGTCGGCCGCTCTTAAAAGACCAGAATTTTAAGACCGGACAAAAATAAATCCGGTCTGAAAAATAGTGGCTTCTAAGACCTGACGACTAATTATACGCGGTCTTAAAAGATTGACTTTCAAGACTGAATGGTAAGTACATCCGGTCTTAAAAATTGAATTTTTAGACCGGACGTATAAATACACCGGTATTAAATGACCAACTTTTAAGACCGGCTTAATATATACATGACCTTTAAGACCGGACATATAAATACATCCGGTCTTAACAGTTGAACATTTAAGACCGGCGTATTTATTTCCGGTCTAAATTTTCCCGAATTTTTTCCCTGTTTTGTTCTTCCTGATCATATATATGGACAAATCCACCATCTAATCCAGCACATAAAAGTCTATACTTTAAGCTACAAGCTATGAACAATTATGAATAAATTGAATTGGGAAAAAGAATACAAATATTATTCACCATGAGTTATGTGGCTTCTTAATTAATAATTATACTATGACTACAACACCTAAATTAATTTACACAATGAGATAACTTACTTACAGCAAATACAATAAGTTACAAATACAACATACATGCCCAACATAATATTCACCATGCCTTCATCTAATTCCCACCCAACAACGTAACATCCTCTTTTATAACATACCCCTTTGAATCGAATCCTGCCACAAAAATAAAACAAGAATAAACTATTAATTATGAATTCCAGCCATGTTACTAACAGAAATTAGAGAACACGCTTCATATGAACGTCAAACATTAGTCAAATTCACCTCATTAAGTTTCAACATTTTATTTAAGGAAGATGTAGAATTGTAGAAGAAATTGAGAGAAACAGAAGAAAGGGAGTTGCAGAATTGCTGCCAACTCAGTCAATTCATTCATTCATTCATCATAACTGGTTCCTACACATATTAGACTAACTTCTTATATATAGTTAGAGGCTTGACTCTTAAGGCTCAATAACAGCTTGCACCGAAAACCATTACACAGTTAACATACTAACTAACTAACAGCAATGTCTAACCACTACCTACTATAACAGAACTAACACTATAATAATGGCTTGACTCTTATGCCATTATTATTTCTCTAATTATCTTATTAGTATTTTACCTTTTCAGGGTTTACATATCAGACTTGCATAGACAAAGGCAGGAAATGTATACTTCTATTCACACACCAAACCATTTAATTAACAGATTGGATTAACACAATAACATTCACATATCCGCACGGGTTAATAAGCAAACAAAAGGGCAAACAAAACTAAATATAAACTCACTTTGAGCTTCGGGAGTGGTCCGCTTGTTGAACAAATTTTTACCAAGTTTGTTCATCAATAAATGTGTACTTGTTCCAAGGATTTTCTTCAGGCTAAACCTCGGCAAAAATATACGTGTTAGCTAGAAAGGTCTTAAACTTCCTCCACCGATCAGCACAATAAGACAATGTCTTGTCTTTCAACTTATGACAGTCAAGGACAGTATATGTAAGCCGAATAGTGTCCCAAATAGGATCCTTTACTGTGCCAAAGTCCACATTTTTCCACTCATATGCTAAGATGCTAACCTTGCTGCGTGCTAGATAGCCAACAAAACTAGTATATTTGCATTTATTAGGACCGAAAGATTCCAACTTTTCATCAAATTGAATCTCGAGCCTTGACCCAGAAGTCCGAATTAGGGTTACATCCATCATTCGTGTGCCTCTTCTACCATAGCGTGCAGGGAGGTTACGAGGCTCATTGTGAGATGAAGAGGGTTCATTCGACTCATACAGTCACACCAAGAATCGGCGTTCCTAACACGAATAGAATTGTTTTCACCGTTCATTCTCGAGACGGGGAAGAGGAATGCCCGAGCAAATGAGAGAGTACGAGGCTAATGGTACGTAGGCAAGGAAGAGAGGTAATGCAACAGGAAGGGTTTCACAACGTGATCAGAGGTTCTTCAGTGAAAGTAACAAAAGCTTTCGCGACGCTTCATTTTTAAGACCAGATAAACAAGGAGATGATCTTAATTTTTAACATTCAAGACTGGTCATATTAAAGTCCGGTCTTAAAAGTAATTAATTTTTTATCCACACTCTTTTTCTATTTTTTGTACTGGCCGCATTTTATGTCCGGTCTTAAAAGAATAACTTTTAAGACCATCTTTTAAATATGTTCGGTCTTAAAACTTTATTACCTTTATATTTAAATTTTCCTTATTATTTTGGATCCGAGAAAATATTAGTCCTATTTGTATGAGATTTCTCCATAAAGTAATTGATATTTGATTTTTTTGATAACATTTTTAAGACCGGTTTGTTTTTTAACGGGTCCGAATAATATATTTAAGACCTATGAAAAAATGATCTGGTATAAGAAGTTCTTTATATTTACAAAACTGCCACCGATCATACCTTTAAGACCGGAGCGTCGATAGTCCAGTCTAAATGAGATGGTCTTAAAACCATTTTTTACAATAGTGTTCCTCGAGGCATAAATTCATAAACTAGCAAGAAAACTTGCTCCAGCCTGTCACATAACACGTACAAGAAACATTATCAGGAAACAACTAAAATATAATGCAGTAAAAAAATGTAAAAAAAAAAAAATCTACAAAATTCATAAGATAATACACTTTATGAAGGATACAATGCCAAATGCTCCCTTTCACAAATTTAATTATGCAAGAGAAACAGAAGTTTACAATAGACGCATCAATCTAAAATCATTTAAATTAAAATAGGACGGTGAGTAATCGCATTCCCTAGCTAATGGAAGGCAATATATAGTTCAATAGTATCTACGGTTAAACAAATATACATTTTGCTTCAAATAAGCAACTGCCTCTCTCTTGGAAGAGAAATCAGAGAAAACAGAAGATGAATGTTCGTCAATGAGAACTTTAAGTTGTTCCAGTTTCAATGATTCTCCAGGCACCTGGAATTAAGCCCTTAATCAGATAAATTGGATCTCGCATTTAAAAAAAAAAATCAAAACCAAAATTATCTCTCACCCTCCGCAAAATTTGTCTACAAAGCTTCTTCAACTTCACTTTGGATCCATTAGTCTTCTCTTCCTTAATTACGTCACCAAATTAACAATCAAACGATATATTTTGAAGAAAATCAAAATAATCAAACAAAACTCAATTTAAAAAACACACAAAAAAGGAGCAAACTGTGGAAGAAGAAAGAAGGTGAAAGATGTAGAACCATGGAAGAAACAGAGAGTAAACAGCCTGAGAAACTGATGAAACTTCCTCATGAGATTTGGCTCCCGATCTTGCTCAAAATCAAATAAGAACATATCTGCGTTCATTGCCTCCAGATCTGTGTTCGTCGCCGCTGCCGTCGAATTAGTGCTCATTGTTGCCTCCAACGCCATGGGGTTAGGGTTCGGCGCCACCGTCGCTGCTAGTTGGTGCTAGTGCTAGGGCGCAAAGCTAAGGCGAGTCGAGGGAGATGGATCAATCTAACAAAGTGAAGGCTTAGACAAACCTATAAGAAAAAAAAAGAGAGTAGAGTTACGGGTTTGGAGTGAAGGCTGGGACAAACCAATAAAAAGGAGTCAGAGTCACGGTTTGGTTTTTTGACGTCCTTAAATAACTCATAAGACGCTAAAAATATCGATTTTGACGTCCTGATTTACTCTTAGGATGTTAAAAATGTTGATTTTGACGTCTGAGCCACTTTCAGGACGTTAAAAATACACTAAATATTTAATTTAGGAGGCCAAAAATAGACTTTTGGCCTCCTAAACATTCAGGACGCCAAACATTCTCACCAGGCGCCAAATGTTTCTAAATGTGCACCAAATAAGTCATTTTTGGCGTCCTAAATATATTTTAGGAAGCTAAAAAACTCACTGGCATCAAAAAATTTCTCCAAATACGTTTAATATTTAATTTTAAACGTACTAAATCTAATTTAGGATACCGAAAAACTTTTTAGGCGTCCTAAATTAATATTTAGGACGTCTAAAGTCTCAAAGTGCAATAAATAATTACAACAATGTCACTCTCTTCACTTTTTACTTCATTTTTTTAAAAAAAAAAACAGATGTCTTTTAGGGTAGTAGTATTTATAATTTGTAGTAGTGATTTTTTCATCACTTACAATGCAACAAGAGGGAGTCTATCAAAGCTCCTTGGGATTGATCCAGTTAGATAATTGTAAGACAAATCACTGTGATGTATAAAAATTACATTTTAGATCATAAATCCCACATTCCAAACAGGTATACTCATCTACTATTATATATTCTTATAGTCGTTGCAAATGGATAAAGTATCCAAATTCACTTGGTAAAAATCCAGATAGATTGAGACTGTCATAAAGTCGTAAAAAAGGAAAACATATCATTAATAAAAAAAATTACATATAAAGAGCTAAATTTTAAATTAAATTATGTTATAATTAGCTCAAATATTTGTTTGAATATTAATTTTGTTTCGATGCGGCAAAACCTTACTGTGAATATTATGGAAATACATCCCAATAGTTTAAAAAATAATAAAGAATAAACTTTTCTATTTTATATGACCTAAACCCAACTTAATCCAAATGCATCCCACGTTGTACTTACATATGTGTAACATGACAAACTTTTCCATTTGAGAAAGTGCAATTGCATGTTACATTGCTTTCGATGTCCTTCTCTTCATTAATAGTTTCATTTTTGAAGCCTCCATCAATACAAGAACTTCCACTGTATTGCTTTTAAAACTTCCACTGTATCAAACAAAAATGAGTTTTTTTTTTTTTTTTTTTTTAAAAAAAAAAACTACTCACCATAATGTAAGAACATCAATATCTGTATTTTATGTTCATGGACATTTGTAAACCTTATTTATAAAGCAATGTCAAATTACTTCGCGTGGCCCAGTTTGTTTAACTTTCAGCCACATAAATATTGACATTAATATTGATGAACTTGAAATTAAATTTAAAAAAAATAATTCGTAGAAAATATCTAAATTGTTTTTCAACCTCATCTCGACGAAGAAATGTCTTCTTATATATCCAGAAGTGCAGCAGTATTGCCCAAATATGAGAGCATCAGTATTAATTAAAATTTAGCTTTTATATTCTCTTTCTTTTATAATGATATATATTTCAAAATATATACAAATATAACAAATAATTAATATAAATTTCAAGAATTTATTTGGTTTATTTTATTTAAAAAGGAAAGATTGATAAATGACTGTTAACAAATTTTATAAAATATAAATAAGAGAAGACTGCACAGAATACAATATATTCTACAAATCAAAATGAATCGCTGTTATGAAACAAAGAGATAACGAGTTTGAAATTTAAGTATATTTATTATATTTATTTCAGTTTCACGAGTATGATGATTAATATCATTTAGAAATTATAAAAATAATATAAATTAAGCTAATTAAATATATATTAATAGATAATAAGTAATTGATAAAAAATAATTTTCTATCATGTTCTATGCATGTAAAAAGATGATGCTTTATTCATATAATAGCCAACAAGTTCGCTAAAAAAAAATCATTTTAGATATAATTTATCTATATATAATATAAACATTTAAAAGTCACATATATATATATAAAATTATTATTGATTATATTTTTCGTTAAATAACTTAACTGTGTAAACGAGAAGAAGTTTTTAATATGTTTTTAAAATTAAAGGAGTATATAAACTGAATATTAGCATAAAATTAAAGGACTAGAATCCAGTAACAATGAATCAATAAAACTACAAGGTTAAGTAAGAAACCTTCATGTTCTGGAATGAGTTGAGCATTGGATTCATAGTCCATGAAAGCATTCAAAGCGAAGCATCCAAATATGAAGAGGTAGAAAAGTTTAGAGCTTGAAATCCCAAACTCCATTTATGTTGTTTGCAGTTGGCAGAAAACAACTTTGAGAAGGAGAGTGAAGGAAGAAGAAGGAGACGCATAATGAGAAAAGAAGAATGCGTCATTTATAAACTGATTGAATCAATCCCTGTTTCTTGGTTCAATGATTAAATCAAGGTCAATTTTGTTATTCTTAATAAAAGGAAGATATTGTTAATTTTATATTTGAAAATAATATAATTATAAATGTAAATCCGTACATACATGAGATGGTTATACAAAAACTTCTTCTTTTGACAAAATAATAATAATAATAATAATCTTATATTATGGAAATTAACAACAACAAAACTAACATGTTATAACAAATTTCACTAACTCCTTATAAATTTTATCAAGTACAAGTTTGTTTTAAAAAATAAATTAAAATTTAACATGTTTAGGAGAGAAACAAATATAGATAAATACTTTTTTTGACCTCAATGTAAATAAATAATTTAAAGTATATGCATGTGTGTTGTCAACAAAAATAAAATTTAAAAAAAAAAAAAATCAATCTTATAAATTTTATCATTTAATTTAAAGATTAGGAGAAAAGGAGTATTTCACTTAGCTTAAAATCATGGAAAAATTCCTCTAAGGTTCTAAGAGACCAAAAAATATAAAAAAACCCACAGAAATGTAAAATGTCAGAAAAGTCCTATTAATAGGGATTAATATTCTATCTATGAGATTAACAACTTTTTGGGATTTTTCGACATCAAAATTTGTTGTGGGACTTTTTTGGTCCATGGAACTTGGGAGAAATTTTCCCTAAAATTATAGGAAAATATCGGTGAGGTCCTAGGAAGAGAAAAAATATCAAAAAAGTTTCAGCCCCTAATCCTCTATCAAAAAAGTCCCTTAAATAAAAAAGTCCTTAGGGACTTTTTTTTATATTAATTATAGAATTTCAATATTGAAAAAAGTTATGTTGTCAAAATAGTCTTTTATGTTGTTAAAATGACTTTTCCGTTATTAAACTTTCCCTATAAAAATATTGTTGTCAAAATAGTTTTTCCCGTTACTAAAAATTTTCTATATTTCTAAAATTTTGTACGTTAAAAGAAAAACTCAACTCAGACCAAGGTTTAGACCCCTTGGTTTAGTGATCCCAATATTATTTTTATTTTTGATACACAATTACAGTGTAGCTAGCATAGTAGCACCATACGCTTTTTTTTTTTTTTTTTTGCTAACAAGAAGAGAGCTAGAAGCCCAACAAACAAACACAAAGCATTACATCACTGGGGAAATGAATCCCAATCTCTCTTGGCAAACCCAAGATCTCAAACAATAAGGACAATTATACAAAATAGAAGAGTTAGAAATACCCATCTTGGCTAATACATCAGCTATCCTATTCAACTCACGAGGAATAACCTTCAGCTTAACTTCCCACTGGCGATTTAAAAGGCTCCTAATCTCTAGATGCAGCAAGCTACCTGCTGTGAATGTAGGGTCCTAGATCAGTTGAATAACTTCCATTGCATCAGATTCGAGGATCAAACGCCTCAAGCCCATATCTCACGCCATCTGCAAGGCCTCATAAATAGCCCATTCTTCTTCCATATTAGCACCGAGAAGCCAATTTTCTTAGTGAAACCAGCAAGCCAAGAACCTTCGCGTTTCTAAATATTCCCCACAACCCGCCAGAAAGCGTAATCCACAACCACCGCCCCATCAACATTAATCTTAGTCCACCCCATGGTAATACCAACCCCCTTTGACCCACTTAAGCCTTCATGATTCACTACCATAGAACACCGCATGAATCGTAATACAATAATTCTCCCATGCGAAATAGTAGCGAGCGGGGGTTAGTGGGTTTCGAGAAGTTTGCAACAAAGAAGGAATATATTCCAAAGCTGCATATCGCTACACCAAAAATTACTCCCAAAGCTTCCATATCGCTACACCAAAAAATATATTCCAACTCCCTCCAGCCAATAACCCAATAGACTTTCTTAAGTTCATGCTCATCCAAGACCTTAAATCGGCGGCAAAGAAGGAAGTAGCATACACGTCCACACCGGCTTGTTCCACATATCCCGAGCATAAGCACGAGTCTCTAAGAATGTGTAGAACATCCTCAACTCCCACTTGACGGAACCCACGAGAGGAGGAGGGGAGACCAAGAGCTCCTCCATAAATTAGATGGGAGTTTATTCGAAAGAACCTTCCGGATAAAAGTCCGATACGCTCCACTCCTTTCCACTTCCAAATATTCTTGAAAAGGTTATCCCGCCATTGGCTCATACAAGGAAGTGACAGAGAATAAGCGCTCTTAATATAAAAACACCCATCACTCGTCTCTCCCCAAATCATCAAATCATTCCCAGCACCCGGCCGAGGAGCTAAGACCGGAGCAATCCGATTTAGCCCATCGAGTTAATAACTTTGCCTATTCTATTGACATCCCACATTCCATCCTTAACCCGGTATCGCCAACACATGAGCAATCCTCATCTTCCGACAACGTTCTAATACAAAAATCTTTCAATTTTAAGTCTACTCCAACCCAACAAGTCATGGAAGAAATTAACCATTTGCAGTTACGAACTGCCGCTATGGTGCCCTTGTCAATCAAATCCTCGAGAACAAACAAATCCCCACAACTTAGAGTCACCATGCTTATAGTTCAACAATGAATCCTCTTCCCTTAACATATATTTATGCAACAGAATATCACTCCATAACCCCTTTGCACCTACAGACAGCTTCCAAGCTAACTTTGCACCACACGCAGAATTAACCAAAGATAGATTTCTAAAGCCCAACTCCCCAAACTCTTTGGGTCTCCTCAATTGCTCCCAAGCACCAGACGCTTTGTCATCACTTCATGGCGTCAGTCTACTACTACAGTATAAAGCTTAGGCATTGTCCCATCACTTTTTCTTTTCTATACAAATTATGTGAGGCTTTTCTCTATACAAAAGTAAAGTTTACACACTGTCCAGTTACTTTTTCTTTTCTCCTCTCTTTGCCCTGTTCCGTTGCGTGCGAGATTCACGGAGTACCGAGCTGAGAGCTTGGGTACGGAGCTGTGGAATAGTCTGATCTAAACAGTCTACTAGATTAGGTCTATTCCAACCTGTACTCGATTTGGTCCAGTTCATAAGGTTGGACCCATAGAGATTAGGGTACGGAGCTGTGGAATAGTCTGATCTAAACAGTCTACTGGATTAAGTCTAGTCCAACCTGAACTCGGTTTGGTCCAGTTCAGAAGGTTGGACCCATAGAGATTAAGCCCATGTAAAAACCCCAAAAAACTATGGAACAATTGAAAAAACTGATGTTAGATTACATGTAATGAAGCTTGAAAATAACCCTACCAATGTGAGTTGGCATAGATGGTAAGGGATCCAGGATTAGGCCCTTGGGTCGTGGGTTTGATCCCTGCCGTCGGTTGGGACTCCTTTGGTAGGCGATCTCGTAAGTCCTCGTAAGTGCTCATAGAGCCGGGGCCGTGCCGGCGCAGTGGGGACGATGTCGAACCCTCCTAAACTTTTCTTTTATCAAAAAAAAAAAGTTTGAAAATAACCCTATTGAATTTATCAAAAAAAAAATAACCCTATTGATTAAATAGAGAGAATGAGATGATGATTGTGTATTCATAAGGGCTATTTTGTACCTTTTGCAGTTGAAAGATATTGCACAAATGTCCCATGGAGCCTCTTTAAATTTGATATTCCAAGGGATTTTTTTTTCTTCTCTTGCTTGAGATTTAGATGCAATTTTTCCAAAATTTTTGAATTAGATTAAAAAAAAATAAAGAAATGGGGTTAAATTTTTTTAATTAATTATTCTTGCTCTTTTATCTTACATTTTATCCTTGTTAAAATTTTATAACTCAACTTCTTCATTTTTTAAAAAATCCAACTCTAATTTTTTTTTCTACCCTCCTCTCTAAATATCGTACCAAACAGCCCCTTAAGTGAAGCTCATTATTTAGCGTAAATAGCAATTTCCAAGAAACTTAAAGAAAAAGTCTACAGTATTTTGTTGTTCCATAACAGATCTGTTCACATTGCATTTAATCCATCCATCTGGGGGTCTAACACGTTCATTGGTTCTGTGAACAGTGATGAAGTTGTTTACCACTAAAGGTTCTTGGGCTTGAAATACAATTTTTGTACATGTTGAGAACTACTTGAAAAGGCTCATTTAGGTTAATATAGTCTGTCTGAGATATACACGCAAGTTCCCCCAGTTTCCAAAGCTTCTAAAAATCTGAATGATTTAAGAGCAATTGGGAAAAGAGAAAGAAAGGTGGGGAAAAAAATGAAAAAGAAAAGCATTTTAAAGAAAAATGAAAAAATGGTTAAAAACAATGATGAGTTTAACGGATTTTGATTAAAATATAAAATAATATAAAACTAAATATTTGACATCAAGAAATTCAAAAAAAGTTGACAATTTTAAAAGTTAAGACATAATGTCCAAATTTTAGAGGAAAAAAGTGCAAGTACTTGTACTATTCTTTAATTTTTAATTTTGTACTTGTGTTTTACTCTTGTACTTAAATGCTTTAATTTTACTCTATTAGTAATCTTAACTTATGTAAAAGAGGTTGAGGATTGTTTGAATTTGCAGCTGTTGGGATATGAAATTGAGGGTTATTTGGAGAAGCTTCAGACTAAAAAAATAAAAAAATTAGTGCTAATTCTAGTGATGTTTTTGGATTATCTATCATAATTTGTTGATCATATACTTTATCTTTTATAGCACAAATTATGTTAGTTCTCTATGTGTTTTGATAATAATTGACAATTGTAAACTTAAATGAAGTTTGTCTTTGTTAAGTTAAAATTTATCTTGTTAAAGACAAACTCGAGTTTAGAATTGTCAAACTCGAGTTTAAACTTGATAGAGAGTAAATCAAGTTAAAAACCGGCAAACTTGAGTTTCCACCAAACCGAGAGTTTTTCAAAGAAACCAATTTATTAAACAAACTCGAGTCTCGTTTGATTAAACTTGAGTTTCTGTTAGGTCGAGAGTTCTCAAAGTTTTTCACATTGAGTAAACTTGAGTCCGTCTTAGTAAACCCGAGTTTACGCCGGGCTTAATCGAGAGTTTTCAAGGATTTTTTAAATTAAAGAAACTCGAGTCTCTGTTTCTTAGAACTCCGGTTGAGTTTTTATGGACTTAAACTCATTTCAAAAGATGAATAGTCTCAAACTCGAGTTTGTCACTTAATGACTCGAGTTTGCATCTTGTTCAAAATGTTTTCAAAGTGCTATCGCGATATTCATTTCTAACGAAAGACTAAACTTGAGTTTGAGGAATTAAACTCGAGTTAGACACTTGAGTGAAATATTCAAAATTCCAGTTTCAGTCTTAAAGAGACGTCTTCACTATTCAACTTCAAATCCTATCTAAAGAAGATGTCTATGAGACTCGAGTTTGGAAGAGTAAACTCGAGTTTCGAACTCCGGTTTGCTTAAACAAACTCTCGTTTAAAGCGCTCTGTTTTAAAATCATCTTGCTCGGATTTGCGAAATCTTCTTGTTTGATCTATATACTTCATATCATCTTTCACTACTACTCTTAACTATGTTTAATCAATTTGTTAGTGAGTTTCAGATGATCAAACTTGTATTAAACTGAAGATTAAGCATAAAGCAAAAGGTGATATCAGAACATTTATTACTGACCCATAAAACTTAGCATCCTTTTGGAAAATCATTCTCTGGACCTTGCAAAGGTTTAAATGTTTTCTTTCCTCATATGGAAGCCACATCATCCAACGGATTTATTTCAAGGAAAGTCAACAAGAATGTCTGAGCATCTGGATTATCTCAAAGCATGAGAGAGAATGGATCTAGTTGCAACCTAACAGCTTCATTAATGTCTCCAACGGTTAAATTAATGTTTCCAACGGTCATTTAATGCTTCCAACATATATAAGCTGAAGCATTCAATTCTCAACAAAAACCAAAATACAGAAAAAGAAAAACGTTCAAGTTTTACTTCCATTTACTACTCTTCTATAAAGTATCTTCTGATACATTGAACTTCAATATTTATTCATATGCTCTTTAAGAGAGTTTCTTATTGATTATCATTTATTGTAATTATCTCAAGTCGTGGGACTTGGAGATTGGGTTTATCAGTTTACAACTTGTAAGGGGGAGTGTATTCTAGTGAGAGGATAACTTTCGAGTATAGAGTGTGCAACTGATCATAGTGATAGTGAAAATCTCAAAATGTCTGGAGATTGGACGTAGGTCAAGAGTTAAGACCGAACTAGTATAAATCTTCCTGTGTCAAGAGCCATTCACTACCACTCTCCCCCTAAATGGATGATTTGGAATAGAATGATAGTGTTTCATGATATCGCACATTCATTGCGATATATTCTTTTTTTTTTGTCTAGAGAAAAACATTTTATCCTTTCTTAGTAGGAGAATAACCTAGGAAAATACATTTTATAGATTGAGAATCTAATTTTCCACCACCATCATCGAAAACAAAGGTTGTACACTCAAAAATACGTTTAGGAATAGAATTGACAAGGTATGAGTTTCGAAAAATTTCTAAGAAGGATTGAATGAGTGTTTTAAAATTCAAAACATTATAGGACAATCTATTAATGAGATAGGCAAATGTAAGATCTGCATCTCCCCAAAAAACATTTGGAAATTATTTTCAAGTAAGAGTGCTCAAGCAACTTCCAAAATGATATTTGATGGTATATACCTTTTCATTCAGCCACTTCATTTTACTGTGAAGTGTTGACACATGATATTTGATGGTATATACCTTTTTCAGCCATTTTTTTTCCAAACTTGAATTAATATATTCCCTTCTATTATCACTTCTTAAAATTTTGACAGAGTTGTTAAATTGTGTTTTAACAAAAGCATGGAGAGTTTTAAAAATTGTTTAAACTTCAGATTTTTCCCCCATTAAAAACAACCACGTAAGCCAAGTATGATCATCAATGAATGTGACAAACCATATGGCCTTTCTATTTGTTTTTATCTTAGATAGTCCCCAAACATCACTATGAATTAGTGTAAATGGTTCGGTGGGGGTATATGCAGTAAGTAAATAATTGTTGCGGGTTTGTTTAGCAAAACGACAAATATCACATTGAAAAGAGGTACTTTTATTCAAAGATTCAGGAAACAGAATTTTCATATAATCAAAGCTCGAATGACCAAGTCTAGAATGCTATAACAAAATGTCTTTTGTGTCACTGAAACTGAATTTAAAGCAGAAACATCCAAATGACATTTATTGGTAGAACATCCTTCTATGTAGTAGAGTCCACTATTTTCCTTAGCTCTTCCAATTTCTCTCCCTAAGACTATATCCTGAAAAACGCAACAAAACTTATTGAATAAGATTAGGCAATTGAGTTTAGAGAGACTAAGCAATTCATTGACAACAAGTTACAAGATATTTCTACTACATATAAGACATTCTCTATAAAAATATGTTATAAAATAGTGATATTGCTAGATCCCTTAACCGTAGCATATGTATTATTAGCAACTTGTACCTGAGAACGGTGAGAATGAGAAGAAAAAGTGGAGAACAATTCTCTGCAGCCCGGTATATGATCTGTTGCCCTAGAATCAACCACCTATATATTCTTAGATTTTGTAAGAGGACTTAGAGCTGTAATAAATGTCACACCTGCATATGCTAAGGTAATCGAGGGAGAAATATTTTCACCCTCACTTTGGTTATCAAAAGAGTGTTTACCCATAATCCTGCCTAGCATAGAGAGTTCTTTAAGATCTAGGGAAGGACCGTCACTCATGAAATTACTTGTTATTAGGCCTCTACTTTTAGAGCCTCTGTATGATGCCAGCGTGTCTGTGTGTTGGTCGTCTACAGCCATGGAAGCCTGTGGATGGTGAGTTAGCGCTTCTTTGAAAGACATTAGTGGTTAATGCTTGGATGCCATGAGCAAATTAAAAGCTGAAAATCTAATCTTATTGAATACCAATAATATGTACATATAGATGAGAAAAAAAGATAGATCTAGCTAACTTTAGATATTTTCTCTCTATAATATGGAGATATCAAACAAAAAAGGAATTTCAAATTTCAAAATAATAATCCCTAGAATCATGCTAACTAACCAGGATCCTAATTAAAGATAATTAAATATTAATTATCATTAATTAGGCCCATTTATTCTAAGCCCAATTCTAACAATTAGCAATTTAATTAAGAGGAAAAAACACAGTTACCAAATTAAAAATTGAATGAAAGTATAATGCAATATAATTTTCCTAATTTTATACTACAAACTAGTTGAATTTAAAAAGATCTTTGCCTTAGATTAATGAAATTTCACTACTACGTAGTGATAAGTGGAATTGCATGGTCTTTCAACTTGTGTTTAGTTATGTTCTGGTCTGTAACCAGATGTCTAGCCCGGTGGGCTAGTGCTTTTGTTCTTGGATCAAAGGACCTCCCCTGAATATCTATGGAATAGATACCCTGAGAGAATCCGGATCACTGGACACACACTAGACTATTCGCCTCAATGGGGGGATGGGGAATGTGTCAAGTGGGGATGTGCACAGTGATCGTATAATGACTAAGTTTGAGTTAGAACCTGTGCACCTTGATGTTATGTCCTTGTATATATAGGGTTTGCCTAGATATCTTAACCGTATGATCTATCGTAGCTTCATGATCGCGGATATGATAGATTCTCCATATAATATATCTCTTTATATATGATATATTTAGTATTGGGCCGCCTAGGCATTTGGGCCGTTAGGCCGGACCGCAACAATTGCCCCCCAGCTCGGTAGTTCAAGGGTTTGATCTGCCGAGATGTATCATACTCTGGCTCTTTCCGCCCGAGGTGTAATGCCGAGGTATGCAATTCCTGTTAGCCTACCGTGTTGGAGTTTTAACTTGATTGGGCTTGACCTAGGAGTGGTGCCTAGGGCCTATGTACCCTAGAAAGGGATCAAAGCCCACGTAGTTCGGGGTATTACTAATCCTTTAGCCGGGTGTCATTTTGTGAAGGTTTGAACCGGTTCACGATTAACCTCGGCCATGGATGTTCTGCTCTCAAGAATCCGAGGTCCTATCTCAGGATCCGAGGTCCTTCATGGAGGTGTGCCGAGTCCGTGACAACGCCAAGATGTACATCCCGGGGGCCGGGCTTTTTAGATAAGGCCAAGTGTTTTTGGCCTGCTTGTAGGTCAGAAACCTTCTGTATTCTCCATCATTGCCCCCTGACATGTGTCACTCCTAGACTGGTGAGGGTTTATAACCGCCCTGCTTCGCCGTCGTTGGTTTTCGTGCGTATTTAATGCTCTTAGTGCGCGTCGCACGTCACCCTACGAACGGGTGAATTTGCCCCTTTACCCCCGACGTTTGAACTTTTTGCTTCGCTCTTCCCTCCATTATCCCCACTTTCTTTCACCTTTCCAATCACCTGGCCTTCTGCTTTCCCATCTTCCTCTATTTTCTGGTGCGACAGTTTTCTTGCGACCAAGCCTCTTTCACTACTTTCACCGTTCTTCAAGTTTCTTCACGCCTTCCTTCTAATCAGGTATATTCTCCTCTTCTCTATTGCCATATTTATTTCTTTCTACAGCTTTTATGGTTTTTGATGCGTCATTCCTGCTTTTCTTCTGCGTGTATTTCTGTCTGGTGAGTTCTGGTGAGAGTTTTGGGTAATCGTGGGGTTCTGAGTTTCTCTCGTTAGGTCCGTGTCCCCCATTTTGCTGGATTAATCTTCGTATAGTTTCGTTAGCTTTTGCAACTTCTGCTCCTTATTGCATCTTTTTCTACCTATTCTAGGTTCACCATCTATTTACAATGGTTAGGCCTACTCCTTCATCCTTTCCGAACCAAACCTCAAACCCAGACGATGAAGAGGCACGTATTTTCCTTGGGCCAGTCATTGGATACTGGGTTCCCCTTTGCCAGAAGGGGAGAGGTCTACCATCCTGCTTGATGGTAGTTCCAGTGGGGGGAGTGCTAGGGGGTCCCGTTCAGGCTTTGTTAGGAATACACCCACTCATCATTTCCTGAGTGGATTGCCGAGCCCCATAAACCGAGATAAATCTCAAGCCCTCCCGATCGAGCCTCTTAATTTCTACCCACCCAGACCGCGTGCCAGGGTAGAATCTATGCCTGAGGGATACCTCGGCCCTTGTTGGGACTGTCTCATGGACGGCTCGTATTTTATCGCGAACGGCTGGGATTCCCTGGCGAGTACTACCTTTGGCACTTGCCAACATAGGTCCTACTCAGTTCCTAGTTCGGCCATTCAGAACCCCTATCCTCTTGGTCTTGTCAATTTACCTTCTCGGCCTGACTTGCATTCTTCAGGTATGCCTATAGGATTCTGACTTCGACCTTCTTTATTTATGTTTTTAGGTATAGATGGGTTCGCCTACGTCTTCTGACCGAACACCTTCGCCTTCGGGAAGTCGACTTCTGGGAGTCTTGATCCTAATCTGGTTCGTAAGTATGCCTGGGTTGCTCATGGTGTCTTGGCTACGTACTCCTTAATGTCTCAGGCCGATATTAATAAGCTTGAGCTAGGTAATACTGATAACTGCCAGCTATGTCCCCCATCAGACGAGGAACCGATATGCTCTACTCGCGAGGGGACCAACACTTCCTTCTTTTTCAAGGTTGCTGCCAAACCCGGTAAGCAACCGTGGTTCCTTCTAGGTCCAGAATCCAAAGAGGTGGAGTGGAAATTCCCTCTTTACTGGACTTTCGATCACCATAAACCTGTTTCATCTAGCTATCAGGTTGACCCTGACGATCTTTCCCCTGAGGACGTCAGTAATGTTACTCAGCTGGCGTCGTACGTCTTGCGCCATGGAGTGCAGACTGTCGCTTTCGTTCTGTCGGCTCGTCCTGCCGAGCTTCATCCGACTCTACGTATACTAATTTTGGTTGACTATGTCTTTCCTTTTTCAGTCTAAGTCTTTTATTTTGCATGGTTTTGCTAATGGTAGCTTGATTCCTTTTATGCAGCCCAAGCCATGGAGCCTCTGCCTCGTTATCTTACTCATGCGACCCAAGGTCAGAAGGCGACCCAAGGTTAGAAGAAGAGGTCGGCCCCGGAGTCGACTAATGGAAGACGACTAATGTAAACGATGTAAATTTAAATAAGTGAAAATAAACCAAGTTAAATCATGAGCGACGTCCGAGCCGAGGTCTAGCTATGGTAGATCCTCAACTTGTTGGCATTCCAGGTTCTTTTGACGGGCTTCCTTCCTAGTGTTTCTAGTATATATGCCCGTTGTCAAGCTTTTCTTTGATCCGATACGGACCTTCCCAGTTTGCTGCTAGCTTGCCATCTCTAGCGTTTTTGTTTCCAACATCTGCACGACGAAGTACTAGGTTGCCACTGTTAAAAGAACGGGGTCTTACTTTCCGATTATACTTTGCCGCGATGAGTTGCTTGGTAGCTAGCTCCTTGCAATGCGCCTTGACTTTGATCTCGTCGATTAAGTCCAGTTCGGTCCTCAGGGCGTCTTCATTCGACTCGCCTCCCTCCTGTATTGCTTTGGTCTTTCTGCCATGACGGAAGTCCAATCTCAACCGGGATCATCGCCTCGCATCCGTAGGTTAATCGGAAGGGGGTTTCCTGGGTCGAAGTTTGCACGCTGGTCCTGTACCCCCATAGTACACTGTAGAGTTGCTCGACCCAGTTGGATTCTGCATCTTGCATCCGCTTCTTTAGGCCGTCTAAGACAATTTTATTGGCTGCTTCGGCCTGGCCGTTTGATTGTGGATGTTCTACCGAGGCGAAGTGTTGCACGATATCCGTGTCTACGATATCATAGCCTGGAACCCTTTGTCGATAAACCGGGTCCCGTTGTCGTGACTATCTCTGGGATTCCGAATCGAGAAACAATATTGTGTCGAAAGAATCTTTGAATTTGTGCCGAGGTGATAGAGGTTAATGGTTCGGCTTCGATCCATTTAGTAAAGTAGTCTACCGCCACGATGAGCCACCTAAATTGCCCCGGGGCAGCTTTGAACGGCCCCAGGAGATCCATTCCCCATTTATAGAAAGGCCAAGGAGATGCGATCCCATTTAATTCTGATGGCGGAGCCCAAATGATCTTGGCGTATTTCTGGCAACTTTCACATTTTTTGACTGCTTCTATGGCGTCTATCTTCATAGTCGGCCAGTAGTATCCGGCGCGCAAAGCTTTCCTAGCCAGTGCCTTACCACCCATGTGGTAGCCGTTCACGCCTTGATGTACCTCGGCCAACACATACTTGGCCTCGGACGAACCCAAACATCTCATCATTGGAGAATGTAACCCCTTTGCGGTACAACTGGTTGTCGATCATCGTGTAGACGGCGGCTTCCCGCATCAGTTTCTTTGCTTCGACCGAATCCGTGGGTATAATCCCTCTTTCCAGATAATCTTCAATAGGTCTTCTCCAATCCGTGACTGCTGAAATAGTCATGACACAGGTCGGCTCCGTTAGGTTTTGCTGGATGACGGTTCAAAAGCTTCCCGGGCCCTTGGTACTGGCGAGTTTCGACAGGATGTCGGCCCGGGTATTTTCTTCTCTTGGGATGTGGGTGACGATTACCTCTTCGAATTCGGAGATTACCTCTTTGGCTTTATTGAGATACTTAGCCAATAACGGACCTTTTGTCTGATAAGTGCCCTCTATTTGTGCGGCTATGAGCTGAGAGTCGGTGAAAACCTTTACTCTCCGTGCTCCATGTTCTCCGACTTGCAATAATCCGAGGAGGGCTTCATATTCAGCCTGGTTATTTGAGGTCGGGAACTCCAATTGGAGGGAATGTTCAATGGCGACGCCTTCCAGGCTTTCAACTATGATTCCGGCTCCGCTACCCTTTGAATTCGAAGAACCATCGACATACACCTTCCATACCTTGTTTTGAACTTCATCAGTATTTTCCGTCGAGGTGAGTTCTCGACGAAATCGCGGTGCTTGTGACTTGATCGCATGTCGGGCCTCGTACGAGATGTCGAACTCGGATAAATTTGGATGGCCCACTAATCATTCATCCCGCCAAGTCGGCTTGTGTAATATTTTTCGGAGGGCTGGCTTGTTGGACGATAATCCGGTGTCCCCGGGAAGTAAGGGCTTAGTCTTCTTGCCGAGATAAGCGGGCGAAAGCCACTTTTTCCGGCTTTCACGTATCGCAATTCCGAGCTCGCAAAGCCTTACCGACAAAATAAACGGGGATTGGCCGGGCTCGGTTTCTCTCCGAGGGCCGCACTCACGCCTTCTTCTCCCACGGATAAGTATACAAATAAGGTCTCTCCGGGTCGGGTTTTGATAGGACGGGTGGTGTTGCCAAACATAGTTTGATTTTTTCAAACGCCGCCTCGCGTCCGTGTTCCATCCTCCCGTGTTTCCTTCTTCAACAACCTAAAAAATGGGAGCGCGTTCTCGGCTGATCTTGGCAAAAACCTGGTTAGAGCGGCTAGGCGGCCGGTTAACTGCTGTACTTCCTTCTTCGTCCTCGGTGACTGCATGTCAAGGACGACCTTGCATTTATCCGGGTTAGCTTCAATTCCTCGGTTTGTTAACATAAAACCCAGGAACTTCCCGGTTGGGACTCCAAATGCACATTTGGCCGGGTTCAAGCGAATCTGAAACCTTCTTAATTTATTAAACGTATGCTCTAGATCCACGAGACATGGTTTTCTCGGATCCTTTGTCTTTACGATCATATCATCGATGTATACCTCAATGTTTTGTCCAATCGATCGCGAATACCTTGTTCATCATCCGTTGGTACGTTGCCCCCGCATTTTTTAAACCAAAGGGCATCGTGTTGAAAGCGTAGTTGGCCTTGTCGGTCATGAAAGCTGTCCTCTCTTGATCATTCGGGTGCATGGGTATCTGATTGTATCCGGAATATGCGTCCATAAAGGATAGCAATTGAAAGCCCGACGAGTTGTCGACCAACTGATCGATGTTAGGCATTGGGTATGAGTCTTTTGGACACACCTTGTTCAAATTAGTATAATCCGTGCATACTCTCCATTTTCCGCTTGGCTTCTTGACCATGACTACATTGGAGAGCCACGTAGTATACTGTATTTCCCTGATGAACCCAGCTTCCAGAAGCTCTTCCACATGCTGCTCCAAAGCCTCTCGCCTGTCAGCTCCGATATTTCTCTTTTTTACGTGCCTTTGGTTTGGACCCTACTGGATAGCCGGTTTTGCCAGGACGAAGTTAGGATCGATCCCTGGGACTTCGGATGAGGTCCACGCAAAGACATCCTGATTCTGCCTTAGGAATTTGATCAAACTGTCTTTTAGATCCTGATTCATGTTTCCTCCTATCTTCATAGTTTTTGAAGGATCCCCCCCGAGGATTAATTCTTCCAACTCGCCCTCTCGTTCTGGACGTGGGATTTCGGGCTCGTCCCGTAGGTCGAGCTCTACTATGCTAACTGGTCGTCTGTCTCCTCTGTGGTTTTGCGCATTCAGGATTTGTTCGCCTCTTTGAATCCGAGGTAGGGACGATGGTCCCCCTTCTCCATCTCAGACCATCTCGAAGTAACATTGCCGAGATTCCTTCTGATCTCTGTAAACGACAACGACTTTATTTTTGTTGTTTACCATCTTCAACCTCTGGTGCTTTGTGGATACGATCATATCCCAACTATGGATGGTTGGCCGTCCCAGTATGATGTTGTACGGGGAGGGGAAATCGGCAACTATGAACCTTACCCATTTTGATTTGAACGCCTCCCTAGTTCCCAATGTTAATCTCAAGTCGATATATCCCTTCGGAGGTGAATGTTCACCGTTGAAGCCTATAAGGGTCGTTTTGCATGGTTTTAAATCTTCGGCATCCATCTTCATCCTTTTATAAGTGTCCCAACTAATAATGTATGCCGAGCTCCCTGCATCGACAAAAACCCTTTTTACCCGGCATTGAGCCAAGGTTGCCGTGATCACCAATCCATCCTGGTGTCCTGGTACCACGTCTTTTAATTCTTCATGGGTAAATACCAATGGGGGCGGCGTTGGTTTGGCTGGATCGTCCTTGAATTTTCGGAGATCCCTTACAGAGAACACTTCTCTCAAATATTTCTTTCGCTGGCTCATAGTATCTCCTCCTCCACCGAATCCTCCGCTAACAACATTGCAATGAAATTGTGCTTCTGGGAATTCGCCGTCCTTGTCGGCCGACTTCCGACGCTTCTCATCTTTCTTAGGATCTTTGGCCGGACTTCTACTTCGGCCTCCCTGCTTGCATTTTGGATTTTTACGCCCCTGGGTTTGTATCAAATATTGGCGTAGCTTGCCTTCTCTGATAAATCGTTCGATGGCGTCCCGGAGTTCAAAGCATTGATCCGTTGTATGCCCCAGTCCATCGTGGAACTCGCAGAACTTAGACTGATCAGTTGTGAACCAGATCCTAGATGGATGAGGTCTATTTATTCTTTTCATCTCGGTCTGGGCCACCTCTTTCCAAATCTGGGAACGAGAGGTGTTTAAAGGGGCGTATCTTTCATATCGTCCCTTTGCCTCCGGTCTTCCTTCCTGAATGCGTCCATCTCGGTTCCCGGTACGTTGAGGAACTTCTCCTTTTAACTTACGTGGTTGGCCCTTCTGCTCTGGTTATATATTTCCTCGTTTCTCGGTCTCGATAGCATTGGCTATCTCCATCTGCTCTACGTCCAAGTATTGCTTAGCTCGGGTATGAAATTCCGTGAGCGTGTCGACTCGGCTTTTGAAGATATTCTTAGCCAGCCGGGACGAGGGGTCCAGGCCATCGACTATACAGTGTACATGGACGTCTTCTGGGAGTGAGCGTACGGTGGCCACTTCCTTGAACCGGTCTAAATATTTCTGGAGGGTCTCCCCCCTTTTCTGCTTGATTTTACTCAGAGTAAATTGAGATTTCGGCTGCTTGTTGCAAAGTTTAACTCGAATTTTTGACCGAGTTCTTCAAAATGATGTATTGAATTGGCGGGTAAAATATGGAGCCATCTCTGGGCCGGTCCTGTCAACGTTGCTGCGAAGATCCGTGAGATGACCGGGCCCTTAATTAATCGAACCCACATGCCCAGGTCGAAGGTTTCGAGGTGGACACGTGGATCCTGACTCCCATCATATTTCGGGAGATGCGTCAGATCCAAGCGTTTTGGATACGGAGCGGATGCAATTTCCTCATAGAAAGGGCCCTGGTTGAGATTGGTCAAATACTTCATCTTGTACTCCTCGGGCGACCCCCGAGGCCGAGATGTTCTCTCGGCATATCGGCCTTCGGGTTGTACAGTTTTTTCCAGGTGCAATCTTTTTGCCTCCGATGCTGACAGCCGAGCTCGACCTTGACCGGCTTCCTGAAAAACCCGACTTGTATCCCGAGGCTTTGACCTCGTCCGTCTACTGGGAGACGGACTGCTTATATATGGAGGTGTCATTTCCTGTTTTTCCAGTGAGTCTTCTCGATTCTTTTTTTTCCGCTATCTTGTCGAATTTATTAAATTGATCCTCCATTATCTGCTGTATTATTTTGAGATCTTCTTGGCACTGGAGGTTAGTGCGTTTCTCGTTATTCTCTATGCGTCTCAGAATTGATTCCTGCATTTTCTGCAGAAGGACGACATCGGGATTCTGGACCGAAATCTCTGTTGTGGCTAACTTGTGAATTTTGGGAACTATCGGAGGGGAGGATGCCATATCTGAGATGTTCCCCTCCTGGGGTTCCTCTGGTGGCTGTTGAGCCTGATTCTTTTGAGCAACCTCAACCTGTTGTGGATTTGCAGGTTGAGTGTTCCGACTGCAACTTCTCGTGTTTGCCATCGGTGGTCACAGGGATCGAAATTTACGGTCCCCACGGTCGGCGCCAATTTTCTGGTCTGTAACCAGATGTCTAGCCCGGTGGGCTAGTGCTTTTGTTCTTGGATCAAAGGACCTCCCCTGAATATCTATGGAATAGATACCCTGAGAGAATCTGGATCACTGGACACACACTAGACTATTCGCCTCAATGGCGGGATGAGGAATATGTCAATTGGGGATGTGCACAGTGATCGTATAATGACTAAGTTTGAGTTAGAACCTGTGCACCTTGATGTTATGCCCTTGTATATATAGGGTTTGCCTAGATATCATAACCGTATGATCTGTCGTAGCTTCATGATCGCGGATATGATAGATTCTCCATATAACATATCTCTTTATATATGATATATTTAGTATTGGGCCGCCTAGGCGTTTGGGCTGTTAGGCCGGACCGCAACAAGTTATAATTATTCCACATTTAGTGTTATCAAACTTGTGCCAAAATTTTGGTATTTATAAATAATTTTATTTTTTGTTAGGAAAACAAATTAAAAAAATATTTATTTTACGAAATTGTTAAAACAAAAAATAAGATATTTTAAATACTAATTACTTACTTATGCTCCTAGGCATCTTGGATGGCTTACTTTTATGCTAGAGTCAAGGATTTAGAGATGTGGTTATCTTCTCGGATTTTATGGATTCTATTAACTTGTTACGTCGGAGTGGTGATCACATTCACACCCCTTTTTTGATGTAATTGATGAGGCCTAATGTTTTGATGTAATACACTGGGAATATGTGGGAATAGTATGGTCCAATGAAAGTTTATGTTGGCTACTTGGCTCCAAATATATGCATGTTTAATTTTATGGCCTCCTAATATATTTATTTATTTTAATAAATGTTGATGATATTTTTTA
The DNA here is from genome assembly GCA_019022615.1 of Acacia melanoxylon. NCBI lineage: Eukaryota > Viridiplantae > Streptophyta > Magnoliopsida > Fabales > Fabaceae > Acacia > Acacia melanoxylon. The sequence continues at coordinate 8,397,510 of JAFJYJ010000012.1, forward strand.
TGGGTATATATCTAAGATTTTTAACCAAACTTTAATTAAGAGCATTGACTTAATTCAGATTACCTACTTAAAAATCAGCGAACAGAGCACGCTTTCACCACCAAGGCCCATAAAATAAAAATAAAAATGAAGGAATCACAAAGACATGAAATATTTCAGCAGACATGGAATTATTTTCTCTTGGTTTGTATTACAAAAACACTGCTCGGCTGGTCAGAAAAACAATCTTCAAAAGGATTTGCAAGGCCTGATTACACTTGCGACCAATCACAGACGAATCCCTATGACTTGGAGGCTGTAATTCATGTCATCACATGTTCTGTATATATCTTAATTCTTCAGATAGAATGGTGAGGGAGGGAAAAAAGGTATATCTTTTTGGTTTATCTGCCCATAAAACATTATCAGAAGATTTGACTCAGTTTCAGAACCTCCTTTAGCAACCGATTGACCAAACTGTTGACTTTATTAGGAACAACCAGCTGAAGATGTGTAATACCCTAATTTTCATAATTCTTATAAACATTGTATTTTGGCAAATAATTAGCAAAATACAAAGGTGAATATGTGTCTCAAAGAATTGTATTCTATTGATTATATTCTTATCCAAATTTCACTTTGGAATTAATTAACCAATGGTTAATTATGAGACTACATTTAGGGGCTATTAAATGTGATATAAATAGCACATAAATAGTAGCTAATTTATAATCAAAGGAAATAAGAAAAGGGTTATAAAGACCCTTAGCCAAATTAACATAAATTAGCAATTAATAATTAGCAAATTAGCTTGTGCTAATTGACATTAGTGGCTTATGATTTCAACTTAATAAAAGGCAATAAAGGACATCTATTGGAAGCCAATATTTTCAAAAATCAAGGGTCAAAGATGAAGAATTAAAGCTTGATTCATAAAATACTAATGACCATGATTAACTAATAAACCAATCCTATAAGGACACTTGTGATTAAAGAGCATATAAGCACTTGATTAAGGTGTTAATCAAGCTTTATGAAATAGCCCCAAAAGTCAAAAATGGCAACTTAGCACATGGGACCAGCCCACCATGAGATTTTGACACATGTATTTATATCCAATGGTTCCAATTTAATCTTGTAATCAAGCTAAATCCTTAGTTAATTAAAGGAGCTAATGGGAGACTTGAGCCATAGGATTTTTGACACTTGGAAAGCACATCTTATGGCTAGAGAGAGGGGGAGGTCGGCTAGCCAAGGGAAAGGTGAAGATTGGATTTCAAAAAGTGCAATTAGATCTAAATGGTTAGGGTGAAAGAAGAGTAAATTGGATCCCATGTAATAGGGACCACATGACCTTGGATTTTAACCTATAAATAGAGCTTAAATCCCTCTTCATTCTTCACACCAAAGCAAGCAAGAACATCTGCATATAGAGTAGTGAGAGTGAGAGAGGCGAATTGGAGCAAGAAGAAGAAGGAAGGAGTAGAGCTTCAAGGGTAAGTTCTATAGCTTTATTCTTCAGATTTTTGGTAAAATTATAGTTTAATTCAGAAAATTGTAGAGTAAATTTTCTTTCATTTTTTTAAGATAAAAAAGGGGTTTAGAATGAAAAATGGGTGGAAAATATGCTGGGAAATAATTTTTAAGAAACAAAGATCATTATGATGAATATTGTGAAATTTCCAGATGCTGGGCTACTGGAGTTAGCCACTTTGTGGGTATTATTTTATGTAGAAATTAATCTTTAAAAAGCACTAAATTTTGCATGAATAAAGTATACATATAGGGCTTTCTATTATAAAATATGTAACGTTTTGAGCTCTGGACAGGGAGTTAGAAATTTTTGAAGTTAGGCCTTGTTTCTGGAGTTAAAATCTGAACAGTGTTGGAAAACATAAAAACTGGGAATTACCCGTGATGTTCTGGCTTCTGGGATTATTTTTCCTTGAAAATAAGCATGTCAAGGGTCATGTATATTTTTTAAACACTCAAATTGGATTTTTGAAGAATTAATTATGATTTTTCAAAGTTGCTGAAAAATCTGCCAAGAAAACCCAGAATTTCAAAATTAAGAAAAAAGAAAGGGTAAAATTGGATAATTAATACACTAGGGGTTAAAAGGTCAAGAGAGGTGAAAATATACCTTTTGATATTATCCTAAGAAATATGATATTAATTACAATATCATAGAAGTTATGGAAAAGGAAATAATCTGACGGTAACGTTATAGGATACCTAAGAAGTTAGGGGTCAGATTCAAAAAACGGGCGTATTACTAATTACGTGGAAGGAAGGCACGTTCTGTACTATAACTCTAACTCTCTGATGCCTTGTATGTCTTTATATTATTGTTTGATTCATGATTGATTGGAGTCATGGGCAAGATTGGGTCTTGGGCCAAGCACCATGATTAAAACCGGGTCTTAGATCACATGTGTGTTTACATTCAATTAAGCTGTGGATTCAGCTAAAAGTAAATTATAGTCATGATAATGTTACATGTTTTCCTAGCACTGAGGACACACAAATTCATGGCACTGGTGAGTACAAACACTGTTAACATACATTTGCTATGTGCTATGTATTGTTGTTATTGAATGTTATCCATGTTATGAATATCTGTCATATATTGTTTATACTTTGCATATGAGTTTAACCGTTACCTAAGATTAAATTCGATTGAATCTCAGACATGATTAAGGGTTCAAGAAAGGCATTTGGACTGGGGAAGGAAAAGTAGACGGAGCCATGAAGAGGCACCGGTGGAGACAAGAGTCTGAAGAGGATTATTAGGGCATAGTTGCTGGCAATGAATATGATAAAGTTAGTTCATACCATTTGGTGTCTAAGAAATGGTTGGTCAAAGTGGTTACAATAATTAGTCACTGTGAAAGACGGGGAGACTTGCACTAGACTAACACCGGCCTGGCCAACTGATATGGATAACTGAGTTAGATTCATGGCTTCAGGTCTAGTTAGAGCTGTACTTTGAGTCTGTAAATTATATCACGAATATTCCTTCGAGATTTTCAATATAACCAGCACATGTCTGGGCATATGTTATCAGTTATACTCATCGTCCAAACATTAATGCATGCTCTCCATTCCAATTTACTCTAACTTGTAACACCGTCAACTACGTTGATATTCCTGATAATACGTGTCGTCGGACACAATAAGTAGTATGAAATTTGGGTGTTATAGGATGCACTATAGACATGGCATAAGAGCAAATGACCTTCATTGCCACAGCCAAATCCAAATAATTGTTACCAGTCCGCCAAACACTTTGATTCACAAACTTGCATGAATCTCTCAGCACGCATGTACTGCAAACCTGATGGAGTACAACATTGTAAATTTTGAAAATAAGCAATTATAGCTATATAGTTTTTTCCCCCCCCCAACAACAGAAAAAAATATATTAAAAGGAAGCAGAAAGTATGCAAGTAAGATGTCCCTTACAGTGTTCTCTGAAATCTAGTCACTTCCTCAAAGCCATCTGTGAAATCCAATTTCGTTTTAGCACATATAAATATGGACATAAGATGAAAATTGAGTAACTTGCCAGTTCACATAGGAAATGACAACTTGGGGCAAGGATACATATGGAACTATACTTGCTTATGTTCACAGTAAGAATTTGTTTTGCGTATATTAAATAATCATGTCGATAGAACACAATGGCATATCACAGGTAGTACCCACAAATGTGCAAGTTTCTTAGGATGCAACACGAGTTTAATCCTTTATGCTTTTTTATTGCCAAGAATCTGAATGCAAAATTTGCTATTTTTCACGACTCTTCACTACAATGACTAGGTTCTTAGGTTGTGAGTATCAGTTTAGGACTTTATAACTACTAGAAAAATGTGAAATAGTGACAGATTTTGCTACGGAAACAATTCCGTAGCAATGGTGACGGATTTTGCTACGGATTTTAACATCCTTAGCAAAAAAAAAAACAGCGACGGATTAAAAAATTCGTCGCAATAGCAACGGAAATAGCGACGGATTTTGGTCCGTCGCTATTTTGTGCGACGAATATTTGATCTGTCGCACAATGGCGGCCGAAAAGGCTGTCATTGTGACACCGTCTGCGACGGATCATTGATCCGTCGCACGGTGTTGCGACGGATCAATGATCCGTCACACAATGGCGGCCAAAAGGCCGCCATTGTGACACCGTCGCGACGGATCATTGATCCGTCGCACGGTGTTGCGACGGATCAATGATCCGTCGCAAAATGGTGGCCAAAAGGCCGCCATTGTTCGCCATTTTGAGGCCACAATTGCGACGGATCACGATCCGTCGCATAGTATTGCGACGGATCATTGATCCGTCGCAAAATGGCGCCAAAAGACCGCCATTTGAGGCCCCATTGTGACGGATCAACGGATCCGTTTCAAAAAGCTACTATTTGCGACGGATCTAGGATCCGCCGCAAACTGTTTCATGCGTTTGCGACGGATCCCTAGATCCGTCGAAAAAGTGAGGTCTCATTTATGAGACCTCCTTTCGTCTTCCTCTCGCAGCCTCCCCACCGGCCCCTCCCCGCTCCGGCCCCTCCCCTCGCTCCGACCACCCTCCCCCAGTCCGATCCTCCCCCCACCGTCCCCCCCCCGCTCCGACCCCCTCCCCGTGTCCGATCCTCCCCCCACCGTCCCCTCCCCCGCTCCGACCCCCCTCCCCCGGGTCCGATCCTCCCCCACCGTCCCTCCCCCTACTCCGACCCCACACCCAGTCCGACCCCGCTCCGCCTCCCTCCCCCGGTCCGACCCCCCCGCTCCGACCCCTCCTTGACTCCTCCTCCACTCCACTCTCCCGCCCTAGGTCCTTTGTCGGGTTGGTTCGATGTATTTTTTTTTACTATATGGATATATCTATGTTAGATTTTCTTTATGTCATAATTTAAATATGCATGTTAGTAGAAAATAATTCTTCTTTTGTATTTTAGTTTTTCCTTAGCTATTAATTACATAATGATCTTGATAGTTTATGAATTTGAATTATGCTTATAGTTAGTAGGAGATTCCATGATTTTTTTTATTGGGTTTAGTGATTTTTATTAATAATATTGATTTTTTTTAATCTTGTATTATTTTTTGGGACGAAATGTGTATGTTAGTAGAAGATAAATCTTAATTTTTGTTTTGTATATTAGTGGAATTTACTATTTGATTTAGGCTATTATAAAAATGAGTGTTAGTAATTTGTTTAAAAAATATTCCATTAAAATTTTTTATTTGAATCTATCTTTAACAAGTTATACAATAAATTTGATTAAGTGTTAAATAATCTCTTTGATCTAGCCCATATATGTTAGAAACTCCAAAATACTTAGTATTCTATTTTTTGTTTGCCCCTCCACATGCATGTCCCCATGTTACGGTGTGCTATCCTCATTCTCGGTTGCTTGGCTTCGGAATATGTTCTTTGTTCAATGCATGTGTTTGTTTTTCACTTTCTTGATTAAGTGGCAATTGGTAGGCATAAGAGGCGACTTATATATATATATATATATATATTTGTGGTATGTTGAGAAGTTAATTAGGGTAGTAACCTGAACTAGCTAGGAAGTATGGAAGGCAACCATGATAGAAGTTGGATGTACAATCGTCTAACGATAGAAGAGAACTAACGCAAGCATTCTTGGTGGGTTTGGAAGTGTTCGTCAATTTGCTTTGGCGAATTCAAATAATTCTAGAAGGGATATCAGGTGTCCGTGTGCCAAATGTAAGTGTTTAAGATTTACGAGATGCGGAGACGGTCGGGGAATTCATTTGTGTCAAAAGGGATTCATTAGAGATTATGAATGTTGGGAATTTCATGGCGAAGTCCGACGGTACACCGAGTGGTTATTACGGGGACGTAGTCATCGAGAAAACCTTAATCAATATGAGCGAGTTGGTTATGGATGCCGCGGGACCGTCGATCGGCCAATATTTTGATCCCGTTACTCATGCTGAACCGTCATACATGGGAGAGGAGACCGGTACCCATCCTCAACCATCAAACATGGGTGAGGATCCTCATCCGGAAGCCGCTAGGTTCTATAAAATGCTTCAAGAAGCACAGCGTTCGTTATGGGAAGGTTGCGAACACTTTGAAAATAGTGAATATTCATCGCTATCGGCTACCCTAGCAACACTAAGCTTGAAGACTGATCACCATATGAGTGAGAGGAATTACAACAAAATGATGCAGATCATGAGTAAGGTTGTTCCCAAAGACAATAATTTGCCAAAGGACTTTTACCAAGCAAAAAAAAAGGTGAAAGAGTTTGGGCTTGGATGTGAAAAAATCCATTGCTGCCCCAGAGGATGTATGTTGTATTACAAGGATGATGCTGAGCTGACCAATTGCAAATTCTGTGGAGATGACAGATATAAAGTTGTGGGGAAAGGAAGGAAAAAGACCCGTCATGCAATAAGCAAGATGTGGTACTTTCCTCTCGGGTGCCCGACTTACGAGATTGTATGCATCCGAACAAACAGTGCTTTCACATGAGATGGCACAAGGGAGCATCGTAGGGATGAGAACTTTGTGACGCATCAATCGATCGAAGCTTAGCGTAAATTTGACGAGGCGAATCCTTTCTTTGCTATGGATCCCGTAATGTTCGTCTTGGTCTATGTTCGGATGGGTTCGCTCCTTTCAACAATATGGGCGGGAATTATTCGTTGGCCGGTCATTGTGACTCCATACAACCTCCCACCTTCTATGTGCATGAGAAGAGTTTTTCTTCCTTAACGCGTTAATCCCTCGGGCCGTCGAACCCAAAAAGAAGATAGATGTGTACCTCGGGCCTTTGATAGACGAGTTGAAAATGTTGTGGAGTGAAGGTGTTCTTACGTATGATATATCATTAAGTCGAGAATTTCACCATGCGGGCGCCTTAATGTGGACGATAAATGATTTCCCCGCATATGGGATGTTGAGTGGGCGGCAAACGTCGGGAAAGCTCGCATGCCCGGTATGTCTTGAACAGAACATGGGTTTTAGCTTGGAACACGATCGCAAGGTCGGTTGGTTTGACAGCACCGACGATTCCTACCCCCGATCATCCGTTTAGGAGAAATAGAAAAGACTTCACGCGGAAGGTTGTCGAACGAACAGATCCACCTCGTCGTTTAAGTGGACAAGAAATATGGGACGGGGTCGTGCACATTTCGAGTGTCGAAGAGGGGGCTGCTTCAAGCGAACCCGAGGGGTACGGCATTGATCATCATTGGAACAAACGCAGATCTTCTCGGGAACTACCATATTGGAAAGATCAATTGTTAAGACACAATCTCGATGTCATGCATATTGAGAGGAATGTGTTTTGCAATATTCTCGTACACCGTGATGGACACCAAGGGCAAGACGAAAGACACGGTGAAAGCAAGATTGGACGTTGAAGTGATTTGTAGAACGCTGCTTTGCATTTGGTGGACGGTGGCTTTGGACGAATTTCCAAACCCGGAGCGTCGTACACATTCAATAAAGAGCAGAATTTAGAATTGTTGCAATGGGTTAAAGATGAAACTCCCCGACGGTTATGCGTCAAACTGGAAAAGATGTGTCGACATGCACGAGGTGAAGTTGAGCAAGATGAAGAGTCATGATTGTCATGTTTTTTCCGAGAGATTGTTGCCGTGGGCCTTCAAAGCACTACCGAAGCATGTATGGTCTATTCTAACGGAGTTTTCCATGTTCTTTAGAGAAATTTGTGCTTGAGCTTAATGTTGAAAAGTTACGAAACACGGAGGCAAGCATGGCCATAACGCTATGCAAGTTAGAAATGGTGTTTCCTCCTAGCTTGTTTGACTCAATGGAACATTTGCCCGTTCACTTGGCCTACGAAGCAAAGGTAGGAGGCCCGCAACACTATAGATGGATGTATCCGTTTGAGAGGTATAATATATATTGATTTGCGCTGTTATTAATTGACCGACATGGTACTTTAGCTCAGATATTACATTGTAGGTTTTTACGCACACGTAAGCACAAGATCAAAAATACAAGGTATGTTGAAGGATCTATCGCTGAAGCATATCTAGTCGAAGAGGCCGCAAAATTTGCGTCATACTATTATCCCCCTGAAATGATGTCAAGATGGAGAAGGGTACCTCGTAACGATGATGCCGGTGATACGAGGATCAAAAATCAATATTTAATTTTCAGGGCGAGTCGTGGTAAAACGTTGGAAGTCAACTCTTGACGGAAGAGATAAGCGAGTTGCAGAGTGGTACATTCTAAACAACTGTGAAGAGGCCGCCAAGTACCTAGAGTAAGTTTTTTGTTGTTTACTATTACGGTAAGTATTAAATTATTAACTTAAGTTTTTTGTTACAGTTACTTCTCTAATTGGGTCCAATCGGGAAATCCTTCAATGTCGGTGTCCCAAGTTGATCAATTCACTAATTCTTGAGTTTCCAAAATGGTTTCGATCATATTTCTTGGAAAATCCATCAGATCCCAATGAAGTTGCGTGGAGTTTATCTTATGGAGCTGCAATTACAGTTACCGATGCAACAAATATATAATCAATGGGTATCGATTTGCAAATCGTTGACGCGAACGCGGGTACACTATGTTGCAATTACGGTGTATGTTGTCGAGGTGACCAAGTTGACGGGGTGGAGAGACCGACTACTACGGGAAGTTAGTTGAGATAATTCAGCTGAGTTACCGGTGGGACAAGGTGGTGACCCTTTTTAAGTGTGAGTGGTTTGATAACATCTGCGTGGGACAAAAGTGGACAAACATGGAAATATTGAGATCCATTTGGACAAGGAAATATACGGTTGGTTATGACCCATTCATCCTTGCTCAACGGGCGGAACAAGTTTACTATACACCATACCCTACATCTCGCCAAGGGTGGACGGGAGTTATTAAAACCAAAGCACGAAATATTATACCAAAGTCGAAAGAGCCGGAATCAAATGACGGTATGATTTGAACCTTTCCAAGTCGATGTGGAACATGTGCTACCCATAAACATCTTCGATGACGAAGTACCAAGCAATCTCTTTGATTCTCGTGCGGAGTTAGAGTTGATTCCTATAAAAATTGACGATGTGAAATCAGACGATGAGGATGAGGCGAAATGAGCTTCTCACGATAGTGAATGCGAGTTCGACGACTATGAGAGTTCGAGATGAAGACATGCAAGTAGATGTCGATGAACGGGAATCGTCCGGTTGATTTGTGTTAGTTCTTTGTTTATGACGATATGTTATACTACATACTTTGTTTCTTTGCTACTTGTCATATTAACTAAATTTTTTTATATGTATATATTTTTTGCCATGATGTCTATAAGTGTTCAGAGATGGAGCATCCAGGAGGACGTTCAGGTAGTGGAGGTGGCAGTGGTCGAGCCCGACCCCGTACTATAAGAGGGGGTAGGGCGACACCAACTGCTCCATATGGAGGCAGAGGGCTCAGCTCTTCTCAAGAGGTGCCACTATTTGATTTTTCATCGTCACCGTCGGGATATTTGTCATCTTCACCGTCACTTTATACATCGTCGTCACCGGCGGCTACCCCCCTGATGCACAGCAAGGGAGACAACAGGTTTACTTTACCATTTCTGATTGATTTACATTTGTTTAGTTTCTTGAAACCATCTATGTACAAACATCTTCAATATTTCACATTTCTTCCTTAGCACACTGTGTCGCCTCAGAGCCACGTCGGGGAAGAAGGTAGTTCCTCAAAGGTACCAATCTGGGGCTCAATAGATCCTGAGACAGGGTTTCTTTGGATCCGTCATGACGGCAACGAGTAAGTCATGCCAAGTTACCTGTAATGTTACAATTTTCTTTTCTAATTGGTTTGTATGCTAGTATTTGCATGATAATCTCTGTTTTCAGATTTGTGCCTGATACTCCGGTGGCGACTTTCATGTCGAACCAAATAGTCCGTAATTACACTCAAGCTTGGACCGCGTGGACAGAGATTCCTAAGACGCAACGAGACAAGTGCTTCAAGGAGTTCTTGGTAAGTTATTTTTTCAATGCGTGTTAATTAAGTACTTTTAAAATTTGGAGCACTAATTGTTCGTTATTGATTTTCGTAATCGAATATGACGTTACTCGAGCATCGTGAAAATCGAAAAAAGCTTATAACCACGGGGGCGTGTCAAGTGCGTCGAAAGCTCTATTCATTGAGAAGGTCGAGAGGCAAGACAGATTGGCTTCCACAGGACACTAAAGATGAATTATTTGGCAATTGGGAAAACAATGACAAGTTTAAGACCATAAGTGCAAAAAATAAGGAAAATAGGGCCAAAATGGAAGGACCTTCATATGCTGGCGACTCCATATCAATTAGTGAGCATCGACGCAAAGTTGTAAGTACACGTTATTTTCTATTTACGTATTCAATATTTTGTACTTTGAAGTAATTAATTAAGGTCATCATTTGCGTTTGCGGGTAGAGTGCAGGGAAGCTCAGTGGATCGGTTGAGTGGGTTACCTTTCGGCGGACCCATTCCCGGTACGAAGGGAGTGAGAGGCAATGGATTAACCCAAAGGCGCAACAAATAGCGGTTAGACATTTATTGCCTTTATTACTTGTTTTATGCACCACCATATTTATTTCATCTTACATGTCTTATTTGTTATGTATTTGTTTGCTTGTAGGAAAACTTTGAGAAGGCGTCGCGGGGAGAGAGCCTCGCGGCGTGAGGCCCGACCCTCATCCTCTATATCCGACAACGAGAATCTGTTCTTTGAGGCTACGGCGGATTTGACAAGAAGGAGAGGTCTTTGGATACGATGAGTCTGCCAGTCGACTGAAGCAGACAAAGCGCCTCTCATCTCGCACTGTAGGGGTTTCTTCAGGTAAACATAATACATTTGTTTTTGATAATTTTCATTCTCTTGTCCATTCAAATGAAGTACAAATAATAAATGTACTAATCAATTTTGTAGATGAGCTGAAGAAGATGAAGGCGTTGGTGGAGGAGCAAGCAACACGAGATGACCCAGAACGGGAGATGATGAGCCGCGGGCGACTCGTGAAACGAGATGATGAGGCGCAGATGATTCAGAACAAGATCGAGATCAAGCGGGCGTTAGCGGACGGGAACAAGATCAGATCAAGCGGCGTTGCGCAACAGAACGGCGTCTTTGCGCGACAGGAGATGACTTCAGCGAGAATGAGATGATGAGGGCGTGCGGCTTCAAATCATGTCCCTTATGAAAGACAGAGGTTCCGGATCGACTCCTGTTGATGATGACCATGCTGGTGATGATGATGATCACAATGCTGCTGTTTAGCCTACTTTTTTGTATTTGCTTGTTGCTACTACTTTTTTGTATTTGTTTGTTGGTACGGATTATATATATATTGTGTTTTCACTATGTAAACTCTTTTTTATCATTAATATATTCATGGTACATTACTTTACTATTTGTATTCAATTTTCTATTAAAAAAATTTAAAAAAAAATTAAAAAATTTAAAATTTGCTACCAGAAAAGAAAATCTCCGCAAATTCGAAATTTGCTACGGAAAAACAAATCGGAACATTTACGGAAAAAAATCCGTAGCAAATTTCAAAATTTGTGAAATTTGCTACGGAAAAAATATCCGTAGCAAATTTTCAAATTTGCTACGGATTTTTTTTCCGTAGCAAATTGTTACGGAAAAAAATCCGTAGCAAATTTGCTACGGATATAATTATCCGTCGCAATTGCGACGGATATGAAAATCCGTAGCAAATTTGCTACGGATATAATTATCTGTCGCAATTGCGACGGATTTTCTAAAATCCGTCGCAATTGCGACGCGATATTTTGCTACGGACGAAATCCGTAGCAAAATCCGTAGCAAACATGTTTTGCTACGGAAAAATGGATTTTTGCTACGGATTTTTTCCATAGCAAAAATCAAATTTTCTAGTAGTATTAGACATCATTATGGCAGCTACGGATTTAGGCCAAGATGAAATTGAAAACTACAAAGTCATATTAGACATCATTATGGAAGCTTCCTCTGGCAACGAATGAATTCACCTAACTTCACGCAAACATGATGATATAACTTTTCTAAGTTCACTGGTTGAATGATTAGAACAACACTCATAAATTGTCTAAAAAGTCACTAGCAGAAATCCAGACTTACAAATCTCAAAGAATTAAATTTGCGATATCTACATTGATCGAATTATTCCGTGGCAAGTTCAGTTTTGTGGATCTTTATCAGATGCCAGATGTAGCAAAAATATCAAAAAAGAAACTTTAGAAGTTAAAAAATAAAAGCCATGAACCAAAGAAACTAAAATGGATAGATATAGCAAAAAAATGTTCCAACCAGAGATCAAATAAAATGCACATCTAGAACAAACATACTCCAATTTTCTTTCTTTAAAGGACAAAGAAAAGATATGAGGGAACCCTGAAACAGCCATATTTCTGGCTTAAGACATGCATGAAATAAACATGCTTTGATGAATCAAATAGTGGGCCAAGTATATGTAAAACGAAAAAGCGGCCCACCAGGAATAGTTTGAGATCCACATTATAGGGTTTAGGTTAACTAAAAACTCAAGCTTCTAAAGTTCAAAAGATCATCCCTAATCCCTAAGATGTAAATAATTGAAAATCAGCATCCACATTCAACTAACTGAGTAAGCTCCAAGTATCACAACATAGAAAAGATCAATGCGAGAACACTATTAGAAAACACCAAAATAGTGATAGAATTTGTGACGGATTGAAAAATCCATAGCAAACTGCAAGTTTTGCCACATAATTAAAAAATCCATTGCAAAAAACTCGGTTTTGCGACGGCGTCATCACGCCATTGCAAAACGGCGTGAAAAGTCAGGACGTTTTGCGACTGCATTAGACAGCTGTCACAAAATAGCGGCATGTTGATGTAGTTTTGTGACGGCATCATCACGCCGTGGCAAAACGGCGTGAAAAGTCACGCCGTTTTACGACCGCATTAGACAGCTAGATCCCAAAACGGCGTAATCTTGACGCCGTTTTACAATGGCGTGGGAGTCTTTCGCAAAAAGGCCCGTTTTGCGATGGATTTCTTTTCCGTCGCAAATCGGGCCTTTTAATTCCTCTTCAACTTCAAATTTGCTCGCGCGTTTGTCTCTGGCTTTTCTCTCCTCTCCGCTCGGTGATGCGTCCGCCGTTCATGCTTCGTCATCACGCCGTTTCGCCCCTGATTCTTCCTCCCGCCGATAAAACACCTTATTTTTTAAAAAATAAAAAATAAAACTTCTCACTCTTTTTAATTACATTATATGAATTTATTCTTAGTTTGACTGACTAATATAAGGTGATGATACATGAGTCTTTACATGTTGAATTGGTAAAATTGTCTTGTTGGAAAATCTGAAAGCTAGTGTTAGAGGTTTTATTGTTTTTGATGATAATGAGTATTTCTTTGGTGAATTAAATCATTTACGTTGGAAGTTTCACAAAGGTTTTATTGTTTTTAAAAATTATACTTGATTGTTTTTTTGATAGATGATTCCATCGAAACTATCTAATTCTAATTCATATTTTGATCTTTGAACGTAACTTTTCAAATAATCCAGATTTTTTAAAATATATGGTTTATTTTGTGTAGTGAAAAAATAGTGTGAGAAAATTCTAATGTAATTAGAATGGGAGGAGAAAGTGGTTTGAGATTATAATTTAATTACTTTTTTAAAAAAAAATTACTAAATATTCTAATGTAAGTTCCAAATTGTTTTTAGCCTCATTTGATAAGGCAAAATTGTAATTGAAAGTTAATTACAATTTTGATTGTTTTTATATTATATATATTGATTTTTTTCTTTTTTTTATTCTATGCAATTTAAAGTTACACTAACAAACATATATATTGAAGCTAAACTTGAGACCTCATCTAAGTCCATTAGGGAAGGCATGAAGTGTTGACAAGTGAGTTTAAAAATAAGAGAATTAATTAATTAACTTAAAGTAGGAGGAATGTGTGAGTTTAGGGAATTGAGAAATCTGTATGTATTAAAAAAAGTAGTGAAACTAGCTAGTTGAGTTAGTCTCTTATAAAAATGCCTGTTAATTTTTTAAAAAATATCTCATTTAATTTTTGATTTGAAATTACTTGTTCGTGATAATTTCCTTAACAAGTTATGCAATAAGCATGGATAATTTGAAAAAACAAATTATAAATACTGTTTTAATTAAAAGGTAATTATAAATACAAAAGATAAAATGGATTTTGTATATTACATAAACTTGATTAAGTCTTATATATTAATGTCTTATATACTATTAATTAGTTTGATTTCAACATTTTTGTATTTGATTATTTACGGTAGAGTTCCTAAAATAATCACATAGATTTGCCCCATATATATTAGAAAACCTCCAATTCATCCTATGTCATGTTATAACATTGTATTAGCATTTAATATGACCCTCATAAACTCCACAAATACTTATATGTCTCAGAAATTATTACATCAAATTGTACTAAGTGATAATGTTGAAATGCCAATGGTTTCCTCATTCCTTAATTCAATGTGTAGTTTCCTATTCTTTGTTTTCCCCCTCTACATGCATGTCCCCATCTTCTGGTGTACTATCCTCATTCTTTGGTTGCTTGCTGGGATCTATTCTTAGTTCAATGCATGTTTTTGTTTCTCACTTTCTTGATTAAGTGGCAATTGGTTGGCATAAGTGGCTAGTTGTATTGGTCACTTTTATTTGTGACATGTTGTTTTGTGGACCGGGGTATGTCCCCACTGAATATATTTAGGATGCAAACAACATCCCAACAAATGATTGGGATGCAAACATTGATCATAATAAAACAAAGTCCTTGTGTAGGGTTGGGTTGGGGAAGTATGGAAGGCGATCGTGATAGGAGTTGGATGTACAATCTTCTAACTTAGAGAAAACAACTAACTCGAGTATTCTTAGAGGGTTTGGAAGAGTTCATTTTATTTGGCGCAAGAACCTAATTCAAGTACCGCGATCGGTTGTTGTGTGTGTGAAATTTAGGGGTTTAAAATTTCAAAATCTGAGCACGGTCAGAATCCATTTGTGTAGATTGGGATTCATGAAAGATTATGAATGTTGGGAATGTCATGGGGAAGTCCGGTATGTCATGAACAGAATGTGGGTTTTAGCTTCCAATACAGTCGCGAGGTCTTTTGGTTTGACAGGCACCGGCGATTCATGCCCATCGATCATTCGCTTAGGAAAAATAAAAAATACTTCGAGCGGGAATGTGGCTGAACGGTCAAATAAACCTTGTTGTTTAAGTGGCCAAGAAATATAGGACAGGGCGAAGCACATTCAAAGTGTTGAAAAGGGGGCTGCTTCCAGCGAACCTAAGGATATGGCGTTCATCATCATTGGAACAAACGCAGCATCTTCTGGGATCTACCATATTGGAAAGATCAATTGTTAAGACACAACCTCGATGTCATGCATATTGAGAGGAATGTGTTTTGCAATATTCTATACACTGTGATGGACAACAAGGGTAAAACAAAGGATACAGCCAATGCAAGACGGGACATAAAAGCGATTTGTAGAAGGCCTGATTTGCGCTTGGTGGAGTATGCCACAGGCCGAACTTCAAAACCTAGAGTGCCGTACACATTGAACAAAGAACAGAATTTAAAATTGTTGCGACAGGTTAAAGATCTAAAACTCCATGACTGTTATGCATCAAACTTGTCAAGATGTGTTGACATGAACGAGGCGAAGTTATTCGAGATGAAGAGTCATGATTGTCATGTTTTTTTCCAGAGATTGTTGTTGTGGGCCTTCAAAGCACTACCGAAGCATATATGGACTATTCTGGCAAAATTTTCCATGTTCTTTATAGACATTTGTGCTTCTAAGCTTAATCTTGAAAAGTTACGGCACCGGAGGCGAGCGTGCCAATGACGCTATGCAAGTTAGAGATAGTGTTTTATCTTAGCTTATTTGACTCAATGGAACATTTACCTGTTCACATGGCCTACGAAGCAAGGGTAGGAGGTTCGCAACAATATAGGTGGATATCCGTTTGAGAGGTAATATATATATATATATATATATATTTCTTTCACCCAGTTATTAATTGACCCACATGGTGCTGAAAGTGGAGCAAATCACCAAGAGGGGGTGAATTGGAGATTTTAAAATTCTTTGCTTAGTGCTCTGAAACTTGAACACAAAAACATAGCACAACAGAGTAAGAGAAGAGGAAGCAAGATACAAGGAATTTATACTGGTTCAGTCTAACCTCTTGACCTACGTCCAGTCCCCAGACTCTCTGGGATTTTCACTATCTCAATTGATTACACACTCTGTAACTCAAGAGTAATTCTCTCACTAGAACTTACTCCCCCTTACAAGTTGCAATCTATAACATCCCGTTTTCAAAAGCAGTATATTTTTTTTCATCAGAGTAGAGCATCGGAGCATAAGAGTAACTGATACATATATTTAAAATGCCGTAAGTCTGGCTGATTACAAAAGCGGTACAACGACCGAGAGTTTTCAAAAGTAGATAACAACGGAGGAATCAAAATTGTCTCCGTGGTGTCACGCGCCGTGACAACAAAAGATGGTCTTCAGTCGAGTCCTTAAGCGTGCTGCTTCCCTCTCTCCTCGATTCTCGGTCCTCCTGAACCTGACGCTATATTAAGAGCTGAGGTCCAATGCGCACCGGACCTCAGGTAACGGTTAACCTCATATTTACATACACAATATATGGACTACGGACGTTCACAACATTAACAGCACGTGATCCCAACAACAGATATATTACACACACCACCAATACAGATATATCGCTCCCAGCGCATGCAGATATATGTCGCACCCAGCGCATGCAGAATATGTCGCTCCCAGCGCATGCAGAATATGTCGCTCCCAGCGCATGCAGAATAGGTCGCTCCCAGCGCATGCATATGTTCAGTTATCCTCTAACAACATTATGCACTCAAATAACATACCACCAATACACATACGACACACATATCACATATACGCATACCATAAATATCAGAGCTAGTGTTACAGTACGCGAACGTACAGCTCCCAGCTTACATACAGTTATACTCTAACATCTATATGCACTCAGGCAACATAACAACTATACACACACAATACACATAGCACATACATGCATAACATAAACATCAGTGTTAGTGTTACAGTACGCGAACGTACCTTTGTTGACGAAAAACGGCACGTTTGACAGAAAACGGTATTTCTGACAGAAAACAGCGGTTCGACAGCGGTACGACAGCGGTTCATGATTACAGATATCCTATAAGGATAATATCACATTTAATATCACATTTATAAAGATTTGGCATCATAACAGGCATTTTAGGTACAAATTACCATTTTGCCCCTGACCCCCTAATCGGCGGAATTTCGCCAGAGCTTCGCTATTTTGACTCTAATCTTCCAAAATTTTGCCATAACTCTTTTACCAACATATTTTTCGAACTATATATCATATTTAACCCAAAAATATGATATCTACAATATATTGGAAGATTAAAGATTAAAACAACATTTCTACTATAACTACCGAACAAAACACCGAAGCTTAAGACTAGGGACCGAACAAATTACCCAGTACTTTGCTACTCCTTCTTCAGAGCTCCTCCTTGCTCTCACTTCTCTCTAACCTCTCTCTAGGATTTCTTTGTGATTTTTGGTGTGAAGAAATGAGAAGAGGAACCTTGCTATTTATAGAGAAAATCCCAAGGCTAAAAGGGTCATTTACAAGGTCATCCAAATTCTCTTCCTTCTTCTTAAACCACTGATTAAAACTCACTTTTTGAAATCCAATTTCAACCATTCATGTTTGGCCGACATCTCCCAAGTCTCATTTGCAAATTAATGTGTTACATTTATTAATTAAATATTCCATGGTTATAAAAACTCCTCACAAGACTTGGTCAACAATTTCAACTCCAATAAATTATCATATCTTCTCATTCTTCCACTCACAATCAGCTGAACGTAGCATTTCTTTGGAAATGTTTAATGAAGTTAACTTATTCCTTTAATCAAGTATTTATATTTTAATTAGAAAGCTTAATTAGGGCCTTAATCCTATGATTAGCAAATCTTTTAGGATTTAGGGTTATCATGCACTTAATCTCATACATTTTTCTTAATCTTTTCCAATTAATTAGCAAGTATACTTTATGCTAATTTTAGCCATAAACATTTAAAATAAAGGGTTTTACATAATTTACCTTGAATATTCTCTTAATCAAGCTTAAACAATTAGCCATTAATTACTTAATTAATCACTTACTAATTGTTAACAATTTTCTTATTTAGGATAAATTATTATCTCACAACTATTTTACTTACATTGGTATTTTATATCCCATGTAAAATATTAAAAATCATGGGGCCAAAAAGTGCTTTTAATAATATTATATTTATGCTTCTCTATTTTTCAAGGAAATAATCCCAAAAATTCCTAAATTTAGAGACAACATACTTTCTAATTTTTAGCAAATATTTTATTGCCTCTAGGGATTTATCATAATATTTTCAGGCCATTTTATGCCCCATAAATGTATTTTATGGATTTTAGCTCTTTATTTCCATATAAATTACCTTAAAAATAAGATAATTATAGCTTATTATTTGAGACTACATATTCACACATTTCCAATAGGTAATATGTACTAAAATATAATATTCTAGATAAATAATTATCCGGGTATTACACAATCAATATCCCGATCTCCAAGTCCCCCGACTTGAGATTCTTACAATAAATGATTTTCAATAAATGAACTCTCTCTAAGAGTGGATAAATATAATCACTGAAGTACAAATGTATCAAAAGATACTTTACACAAGAAAAATCAAAGAGTAGTTGGAAACTTGAATGATTTTCGTTTTCTGCAGATTGGTTGTTGAGAAGAATTGAACGCAGCTCTATTTATACCAAGAGAGCATTAAATGACTGTTGTAATCTTCAATGTGACCGTTGTCAACATTAAGGAAGGATTAGGTTACTTCTCTCTCTACTCTTTGGTTAATCCAGTTGCTCAGAGGATTAGGGTTGACTTCCCTTGAAATTAGTCCGTTGGAAGAGCAGCTACTGGATGAGGAAAGGAAACATTAATCCCTTTGCAACATGTGTAGAATGATTGTAAAAAAGGATGCAAGTTTTCTGGACTTTGCATTTAATGTGCTGACATCACTTTTTGCTATTGTTCAAATCTTCATTTAATATCTTCTAAAACATCTAAAACTCACTAACAAATAGATTAAACATAGTTAAGAATAGTAATGAGTGATGATAAGAAATATCAAGACCAAACGGGAAGATTTCACTAATTCGAGCAAGTTGATTTTCAAAAACCAGCAACACAAACTTGAGTTTGTTTATCCAAACTGGAGTTTGTAACGATGCTCAGAAGACAAACTTGAGTTTCCAAATCCTAACTCGAGTTTCCTTCTTTCAGAGAGGAATGTTGTTTTTTGAGTTTGAAAGCACATCTTGAATCATAGAGCAAAACTCGAGTTTATTAATGACAAACTCGAGGTTTGGACTTTTATAGTGAAAACATGTTTAAGCCAAAAAGCTCAAAACTGGAGTTTCCAAGTGTAAACTTGAGTTTTTTAAATCACTGAAATGAGCAAAGCTCTCTGCCTGGTGTAAACTCGAGTTTTCAAATGCTAGCTCGAGTTTCCCTTCAAATTTGAAAACCTTTGAAAATATATGTCATGTGAAAACCGGAGTTTTCTAAGCAAACTGGAGTTTTCTCAAAATGAGTAAAACATGAAAGCTCTTTGTCAAGTGTAAACTCCAGTTTCCAAATCTAAACTCGAGTTTTCTCAAACTTTGGAAAACTTAGAGAACTCATGGTTAAGTGAAAACTGGAGTTTGCATATCAAAACTGGAGTTTTCTAAAGTTTAAAAAACATTGTAGTCTCGTATGACCAAAACTCGAGTTTACAAAACCCAAACTCGAGTTTCCTCATAAGAGAAAACTTTGACAAACTTTTTGTCAGATGCAAACTTGAGTTTGAAAATCAAAACAGGAGTTTTGCATAAGTTCAAAACATTGGGAGCTCTCGTAAGACTAAAACTCGAGTTTCCTTTTGCAAACCGATGTTTTGTTTACTTTGGAAAATATTGGAAGTTCTCTGCAAACTCGAGTTTGTCTTCATGTGAAAAACTTGGAGTGCTCTCTGTGTCTTGCAAACTCGAGTTTGCCTACACAAGCGGAGTTTTCCTTATTATATAAAAATTTAGCTACTCACCAAATGAAAGACCGGCTATCACCCAAGAGAGAGGGGGTGAATTGGGTGTCTAATTAAAAAACTTGGTACTTTGAAAATCTTTTCGAAACTTTATTGAAAGTAGTTTGAATGACAAAAATAATTTATAAAGTGATAATCGAGTCATTCAAATATATATGCACATTCAAATATATATGCTTTGGAAATATAAGAGATAAGGGAAGAGAATATGCAAACTGATTTATATTGGTTCGGCCCAATCCTTGACCTACGTCCAGTCCCCAAGCTCCGCTTGAGATTTTCCACTATCTCCTTGTTTAACCAGGCACAAGAGAAAGGCCTTTACAACCTCACAAGTTTAGCCGGGCACTTGTGCAGCCTTTACAATCTCTTTCCGAGATATCCTCTTACAATTACCAACTCTGTACTCAGGATGATCCTTTCACACTAGGACTCACTCCCCCTTACAAGTTGTAACTGTATCCCAATCTCCAAGTCCCACGACTTGAGATTCTTTACAATAAATGATTTACTATCGTGAACTCTCTCTAAGAGTAGATAATGATAATCACCGAAGAACAATACAAATCATATCACTCTCTATGATAAACTATGTAAGCATTTGAAAAAAGAGAGTAAATGATGTGAAGATCGAGTCTTAGCATGTTGAAGATGTAATCTTGTATCTCTACTTGATCCGTCTTGAATCTTGTCTTCTTTTATATGTAGAAATCAATATATGACCGTTGGAGAAGTAATATAGCCGTTAGACTCGAGATAGAAACTAGCCGTTAGAACTTCGTTTTCTGAACCGGGACGTATACTCGAGTATAGGGTTGGAAACTCGAGTATGGAGGTTGTTTCGTAACCCCCGGTTCTTCTCTCATCGATCCATACTCGAGTATAGAACTTACATACTCGAGTATAGAAACTCCTTGAACAAACCATCGACTTTCGAGGGCCATATCTCCCTGGTCTGAACTCCGTTTTGGTTCGTTCAACTTTTTATGGAAAGCTCTGTGAGTCTACTTTCATATGCCACTGATTTCAGCTCAATCGGATTTTTAGTTTGTGAGTTACACTCAAAACATTGAAGCTTGGTTTGCTGTGTGGCGTGGATTTATCTATCAACTTGTACAATTCATAGATCTCTCATATGAACTCATTTGGGCTTGAATTTTATATCAAAATGACGCATTGGGAGTCTCGTTTCATATGCCACTGATTTCACTTCAATCCGATCTTTGGTTTGGAAGATATCATCAAATTACCAAACGTCGCCCATGCTGAACGTGAAACAGAGCTGATCACCGCTGTATACTCGAGTATAGACTTGCATACTCGAGTATGGGACATCCGCAGGCACCAGAGATGCTGAAAACACTGCATACTCGAGTATATACTTGGATACTCGAGTATTGCCAGTCCGAGACGCGAAGAGACTGAAAACACTCCTATACTCGAGTATAGATGAACATACTCGAGTATTGACTCCTATACTCGAGTATTGAGTTCCAAACTCGAGTATTCTCATCCGAAGCTGATTTTTGCTGACTTTAGCTTCGAATTGAGTCATTCCAACTTCCATATGATCTTGGAGGCTTCTAGCATCAACATATGAACTTGCATAACAATATATTCATTCCATTCAACAAGTTCTTCCTTTTTCCATCTCCAAATTTGATCATTCTTCACCACTCAACTCTTTCTTTCTTCTCTTCTCTTCTTCTCTTGATCATTTTCCATAATTCAATTATTTCTTTCTTCTCTTCTCTTCTCTTGATCATTCTTGTCATTGTACTTATCATTCTTTGAAAGTTCCTCAATATCTTCTCTTCTTGATTATTCCCAAAATCCTTTGAGAACTTCTTGCTCCTTGGCATTCTCTCCCATTCAACTTGGAATAACATCTTGCTTCCTTGACAAGCTTGCAAGTTCTTCTTTCTTTAACACCTTATCTTCTTCTTGATTATTCTTCAATCTTCTTCAATATCCATAAGGCCGAGCCTATGCTTGAACTTGTTCCGAGACTTTAATGTGTCGGCTTCCCGTATCGCACTTTTCATTTATACTCCACCGTAGCTCAAATATGATGAAGCTTCATTCCATCTTCTGTTTGATCATACATATAAAACATATAGTGCAAGTTCGTCTTTCTTTAGCCTCATTTCTTGGCCAATCTCTATAGTTCAACTTGGAGTTCTCTTCTTCAATATCTCCTTCTTGATTAATCTCTATAATTCAACTTGGATTAATCTACATTAAATACATCAGTTAGTCAATGTAGGAGATATCTATATTACTCAATCTTGTTGCTTTTAATAATGGCATCTATATAAGACATCATCAAAACTAATCAAAACCAACATTCTCTCCTTTTTGATGATGGCAAATACTATAAGATAAATATGTATGAATATGAAAATAGATTAGACCCAACATATTTATCATGCCATTTCTCTCCCCTTATTTGTCATTAGCAAAAAGTTGAAGTAAAAAAGAAATGCTTATAGAGACAAATATGAAACCAGATTAGAAAGAGTCAAAGAAACTGATTTTCTCTCTTCGATTTGAAATTGTTTTCATTCTAAATATGATGCAATTTCGAATGTTTTTATGAAAGCAATTTTGAAATTGGAGAGGTTTTCAAGAAATCTTTCACACTTAAAGCAAATAGATACCAAACATGTGCAACATTTCTACCGAATATAAAAAGATAGAGATTAGAAATGCTCATGTTGGTTTTTCGCAAATTGATGAATGATCGATGAAGTCCATTTGTTTGCTTTGTGGTATGAGATCATCCGAAGAGTGCTTAATAGAAGGATCATGAATATCCCGTATGATGCAAATAGAATGAAAGTGTTGGCTACTTGAAGACTATCGCATCCGAATGAATATGATCAGTACTTGTCTTCCATCCTTTCCTCGACTTCAATAATTGATCGCCAAAACATCTTTCCTTAATTAAATAGTTTCTCCTTGTAGTGCATTAAGGAAAGTTGCAACACATAACAAAATCTTCTGCTACAAATTGAATTCTTTACAAAAGAGATTTGTTAGTGCAACCAAATATCAAAGTATTCCTTTCCAAATGATATTTGAAAATAATGAAAGGAAAATATAAGATATTTTCAAATATGAAATTAACTCATCATCAAAACTAATAGAAGATAGTAAATGCAGATGAGTATGCTTAAAAGGATTTTCTTCAAATAAGGAGATGAACTTTTAAGATATAAAACACATATGAATGTAAAGCTCCCCCTTAATGAATGCATGATTAAAGCAGGTGTAGATCCCTTTAATGATACCAAATAATGATGTGATACCAAGTGTTATGAGGTCGGAATTCATCTAACTTCAATGGACATAACATGGTATCTCAAAATTAAGAACTTTCAAGTACACATGGGTGGACTTGAAATTGGTATGAAGAAATTACTTATGCTTTTTGTGATGATAAAAGAGTTTAAAGCATAAGATTCAGTTTTAAAAAGAAATTGAGTATGCTCAGCTAAATTTCATAAAATGAGATGGAATGAATGAAATCAAGTTAGCCTAGCATGATTATGATATATGCATTATTATTTCAAAACACAATACCTCACTCAAGTAATATCGTAATTACTTGAGTCATAATCATTTGTAATCCATAGATGCATCACTGGTTAGCCATTATCTGATGATGTGATCAATACTGAAGATCTCCCAGATTTGATGCATAAGGATGAATTTCGTGAAGATTTGGTTGATCAATTCATAGAGTTGTCCGATCTTGTCATTCACGAAGGGATGAACTTCAATATCGTTTGTGGCAAGCTCGGTGTAGAATTGTTGAAGTTCATTTCTCACATAGCTCGAGTGGTTACTCATGTGATGTCTATGATTCTATAGTCATCACTTGTAATTCACACGAGAGGACCTTACAAGCTTATCTTCCCAGATCGAACTTAACTTCTTAGTTTGAACTTAACATCTCAATTCAAACTTATACAGACAGTCAGATAAGCAATGTGCATAGATACATTCACCCATCTTGGGATATTTTACTTTTTGATCGAAGATGGAAGATACTCAGTCAGGCAAGATTCTTGTAGAATTTGTCTTGAGGCATATGAGAATATGACTTGAGGTAACTCATTCCTTCCCAACATAATCGCTTGTCTAAGACTTGAGACATTAAATTAATGTGCCGTTCGAGACACCTAACTCAAGGTAGAATTTGTGACCTTCATTGAATCAAGCTTCTGCATAATTCAACACCCATTAGTAATAACTTGAAGCTATTTTTCTTTTACCTCGGGGCATCTTATCTTGAAGTTACAACTTTGTAACTTCAAATTACAGAATATTGGTTGAATTAACTCGTGTGGTACAAGGATCGCCTATTGGAGTCATTCTTTACTCCGTTAGCCTCTCGTTTTTCATCTTTTAAAACGAGTCCCGCAAAAAACAAAATATGCTCTTTGGTACCCTATGTTTCTCGGGTCCACATAAGATTAGGCATGACAACCTTATGCTCTTAAAAGATTAAATCATATAGTTTTTAAGCAAAGAGCATAATAAGCTAGCATGATTTTACCCAATCAAATAAGTTCATGCCAATGAATCATAAAGGGTAACAAATAAATGATACCAAGAATGTTATTTCTCAATGACAAGTTGAAAATATACTTTATGCAGAAAAGATGTCATTGATAAAATATATGTAAGTTTGATCAAAGAGCATAGAAAATCTTATCCATAAAGATAATATGCAAGATAGTTTCAAATCTCAAATGTTCTTTCAAACATTGATGATGCATTATGGAAATGTTTGAAAACAATGCTCACATTAAACATGGTGGAAGTCAATTGGTTTAATGAATATATCTTGAAAAAGTATACTTTATTTTTGGAGAACATGTTGAATATTGCAGTTAACATGTTGAAGAATTTTCTCAAAAGCAAAAGTCATGAAGGTAGAGCATTTATCGAAACATGCTAAGCACAATAGAAATATATGAGCACAATGACTTTGCTATGACCAAGAAATCATCTTGCCTTTTAGAATAGAATCTTGAAATATATGAATAATCAAGGCAAGAATGTGAATATATAGAAATAGTTACTCAAAATATGGATGAAGACAAAGTTGATGTATTTGAGTAACAAAATGACTACTAGGATTCATGGATGATGAAGCACATACACATTAGTTCAAATGACTAGAGTTCCATAGAGTGTTATCCTAGTAAGTCATTTCATATAATGGTTAATGCACTAACATTTAATGCATTAATGAACATTCATATTGCTTGGAATAACTTAACCAATGAGATTTTCACAAATTGAATTCTTTTTCTCGGAGATAAGCTTGAAAAACTCATATAGATAATCAATTTGTTAGATATAAGATCTAACTTGATTGAAAATAAGGAATGAGGAGTTCAAGCATCATATTGAATACCAAATATCAATATGTGGATGATAGGAAAAACTCAACTTGACAAATTTGAAGCATATCCAACATTCAATAATATTAACTTCCAATTTTGAAATTTAATTTGAATGTAATCAAAGTGTGAATATTTTCCAAAATATGTGTATGCAATTTCATAAAACAGAGTGAATTGAAATCCAAAAATACTTTACACTTGTGCATTTCAAAAATATAAACTTACAAAGTTATGCACAAATTCACATGTTTGATCATCGAAATTCACTAATAAATTGATTGAACATGGTTAAAAATATTAGTGATTGAGGATATAAAGTATTGGAGACAATCGGAAGATTTCACAAATTTGTCGATTTGAATTTCAAACTCGCGACCCATACTTGAGTATGTTCTTCTATACTCGAGTGTGTCACTGTGCACTAATGTCTATACTTGAGTATGAAGAGTGATACTTGAGTATGATTCTTACAGAGAGGAACATCGTGACTTAAGCTTTGGACCATGTCTTTGAAGTAGGAGTCATACTCGAGTTTGTCATTACATACTCGAGTGTGAACCTTTTAATATGAAAATAAGTTTAAGTCCAAAACCTCTATACTTGAGTATGTAGATCTATACTTGAGTATGTAAGTCTTTCAAAAAGAAAGAATCGTATGTCCTATACTTGAGTATGTAGATCTATACTTGAGTATGTAAGTCTTTCAAAAAGAAAGAACTTTCTGTATGTCCTATACTTGAGTGTGTACAGCCATACTCGAGTATACAATAATTTTGAAAAGCTTTTTGAAATCTGTTTCACGTCCATACTTGAGTATGTAAAGTCATACTTGAGTTTACAAAGCTTTGGGGAAAGAAGAATATCTTTCGTATGACTCATACTGAGTGTGTGATGCATACTTGAGTATGCTTATGCATGAAACTTTTGTAACTTTACGCCAAGACGAATACTTGAGTATGCACATGTATACTTGAGTATGGATAGGCATGTGAGAGATTTGAAAGCTTTTTGTTCAGACTATACTCGAGTGTGCATTCATATACTCGAGTATGATTAATCTTAAAAGAAACGTTAGATAGCCTCTGTAGGTTCCATACTTGAGTGTACATTTGAATACTTGAGTTTAGAAGACTTAGAAAAATATTCAAGTAGTCTGTGTGATCTATACCGGAGTATGCAAATTCATACTCGAGTGTAGCTTGGTGTAAAACTTAGAGTGTTCTCTCGTGAGGACTATACTTGAGTTTACCCATGGATACTTGAGTATGGTTCAGTTTAATCAAATTTGTGCAACTCTCGGTAAGTCCATACTCGAGTATAGATACCCATACTTGAGTATTCGCAAAATTTTTGAAAAAAAAACATAGAAAAACTTGACAAGCTGAAAACCGAAGTTTGGTTTTGATTTAAAAGTTCGATTGAAATTGAATAAGTTTCAAAACCTTTTAACTTAACTAAAGACAAACCAAACATGAATTTTCATATAATTATAGTATGAGGTAAGAATTAGATATCACCGTAATTCCTCTTGTCCTCATAGAAGTTTGCTTGGTTGAGATGGATTGATGTAGATAACTCCTTTTCCAACATTCACCATCAACATCAAGCATAGCTTGTTTAGCTTTCTCAAGATTTGGATCATTTCTTTATGTTGCATTCTTGAGAAGCTTTCTTTGATCCTACAAAATCATACAAAGCTTTTTCTTTCTTGGTATCCAACCTAACTTGGATCCAATCATCGTTAGCTTGTAGGAATCAAAATTCACATGCTCTTATGAATATAATTAATTCAGAACAACTGAGCATAATGAATTAAACATGACTTTATGCATAAAAGAAATACTTTCTTTTCAAATCATCATGCATGCATAAAGAATCAAGCCTATTGAACATTGCAATCTCTTTAAAAAAAATAAGTTAGGATGTGAAAACCCAATTAAATTTTTTTTTGCAATGCTCATTCCTAAGACTACAATATATAAAACCTCAATGTATAATTCAAATAATAGCATAGGAGGTTTTACCATTGTATACCTTTGCCTTAGGTACTTGGAGGATTGACTTTGCTTACCCATTGGTTCTTCATATGTTTTCTCATGGGTGTTGGCAAAGCTCTCTCAATGGATATAGACTTCAAGAGTCTCTTGTTTGATCTTTGAGAGATTCTCCTTTCTTGTTCTCCTCAAGATAGTTGAATGGTACTCTATGGTAGTTTGTTCTTGAGGTGTATGATACTCTTCTTGCTTGTATCCATTGCTTCCTTTGATGTTTAAACCTTGTAGTTCCAAAGAATGAGTGCCCGAGAGTTCTCTTGCTTGATATAGATGCTATGATCTTCTTCAATGGTGCATGAGAAACTCTTGGCTTCTTCTTCCTCTTTTCCGTACCTTGATGTCCATTGATATTCAAATCATCCCGCACACATGGGGTACTAGATGGACATTTTGGTACCCACTTATACTTGGGTCCTTCACTATTAGTATTGGACCTTGATTGTCCTTTAGAGCCCAAACAAGTTTATTTCTCACATTAGAATTTCTCCTAATATAGCATGTGTAAGAAATATGACCATATTTACCACAATAATTGCAAATAATAGAATGATGTTTATTATGAATATTTTTGCAAGTATTGTATTGGTCAAGTGATGAGAGTAAGCTTTCAAACAATCTTCATTTGAACATTCATTCTTCCCACATGATTTTCCAAACATGATTGAAAACATTTTTGCTTTTCAAAATAGAATCAATAATTGGTTGAAAAACAATTTTATGCAAATGTTCAAAATCATATTTCTTAACTACACAAGGAGAATTGGAATTGTTTACCACATGTGTATCTTGAGCTCCAAATATTGATTGATCACAATCGTCCATGAGCTCTTCCGGGAATCTTCTTCCTCTTGTTCCTTTGTGTTGACTGGATTATGGGAGTATTCAACGATTTCTCCTTCTTCAATCTCCAGTTGTTCATCAATCATAGATGTGCGTTTATAATTTCGATGAACTATCAACACTATCAACTTCAACACAATTGTTAGAAGCATGTATGAAATCAAGAGTATCCCATATTTCTTTAGCACTAGAGCAAAACTTGATTTTCGAAAATCCTTTTCGGTTAAAGCACGGTGAAGGATTTTCATTGCTCTAATGTTCAACGAAAACATTTTCTTTTCCTTTTCTCGTCCAATCCTTTCTTGGTTTGAAATCAAAAACATTTATAAAAACATTCCACATATAAAAATCGTTGCTTTGATAAAACTAGTCATTCTAGCTTTCCAAAACCAAAAATCAATATCTTTGAAGAACGGTGGAATGGTATAATCAAAACCTTCGAAAAACAAAGGGAACACCCAAAATCAGCCATTGAAACTCTTGAGACGGTTAAGTCCTTTAAACAAGAACCCGGCTCGATACCAAATGAAATTCCGTAGCGGTACCTTTGTGGCATTTCATGGTATCTCAGCCGCTAGTTTTACGCACCGCCTCACGGCCTGTGCAACCAGCGACAGTAACCCACCGTCCACTGGCCATGTCGGGGTAAGAGCCAATGCTTCGCCACAGATCACACTGTGAGAACCCCCGATCATGGTTACCGTTAACTAGCTCTGATACCAAATGAAAGACCTGGCTATCACCCAAGAGGGGGGTGAATTGGGTGTCTAATTAAAAAACTTGGTACTTTGAAAATCTTTTCAAAAACTTTATTGAAAGTAGTTTGAATGACAAAAATAATTTATAAAGTGATAATCGTCATTCAAATATATATGCACATTCAAATATATATCTTGGAAATATAAGAGATAAGGGAAGAGAATATGCAAACCGATTTATATTGGTTCGGCCCAATCCTTGACCTACGTCCGGTCCCCAAGCTCCGCTTGAGATTTTCCACTATCTCCTTGTTTAACCAGGCACAAGAGAAAGGCCTTTACAACCTCACAAGTTTAGCGGGCACTTGCGCAGCCTTTACAATCTCTTTCCGAGATATCCTCTTACAATTACCAACTCGTACTCGGGATGATCCTTTCACACTAGGACTCACTCCCCCTTACAAGTTGTAATCGTATCCCAATCTCCAAGTCCCACGACTTGAGATTCTTTACAATAAATGATTTACTATCGTAAATGAACTCTCTCTAAGAGTAGATAATGATAATCACTGAAGAACAATACAAATCATATCACTCTCTATGATAAACTATGTAAGCATTTGAAAAACAGAGAGTAAATGATGTGAAGATCAGAGTCTTAGCATGTTGAAGATGTAATCTTGTATCTCTACTTGATCTTGTCTTGAATCGTCTTCTTTTATATGTAGAAATCAATATATGACCGTTGGAGAAGTAATATAGCCGTTAGACTCAGATAGAAACTAGCCGTTAGAACTTCGTTTTCTGAACTGGGGGACGTATACTCGAGTATAGGGTTGGAAACTCGAGTATGGAGGTTGTTTCGTAACCCCGGTTCTTTCTCTGTTCGATCCATACTCGAGTATAGAACTTACATACTCGAGTATAGAAACTCCTTGAACAAACCATCGACTTTCGAGGGCCATATCTCCCTGGTCTGAACTCCGTTTTGGTTCGTTCAACTTTTTATGGAAAGCTCTGTGAGTCTACTTTCATATGCCACTGATTTCAGCTCAATCGGATTTTTAGTTTGTGAGTTACACTCAAAACATTGAAGCTTGGTTTGCTGTGTGGCGTGGATTTATCTATCAACTTGTACAATTCATAGATCTCTCATATGAACTCCTTTGGGCTTGAATTTTATATCAAAATGACGCATTGGGAGTCTCGTTTCATATGCCACTGATTTCACTTCAATCCGATCTCTGGTTTGGAAGATATCATCAAATTACCAAACGTCGCCCATGCTGAACGTGAAACAGAGCTGATCACCGCCGTATACTCGAGTATAGACTTGCATACTCGAGTATGGATACCCGTAGGCACCGAGATGCTGAAAACACCGCATACTCGAGTATATACTTGGATACTCGAGTATTGCCGTCCCGTAGACGCCGAGAGACTGAAAACACTCCTATACTCGAGTATAGATGAACATACTCGAGTATTGACTCCTATACTCGAGTATTGAGTTCCAAACTCGAGTATTCTCATCCGTAAGCTGATTTTTGCTGACTTTAGCTTCGAATTGAGTCATTCCAACTTCCATATGATCTTGGAGGCTTCTAGCATCAACATATGAACTTGCATAACAATATATTCATTCCATTCAACAAGTTCTTCCTTTTTCCATCTCCAAATTTGATCATTCTTCACCACTCAACTCTTTCTTTCTTCTCTTCTCTTCTTCTCTTGATCATTTTCCATAATTCAATTATTTCTTTCTTCTCTTCTCTTCTCTTGATCATTCTCTTGTCATTGTACTTATCATTCTTTGAAAGTTCCTCAATATCTTCTCTTCTTGATTATTCCCAAAATCCTTTGAGAACTTCTTGCTCCTTGGCATTCTCTCCCATTCAACTTGGAATAACATCTTGCTTCCTTGACAAGCTCGCAAGTTCTTCTTTCTTTAACACCTTATCTTCTTCTTGATTATTCTTCAATCTTCTTCAATATCCATAAGGCCGAGCCTATGCTGAACTTGTTCCGAGACTTTAATGTGTCGGCTTCCCGTATCAAGCACTTTTCATTTATACTCCATCGTAGCTCAAATATGATGAAGCTTCATTCCATCTTCTCGTTTGATCATACAGAATTCCATATAAGTCTGCAAGTTCGTCTTTCTTTAGCCTCATTTCTTGGCCAATCTCTATAGTTCAACTTGGAGTTCTCTTCTTCAATATCTCCTTCTTGATTAATCTCTATAATTCAACTTGGATTAATCTACATTAAATACATCAGTTAGTCAATGTAGGAGATATCTATATTACTCAATCTTGTTGCTTTTAATAATGGCATCTATATAAGACATCATCAAAACTAATCAAAACCAACATCTGTCAAGTTCAAACTCGAGTTTCCAATCCAAAACTCGAGCTTGCCTTTGACAATAAGTTTTTCAACTTACCAAAGACAAACTTCAACTTGTGTGTTACAATTGTTTGTTCTCATCAAAACACATAGAGATCTAACAGGTGCTATAGTTTATAAATACCCTCTGATTGTCCATTATAGGTTTTTATGCATACTTAAGTACAAGATAAAAAATCAAAGGTACGTTGAAGGATCTATCGCTGAAGCATATCTAGTCGAAGAGACCACTAAAGTTGCATCATACTATTATCCCCCTGACATTATATCAAGATGGAGAGGGGTACGAGTGTTCAGATATCGATATTTAATTTTCTAGGCTGTGTCATGGGAAAACAATGTAGGTCAACTCTGGAAGGAAGAGATAAGCAAGTAGTGGAGTGGTACATTCTAAACAACTGTGAAGAGGCCGCCTTATACTTAGAGTAAGATTTCCTCTATTTTTATTGTTATGGTAAGTAGTAAAGTATTAATTTCATCTTTTTGTTACTGTTACTTCTCCAAATGGATTCGATCGACAAATCCTTTGATGTTGGATTCCAAAGTTGATCAATTCATGAACGCTGAGTTTCCTCAATGGTTTCGATCCTACTTCGTGGAAAACCAATCAGCTCCCCATGATGTTGCGTGGAGTTTATCTTATGGAGCTGCAAGAGTTGTTAACCAGTTTAGAAAATATGTAATTAATGGGTATCGGTTTGCAACTTTTGAAGCGAACGAAAATATGTCAAGTTGCAATTGCAATGTATGTTGTCCAGGTGAACAAGTTAACAGGGTTGAGGGCGACTACTACGGGAAGTTAATTGACATAATTCAGCTGGATTACCAGTAGGACAAGTCGGTGAATTTGTTTAAATGTGAATGGTTTGATAACACTCCACATGGGACAAAAGTGGACAAATATGAAAATGTTGAGATCCACTTATCAAGGAGATATACAGTTGGTTATGACCCATTCATACTTGCTCAACAGGCGGAACAAGTTTATTATACATCATACCCCACATCCCGCCAAGGGTGGAGGGGAGTTATCAAAACCAAAGCACGGAATATTATACCCAAGTCGAAAGAGTCAAAAACAAATGACAATATGACTGAACCGTTCCAAGCTGATGTGGAACATGAGTGGAAAAATATGGAAATGTTGAGATCCACTGGTCAAGGAGATATACAGTTGGTTATAACCCATTCATACTTGCTCAACAGGCAGAAAAAGTTTATTATACATCATACCCCACATCCCGCCAAGGATGGAGGGGAGTTATCAAAACCAAAGCATGGAATATTATACCCAAGTCGAAAGAGTCAGAAACAAATGACGATATGACTGAACCATTCCAAGCTGATATGGAACATGTACTGCCCGTAAATATTGCCAAGGATGATGTACCAAGCAATCTCTTTGATTCCGCTGCGGAGTTAGAGTTGATTCCTATCCAGATTGACAATGAGGTACAAGAGATTTACTCTGATAGTGAATCTGAATTCGACAACTATGAGACTCCAGAAGAAGGTGTGCAAGTAGAGGTCAAAGACATGAATCATCTGGTTGATTTGTGTTAGTTCTTTATTTATGACGATTTGTTATACGAGATACTCCGTTATTTCGCTCTTGACATATTAAGTATATTTCTTATGTTTATATATATTTTGACATAATGTTTATAAGTGTTCAGAGATGGAACCTTCAGCAGGGCATTCAGGTAGTGGTCATGGTGGTGGTAGAGCCTGGTCCCGTCCTATCAGAAGGGGTAGGACGACATCATCTGCCCCCTCTGTAGGCAGAGGGCTTAGCTTTTCCCCAGAGTTGCCGCCACTTAATTTGTCATCTTCACCGTCTACTATCGACTCCGTTATGGGCGATATAGGTGTTCCTGTCACTCCTACTTATCCACAATAAGAGGCAGAGCAAGTTTAGTTTACGATTGCTGATTGATTTACATATATTTTGTTAGGATTTTTTGAGCATATATGTACTAACGTTTTCAATACTTCACGTTTCTTCCTTCAGCATACTGCGTCGCCTGGGAGTCAGATCGAGGACGATAATTCCTCTGATACACCGGTGTGGGATCGGTTGATCCCGTGATGGCTGGTGTGGATCCTTCTTGTCGGCACCCAAGAGTAAGTCATGTAAAGTTATTAGCAATGTTAGTATTTTTTTTATCTTTAGTTTTTATGCTAATATTTGCAATATTTCCTCTGTTTTCAGGTTTGAGCCTTATCATTTGGTGACGGATTTCATAGAGGAGCAAGTATTCCGTAATTTCGATCACCCTTGGGGCAATTGGATAGAGATTCCTCAAAATGTTTGTGATGCTTGGTTCAATGACTTCTTGGTAAGTTAGGTGCTTTATGGTTATTAATTTCTTCTCATAAAAATGCAAACTCATTAAGTATTTTTATAATTTAGAGCACTAATTGTTCATAATTGATTTTCAGGGAAAGTTTAGGTGGTTGCTTGACCATTGGAGATATTTCAAAAAAGCTTATAACTACAAGGCAAGCCGGTGATTGTCTGATCAGTTTTATAAATTGAGAAATAATAAAGGCAAGACAACTTGGATTCAACCTGAGACCGCAACACATTTATTTGAAAAATGGGCCGCCGATCAGAAATTTTGACAGAAATGTGAGCAAAATAAGTTAAATAGGTCTCGAATGGATGAACCGTCATATACTGGTGGCTTCATTCCAATAAGTGAGCATCAAAGAAAAATTGTAAGTATACATTATTTTCTATTTCGGTATTCAATATTTTGTACTTTGAAATAATTAATTAACGGTCATCATTTGTGTTTGCAAGCAGAGTCTGGGGAAGTACCTGCAGAATTGGTTGATTGGGCTACCTCTGAGCGGACCCATTCCCAGGAGTTTGAAGGTAGTAGGAAACACTTTGGATTAACTTTGTAACGTCCTCCATTTTACTTAACATAATCACTGATTAAGGGTTGGCCAACAACTAAATAATGCTTCATCACTTGCCAAAATATGTAAAATAAATCAGAGTATGCAAAATGAGCCCTAACGTGGCAATATACAATCATCCAACATATACTAAAAAGACAGAAGCACTACTTTCGGCGGAAGTAGCCTAAGCTTCCGATGTCTTTCTTGATGGACCCGCACGGGAGCTATCACCTGAAAAATGTTGGTAACCATCAATCCGACTCATTACACATACAATACGTGCTCATGAGGTGCCAAGTGGAACAATATATATCACAATGGTATTAAGGATTTGGCTTCTCTTCGCTGCTGTGTTTGTCCGCTCCCCACCTTTTCTTGGAACGACACCGTTTAAAATGTAAAGGCTGTCTACAATTATGAATGCTTTCCAAGGTATGGTATTAAAATAATAATAATAATAATAATTCTTCCCCATGGTGCACAGATCCCAGAGCGAGTATTTTTCTTTTTGGTATAAACCAAAGCTAGTGTCCGAACTTTACAAAAATTAATATTTTAAAATTCTTTTTAAATATGAAAGCTGATAATTAAATTAAGAGGAAAAATCCACACTATTTATAAGTTTTTTTTTTGCCATAACACACTATTTATAATTTCAGAATAGTGTAATTTTTTTTTTCCTTTTGCTTGATGCATAATTCATTTAGTTATATTAAATAGAATAATTTCAACTATGGCCCTTCAAGAACCACTCTCATATGTTTTTTGGTTTTTTAATGGAGTGGATCTAAATCCTATTAATTGAAAAATATTTAAACTTCATAGACTGTTTTAGAGTTTTTCACTTGTTTGTAAAGATTAAATATATTTTTTTGGTCGAAGAAGATTAAATATTTTTCAATTAATAGGATTTAAAATATTAATTTATTAAAATACTAATATATAAGCATGTTTGATCAGAATTTAATTACACAGTCATTGCTTAAAATTGTTGAGTCAGTATTTTCCGTTAAGTCAGACTAATGGTGTTAATATTAAGAGACCAAACGTGTACTTTACAAACTTAAGGGACTAAAATGATACCAGAGGCAAACATAAAGGACCAAACGTATACTTTAGCCAAAAGAAAAATACTCGCTCTGGGATCCGTGCAGCAGAGTCATCACCGTGGGGAAGAATATATTTTTTTTTAATACCACACCTTGGGAAGCATTCATAATTGTTGACAACCTTTACATTATAAACGGTGTCGTTCCAAGAAAAGGAGGGCAGTGGACAAACACATCAGTGGAGAGAAGCCAAGTCCAAATATAATTCACTATTATGCACGTCAAAAATTTCATGTCATGAATTCTGTATCATAAATTATGTATTACAATTTTCGTTAATACAATTCCCAAGATGCCTCCCATCAATCCAACCGAACCGCCTTATTTCCTCCAACTAGACCCATGGGCTAAGTTACATCCATATTACTGGTTACTCAAAAGCTCACTGGTCATGTGATGAGCACCGGCCAAAATCCTCATAGCACATGTCTCTGACCATGGGTCTTTTCCCCTCATTGAACAAGTGGGGTGTCATAAGCCCTCATTGAACTAGTGGGTCAGTCCCTCATTGAACAGATGAGACAATAGAAAGCCAACCATTGTGCACCAATGGAGGCTACACCACATGGTGAAATAAACTACTCTATTTCTTCCCAATTCAACCCTTACCACAATTATCACAATAAATAAATAGTTCAACAGAGATTTTCCAAGATTTTCCCATTCATATCATTTAATTAAAATCATTCTCATATATATGTCATAATATCTCAATTCTCAATTCTTATACATAAATATATATATATATATATATATATATATATTCACAATTCAAATCATAAGGTTTCGCAAAGCAATTTCTATTAAGATATTCATAATCATTTCACAAAATACTCACAAACAACATACTAATACATATAACAAGTGGAAAGTGGTTACCTCCTGCCGAAGCTAACTATTGTTACACTACTCCTAATCCAAGAGCTCAAACACAAGCCAAAAATCAATCTACCACAACCAATTTATCGACCATTAATAACTCTTCTAAAACTCTACATAATTAAAATTGTAACTTATAATTTCATGAAATTAAAAATATACAAATTTTAATAATAATAAATTTGGAATGCTTGAAGTGTGCACATTATGGCGAGACTGAAAAAGAAAATCAGAGAGACCATTGTAACTATTAACTCTCCTTTCTATTTATTATTAATTAATAATTCCCCTTATTATTTATATATTCCCCTTTTTTCTAATAACAATACTATTATTTATTACTATTTATTTATTTTATTATTATCATTATCATTATTATTATTATTTTACTATTTATTAATATTTTCTACAATTATTTAATATCCCTTAACTAATTGTTTCAGCGATTACCCATGTATTTGATATTTTCTAGCATAATAAAATCAAACACACTTGACCATGTATCAAAAGAAAATCAAATACATTTCCAATGAAATTTGGATGGTCAAAATTTAGCATTTTAATATGCACCTGTTGTACTAAAATATCTTATATGGAATGGATAACATGTCATATTTGGAACCATTTAATGTAATGGTATAAAATTAGATTTAAGAAACTAGAAGATCCCAAGCTAGTAAAGCTGCGAGACTTTGCTTTGTTTAATACATGACACACAGCAACTTTTTGTTTTATTTCCAAAGGCATCAATATATATATATATATATATATATATATATATATATATATATATATATATATATGTTCAAGTTTTCTTTCTCTTTCTTTATAAGCACACGACTATATCTATATATTTACGCACACACACACACTCAAACACATCAGCAAGCTTGGGTTCCTGATATGAATACCATTCTAGCGCCAACATATATACACATATAACTTGACTGCAAGGTTTTTGATTCCATATATATATATATTAACATGGCAGAAGCTTTGGGTTGGTCATTACTATTCATCACTTTTCTATGCCTATTCTTCTTCAAACCAGCAAACTATATATATATTAACAGCTATGTGTATATATATATATTGTCAATACCCTGTTTTAATGCTTAGAGAGCTAAGAACTCTCGTGGATTCATGACTATATTCCCAACGGCTTTATCTTTTCAACACTCACGTTGGAAATCATGGAAACTAGAAGAAGCTAAACTCAAAGACTTACCTAGATTAGCTTCCTGGTTCGTACGTGATGATTGCTATCGTAACACACCACCCCTGTTTTTGGTCTTAGATGTAAAGGAAGATGAACAATACAATATCAGTTTGCATTTTCTCTCTCTCTCTCTCTCTCTCTCTCTCTCTCTCTCTCTCTCTCTCTCTCTCTCTCTCTCTCTCTCTCTATGTTTCCTTCTCTTTCTCGGTCTCACTTGGCTAGAGGAAGTGGGTGAATCAGTGAATGAAAAATGCAAAGCAATGGTTATATATATCAATTGGCGGGTCTGGTCCGAGAGACAAGATGCTAGTCCAAGGAAGAAGATGATCAGACCGAGAGAGAAGGACCATCATGTAAGCACCACTGTGAGGCTCGAGAAGTATGGTGGAGGGGTCTTTGTTGCTGATAGAAGAGGCATGGGTGTTGCGTGTACAATGAAAACTGAGTCTTCTTTCCAGCGCTGTGATCCCGTGGCGTGATTGATAATTGAATATTTTATACACTTCTTTTTATCTCTTGATTAATAATTTAGGACTCTTTAGTTAATAAATAATAGCTTTTATACTTATTTGGGCTTTGGGCCTTTTATTATATTTTAGTCATTTTTAATAATAAAATTCCAGTTTTACATTACTTCACTATTCCTACCATAACTCTTGAACCAGACATCGAATTTGCCTCATTTTTGTTTCATATTTCAGATGATTCAGAGAGAGCTACAATTCTTATGAAGACATGAAGGGCAAATTTGGACAAGAAGGCGGTCGATTTTGGAGCCGAAGTCAGATTTTTAATTGGGCTTGAATTTGTAATTAAAGTCCATTTTTTATTATTTTCTGTTTTGGGCCTGAATTGTGGATTGGAGCCCCATTTCGTTTTTTCCATTTTAGGTTAAGTGAGGCAGCAGCCACAAACACCTTTTGATTCACGTTTTTACTCAGTTTAGGATTAAATACAGAAGTTTCAAATTCTCTCAAATGTTCTTCGTGTTCTTCATGTTGTTCGTCTTTTCTTCGTTTTTTCCCGGCCATGTTCGGATAAACACGTGATTAACCCAACGTTGAGGATTCCATGATTCGTCCAGAGAACTTGTACTTAATCGGTAACTTTACTCGTTTTTGTTTTCATCTTATCGGATTCGATTCGGAAATAGTTCGAATATTAGATTTAATATTCGGTTTGGTTCATCCCAAGGATCGAGTCCGGACTAGGTTACTGATGTTGTGCGATCGCACGGTGAGACGCCACCTTTGTTCGGACAGATTCAAGGCAATCGTCTAGTCGAGGGATTTCTGGACGAACGCAGAGATTTCGGTTCGTCCAGAACCAAACGCGAGTTCGTTTATATTTCGTTCAATGAAGGAAGATTCTGGAATCTAAACGTTGGGTTGATCGTTTTAATTTGTTTCTGCATATTTCGTTCTGTTTCAGTTTGTTTTCCTTTTTAAACTATTTAAATCAAAAACCCCCAATTTGTTCTTGTTCTATTTTATTCTTTGTTCGAATCGAACCGACCGTGAATTCGTTGGGAAACGACCCAGGTTACATTATACTGCAAATCCTTTTCTAATCTGGTTATTTTGGGAGATCACGGCAAATCTCTGTCAAAATATGGCGCCGCTGCCGGGGAATTTGCATCGGTTTCGTTAGTAACAGTAGTTTTCGGTGGTTCGGGTGACTGGACAGAAAATTTTTCTGACCCAGATCACTCAAACCAGGTCTTATTCACAAGGAATTGGGCATTCTAAACAAGAGTTACTCTCCTTGAGAGTGCGGTCTGACCTATTTTCCGCAAATTCCAACGTTTAGACCACTTTTTTGCTGTTTTAAGTTTCTATTTTGTGATTTCTACTCGGTCAATTTTTTTGGAGTATCTCTGAATGGTCTGAAATTTTTCCAGGTGATAGAAAATGGCCTATCTCACTGGGCACATTGATTTTCCATGTGGTATCCTTATTTTCGCCAAATTCCATCGTTTAGACCACTTTTTCAATTTTTGAAGTTTTTTTATTCCATTTTTGGGTTCCCCAATGGGCTAGGAGTTGCCCCGTCCAAGTCCCATAAATTTTAAAAATCATTTGATACCGATTTGGACTTGTTTTGGTCAAATTCCAACATAGGTTTTTACTTTTTGTGTTTTTGTTTGTGTGTCATCTTAGTGTTTCCTACTTTTTACCACTTTTAGTGGCATTTTCGTAATTCTGATTTTCTGGTGGCATTTTCGGAATTCTTATTTTCTGCAAATTCTGCCTTGTTGCATGACTACTAGGAGTACTATTAATCCGTAGAAGACTTGTTGCCACTTGATCCCGAAATAGAAAGAACAATTCTTCTTGGTAGAAGAATTGTTAGGCTAAGTCGTGGGATTGATCTCGAATTTGACATTGAACTTGAGTCTGATTGTGTCCATTCTGTTGATCTTGACTCTGATAGTACTTCTGATAGTCTTGTTGTTTTCACTGATTCTAGTAGCAATTTTGCTAACTCAGAAATTATGGCAGAGCAAGCAGCTCGTCCTACTTTGAAAGAATTAGCTACCCCTGATGTGGGCAATCAAAATTTGTGTATTCGATATCCTGAACTTGCTGCTAACTTTGAATTAAAATATGGTCTTATCCATTTGTTGCCCAAGTTTCATGGTCTTGCGGGTGAATGTCCTCACAGCATCTAAAGGAGTTCCATATGGTATGAAAGACAATGAAACCTCAAGCAATTGAAGAGGACCACATTAAGCCGAGAGCTTTCCCATTTTCCCTAGATGGCGTGGCTAAGGATTGGCTATACAATTTGCAACCAACATCTGTTGGGAGTTGGGATGATATGCAGAAGTTATTCCTAGTGAGGTTCTTTCCTTCCTCAAAAGCCATTGCTATTCAGAAAGAGATCACTAGTGTTAAACAAATCAATGGGGAGACCATGTATGAGTATTGGGAGAGGTTCAAGCGATTGTGTGCAAGCATGTCCACACCACCGATTTCGGACCAACTTTTAATTACATATTTCTATTCCGGTTTGTTACCGATGGATAAAAGTTTTGTGGATGCATCCAGTGGTGGGGCCTTAGATGGCAAGACACCTGAAGAGGCCCGAGAGTTGGTATCTACTAAGGCTGCTAATTCTCAGCAATTTGGCACCAGGGCCAATGGTACTCTTGTTTACTAGATTCAAACACCTCCGGTCCAGTACGATTCTCAGAGATTGGAGAATAGACTTGATGATCGACTTCCCTTGTGAGGCGGTTGGCGGTGACTGCCAGACAAGTCTTTCCTCCTCGATTGGGTACTCATGTGGGTTTTGTTCGACCCTTGTCATTCCACTTATTCTTGCCCTACTTTGCATGATCCTCGCTTTATCAAGACCGGTCGGTAGCTTCAATGGGTGTTTTTTCGGGAAAGCCACAATACCGACAGAATAATGCCTTCTCTAATACCTACAATCCTGGTTGGAGAAATCACCCCAATTTCCGTTGGAACGTAATCGAACCGAGTAACCAATATCAACAAAATTCGGGAATTACCAACGAGAGAAGACGGACCACGTAACTTCCAACAGCAGTCTACACCTCCTCCACCTTTGCCAGCACCACCTCCTCGACCAGCCATATGTGCACCTCCACAGGCGGTACAACAACAGGCTAGTAGTAGTGGTGGTGGTTCCTCATTGGAGGATATGATGAAGCAATTTGTCACGGCCAATATGCAGTTCCAACAAAGAACCGACACTTCCATTCGAGTTTGCAAACACAGTTGGGCGGTTGGCAACATCATTGAATCAGCTTCAACCTCAGGGATCCAACACTCTTCCTTCACAAACAATTCCTAATCCTAAGGGGAATGTGAGTGCTATCTCCCTTCGATCTGGCAAGCAATTGGAGGAACCTCAACTAGCTACAGATGTGGCTTCCACATCAGAGAGAGAGTCAGATAATGTGAAGATTGACATTAAAAACAAAAAGGCAATGCAGCAAGGTGAAGAGGAAGACATTCACATTCCACTTCCTTTCCCTCAGAGAGCCCCTCGATCCAAGAAGTTGGCAGAAAAAGCACAAGAGAAGGATATACTTGAGACATTCGGAAGAGTAGAGATCAACACTCCTCTCTTAGATGCAGTCAAACAAATTCCTAAATATGCCAAGTTTCGAAGGAGTTATGCACCAACAAGAGGCGGCGAAGGGAATGAACGAGTGAGTTTGAACTAGAATGTATCGCCCCCTTATCCAAACCTACCATGCCTCGCAAGTGCAAGGATCCTGGGACGTTTTCTATCCCTTGCCTTATTGGTAATTATAAATTTGATGATTGCGTGCTAGATTTAGGTGCTTCTATAAATGTCATGCCTGCATCTATCTATAGATCTCTTGGTCTTGGTCCCTTGCGTCCAACTGGTGTTATTGTTCAATTAGCTAATAGGAGTAATGCCCATCCTTCTGGTTTAGTTGAAGATGTATTAGTCAAAGTTAATGAATTGATGTTCCCCGCTGATTTTTACATCTTAGATATGGAGGATGAGTCTTCTATCGTAGGTCACCAATCATTCTAGGGAGGCCTTTCATGAAAAACAGCTAGGACTAAGAGAGATGTGTATTACGGTACTCTTTCCATGGAGTTTGGTGATATTTATGTGAATTTTAATATCTTTGATGCCATGAAACATCCTAGGGAAGAGCATTATATTTTACGTATTGATGTGATTGATGATGCTGTGGATGATGTTCTTGCTTATTGGTGAGCTGATTATCCAGATTTTTCATCTGAGAATGATTCTACCATTTGTGCATGTGCTGATAATGAATGGTGCTCTGTTTGCACTCATTTGGTTAATGCTGCATTATTTGGTGATTCTGACTTGTTGGGTGATTCCGCATTACTTGTGGATTCCGATATTGATTCGAGTTTGAGCTTCATTGATCGATGTGTATCTTGATTCGATTTTGATGAACTTAACTCGATTTTGATGAGCTGAATTCTGATGTTAACATTGAGCTGTGTAGACACAGTTCTTCTGCTTCTTTGAATGTGGTTTCAGGCATTTCTAGTGTGATGACATCCGAGTTATTGCAACAACCACCCAAGCTTCTTCCTTCCACTAAGCAACCACCCAAACTTGAGTTAAAATCCCTTCCAGATCACCTGAAGTATGCATTTTTGGAGGTGGATGAACAGTTGCCAGTCATTGTGGCAAATAATCTTCTTCCGAACAAGAAGAGAAGCCGCTAAGCTTATTGAGGGAGAACAAGAAAGCCATTGGGTGGACATTAGCTGATATCGTTGGCATTAGCCCCTCTATGTGTATGCATCGAATTCTTTTGGAAGAGGACTCTAAGCCGGTGAGGCAACCTCAGAGACGCCTTAATCCCCTTATCCTTGATGTGGTGAAGAAGGAGGTCACTAAGCTTCTACAAGCTGGTATCATATGTCCCATTTCTGATAGCCAGTGGGTTAGCCTGGTCCAGGTGGTTCCTAAGAAATCCGGAGTCACTGTGGTAGCCAATAAGAAGAATGAGCTCATTCCTACTCGAGTTCAGAATAGTTGGAGAGTTTGCATTGACTATAGGAGACTCAACCAAGCCACTCGCAAGAATCATTACCCTTTACCTTTCATTGATCAGATGTTAGAGCGATTGGGTGGCAAGTCTCATTCGCTTCTGGATGGCTACTCCGGATACTTCCGAGATCCATATTGCTCCCGAGGATCGGGAGAAGACGACCTTCACATGCCCCTTTGGAACATATGCCTACCGAAGGATGCCTTTTGGCCTCCGCAACGCACCGGAACCTTTCGGCGTTGTATGGTAAGCATTTTCTATGAGTTTCTAGAGGAATTTGCATGGAGGTCTTTATGGATGATTTCTTTGTATATGGGTCTGATTTTGATGCATGCTTAGCTAATTTGTCTAGAGTTTTGCATAGGTGCGTTGAGTTTAATCTTGTGTTGAATTATGAGAAGTGTCACTTTATGGTTGAGTCAGGTATAGTCTTGGGACACATAGTGTCTAGGAAAGGGATTGAGGTAGACCCTGCTAAGATAGATGTGATTTCTGCTTTGCCTTACCCCGTATCTGTGCGGGAAGTTGCTCTTTTCTTGGTCATGCAAGTTTCTATCGGCGTTTCATTCGGGATTTGAGAAGACGCCCCGACCCTTGTCCAACCTTCCGCATAAGGACACCGACTTTGTATTTGATGATGCTTGCAAGGCGGCCTTCGATCATTTGAAGTGTTGCACGACTACAACCCTGATGATCCGGCCCCCGATTGGTGCATCCCCTTTGAGTTGATGTGTGATGCTTCCAACTATGCGGTGGTGCTATCTTGGCACAATGGGTCGATAGAGCATCTCATGTGATTGCATATGCCTCCAAGACTTTGGATCCTACCCAGTCTAATTACACCACTACTGAGAAGGAGTTGTTGGCTATTGTCTTTGCTTTTGATAAGTTTAGGTCATATCTGCTAGCTAGTAGAGTAATTGTTTTCTCTGACCATGCTGCTTTAAAGTTTCTTTTGAAAAAGGTAGATGCTAAGCCACGACTCATCCGGTGGA
Source organism: Acacia melanoxylon (assembly GCA_019022615.1). Classification (NCBI taxonomy): domain Eukaryota; kingdom Viridiplantae; phylum Streptophyta; class Magnoliopsida; order Fabales; family Fabaceae; genus Acacia; species Acacia melanoxylon. The sequence goes on from JAFJYJ010000012.1 coordinate 8,441,807, forward strand.
TGTTATTGGTCCAAGAGTTTGATGTTGAGATTCGAGACAAAAGTGGAGTACAAAAGCGGGTAGGCGACCACTTGAGTCGCATCACCCATTCTCCCTCTCACCCCTCTTCTATTCGGGATGATTTTCTTGATGAGCAGCTTCTACACCGCAAGGTAAGCTTCCATGGTATCTTTGATCTCGGTTAACTACTTGGTAGCCGGTGTTTTTCTGTAGATTCCACTAGGGCCCAAACTCTTAAATTGAAGAGTGAGTCTAAATATTATGTTTGGGATGACCCTTATCTGTGGAAATTTTGTAGTGACCAAGTAGTTAGGAGATGTGTACCTGATCATGAGTTTCACTCTATATTGCATTTTGCTCATGCTTCTGCCTGTGGTGGTCACTTTGGACCCCAAAGAACTGCTAGGAAAATGTTAGATAGTGGATTGTTTTGGCCTTCCTTGTTTCATGATTCTCATCTGTTTTGTAATTCATGTGATAACTGTCAGAGAGCAGGGAGTATTTCCCGTAGGCATGAGATGCCCCAGAACCCTATATTGTTTTGTGAGATCTTTGATAATTGGGGTATTGATTTTATGGGTCCATTTCGCTTCATATGGTTATACTTACATACTTGCTAGCTGTTGATTATGTCTCGAAATGGGTTGAGGCGAAAGCCACTCGGACTAATGATTCTTACGTGGTGGTGGATTTTGTTAAGTCTAACATTTTTGCGGGTTTGGCATTCCTAGAGCTATTATCAGTGACCAGGGCTCCCATTTTTGCAACCGAAGCATGGGTGACTTGTTACGCAAGTATGAAGTGCTTCACAAGGTCTCCAAGATACCATCCTCAGACCAACGGTCAAGCTGAAGTCTAAAATAGAGAGATTAAGCAAATCCTTCAGAAGACTGTTAACTCTACCCGGAAAGATTGGAGTAAGCGATTAGATGATGCTTTGTGGGCATATCGCACCGCCTACAAGACTCCGATTGGGATGTCTCCTTATCGGCTTGTCTTTGGTAAGGCATGTCATCTTCCAGTTGAGTTGGAACATCAAGCCTATTGGGCCATTAAGCAGTGTAACATGGATTTGGCTAAGTCTGGAATGGAACGGAAGATGCAGTTGCAAGAGTTGGATGAGCTTAGATTGGATGCCTATGAGAGTTCACGGTTATACAAGGAAAAGACTAAGGCATTCCATGATAAGCATATTACGAGGAAAGAATTTTTCGTGGGCCGGAAAGTTCTTTTGTTTAACTCCGTCGAAGTTTATGCCTGGTAAGCTTCGATCTAAATGGGATGGCCCTTTTGAGATCACTAACATTTTTCCATTTGGTCTTTGTTGAGCTATGCGATCCACCCACTTGAGGGAGAACCTTTAAGGTAAATGGGCATCGCCTCAAGCAATTTCATAAGGGATCCCAAAGAATGACTGAGGAAGCAGAGATTCTCCTCATTGATGCCACTTATCCTCCTTAAACCCTTGAGGAGTATTCTTCTTTCTTCTCCCCTATCTCTTTTATTTGTTCTCCTTTTTCTACTTTGCTTTTTGAAAATAAATACAATCTATCTTTCTATGATTGCTACATATTAGGAACTTGGACATTTTGGTTTTAATGGATCATTCTGTTTGGTCTGCAATTCTTGATTCTTTGATTACATGTCTTGGTAGTTGATTTGATGTTGTTGATTGCCTAAGTTGGTATTGACCTTGTGAGGTTTTGGGCCTGCTTGAATGGAATTCATCTTTTCCCATTCTTTCTTTCATGTGTGCATCTGCTCCTGATTTAATTGTGTTCTCTAGAACTTGCTCCTTTTCTTGTTGAAGCTACATTTTTCACTTGCATGCATAAATATGATGGAAGCTTGTTTTCTTTCTTTTATTTTCCCTACTTTGGCCAAATAGCTTTCCCTTGCATTATGTTTCCTTTGCTAGCCCATTTGTGCCTTTTCGACTCATTCTTTTCTAAGCCACATTACAAGCCTAAGCGTAAAACCATTTTATTCCGCACCTTGTAAATTTATTGAGCATTGGTTTCACCTTGGTTTTGTGTTTAAGTGTGGGGGTTGCTCAGGAGTGCAACAGTTTAAGCGTGGGGGGAGATATTTGATTTTGTCATTGTGATTATGTATATAGTTCTTCAAAAAAAAACAAAACAAAAACAAAAGAAAAGAAAAGAAAAGAAAGGAAAGAAAGAAAGAAAGAAAGACAAAGGAAAGAAAGAAGGAAAGAAAAAAAAAGGAAGAAAATGCATAGAAAGAAAGGAAATTTATGAGTAAAATAAAAGTTTTTATTTATAGAGAATGATTGTGTTAATCAATGCTCTTTTTATTTTCTTGGGTGCTTAGCCTCTCATTCCATACTATTACCTACCTTCCTAACCCCATTACAACCTTTAATAATAAGCTCTCTTGATTTGTGCATGCATGTGTTATGAGTAGTGGAGACGTAGAAATTGAGCAAGCTTATGGTAGAACAATTTTCTTGAGTAGAATTTGAGCGATACACTTATTTACCTTAAACACTTGAGAGATTGATTGATTGAGCGCATCATTTGAGAGACCATCATTTGTGATTAGCATCATTGATTGAGATTACCAGGAATTGTAATTTGAGATGAAGGGATTTTGGGTCTTGACTGATTGGTTCTAATGAAGCTTTGTGTCCCTTGTTCAATTTTTGCCTTGTTAGCAATTGTTAGAAAATAAGAGTTCCTCCTTTAGTTCTTTTTCTTTGAATTTTGCTCAGGAGTGCATAAAAGATAAGTGTGGGGGAATTTGATAATTAAATATTTCATACACTTCTTTTTATCTCTTGATTAATAATTTAGGACTCTTTAGTTAATAAATAATGGCTTTTATACTTATTTGGGCTTTGGGCCTTTTATTATATTTTTGCCATTTTTAATAATAAAATTCCAGTTTTACATTGCTTCACGATTCCTACCATAACTCTTGAACAATACATCGGATTTGCCTCATTTTTGTTTCATATTTCAGATGATTCAGAGAGCTACAATTATTATGAAGACATGAAGGGCAAATTCGGACAAGAGGGCGGTCGATTTTGGAGCCGAAGTCAGATTTTTAATTGGGCTTGAATTTGTAATTAAAGTCCATTTTTTATTATTTTTTCGTTTTGGGCCTGAATTGTGGATTGGAGCCCCATTTCATTTTTTCCATTTTAGGTTAAGTGAGGCAGCAGCCACAAACACCTTTTGATTCACGTTTTTACTCAGTTTAGGATTAAATACAAAAGTTTCAAATTCTCTCAAATGTTCTTCGTGTTCTTCATGTTCTTCGTCTTTTCTTCGTTTTTCCCAGCCATGTTCGGATAAACTTCTGTGATTAACCCAACGTTGAGGATTCCATGATTCGTCCAGAGAACTTGTACTTAATCGGTAACTTTACTCATTTCTGTTTTCATCTTATCGGATTCGATTTCTGGAAATAGTTCGAATATTAGATTTAATATTCGGTTTGGTTCATCCCAAGGATCGAGTCCGGACTAGGTTACTGATGTTCTTTGTGCGACGCACGGTGAGACGCATGTTCGGACAGATTCAAGGCGATCGTCTAGTCGAGGGATTTCTTGACGAACGCAGTAGATTTCGGTTCGTCGAGAACCAAACGCGAAGTTCGTTTATATTTCGTTCAATGAAGGAAGATTCTGGAATCTAAACGTTGGGTTGATCGTTTTAATCTGTTTCTGCATATTTCGTTCTGTTTCAGTTTGTTTTCGTTTTTTATCTATTTAAATCAAAAACCCCCCAATTTGTTCTTGTTACATTTTTTATTGTGTTCGAATCAAACCGACTGTGAATTCGTTGGGAAACGACCCAGGTTACATTATACTGCAAATCCTTTTCTAATCTAGTTATTTTGGGAGATCACGGCAAATCTCTATCAGTGATCTGGTTCACGCAATTGACTCTACTGGTGTTAGTTCAAATTGATGATGAATAGCACATGAGGATAGAATGGTGGGGGTTCATTGGATAGGTAATTGGGTTGTATGAGCTTGGTTTGCATAAGAATGGCAATTGAATATTGAAGAAGCCATGTATTAGTGTAACACATTTTGGCTGGACGTATGCTTATTGTTATTTCTAGGCCAATTGGATGAAGAATGATAATGAGTAATGGGCTTTGTTGTCCAATGGTGTTGATAGTAATGGAAAATATGTGTGTATGTGTTGTGTTGTGGACCCATATTAATCCCTACTTGATCCTCTTTGAAGCCTTTATATGCATTTAGGCCTTTTGTTTATTTAATGAAAAATACTGGGTAAATAATAAAAGTAAATCCTTAATTTCCATATAGGGGTTTTCTTTCTCAATTAAATTTTTTTTGGCCTTTAATATTATCTCCAAAATATTCATGCCTTAAATTATTCCCTAATTATTTGTCCTTAATTTATGGGAAAATATGCTTTAAATTTTAATAATTATTCTCATAATTATTTTTGTTTTAACCAATTTCATAATTTAATTTCTCATATAATATTCAAATTTCAAACCCTAAAAATTTGGGATGTTACAAACTCCAAGTCCCAAAGCAATTAGCGATGAGACATTTATTACATTTATTATTTGTTTTACACCAACATATATATTTCATTTTACACCCCTTATTTGTGATGTATTTTTGTGCTTGTAGGAGACCTGGGAGAAGCTGTCACAGGAGAGAGACTAGCAAATTGAGAATGACCCCGCATCCTCTCAGTCCGATAACGAGAGTCTCTTCATTCAGGCAATTTTTCCACTAATAGAATTTTCGTTAGAAACCTACATGCATGATTAATAAAGATCAATTAAGAAAGAGTAATTACTTAATTCGAAGAAATTAAGTTATAGTTACTTGCGCACAGGGCTCCCTTACATGTACTCTAGGCGGGGCAAGTGACTTGTGTTGTTTGGAATTTCACCGATCAACTTGTTGAAGCTCAAATCTTTGCAATCAAATCAACTTGTTGAAGCTCAAATCTTTGCAATCAATAGACGTGACACAAATATTGCTTCATAAAAATAAGAGGTTAGTCTACAAAAATAGCCCTTAGCTTTTACTGAAAAAGTATGTCTTGTACCATATGTTTTACGAACGTATAAAAATAATAATAGACATTTAAGATGAGAGCAAAAATACCCAGACTGGTAAATTGGATTGTCTATCGTCCTCTGCCTTTACCATTCTCTTCCCCTACACTATTGTACTCATCTTAGTCTTTAGATTGAAATTTGAGGGATTGGCTACCGTCCTCTGCTCTTATCATTCTCTTCCCCTCCACTACTCATCTTAGCTTGTAGATTGAAATTTGAGCTTGATTCAGATGTAATGTTCTGTTAAAAAATATTTTTTATTACATTTTTAAATTATCATAACTAAAATTTAGAAGTTTTTTTTTAATTAATTAATTTTTTGATAATTTATGTTTTATTGATCAATATTTTTATAAAACATTAAATATGAATCGCTCAAATTTCACTCAAAAGTTGAGATGAGTATTGAGGAAGAGAACTGAAGAGCAAAGGACGAGTCAATCCCATATTTAGTGGTCTTGATATTTTTGTTATCATTTTGAATGTTCATGACTATTTTTATACCTCCAACAAACATATAATAATGACTGCACTTTTGTAAAAGCTTATGGACATTTTTGCACACTCGACCCAAAAATAATTGAAGAATAATAAGAAAAATAATAGTATCGTAGTAATATATAGTCAATAATATAAGTAACTATCTCTAAATTAAGAATTAGGTTGTCAAATTAAAGTTAAAATGACAATATTTTTTATAGGCCGATCAATTTTGGATTGACAACTAATGAGGATGAAATACTTACAGACGATATAAGTTTTCCATTTTACCAATGTAGACTTGGAATGGAATCATGGATGGAGCAATTCATCAACATTCTGAGAGTAAAAGAGAGAGAGAGAGAGCACGAAAATAATAAACTTAATTGAAAATAGCTTATTAGCGATAAATATATGTTGTTACGGACCTATATTAGGCCCAATAGCAGAATGGCCTAACAGGGAATATTCGGTAGATTAGGATCTATCTATAATGAAGGAGGATCCTATCTTATCTATAATCCAAGAAGATCTTCATCTAGATCTGGCAGTTACGATACTTGGGCCATAGATCACATAGGGCCCAGATCAACCTAAGGTACACTCTATAAATACAGAGGTCAAACCCTAAGGTACACACATTCTAAGCTCTCTCTGGCTATTTACAATTCAGCCGTCACAGAACACACACACCACCCCCTTTGGCTAAACGTCTGTGTGTGTCTCGAACTACGTGGAGTTTGATCCCTCTACAGGGTACGTAGGCCCTAGCCTTTGTTCTTAGGTCAAGTTCGATACATTCAATATCATACATGCTAGTCCATGAGGGATAGACAGATCCTGTTCTGGAACAGAACATTGGCGCCGTCCGTGGGGAACTGTAAATTTCGATTCCTACAACCAAAGATGGTCAATACCAGAAGCAGCAGTCAGATGCCTTTGCACGGGCAATTCCTGAAAATCCAGAGCAGCAAAGTCAAAAACCGTACCAACCTGTGAAGGGATTCAGAGAAACAATGGTTGTTTGAGCAACGGCTTCGGTTTTGAGCTACTTTACATGGATTTTCTTTTAGCTCTCAATGTGTCCACATGACGAGAAGATAGTATGAAGGATCATGATCCTCTCTTCTTGAGAACCCAGGATCTTCATCCTCTCTCCTTAGGAACCCAGACTTTTCAATTATGGCATAAATTTAGATGCCCTATTTGGATCATAAGCAACCACAACATTTGAATTCTCCATACCATTTAGTTCAAAGGAGTTATTTTCACGACTTGGGGATGCAGGGAGGGCAAACAAGCAAATGAATGATAGTCGAGGCTGAGATGATGAAAAGCCGAGGCTGAGAAGATTTGGGAGAGATGTTTATCCTGTCTTCCACGCAAGCTGAGGGTTGATGAAGGCCATTTATTATACTCGAGACTGCAAATCCTGTCATCTACCCTGTTCAATGTACATGAATGACGATTTTGTGCTTGTGCCGCTGCCAAGCAGTTCGATGATGCTCTGAACAAACCTCTTGAAGTATCCTACAATATTTTGATTTCATGAGTTGCCGAGACACTATTGTCGCAGTCTCCGTCTGTACTTCGCATAACCAGGTCCATGCTCGAAATTTAATGATAAATTCATGGAGCAACTTGAGGATTCTGAGAAGAATTTAACTGTCACCGATGCTTATAATGGAATAGCACTCCATATTTGTTTCCTCGATTGCAACAAAGGAAGATAGGGCATACGTAGTTCCTGCAAGAGAATCACAGGGTTCCTCCAGATGAGCTATATATCTGAAATCTATGGCTTCTTTGTTAACTCTTCCAGGTGAGCCTCCTCTAGGCCGACTCTCCATCTTTGTATTCGTATGGGTCTTCATTTGGTGCCTCTCATTATCGCGGTGACGGCCATGAAGAGAATAGTAGAACATGGTAATTTTTGATTCCATCAGGTTTGCAAATGCCTCGAGATCCACCGTTGGAATGCCTTAGGATAGCGTGTTGCTGAGATACATACACCAGGTTAGATGCCCGAGATTCCTAAGATGCCGAGATGATGAGGTGCCGCTATAACTGACGCCGAGATCTGAGTTGCCGAGATACCTCAGACATTTGCTAAGTTTGCATTGTAGCCGGATATTTGAATCGAGGTCCAATGCCTCGTTAATCGGGATGCTGGGATAGCTGACTATGCGTGTCAAACATCGCAACTGAAACCCATGTTTCTTGGATTCCCAGCCATGGCGTCTCATCCTTTTCTCTCTAGCCATGAGACTTTTCCCGAGGACGTTCATGAGCCATAGAGCAATGTTCGAGTTGCTTTTGGGGATCAACCTGATTATTATGACGAGTATCAATCCAGAGAAAAGGTGGAGGAAGACCGAGGTGCCGAGAGGCCGGGATATAGAATGTGGAGAAGGATTGTGGAGGGTATGTCGAGATATACGTGAGCCCTGTTAGTTCTATATGTATTTTGATGATAACTAATATTTGTAAACACAAGTTGAAGTTTGTCTTTCATAAGTTGAAATACTTACTATCAAAGGCAAACTCGAGTTTTAGTTTAGAAACTCGAGTTTTGACTTGACAAAGAGTAGCTCAATTTTAATGAACTAAGCAAAACTCAGTTTTCATTTGGAAACTCGAGTTTTGGTCTTACGAAGAGCACTCCAAGTTTTTCACGTTTAGACAAACTCTAGTTTCTATACAAAACTTCAGTTTTCATCTTTAGAGACTCTTCAATATTTTTTCGAAGTAAGCAAAACTCCAGTTTCCATTTGGAAACTCGAGTTTTGGTCATACAAAGAGTCTCTAACATTCTGAACTAAAGGAAAATTCCAGTTTTGACATGGAAACTCCAATTTTCAGTTTACTATGAGTTTTCTATGTTTTACAAAGATTTGAGGAAACTCGAGTTTGCATATGGAAACTCGAGTTTACACTTGGATAAAGTTTTCAAGTTTTACTCGGCTTTTGAAAACTCCAGTTTTGAAAGAAAATTCTAGTTTTGACTTGGCACAACATTCTCTAAGTTTTCATACTTAAATGGAAACTCGAGTTTTGGTCATACAAAGAGCTTTGTTATTTTTCAATGATTTGAAAACTCCAGTTTTGGAATGGAAACTCAAGTTTTTAATTGGCTTAGATTTTCAAAGGTTTTCATATTTAAATGGAAACTCAAGTTTGGTTTTGGAAACTCGAGTTTTGGCCAAGTGATGAGTAAGGTATAACCAGTGCAAGTATACACTATCAATGTAATACTGGCAAGTATCCCGGAGTAATAAAATATCGTTCCCACAGGGACCAAAGTTCCAAGCTAAATTACCAAGAGGGGGTGAATTGGGATTTTGAAAATCTTTTCGAATAGCTCTGTTTTTGAACACTAAAACAGTAGATGAGCTAAGATGAGAGTAGAAGAGCAAGACACAAGGATTTATACTGGTTCGGTCCAATCTTTTGACCTACGTCCAAAGGTCCCGGACTCTCTGGGTTTTTCACTATTTCAAAAGATTACACACTCGTACTCAAGAGTAATTCTCTCACTAGAACTTACTCCCCTTACAAGTTGTAATCAATGAACCCAATCACCAAGTCCCCGACTTGTGATTCCTTACAATAAATGCTTTACAAGAATGAAACTCTCTCTAAGAGTGTATTATGATAAACACTCAAGTTTTGTATCAAAAGTCACTTTCACAACGTAAGAACTAGAAAGTAGTTGAGAGCTTTGAATGATTTTCGTTTTTCAAATGAGATGTGTGTGTTTGGGAAACTTGAATGCTGCTCTATTTATGCTCAGAGATCATTTAATAACCGTTGCCAACTTCATATATCCGTTGAGGGATTATTCTAGCTGTTGGAGGCAATTTGCAGATTTGAATATTTGAAATTTGGATCTTCAATAGTGTGGACATTGTATAATGTTGTCCAGCTGTTTTAGATGATGGATGCTAGCTTTCTGTCTTGGAGAATGGTTGTGCTACTTTCCAGGTTGTAATCCATTTTGCTTTGAAAGAGAGATATAATAAAATATTGCAACTTTGTCAAAGTAGTTGATTTAATGTTTATCAAACAATCTTTGATCTTCCGAAAATCTCATGAGCAACCGGTTAAATCAAGTTAGGAATAATGATATGATATATATATAAATCATAAACAACCATTTTACGTAAATGATCTAAACCATGAATCAAAAACTGAACAATATTATGTCAAATGCGTTTTTCTCATCGTCGTTCCAAAACTCGAGTTTTGTACCAAAACTTGAGTTTTGGTCCTTTATCGTGAAACATCACATTTGTCCAAAACATCAAAACTTGAGTTTTTATCAAAAACCGGCGCTTTAAAAACATTGAAAAACGCATCAACCTTTCTCGCTTGGCCAAAACTCGAGTTTTGAATCAAAACTCGAGTTTTCACTTGAATATGAAAACTTGAGGAATTCGCACCAAGTCAAAACTGGAGGTTTTGGGCAAAACTAGCAGTTTTCAAAAACTCGTAAAACATGAATGCTTTCTTAAATACGATCAAAACTCGAGTTTTCACTTTTCCGTGAAAACTTTGCCAAACTCAAAACTCGGAGGTTTTCACCAAAACTCGGAGGTTTTGAGATCTGTCTAAAACCCGAATTGTTTTTCATCAACTCAAAACTCGAGTTTTGCCTCAAAACTCGAGTTTTCACTTGTTGGTGAAAACTTGGAATATTTTCAAGTTAATTTGAAAACCGAAGGTTTTAGCCAAAAACTCGGAGGTTTTCAAAATCTCAAAATGTATGAGACTTTCGTGAGTCCAAAACTCGAGTTTTAAATGAAAACTCGGAGTTTTGAGTTTATCAAAAATATTGAGAAGTCTCTCAGTAGTTAAAACTTGAGTTTTGAAAGAAAACTGGAGGTTTTGCTTTGATCGCAGAATTGGTTTCTTCTTCAGAAGGTCAAAACTCGAGTTTTGAATCCAAAACTCGAGTTTTGCTTTGATAGTAAGTTTTTTAATTTACAAAGCAAAACTTTATCCTTTGCTTACAACTTGTTGGTAATCATCAAAACCTTTAGAGAACTAACAAGTTTTGGTCATACAAAGAGCTTTGTTATTTTTCAATGATTTGAAAACTCCAGCTTTGGAATGGAAACTCAAGTTTTTAATTGGCTTAGATTTTCAAAGGTTTTCATATTTAAATGGAAACTCAAGTTTGGTTTTGGAAACTCGAGTTTTGGCCAAGTGATGAGTAAGGTATAACCAGTGCAAGTATACACTATCAATGTAATACTCGGCAAGTATCCCGGAGTAATAAAATATCGTTCCCTTTGGGACCAAAGTTCCAACTACCAACCCAATTTACTTGAATTTAAAGTTGATGCAACCATATGAGTTTTTGGATGAACATATTAAAAGAAAATAAAATGACAGAGAAAATGAATCAAACTTTGTAGAAAACAATTAACAAAAGCCTAGGGTCATGTATGTCATCAATAATCCATTTAATTGTTCTTCATTTACCAAAAGCTAGATTAAGACATAATCTTCTTTTAAGGTAGAATTTAATTACTTAACCCATGAATTGGAGTATGTCAATCGAATTTCAGATTTTAATCTAATTGCTTATTCCTAAGTCAAATTAGCCTAACCCTCAATCCTAAAGTCATGTTCCCATGCTCATTAGAATTAATTCTTGCATTAAGTCCAGAATTCTTTATGATTGCATAAAGCCTATGTCAAGTTCCTTGCTAGTACCTTATGTTCTTTAATCAATTGAACCTAGAATTAACTAGCCTTTCCCAAGGTCTAATTAATCTTCCAATTCCTTAATTAGATGATCAAACTAACAAAGGCATTAAGAATGGATTAAAGAAACTCATCCAAAACAAGTATTATGTAATTAAAAACAGAATTTCAATTAAACTTCATAAAGAATTCATACATGACCTTAGAAAGATACTTAGTTCATGCTATTCATGACCAAGCATACAAAAGGGAAAAATATGAAGAACAATAAATTAAACTAAAACATTCAAAAGAAAAGATTACAACTAATCGTCCATGTAGGAGGTAGAACCATCGCATGTAGGACTTAAAATGAACGAAACATAACATTAAATTATAACAATCGAAAGGAAAAGATTACAACTAATCGTCCATGTAGGAGGTAGAACCATCACATGTAGGACTTCAAATGAACAAAAGGAAAATAATACATAAGAAGCATAAACAAGATGTAAGAACCATCCATATAGGAGGTTTTGAACAAGAAAAGAAAGAACTTAAGATGAAGGAGATATGAAACTTAAGAAAGAAAGAACCTAAGGGAGAGAGAGCTCTTCTCCAAGTGTGTTTTCAGCTTCACAACACTCTTCTATTTATAGGCAGCTAGGAGCATCTCATCCATGCACTTTACAACTCAAATTCGTCACTTTTCTTAGTGGCCAACTTGGAAGCATCTTTGAATCACTTTACAGCTTCAAAACCGTGTCCGAATTACAGCCTGTTTTACACCACGAATTCGGTGGAATTGGGCCACAATGTCTTCATATGAAATGTATCCCTGGATGTTAGCTTTTCCGTCGTTCAAACCGGACCTCATTTGGAGTTCGGTAGCCCAAGTTATGGATCCAATACTGTACGTTGTTCCAGAGTCCGTCACAACACCTTGTCTTGCATTCCAAGCCCAATTGGGTCCTCTAAACGTCTCATTTAGCTTCTGGACTCTTCATATAAGTTGTAGGGCTTTCATTCAGCGTTCCTACAAGATAAAATCCAGATCAATTGGAGGTCTACAACTCAAATTATGATCAACATACCAAACAGTGTTCACTACCCAATTATAAAAGAGATGTGATTTAAGCCCAATTTTGAACAAAATTCCAAATATGACCAAGATCTATACAAATAAATTCTAAAAACTAATTATGAAGATGAAACTACATATTTAACTAATTTAATCCATTAAAACATGACAATGATAGAGTTTGTAACTCCTTTTTGCAATTAAAACATCATAAATTCCAAGGTTATCACCAAGCAGAGAGCATCGCTACTTTTCTATGTTTTTGAAAACTCCAGTTTAGAATGAAAACTTCAGTTTTGATGTTTTGGACTAAAAATCATATTTCATACTAAGAGTCAAAAACTCGAGTTTGGAAATGGCAACTCGAGTTTTGAGTTCCATTCAAAAGCATGTTCCAAAGCTCAAATCGCGACGTTCCTTTCTCGTATAAAGGAAACTCGAGTTATGAATTGGAAACTTGAGTTTTACCTTAAGTGCACAGTGAAAAACTCCAGTTTTGATAAACAAACTCGAGTTTGTGTCGCAGAGTTTGAAATTCAAATCTGATGAATTTGTGAAACCTTCTTGTTTGATCTTAATAATTGCTATCATTATTCATTAACATTCCTAGTTATGTTTAACCACTTTGTTAGTGAGTTTCAGATGATTTAAAGGATATTAATTGAAGGTTAAAAGCAAAAGCAAAAGTGAAGTCAGCACATTAAATGCAAAGTTCAGAAAACTTGCATCCTTTTAGACAATCATTCTACACACGTTGCAAAGGGATTAATGTTTCCTTTCCACATCCAAAAGAGCGCTCTTCCAAAGGATTAATATTCAAGAAGTCAACCATAAACTTCTGTGCAACTGGATTAAGCAAAGTGTAGAAAGAGAAGAAGACCAAAGCTTAACCTAATCCTTGTCTAATGAAGGCAACAGTTATATTGAAGATTACAACGGTCATTTAATGCTCTCTTTGTATAAATAGAGTTGCATTCAATTCTTCTCAACTAACTAATCTGCTAAAAACAAATTGCATTCAAGTTTGCCAACTACTCTTTCAGTTTTCACTTGTAAAGTATCTTTTGATACATTGATCTTCAATGTTTATTCTTATCTACTCTTAGAGAGAGTTCATTGATTGTAAATCATTTATTGTAAGTATCTCAAGTCAAGGGACTTGGAGATTAGGATATTGATTGCAACTTGTAAGGGGGAGTAAGTTCTAGTGAGAGAACTACTCTTGAGTTACAGAGTGTGTAATCAATTGAGATAGTGAAAATCCGCAGAGTCCGGGGACTGGACGTAGGTCAAGAGGTTGGACCGAACCAGTATAAATCCTTGTGTCTTGCTCTTCTTCCTTATACTCTATCTTGCTCTGTTTTACTGTTAAAAAACAGAGTGATTAGAAAAGAATTTTAAAATCCCCAATTCACCCCCCCTCTTGGTGATTAAGCTCCACTTTCAAGCCCAACGTTAGATAGGCATAAGACGCCGAGTTGCCGAGCTGGCGTTGACACCCACGAGACATTTAAACAATCCTCGGCTATATTAGTTGGTTCTAAAGTTGCCACTTAGGGCCACCTTGGCTATATTGGTCTTCTTCTCCTTCAACATCACCTTATTGAGATAAATGTGACCAACAAGGCCTACATCAGTGTCGAGGCCCTCATTTCCTGTTCGCTGACATTGTTGTCCACAACCACAAATCATTCTCGGATTTGATAGTATCTGATTGAGACTGTGAGAGAAGGAGCTAGTACTGATGAACAAAAACTCAGTGCCAATTTTAGTAAAATATATTTTAGCAATCAATATGGAAATTCTTGCAACTTTAAAGATGCATCGTTATGCAACTCTGCTGACTTATGAGTGAATACCAAGAACTTCGTCAAGCATTTATTGAGCAAAAGTGTCATGTTGTAGTAACTCCCTAAGCTACATCCAGATGAGTATCACCCTTTTTATCTATTAGATGCTCAATCTTTGCTTATTATCAATTGACTTTATGCTACAGTTGCCTCATCTTTGGTAGTTGGGGTTATTTATTTTTTATGCTTCATAATTTGTGCCAGAAGCAGCATCCCTTACGTCTCTATGAAGCTTGTAGTTGAGCGCTACATCAAATTTTGAATTTTTCAGAAACTGATATTGGTGCACTCTTTGCTATGTTCATATGGAAGGTTCCATCCATATCATCTATACCAACCCAATTAAGTGTAGTATTATATATATACACACAACATATTAAAAAGGAACTCAAAGTGAGAGATTTCATAGGAGGCCTTATATTTACTATGCTACTCTAGCAGAGGAAAGCAAAAACTTTTCCCCAATCAATGTCAAAATGGTGCAGAGAGAACAGAGTCATTGTTGCTGACCCTAAAAGACGAGCAGCAAAGTTCAGTTCATAAGAATCTTCCTTTGTTTCCATTGTGAGCTTTAACGTTACATTGAATAAATTACAGTTTCCAGTGGATCTTAGCACCATGTCAATTGAATCAACAGATGGTTATGGTTCAGACTTTAACTACTCATCACTTGATGCTCATGAGGATTAGTGATAATTTTCACAGTAGTCATAAATCTCATGTACTCAAAGATGGTGCAGATTCAATGTTTCAGTCTCAATTCCCTAGTCTTCAATGGAATTCTCAATGCCAAGTCAGCGAAGATTTGAAACTTTGTTTGAAAAGCAACTGCCAACCTTTCCCTTCTGTGTTAGTCGAGGGTTTCATTGAATCACTCATCAAATTTTTTAGGAGCAATCAATGACTCTACGCAAGCACCTTGAGGCTTTCAATCAATGACTCTGCATAAGCATTTTGGAGGCCTAGAAAATTTGCAAAGGGGTTATTTGAGCAATCCCTATTCATTGCTTGGTCATTACGGGCTGCAGCTTGAGCAGTAGCTGTTGGATATAATTAGTTTTGATGATGTCTTATATAGATGTCATTATTAAGAGCAAAAAGATTGTATAATATACATTGACTAATTCTTATATTTAATGTAGAATCAAAGATGTGAAGTTTATTTATGAAGAATGATCAAGAAGAAGAACAATAAAGAAGTATTGAATTAGAGAAAGAAATTGAATCAAAGAAGATGAGAAGTTAGATGATAAAGAATGATCAGGAGGAGGAGGAGGAGGAGAAGAAGAAGAAGAAGTTGAATTGTGGAGAATGATCAAAAATGGAGATGGAAGAAGGAAGAACTTGCTGAATGGAATGAGAATATCATTATCCAAGTTCCTAGATTGATACTAGAAGTCTCCATGATCAAATAGAAGTTGAAATGGTTCAATTCGGAGTTAAAATAAGCCACAGTTGCATTCCTGAAGTCATTCTCGAGTATGACAATGTAATTCTCGAGAATGGTACTGTTCATGCGAAAATTGCAAGTAATTCTCGAGTATGAAACATCTATTCTCGAGAATGGTCGGGTTTCAGCACCTCTGTTCTACTCTGTTTCACGTTCAGCATGCGCAAGGTCTGGTAATTTGATGATATCTCCCAAACCAGAGATCGGATTGAGATGAAACTAGTGGCATATGAAACTAGACTTCCAATCTGTCATTGTGATATAAAATTAAAGCCAAAAAGAGGTCAGATGAAGGAGCTATGAATTTTTGAAGATGACAGTAAAATTCACGCCACACAGCAGACCAAGCTTCAATGTTTTGAGTGTATCTCACAAACTACAAATCCGATTGAGCTGAAATCAGTGGCATATGAAAGTAGACTCAAAGGGATTTCCATAAAGACTTGAACGGACCAAAACAGAGTTACAACCAAGGACATATGGCCTTCGAAAGATGACAATCAGTTCAGGACGTTGCAAAAACGCTGGTCAAGAACAGCCTCCATTCATCTCATGATAACGGATGAACCACAATGAGTTTGGAGCTGATTCTTCTTACATGGAAAGAAGGCTTTAAAGAGTTCAAATATTTGAATCAGAATTAACTCACTTGCATCTCCTTGTGTAATTGATTCTCGAGAATGGATCAAAGATTCTCGAGAATGGTATGTGACAGAATCAACATCACAGGCTTCTCTGAATAACTCTTCTTCGCCTACATCAGTTCTCATCTGATATGATTCTCGAGAATGAGTAAGGGATTCTTGAGAATGGTACTCGAAGAATAGGTAAGTCAATTCTCGAGAACGATTTTACAGACTCATAACGGTGTGCTTCTCTGATGCGATTCTCGAGAATGCGTAAGTTAATTCTCGAGAATGCGTGGTAAAAATTTGATGATCTTATTATTCTCCAATAGTTACACTTTGTTGATTCTCGAGTATTGACGAAGAGCTGCATTTACAAAGGATTCCAGTTTAAGGAATTCTCGAGAATGCTACATGATTCTTGAGAATGAGTGTGGCTATCCTGTTTTCTATAATCAATCTTGATCAAAGTAATTCTCGAGAATGGCTAGATGATTCTCGAGAATGCACGGTTAACATTCGTTGATCCATATGCTCTCAAGTAACTACACTCTTCTGATTCTCAAGAATATGAACATGATTCTCGAGTATGGTCAATTCAATTCATTCAATTATCTCTCTGATCATAGGATTCTCGAGAATGGTTGAAGCAATTCTCGAGAATGAGTTCTTCTCAGTTCTGTCAAATTTCCAGTGTCGCTAATCGATTTCAAAAATTCAATGGATCACTATGTATTATCTATTAATCATATCTGAACTTATTTATATCATGTTGAATCATCTTTTTGATTGAGTTTCAATTGATTAATCGTGTTAATCTGAATTTTTGAACAAAAGGCAATCGACGTGACAGACACATTAAATGCTCGTTTAGAAAAGCAGAGCTACAATCGGAATAAGATTTTCATTGAAGTCGGAGACATTCTTTCGAGGCATACCTAATCCAACTATTACTCTGAATCACACTTTGCACAAGTACATTTGACGGCGAAGCATTTATGAAGCAACGGTCGATTAGATTCAACAGAAATCATTTGTGCTTAACAGAAATACGAAGAGACGCAACGGCTAGTTTACAAAGCTTCTCAACGATCATTAAAGACGATCAACTATAAAAGGAGAAGGATTCAAAATGGACAAATAGATATACGAGCTTGCACTGTCGAAATGCTGATATTCTGAATCCAACACTTATCTCATATACTCTTTGTTTCACAATGTTTATATCGTTTTCAGTAGAGTGTGAAAATCGATTATGTACCTCAGTGATTATTATTCATCTCTTTGTGAGAGAGTTTAAACACTTATTTGATTATCAGTTTAGTGATTAAATCTCAAGGTTGAGGAACCTTTGAGTGTGGGTTTACAATTACAACTTGTAAAGGGAGTGAGTCCTAGTGTGAAAGGATCATCCTGAGTACAGAGTGTGTGATTGTATCCTTATAGTGTGTAAGGGGGAGTATCTCGGTCAAAGATTGTAAAGGCTGCACAAGTGTCCGACTAAACTTGTGAGGTTGTAAAGGCTTTTCTCTTGTGCCCGGTTAAACAAGGAGATAGTGGATTGAAAATCTCAAGCGGAGCTTGGGGACTGGACGTAGGTCAAGGATCGGGCCAAACCAGGATAAATCATAGTTTGCATATTCTCCTCCCTAAACTCTTATGTTTTTTATGAAGACCTTTTGTCATTAGCCTTGGGGTCCACAATCAACAATTTACCAAGGATTGCGTATAGGCAAACCTAGGATCGTTCTCTCTTCTCGAGGAGCCTTTTATTGAATCCTAAGTAATCTAGATGTCATGCAAATGAAATGAAAGCAAGGGGGGATTGGGTTTTGTTGGAATTAGAATAGAAATTGAAGATTTAATGAAAAGGAGAGATTAATCAAATGAAAAACGATCAACTCGTAATTGGGATTCCAAGACCTTCCATCATTGGACAAAAAAATAGAATAACGGAACATGTGATTGATTCTAAACAAACCGAAATCTCTCGCATTTGTCCTTTAAGCTCCTCGACTAGACAATCGCCTAGCATATGATCGAACACGTGGCGAGCTCGCGTGCAATCGTACAACGTTCGTAACATGGTCCGACCTAAGTCCTTGGGATTTCAATCTGGATATTAAATCTAACATCCAACTGTTTCTAAACTCGAATCCGATAAAAGTAAACGAAACAAGTCGCTTATCGATTAAAGCATAAGTCCTCCGGATGACACCATGGAATCCTCAACTCATGGGTCGATCACAAAAACTTAGCCAAGCATGGCTATGTAAGATGAAAATGTAGAAATAAAGATGTTCATCATGACCACGAAGAACATGAACAAGTTCATCATGAACATGAAGAACACAAAGAACAATTAAAGAAAATGAAAGCTTCTATTCCAACATAAAAGTAAATATCAAAAACATAATGAACGAATAAAGGAAAAAGATGAAGAACATAAAATCAAAATAAAATAATTAAAAGGAAAGATTAAAACTAAGCCATACCAAGTAGGAGGCAAGAAATTAAAGACAAGAATTAAAGACAATACATGAAACTAATAAAGCAAAACTAAGCCATCCCAAGTAGGAGGCAAGAAATAAAAGAAGGAACTTAGAATGGGAGAGATCTTGGTCTCTTCAAGGTGTATGTTTCTCTTCAGCCTCTCCATCTATTTATAGGAAAATTGGGCATCTCATTCATCCATTTTACAACTCATTTCGTCACTTTACTTAGTGGCCAACATGGAAGAATCATTGAACCACTTTACACCTCCAAAACGCGTCTGTTTGCAAGCTGGATTACACCACGGAAACGGCGGATCTGGACCACGTGGTCTTCATATGAAATGTAGCCCTGGATGTCAGCTTTCCAGACGCGCAAACTGAACCTCATTTGGAGTTCTGTAGCGCCAGATATGGATCAAACACCGAACGTTGTTCTGGAGCCCAGTTCAGCGCCCCTGTTCCGTATTCCAGGCCCAATTTGGTCCTTTAAACATTTGATTTAGCTTTTGGGCTCTTCATATGGTTTGTAGATCTTCATTTTAGCTTTCTGAAATATAAATTGCAGAGCCATGGGATCTCTAAATCTCAAGTTATACCCAAAATACCGAACATTGTTCATTACCCAATTGTAGTAAGAATATGACTCAAGTTCAATTTTGAATCCAAACTCAAGATGTGACCAACATTAATGCAAATAAAGTCTAAAAACTCATTATGAAGATCAAATCATATATTTAACTAATTGATCCATTAAAGCATGATAATGACAAGAGTTTTTAGCTTCTTTTTGCATTTAAAATAACATGAATTCAAAGATTATCAAACTCCCCACACTTATCCTTTTGCACTCCCGAGCAAAATTAAAAGATAAAGAACAAGTAAAGCTTTCTCCTTTCTAATAATTGCTTGAAATTTCATAACTTAACAAGGATCACAAAAGCTTCAAAGGATCAACCAATCAAGATAGAAATCTCTTAATCTCAAATTACTAATCATGGCAATATCATTCAATGATGCTAATCACACAAGATAGTCTCTCAAGGGATGTCATCAATCAATCTCTCAAGTGTAATGATTAATAAGTGTATCGCTCAAATTCTACTCAATGAAACTGTTCTACCATAAGCTTGCTCAAATTCTACTTCTCCACTATCGATATCACATACTTGCAAAAATCAAGAGGACTTATTATTAAGGTTGCAATGGGGCTATGGTAATGGTATGGAAATAAGAGGCTAAATACTTAAGAAATTTAAACGAGTACTAGTAAATAATATAAAGTCACTCAAATAGCAAATTTCCTTTTTTTATTCTTTTTCTTTTTTTTCTCATTTTTTTTCTTTTTCTTTTTTTTTCTTTTTTTATTTTTTTTTTCTTCTTCTTTTTTTTTTGTTTTTTTACAATAAATGCCAAACAATGAATGGCACATAATCAAATACTTCGAACCAATACTTCCCCCACACTTAAAATGTTGCACTCCGGGCAACCCCACACTTCACCACAAAACCAATGCTCAATAAATTTTGAAGGTGCAGAATAAGATAGTTCAACATTTAGGCTAGTAATGTGGCTTAGAAAGGAATGAGTCAAAAAGGCACCAAGGGGCTAACAAATGACATATAATTCAAGGGAAAGGCTATTTAGTCAAAGTGGGAAAATGAAAGAAAGAAAACAAGCCTCCATCATATTTTTGCATGCAAGTGAAAAATGTAGTTTCAAAAAGAAAGAGAGCAAGTTCTAGAGAACATTAATCATGAGCAAATGCACACAAGAAAGAGAGAATGGTAAAAGATGAATTCCATTCATGTAGGCCCAAAATCTCACAAAGGGGAAATGCCAAGTCATGCAATCAGCATCACAAAATCAACTACCAAGATATTATAATCCAAGAGTTCAAAATATCAATCTAAACAAAATGATCCATCAAAACCAAAATGTCCAAGTTCATAATATGGAGCAATCATAGAAGGAGAAAATGTTTTTTTTTTTTTTGCATTTTCTCATTTAAAAATAAAACAATAATAAAAAAGATTCAAAATATATTTTTCCTCCTTTTTATTCTACTTACTAAACTACATTATTTTTACTTTTGCTACTGGAATGTGTCCCTCCCCCACACTTATCTTCCTCGTACAACAATTAAGCCCAAGTAATCATATGACTTAGGAAGAAAATAAGTAAGGAAAGAGACAACCTTTGTTAGAGTATCTTGAGTTGCTTGAAGGAGAAATTCTTATCATTAATGAGAATCATGCATTTGTCTTTGAAAACATTTTCCCCTCAATGATTTTCCTGGTGGAGTGGTTCGTGGATCAATGGAAGAGGTCCAAAAATGCGGTGGATGTTGGTTCCATCGATGACCTTTCCAAGAATGTGCCCGCAACGAAGACAAGCAAATAGCAAGATCCCATCCAAAAATAGAGACATGGAGAGATTTCAAGTGAATTAAAGATATTTTAGGAACCAAACTCTCCAAGTAACTATCACATCCAAGGAAGTCAATATTACTCCCATCAAGAGGAGTCAAGGAACTAGTTATATCGTGAACATTCTCTTGTGCTTGCAAAATGGAAGGTATGGAATCCAACTTATAAATGAAGTATACCACATCATCTTTGCAATCACAAGAGATGGAAGGAAAAGAGTGGAAGAATGAAGAGAATCTTTAAAATTTTCACCACCCGAGAGCTCCAAAATTTCAAAGCAATTATTTTCTTTTTTTAAATCGGGTGGCAAATCACAAGAAAGTACTTGTTGGAAAGATTCATCAACATGCAGGATTTTATCAATAAGAACTTCGTAATCTTTGTCACCAACAAGACTACAAGGAGGTAATCCAATGGGAGTTTTATGCATTTGATATTCTAGGCTATGATTGTTCTCACTCACATCAACAATGTTAATCCACAATCAATGCAGAATCACTAATTAATTCAATATCACCGTATAATGCATCATTAATTTCAGTGCAAATAGGACACAATTCATCATCGTAACATGCACAATTAATAGAGTCACTCATAGATGCAAGATCGGGATAATCAAGCAAGTTAACATCATCAACAACATTGGTATTCATGTTTGATTCAATCTTTTCAAAATTGACATGCTTACTATCATCAATAGTACAAGATCGTGCATTATGATCAATGGTAGAATCAACCACTTCACTAAATGCTTTCTTTGGAAGCTCATCAAGTAAATGACATTTTTCATGATAACAATCTACACATATTTGATATTCTTCACAAGAGCATGAAAATATGTCATTCAATTTATTACAATCATCCATAGTACTATGAAGAGAAGCATTTTCAGCAGTTAAAGAATCACATGAAGAAATAGGAACACACTCATCAACAAGTACAAGTGAATCACTACTACTAAACCCAATTGGTGGGCAATTGCATTTTCAAAAATTGAGGGGATTCAATAATGATTTCCTCATCCACCTCTTTATCATTCAAATCATGAATTGCTTCGTTAACCAAAGTAGTAGGAGAGTCTACTTCTATAAGGATAGGATCATTACCAAATGGGAGAGAAGACTCTTCAATATGCTTTTGTACTTGCTTCACTTCTTGCAAATGCGTGACCATGAGAGAAGGATTTTCTTGAAATTTCATTTTCAACATTTGTGTTTGCTGCTCAATTTCTTTTCCTAATCTCTCATACCTTTCCGCTTGGTGTTCCATTTTTCTAAAAATAGAGTCCATTTGTTGATGAAAGTCGCCCTTATGTGACCACTCCTCATTTATAGCCCAAGTCGTTTGACTTTGAAATCTCCAATGACTTCACAAAATGAAGGATCTTGGTGGGCACACATGGTTGATAATGAGGTTCATAAGGTGGCTCAAATGGGTATAAGGATTCATAAGATGGAGGGCATGGTATGGAAGTGGGATGAAATGAAGGATGGTATGGTAAGTGAGAGTGTTGATGATATTGTTGAATGGAGGATGTTGGTAAGGCTCATGATATTGGTGGTGGAATGAGCCATCACATTCTTGATTGCCTACAAAAGAGTGAGAATTGAAAGGTAGTTCATGATTATCATAAAACCAAGCCATGAAAGTTCAATGCAATTAATTCCCAGTGAATTACAAAAATTAACAAAAAGAATATAATAAAAATGCAAGTGTAAAAGAAAAGAAGGAGGTTTTTTTTAAAAAAAATTGATTAAAGATGTAAGTATGCTATGAATTAACTTGGAGACATGGTGAAATCAAACAAATAAGCTCAAGATCATATTGAATTTGATACAAACACACCACACGTAAGCTACCAAGTCAAGACAATGCAATAATGCAATGAATGCTATGCAAGCTACTTAAATGCAAAAAAATCCTGAAATGCAATGAAAAAAATGCAAAATCAACAAGCATCACACGAGAAACCCTTGTCAAAAGTCAATTTGACAATTAGATTACCTAGGAGCCAATTACTTAGCTCCCGCAATGGCGCCATTTGATGAAGACCTTTTGTCATTAGCCTTGGGGTCCACAATCAACAATTTACCAAGGATTGCGATAGGCAAACCTAGGATCGTTTCTTCTCTCGAGGAGCCTTTTATTGAATCCTAAGTAATCTAGATGTCATGCAAATGAAATGAAAGCAAGGGGGATTGGGTTTTGTTGGAATTAGAATAGAAATTGAAGATGAATGAAAAGGAGAGATTAATCAAATGAAAAACGATCAACTCGTAATTGGGATTCCAAGACCTTCCATCATTGGACAAAAAAATAGAATAACGGAACATGTGATTGATTCTAAACAAACCGAAATCTCTCGCATTTGTCCAGAAGCTCCTCGACTAGACAATCGCCTAGCATATGATCGAACACGCGAGCTCGTCAGTGCAATCGTACAACGTTTTCGTAACATGGTCCGACCTAAGTCCTTGGGATTTCAATCGATATTAAATCTAACATCCAATCTGTTTCTAAACTCGAATCCGATAAAAGTAAAAAAAACAAGTCAGCTTATCGATTAAAGCATAAGTCCTCCGGATGACACCATGGAATCCTCAACTCATGGGTCGATCACAAAAACTTAGCCAAGCATGGCTATGTAAGATGAAAATGTAGAAATAAAGATGTTCATCATGACCACGAAGAACATGAACAAGTTCATCATGAACATGAAGAACACAAAGAACAATTAAAGAAAATGAAAGCTTCTATTCCAACATAAAAGTAAATATCAAAAACATAATGAACGAATAAAGGAAAAAGATGAAGAACATAAAATCAAAATAAAATAATTAAAAGGAAAGATTAAAACTAAGCCATACCAAGTAGGAGGCAAGAAATTAAAGACAAGAATTAAAGACAATACATGAAACTAATAAAGCAAAACTAAGCCATCCCAAGTAGGAGGCAAGAAATAAAAGAAGGAACTTAGAATGGGAGAGATCTTGGTCTCTTCAAGGTGTATGTTTCTCTTCAGCCTCTCCATCTATTTATAGGAAAATTGGGCATCTCATTCATCCATTTTACAACTCATTTCGTCACTTTACTTAGTGGCCAATATGGAAGAATCATTGAACCACTTTACACCTCCAAAACGCGTCTGTTTGCAAGCTGGATTACACCACGGAAACGGCGGATCTGGACCACGTGGTCTTCATATGAAATGTAGCCCTGGATGTCAGCTTTCCAGACGCGCAAACTGAACCTCATTTGAGTTCTGTAGCGCCAGATATGGATCAAACACCGAACGTTGTTCCGGAGCCCAGTTCAGCGCCCCTGTTCCGTATTCCAGGCCCAATTTGGTCCTTTAAACATTTGATTTAGCTTTTGGGCTCTTCATATGGTTTGTAGATCTTCATTTTAGCTTTCTGAAAATATAAATTGCAGAGCCATGGGATCTCTAAATCTCAAGTTATACTCAAAATACCGAACATTGTTCATTACCCAATTGTAGTAAGAATATGACTCAAGTTCAATTTTGAATCCAAACTCAAGATGTGATTAACATTAATGCAAATAAAGTCTAAAAACTCATTATGAAGATCAAATCATATATTTAACTAATTGATCCATTAAAGCATGATAATGACAGAGTTTTTATCTTCTTTTTGCATTTAAAATAACATGAATTCAAAGATTATCAGTTTTCAACATATATGTTTGAATGACTAACTATTGCTTTATAAAGTATTTCTGTTATACGAATTGAATTCAGTAAGTTGCGAAAATATTTTCAAAGTTCCTAAAGTTTTATCGGATACCCAATTCACCCCCCTCTTGGGTGATAGCCGTGTCTAACAAGCAAAGAACTTCACCAATCATCGTGGCATACTTGTGCACATGAAGTGCCTTATGGTGACTTGACCTCAGATTTATTTACATTTATTTATGATAAATTGAAGCAATTACTTTCAATGGCTTTCATCTTATTTTTCCGCCATGACTAAAGATTTGGCTGCAAGTTTTGTCCACAAAAGCCAACCAACCGTGAAGTGGCATGGGTTTTATCATTATTCTTTTTGTCTCCCTGTTGAAATAAACTCTGGAAATAAGGAACTGCTAAGCTTTCTTATTAGATTGCATGATTTACTACTTATGTTCTTGCTAAAGGACCTCCATGTAGAGTTTTGAAGGCAGACCCGGTTACACTGAATCTAGTTAAAATCTGGGTTCCATGGAGATAATGGTTAAAACATGTTTCCTTGGGAACAGACGGTTTCTCCGGGAGCATGGTAAAGCCGAGATAAAGGTTAAAACGTATTCCTTCTAGATGCGGTAAAACCGAGATAAAGGTTAAAACGTATTCCCTTCGGGATGCGATAAAGCCGAAATTATGGTTAAAACGTGCTCCCTTCGAGACACGGTAAAGCCGAAATGTACTCCGGATTAAATCTTGGTAAACTATGTCGGGGCGTATAGTTCTCGGTTGGCACCAGATGAATATTATGCGCAATATATATTTGACTCGCCCACCATCAAATAAAATTGAAGGTAACCCGACATTACGTAACCGTTAAAATCTGGGATTCGTGTAAAGTATTGAAGGCGGACCTAGTTACACCAAATCTGGTTAAAATCTCGGCTCCGTGTAAAGTTGTGTAAAGTTTTGAAGACGGACCTCGGTTACACTTAATACAGTTAAAACCCGGGCTTCATGTAAAGTTTTGTGAGAAGCGAAAAGAAGGTGGACCCCGGTTACACTACATTCCAGTTAAAATTCAGGCTTCGTGTAAAGTTTTGCAGGAAGCGAAAAGAAGGCGGACCCCAGTTACACTTAATACAGTTAAAATCCGGGCCCCGTGCAAAATACAGTTAAATCCGTGCTCCTTAATTGGACCCTGGATACACTGAAAGTTATATAGTTGACTCCGCGCGCCTTCATTGGACCCCAGATAAACTGAGAATTATCTAGTTGACTCCGCGCTCCTTAATTGGACCCCGGATTAATTGGAAATTATCCAGTTAAATCTACCCTCCTTAATTGAACCCCGGGTTAACTAAAGATTATAACCAGGGCCTATGAGCCCAGGTCCCACATTACGTTAAGCCGCTGTCACCAGCCTTCACAATTCTGATGCATAAAAAATAGCTCCTAGATAAGAAGGTGAGTTGTTATCCAGACCCTGATCAGATCAAAATGTTTAAGTGATGCGTTTCCACACCACGGCTGAACATGTGACAGTTTGCCCTTATCCTAGATAAGATCCCAGACAACGGAACCAGAATGCAGTAGTGAGGGTTAATTGAAAACCCCTACTCATGTACCCGGTCTTAAATACCGAAAGAAAATTCTAGCGGATCTTGCATAATACATTTTTGACCTTGGCCAGGTCATTCATTAGAACTTTGAACATATTTTCGAGTTCATATAATCACCTTATTGTTGAAATTAAGATTAAACTTGGACATGAGATCCGGGTTAAAAATTCAATGCACCCCGACAGCCCAGGGCCCTTGACTGCCAGGCTGGGGGCGACAAGACAAGTGTGGCACTGTAAAGCTGTCAGCGATATAAGTGAATGCGATCCGTTCCTCTACAGGATAATTCAGATTGGGAGAACCCGATGCTACAACAAACAAACCCGGAAGCTCGATTTGTTCCTCTTCAGGATAATTCGGATTGGGGGAATTCGGTGTTGCGGCAAACAAACCCAGATGATTGAGGAAGAAGAGATCCCGACGATCATGAAAAGAAACAAACGAAGTTTCAAAGCAAATTAACCCGGACTACATGTCTGGGGGCAATTCAATCAGAATACAAGTAAATCCGGGGTTCGTTGAAACTCAGATAGAAACTTTATCAAAATCAAACTAGTTGTAGCAACTCAAATACGATATTCGAGTTCAATAACAGATCCACCTCGATAGCCCAAAGACCTGGACTACCGGGTTGGGGGGCAACTACTATACAGTTGTCAATGGTGTAAGAAGAACTAACGGAAGCCCTCACGGGGTTATTCTAATGGAAGCCCTCACGTGGTTATTTGAATTTTCAAATGTTGTCCCGGTCGCTTGAACGTTGCTAGTGAAAAAGCATGTTCACCATCAACCAAGATCGAGGCAAGCAAAAATGAAGAACGAGGGAAAGACAAATAGATTCCGCCTTGGGAAACACCTATCACCTAAACAAGCAAATCTGGGAAAAACCTATCGCCTAAATAGGCAAATCGGTAGCAGAATACGAATGAATCCGAATTCATCAAGACTCGGAAAACAGCAAATCTGAAGGTGGAATATCACCTAGAGGGGGGGTGAATAGGTGATTACAAAAATTCTTTTCGTGCTATGATAGGTAATCGATGAAGCAAGAAAGGAGTAAATAGAGATGACACGTAGGAATTATACCGGTTCGGTCTAACTCCTTGACCTACGTCCGCATCCGCACACTCCGGGATTTCCACTATCTCACAAATACAATTACACACTCGTAACTTAGGATGATCCTTTCTCCCTAGGACTCACTCCCCTTACAAGTTGTAATCGTACACCCACACTCAAGATACCTTTATCTTGAGATTTGAACAAATATGAAACAAATGATAAATCTCTCTCACAGAGTAGATGAATAATAAACACTGAAGCTCAATGATATCCGAAGATATAAACAGAATAGAATTTGAACGCTTTGAATAATCTGTCTGAGTCTGTGTTGTTCGTACTGATGAATTCAGCTCTTCGCCTATTTATACCAGCTTGAAGCTTGATGACCGTTTGAGTCGAATTAATTGCACAAAGCTTCGGTAGTTGGGTAGTTGGCGGATTTAAATCGATAGCCGCTGAGAGTCTTTGACCGTTGCTTCATTAAATGTCTTCGCCTACTTGTGCGATTATGAGTCAGAATAACAGCTGGAATGTCGATCGCTACACGCTTTAATTTCGTTTGCGTGTTTTGCTTTTTCAGCGCAATAAATGCTTTTGACATGTTGAAATGCTTTTCGGTGCCCTTGAACTAAGGATAGCTTAAAAGATTGATTCGGTGCTTTTTTGTTATGGGCTAGTCTTAATTGGGTTCCGCTTTGTCTCTCGCGTTCGCGTCTCTCTCTTGGTGCGTGACAGCTCACCAAAATTCAAACATTTGTTAAACATCTGAAAATCACTCAAAATGATGATTAGTAATTTTATGGATAATATTGAATGATGTAGAAGAAAGATTAATCAATTAATCAAATCATTCGATTGATGTTGCGTAAGATATGCGCTTGTCGATATGTTTGCCGATATATACTCGAGTATCCATTTTCATATACTCGAGTACCTCCCGCAGTAAATGCTTGATGATGCTTGATTCAGATCAATACTTGAGTAGTCTATTTCCCATACTCAAGTATCCTTCAAGAAGCACTTCACATAAGCTCAAACCTCGTCATTTCTTGATTAGCCCAATTCTCATACTTGAGTACCATACTCAAGTATCTATATCCAATACTCAAGTATGCTTCCTAATACTTTCGGAATACTTTTGGGATATTTTCTGAATACTTTAGTCTTCCCTACGTAATCGCACCATAGAAGTTCATTTCTCATCAATACTTGAGTATTCCATTTTCCATACTCAAGTATTGCTCCACTACTCAAGTATTGTTGTTAAATACTCAAGTATGCAATACTTTGAAACAATTTGATTAAGCAGAATAAATACCGTAATACTTGTATTTGTGAGCACTTGAATTCCTTTGATGTGAATATTGATCATTGAGCAATAGATAGATGATTCGCAGATGATTTTCCAGATGGCACCGAGAAGTACTTGAGTATTGCACTTATCTACTCGAGTATTCTTTGTGATGATCTTTCAAAGAAATGTTCCCGCAGCTCGATATTACTCAAGTATTACTCCGTGAATACTCGGTATGAGCCATTTCACAATATCCATTGAGTCTCTGTCTTGACAGTACTCGAGTATATCTCCCGGATACTCGAGTATTAGTCTACTTCCTTGCCGATATGAAGATCCCGATATTACTCGAGTATGTAAGTGGCATTCTCGAGTATGCTTGATTGGCAACTTCAGCAATGGTTCTGTCTCTCCATTACTCGAGTATGTCTCTCCTTCTACTCGAGTATTCATCTTCGAATGTCATATCGCCGTCTTTGTCATATATTATGTTGTTGTGCGACATCATCTTTTCAAAACGTAATTACCTTGGCAGTACAAGAGCAAAGTTCCAGTGAGCATAACGTCTTTGATATAGAATCAAATTTGACATACCACCTCATCTGAGAAAGCTCTTTAAGTCTTCTTTCTAGTTCAATAAGAATCAGCTCCAAACTAGTTGTATTTTGTCTATTAGCATCAGATGAATGGAGGTTATTCTTATCCACCGTTTCTGCAGCATCCAGAACAGACTGTCATCTTCAAAACATCATACCTCCTTCAATTGATCTTATTTTTCTGTTTTCTTGATGTTTTTGGAAAGGTATTTGAGTCTAGTTTCCAATGGCACTGATTTCAGCTTAATTGGATTTGTCGTTTGGGAGATACACTCAAATTACCGAAGCTTGGTCTGGGCTGTGACGGTGATGTTTGTACCAACTTGAAAAATTCATAGCTCTCTCATAGAAACTCCTTTGGACTTACAATGTTGGCAAAACTACGTGTTGGATGTCTAGTTGCATATGCCACTGGTTTCATGTCAATCCGATTTCTGGTTTGGGAGATATCATCGAATTACCAGAGGTCGCCAGAAACAGAGTTGAGCAGAGCAGCTGGACATCACGACACTACTCGGGTATTTGAAGTTTTCTACCCAAGTATTAGTCTAATACTCGAGTATTGACATGAGGTACTCGAGTATTGACGGGTTTTTAGCCTGAATAAGAGCTGATTAAGTGACATACTCGAGTATTAACATTGTGGTACGCGAGTATTGGTTCCATAACACACTAAATAAGAGCTGATTGGGTTCCATACTCGAGTATTAAGTTGTGATACTCAAGTATTGCTTCAGAATGCTTTTGTAACCCATTTGAAC
Organism: Acacia melanoxylon; assembly: GCA_019022615.1. NCBI lineage: Eukaryota > Viridiplantae > Streptophyta > Magnoliopsida > Fabales > Fabaceae > Acacia > Acacia melanoxylon. The sequence goes on from JAFJYJ010000012.1 coordinate 8,472,005, forward strand.
TCGCCAATTCATTTTTCATTGATCATAGACCCCTTTATAATGATATTCTCCTTTCTTCAAACTCCTCTCTTGATCATTCTCTATAATTTAATTTGGACTAACCTATAATAAACAAAATAGTTAGTCAATGTATATGATATAAACTTTTTGCTCTAGATAATGACATCTATATAAGACATCATCAAAACTAATCATAACCAACATTCTCCCCCTTTTTGATGATGGCAAATATCTTAAGAAAAATATATATGAATATGAAAATATATTAGAAGACATATTTTTCTCGTTATTTCTCTCCCCCTTATTTGTCATTAGCAAAAAGTTGAAATAAAGAATAGATGTTTGGAGACGCAAATATGAAGAACAAGTTGAAAAGAATCAAGAATTCGAGTTTCTCTCCCCGATTGAAAAATGGTTTCATTTTTATATGATGCAAATTGGAATGTTTTTATGAAAATAAGTTGAAACAGTTTGGAGTGGTTTTCAAGGAAAACTTTCATGATTAAAGCAACTTGGAACTAAGGATGTGCAAAATATTCATAGACTATAAAGAGATAAAGTTCAGAAATGCTCATTTATATTTGGCAAAGCGATGAATGATCCGTGAAGTCCATTTTCTTGTCTGTATGCATTTCGGTTGAATCCATGGCCCGAGATGAAGCATTAGACTCTCTTCCTTTATAGTTCAGAACAACACAAAACTCGGCGATGCTTGAGTCCCTGCATGACAATTCTCGAGAATCATCAATTGATTCTTGAGAACAGTTCTCGAGAATGACCTTGTATTTTCGAGAATGCTTAAGAAGAACAAAAGAACTTCACGTATCAATTCTCGAAAATTATAATCTCATTCTTGAGAATTATCAGTTTTACATCAGCTTTTGCAAATGAAACAGAACCTGCAAAAAATAACTAGAAGCTCTGATGCTTAAGTTAGTTTCCAAACATCATCAAAACATAATTAACAAGATTGAGCTAACATTTTACTTACAATTCATTGGGATTTACCATTCCCAATTCCCTTCGAATAAATGTGAATTGTTCTTTTGCCAATGGCTTGGTGAAAATGTCAGCAAGTTGCAAGTGGGTAGGTATGAACATCACTTTAACATCTTTCTTTTGAACATGGTCTCTGATAAAATGATGTATAACATCAATATGCTTGGTTCGGGTATGATGAACTGGATTCTTTGCCAAACTTATTGTACTGGTATTATCACAAAGAATTGGAATTTCCTTGAAATGGAGTCCCAAATCTTGAAGTTGTTGCTTAAGCCACAGAACTTGAGCACAACAACTTGATGCCGCAATATATTCAGCTTCAGTTGTTGATACTGCACAAGATGTTTGTCTCTTGCTGAACCATGAGACTAGTGATCCACCAAGGAATTGACATTGTCCACTTGTACTCTTTCTATCTGTCTTGTATCCAGCATGATCTGAATCTGAATATGCTACAAGATGTTCTGGTTGACCTTTGGGAAACCACAATCCAAGGGTCTTTGTATCTGGAAGATATCTGAAAATTCTCTTTACATTCTCAGCATGAGATTCTTTTGGCGCAGACTGAAACCTTGCACACATTCCAACACTGAATTGAATGTCAGGACGACTTGCAGTGAGGTAGAGCAATGATCCAATCATTCCTCTATACTTTGTAATATTGAAGTCCTTCCCTTCTTCATCAGCATCTAGTGAGGTGGTCGAACTCATTGGAGTGTCAGCTCCATTACACTGATCCATTCCAAATTTCTTGAGTAGATCATTGAGATACTTGGTCTGAGATATGAAGATTCCTTCCTTCCTTTGTTTAATTTGTAGACCAAGGAAATAGTTGAGCTCTCCCATCATGGACATCTCAAATTCACCCTGCATCATCTCAGAGAATTCCTTGCACAGCGTATCATTAGCAGCATCGAAGATTATGTCATCCACATAAATTTGCACAACTAAAATTTCATTAAGTTTATTATTCTTGATAAACAATGTATTGTCTGCTTTACCTCTGACAAATCCTCTATCAAGAAGAAATTTGCTTAACCTCTCATACCAAGCTCTAGGAGCTTGTTTGAGACCATACAAGGCCTTTTTCAAAAGAAAAACATGATCAGGATGAGATTCACTTTCAAAACCGGGAGGTTGTTCAACATATACTTCTTCTTGAATAAAACCATTAAGAAATGCACTTTTAACATCCATTTGATAAAGTTTGAATCTTTTGATACACGCAAACGCTAAGAGTACTCGTATAGCTTCCAATCTAGCCACCGGAGCATATGTTTCCTCATAATCAATACCTTCTTCTTGATTATAGCCTTTGGCGACCGGGCCTAGCCTTGTTTCGACTATGATTGCAGATTCATCTCGTTTGTTTTTGAATACCCATTTGGTGCCAATGAACGGGTGGTTTTTAGGCCTAGGTACCAAATCCCAAACTTGATTTCTTTCAAATTGATGTAATTCCTCTTGCATTGCTATAACCCAATCATTGTCTGATAGGGCTTCATCAATCTTAGAGGGTTCAATTTCAGATATAAAAGCTGAAAAAGTGACTTCATTTAAAATGTTTTTTCTGGTTCTCACACCTTTATTGACATCACCTATTACTTGATCTAATGGGTGACTTCTACTATATTTCCAAGCATGAGGTTGAGATTGAGGGTGTTCTTCACAAGCATTTTCGTGTTCAACTTCTAAAATATTTTCCAAGTTACGGGACTAGAGGAGTTTTCGAAAATGTTTGAGTTGGAAAAATAGGTTCATCCTCATCAAGAGATTTGTCGAATCATATTCACAGAACACAACATGAATTGACTCTTCTACAACACGTGTTCGTAAATTAAATACTCTGTAAGCTCTACTTCTATTTGAATAACCAAGAAAGATACCTTCATCGGACTTAGGATCGAACTTTCCTAAGTTATCCTTACCATTGTTATGAATGAAACACTTACATCCAAATATGCGTAGATGTGCTAAGTTTGGCTTTCTTCCTTTGTACAGCTCATACGGAGTTTTGTTGAGCTTCTTTCGAAGATATGCTCGGTTTGACACATAACATGAAGTACTCATTGCATCTGCCCAAAAGACTTGAGAGGTCTTGTTCTCATTCAAAGATTGCCCGCCATTTCCGTAAGAACACGATTCCTCCTTTCAACCACACCATTCTGTTGTGGTGTCCTTGGAGCAGAGAAATTGTTGTCAATACCATGAGCATCACGTAACTCCGTGAAAGCATTGTTTTCAAATTCTCCTCCATGATCCGTCCGTATACCCGTAATGCACATACCTTTTCGTTCTGTATTTTCTTGGCAAATACAACGAATAGATCAAATGTTTCATCTTTAGATGATAAAAATATAGTCCAAGTGAATCGAGAGAAATCATCAACTATAACTAGAGTGTATAAATTACCACCAAGACTCTTAACTCTAGCTGGTCCTACTAAATCCATGTGAAGTAATTGAAGAGGTCCGTCAGGTTGAAATCTCGTGTTTATTTTTGAAAGAGGATTTAGTTTGTTTACCTTTTCCGACAAGAGTCACAGATCATATCATTTTTAAAGCGTAGTTTGGGTAAACCAATAACTAAATCTTTTCTTAACAGCTTGTCTAGTTGGAACATATTTACATGAGCCAAACGTTTATGCCATAACCAACTCTCATTCAAGTTGCTAACAAAACAATTTTCAGAATTCACATTAGGAAGATTCAAAGTGTAACAGTTACCTTCTCTTGATGCTTTGAATAAAGTTTTAAGATTACCTTTGTCGATTGGAAGATCATCCTTATTCACGATGAGGCATTCTTCTGAGTCAAAAATGATCCAATTGTTCTTGTCTGCACTTTGACTCACACTCAGAAGGTTATGGCAGAGTCCTTCCACATAGTATACGTCTTTGATCGTGGGTTTTCCTTTTTCACCAATTTCGCCAATTCCTGCGATCTTTCCAGATTGATTTCCCCCAAAGGTTACTTTGCCACCATCCTTTGCATTCATCGTTATGAACTTGGATTGATCTCCCGTCATGTGTCTGGAGCATCCGCTATCAATAAACCACTTACCAGTTTTTGATGCTCTCAGACATACCTCGTTGTCATCTTCAGCTTGTTCTTTAGCAACTAGACACACATTTGCTACTTCTTCCTCATCACTTTCCTCATCTGAAGAACTATCTCCCCATATGGCAGATACGTAGGCTTTCTTCTTGAATTGATTGAATCTTTTCTTCTTATCCTTTTCTTTATCCTTCGAGTTGAGGACATTCGATTTGATATGACCCGGCTTCTCACATTCGTAGCAAATGATTTGTTCTTTGTCTTTGAAGTCTTGTCGGTTGCTAGATGTTCCTTTCTGGAATCTGTTTCTGAACCCTTGATTTCTCTTGTAGAACTTTTTAAATTTTCGAACGAACATAGCCATTTCATCATCATCCTCATCTTCCTCATTGGGTTCTTTCTCCTTCTCAAAGCATTCGAGCAACACCTTTGTTAATTTCATCCAAGCCCTTCTTGAATTTCAGTTTACTTTCATATTCGATAGACTTCCGAATAGAGCAAAGAATCGATCGCATTGATTCTCCACGGGCTTCTTCGATTGCTGTGACCTTGGCTTCCCAATCTTTGGTCAAAACGTTGAGGATTTTCCTGACTTGAGAATTTTGCTCGTATGTTTTACCCAAGGCTGACAATTGATTTATCATATGAGTAAAGCGAAGTTGAAATTCTCCTATGGATTCTCCAGTCTTCATACGTAGGAGATCATACTCGGTTGTCGGCGTGTTGATGCGATTCTCCTTAATTCCGAGGTTCCTTCATATGCAATTTCCAAGGCTTTCCACATGTCCTTTGCATTTGTCGATTGCTAATTCGGAAAAACTCTTGATGACTAAGAGCACTTTGAAGCATTAGAATGGCTTTCTTCATTGAGAGTGGCAAGTCTCCCGTCATTCTCATCGTAATCTTTCCTTTGCTTAGGAGTTCGAACTCCATCTTTGGTGATAGATGGTAAATAATCACCTTCCTCGAATACATCCCATAAACCAAATTCAGTAGCCATAACAAAGACTCTAAATTTGACTTTCCAAAAGGAGTAATGTTCTCCGTTGAAGCAAGGTGGACGATTGATAGAGGCTCCATCAGGTAATATTCCTTCCATGATCTTTCTCGGGATGTTAAGCCCAACTGAGAAACCAATGCTTTGATACCAAATGAAGGTGGAATATCACCTAGAGGGGGGGTGAATAGGTGATTACAAAAATTCTTTTCGTGCTATGATAGGTAATCGATGAAGCAGTAAAGGAGTAAATAGAGATGACACAGAGGAATTATACTGGTTCGGTCTAACTCCTTGACCTACGTCCAGTACCCAGACACTCCGGGATTTCCACTATCTCACAAATACAATTACACACTCTCTAACTTAGGATGATCCTTTCTCCCTAGGACTCACTCCCCCTTACAAGTTGTAATCGTACACCCACACTCAAGATACCTTTATCTTGAGATTTGAACAAATATGAAACAAATGATAAATCTCTCTCACAGAGTAGATGAATAATAAAACTGAAGCTCAATGATATCCGAAGATATAAACAGAATAGAATTTGAACGCTTTGAATAATCTGTCTGAGTCTGTGTTGTTCGTACTGATGAATTCAGCTCTTCGCCTATTTATACCAGTTGAAGCTTGATGACCGTTTGAGTCGAATTAATTGCACAAAGCTTCGGTAGTTGGGTAGTTGGCGGATTTAAATCTGATAGCCGTTGAGAGTCTTTGACCGTTGCTTCATTAAATGCCTTCGCCTACTTGTGCGAATATGAGTCGAATAATAAATTTGGAATGTCGATCGCTACACGCTTTAATTTCGTTTGCGTGTTTTGCTTTTTCAGCGCAATAAATGCTTTTGACATGTTGAAATGCTTTTCGGGTGCCCTTGAACTAAGGATAGCTTAAAAGATTGATTCGGTGCTTTTTGTCTTTGTTATGGGCTAGTCTTAATTGGGTTCGCGCTTTGTCTCTGTTTCGCGTCTCTCTCTTGGTGCGTGATGACTCACCAAAATTCAAACATTTGTTAAACATCTGAAAATCACTCAAAATGATGATTAGTAATTTTATGGATAATATTGAATGATGTAGAAGAAAGATTAATCAATTAATCAAATCATTCGATTGATGTTGCAGAAGATATGCGCTTGCTGATATGTTTGCTGATATATACTCGAGTATCCATTTTCATATACTCGAGTACCTCCTGCAGAAATGCTTGACAGATGCTTGATTCAGATCAATACTTGAGTAGTCTATTTCCCATACTCAAGTATCCTTCAAGAAGCACTTCACATAAGCTCAAACCTCGTCATTTCTTGATTAGCCCAATTCTCATACTTGAGTACCATACTCAAGTATCTATATCCAATACTCAAGTATGCTTCCAGAATACTTTCGGAATACTTTTGGGATATTTTCTGAATACTTTAGTCTTCCCTACAGAATCGCACCATAGAAGTTCATTTCTCATCAATACTTGAGTATTCCATTTTCCATACTCAAGTATTGCTCCACTACTCAAGTATTGTTGTTAAATACTCAAGTATGCAATACTTTGAAACAATTTGATTAAGCAGAATAAATACTGTAATACTTGTATTTGTGAGCACTTGAATTCCTTTGATGTGAATATTGATCATTGAGCAATAGATAGATGATTCAGAGATGATTTTCCCAGATGGCACTGAGAAGTACTTGAGTATTGCACTTATCTACTCGAGTATTGCTGTGATGATCTTTCAGCAAATGTTCCTGCAGTTCGATATTACTCAAGTATTACCTGTGAATACTCGGGTATGAGCCATTTCACAATATCCATTGAGTCTCTGTCTTGACAAGATTTCGAGTATATCTCCGGATACTCGAGTATTAGTCTACTTCCCTTGCCAGCGATATGAAGATCCCGATATTACTCGAGTATGTAAGTGGCATTCTCGAGTATGCTTGATTGGCAACTTCAGCAATGGTTCTGTCTCTCCATTACTCGAGTATGTCTCTCCTTCTACTCGAGTATTCATCTTCGAATGTCATACTTTTCTTTGTCATATATTATGTTGTTGTGCGAGACATCATCTTTTCAAAACGTAATTACCTTGGCAATAAGAGCAAAGTTCCAAGTGAGCATAACGTCTTTGATATAGAATCAAATTTGACATACCACCTCATCTGAGAAAGCTCTTTAAGTCTTCTTTCTAGTTCAATAAGAATCAGCTCCAAACTAGTTGTATTTTGTCTATTAGCATCGATGAATGGAGGTTATTCTTATCCACCGTTTCGCAGCATCCAGAACAGACTGTCATCTTCAAAACATCATACCTCCTTCAATTGATCTTATTTTTCTGTTTTCTTGATGTTTTTGGAAAGGTATTTGAGTCTAGTTTCCAATGGCACTGATTTCAGCTTAATTGGATTTGTCGTTTGGGAGATACACTCAAATTACCGAAGCTTGGTCTGGGCTGTGACGGTGATGTTTGTACCAACTTGAAAAATTCATAGCTCTCTCATAGAAACTCCTTTGGACTTACAATGTTGGAAAAATTACGTGTTGGATGTCTAGTTGCATATGCCACTGGTTTCATGTCAATCCGATTTCTGGTTTGGGAGATATCATCGAATTACCAGAGGTCGCCAGAAACAGAGTTGAGCAGAGCAGCTGGACATCACGACACTACTCGGGTATTTGAAGTTTTCTACCCAAGTATTAGTCTAATACTCGAGTATTGACATGAGGTACTCGAGTATTGACGGGGTTTTAGCCTGAATAAGAGCTGATTAAGTGACATACTTGAGTATTAACATTGTGGTACGCGAGTATTGGTTCCATAACACACTAAATAAGAGCTGATTGGGTTCCATACTCGAGTATTAAGTTGTGATACTCAAGTATTGCTTCAGGAATGCTTTTGTAACCCATTTGAACTCTGCCAATTCATTTTTCATTGATCATAGACCCCTTTATAATGATATTCTCCTTTCTTCAAACTCCTCTCTTGATCATTCTCTATAATTTAATTTGGACTAACCTATAATAAACAAAATAGTTAGTCAATGTATATGATATAAACTTTTTGCTCTAGATAATGACATCTATATAAGACATCATCAAAACTAATCATAACCAACAAAATCAAGCTGGAACAATTTGGATACAAAATCTGGGTTAAACAATCAATGCAACCCAGCTCAGAAAATGTTCGATAGATAAGCAAGATCCAGGGCAAGTCGTCTCGGATCATACGTTCGGGGGCAACATGCATCCCGGCAGCTCAGAAGCCTAAACTACCGGGTTGGGGGGCAACTGTTATGGACCTATAGTAGGCCCAATAGCATAATGGCCCAACAGGGAATATTCTGCAGATTAGGATCTATCTATAATGAAGGAGGATCCTATCTTATCTATAATCCAGGAAGATCTTCATCTAGATCTAGCAGTTACAATACTTGGGCCATGGATCACATAGGACCCATATCAACCTAAGGTACACTCTATAAATACAGAGGTCAAACCCTAAGGTACACACATTCTAAGCTCTCTCTGGCTATTTACAATTCAGCCGTCACTGAGCACACACACCACCCCATTTGGCTAAACGCCTATGTGTGTCTCAAACTACGTGGAGTTTGATCCCTTTACAGAGTACGTAGGCCCTAGGCTTTGTTCATAGGTCAAGTCCGATACATTCAATATCATACATGCTAGTCCATGAGGGCTAGCCAGATCCTGTTCTGGAACAAAACATATGTACACGTCATTGTTAACCTAAATTACATGATTTCCAAGGATGTCAAATTCTCGAGATTAGGAAATCTCATTGTCGTTGGTCCATTTAAATCAGATATATACCTGAAATAGAAAATAACAAAAAAAGAATAATCAATAATTGAAATTTAAATCCATAGCCATTGAACATTATGTAGATGAATTCCAAAAGGAATATGTACTTACAACTGTCATAATTTTTTTTTTTGGGTAAGAAAGATGGCATAAAGCCTACATTAAACAGAAAAATTACACACAAGGAAAATTAAATCCCAAACCCTCATGCTCTACCCAAGCTCAACTATCGTAAATTTGTTAACTGAGATATGCTTGTAGGTATTGGGCTTTCGATAGAAGTTCCCTGCATAAGACTGCGCAGAAAAGTAGTCAAATTAAGACGGTAATTTAAAAAATAAATTAAAAGAAATACTTCGAAAAGCTTAATCCATTAGCCTTTTTTTGTTTGGGTTAATTTAATTGCTAAAATTAAAATTATTTCATTTTTTTATTTTATTTATTCATTAACCTGGTATAATATATATAATATCTCAGTTCAATTTTAATTATTATTTTCATTCCATTAATCGCTTCCACTCAGATATTTTTTAATTTCTCCCACCACTATTGAGCATTTAACTAGTTCAATGCTCCTATTCCATTAGGATGAAATATTGGGAAAAATTGTATTATTCTGTGATAGGAAATCACTTGAAAAGTGAAAAATGTCCCACGTGAAAAAGGAAATATATAGGTGAGTCTTATATATATTACCTCTGGTTCTGATTATAGGACCAAGTTCGTAGTGTAATTTGCAATTTACACAATTATGCCACTCACAAATATTAAACCGATTTTAAGAATCTAAAAGAGATCAACACAACATTAAACTGAATGGAATGACTATTATGCCACTCACAAATACTGTAGTTTTTTCAATTTGCAATTTCCAGAAAATTCTAGGGACATTTTCTGTAATTTTTCTCACTTCTCAAAATATTAATTCTAACCCTCCAAAATCTCTAATTTTCTTCTTAAACACCTACAATGCATGATTAAGCACAAGGTAGCATCAAAAGCCAAAGATAGCATTTGCATGAATAATTAACAAATTATGATCATTTTGCCTCTAATTACACTTAATTCAATGCAAATATCCCTAACTCAAACTAGTGCTTAATCATATAATAATGTCCTACAAAACACATTTCCCAAATTAATCATGCAAAGTGTATAAAAAAATAAGGTTCAATCAACAATAATCTCTCTTAACTCCTCAATAGTACAAGAAAATATTGGAGATGCTTAAGAAGGATCCAGAACCAACCGAGGTGGCTGTGAATTTCCAAACTATTACCTAAAATCTGTATCCTAACCTAGAAACCTATTGGATATTAGATTCAGGGGCAAGCTGTCATATAATTAACAATTTGAATCGTTTAGATACATGCATACCTTGTTTAGGGCCTGCTAAATGGGTTCGAGTTCCTAGTTGTAAGAGAATTAGGATAACACATATAGGGAGCATTAAATTGACTAAACATATCTCCTTGACAAATGTTCTCTATCATAAAGAATTTTGCTACTCCGTATAATCTAATCTCCATCACTAAGGTAACTCTAAATAATGGTTGCATGGCATATTTCGCTCTTGATTTCTGTATGTTGCAGGACATGTCCAATGGAAAGACCAAAGGGATTAAAAGACATTCAAAAGATCCCTAGTCACTGAGAAGAATTGATGATTCTAAATTTTTGTCTGTCAAAAACAAATTTGAGCATGTAAACAATCTTAATAATTTCTTGTGGCACTATAGATTAGGCGATGCATCTACTGTGAGGGTCTCATGTGATAGCAAGTATGCTATTCATATTGCCATAAAACCCAGTATTCTATGAATGGACCAAACATATTGAAGTCGATGGTCACTTTGCTCAAAAAAAGCTGATAAGTGGCATGATATATAGAATTTTGACACTTGAAGTCAGAGGAACAACGTGCAGATATATTGTCTAAAGCACTCAGAGGAGTACAACATAGATATATCCTCGGCAAGCTGGGAACTTATGAATACAGAGTTCCCAACTTCAGAGAGTGTGAATATTAGATGAGTGTAATTGTTAGTTGATATTAATTATCAAGAGTATAGTTAGCCATTATTTATTTTCTCTGTGGATATGTTAACAGTTAGTGGGTCAATGTGCTTGTTGGGCCAGTAATATAATGGTTAGTGATGGGTATATATGGGCATGTACAGTTGTGTAATACAGTTTTTTGGTTGTAATCTAAGAATCCACTAATCAATTATTCGGGGATAGAATTTATCAAAGGTTAATATTATAGTTAGAAGTTCTAGTGTCATCGAATTTTAGTTTCCAACCCTATAATTTTAAATCGTTGGTTTTGATCTTTATAGTCACATAAGGACTTAGTATGAGTTCAAGTATAAAAAGACCAAAATCAAAACTCATTAATATGAGACTATCCGTTAAACTGAGTTCAAATTCTTCTAAAGTTATAGGGACAAAAACTAAATTTTGATTAACTTGTGAGGATCAATAATAGTATTAACTCAGTTTTAAAAATCATATGACACAAGTCCTTTACTATCCCCTATTTTTCTTTCTCATCATATTCATTTTATCAAAAAAAAAAACATAAACTATGTGTTTTTATAAAATAAATGTGACAAGAAAGACAAATTGAAGAAATTATTGAAAAATTAACACAAAAAATCAGTATTGCGAATTAATTTTTTGAATGATTTTTAAATTTTATATTTGAATCAAATTTAAGAAATTGAATTTTACTAATTATAAAATTAAATTGAAAAATTTAACGGAAACTCATTTTGTAGGTACTTATAATTTTACTTAATTTTTAATTTGGTGCCTATATCTTTCCCTCTCTCTCTCTCTCTGTTCTTTTTAAAATAATAATAATAATAATCATTCAACTTTATTCTGTTGCTACTGTTGGCCCCTATACTTCAGGAAATACTTTCAAAGGACAACATAATAATAAACAACGTTCCAATAGAAAAACCTTCAGGGATATTCTGCAAAGGATTTTCTTTGAGGGCCAAAACGATTTGATTTGACAAATTCAACGATTTGCTTCTTTCTCCAGTAAAGGTTTTATTTGATAAATATGGTTCACTATTAGAGCCAGGAAAACAGGCTAAACCCATCAGGGCGGCCCTTTTAAGCCATGGCCTTTCAAGGTCCGGGCTTGAAAATTAGAAGAGTTTAATGAAATAAACCCTGGAGGGTTGGCCCCGTAGCGCCTCGGGCATAAAAGGGCCGACTGGAGGGCCTCGGACTGCCTTGCGAGTGCCCTTTTAATTTTTTATTTTTTTTTATTTTTTTTATGCATGAATTCACATATGATGATAATTTACTAATTTATATGTATTTTGTATTTATTATAGAGTTATTTATCCATTTAAGTACAAATACATAATAACTATACTCTAATTTTATGATTTTGTTTTTTATTTGTTGCTGATAAAGATTATAGATGTGTTCATGATGCGGGAAAAGAAATTTATGATATTCTTACTTATGAACTAGAGCCTACTCAAAGCGAAGCACAATCAAATGTTTTTGAAATTGATGATAGTGACGAAGATGACGACAATAATAGTCATCGTACTAATGTCGCTTAGAGATATACTTCTTATGTTTTATGTAAGTTATTTGTGAACATAGTTTGCTTTTGATTATGAATTAGTGATTGTGCTTATTTGTTGGATGATTCGTGTTGTTTTGATATTAATGTTGACAATATTTATTTGATAAATTAGAATTTAATTGTTGTAAGTTACTAAATATATTCCTTTGGAAAAAAAACGGAGGAAAAACAGTTAAAATTTTGAATAGTAACTTTCGTGCCCCGGGAGGGTCGCCCCTGCCCCGGTGCTCTCGGGAAAGGCTTTCAAAAACAGATGTTTTTCTTACCCCGGCCCTAGAGGGCCGGCCCTGTTAGGCTTTGACCCTTCACGGGCCGGCCCTGTAGGGTCAGGCCAGCCCTAATTCCCAGCTCTATTCACTATTGTCAAGAAAGAAACAAGTTTTTTTTTTCATTTAGGAACATATATAATCTTATTAAAGACAATCATGTTCAAAGCAATGTCTGGCGCTAAGAGTGTGTTTGGTTTAAGGGAAGGGGAGGGAGGGAGAGAAAATTTGCATCTCATTTTGACTAAATTACTCGTGAATTTTTTTCAATATTCCATAACTACACTTTCAACAACAACAACAAAAAAACCATTTTTTCTCATCAATGCTTCCAATCAACCTTCACTAACCAAATTGCCCATGTTTATAATTTCTTTTTTTTTTTCCTTCAGTTATGAATGTGAATTAATGTAAATTTTTCATAGGCGGTCAAAATTTTTCCTCCCCTCCTATTCCCTCCCCTCAAATCAAACACACTCTAAGGCCTTGTTTGTTATAGCGAATGTGGGCGATGGAAAGGGAACATAAAAAGTTTCCCTCAGAAAAAACGTGTTTGGGGTGTGCATCTTCCATTGAGTATGCTTCCCGCGAGTGTCAAAGTTCCATCAACCATTAGAAGGTGCTTTCCCTCCTAAAGAGGTGGGAAGGTCGAAAAGTTCCCAGGAGAGTGAAAATGTCAGACAAAAAGGCCATTTGAAAACACTGTACCTCTTTAAAAGCACGAGGAAGGCGCGAGCTGGACGAAGCTGTCGGTGAAGAAGCTTGGAACTACGTAGCCATTTTTGGCGAAGGAGAAGTTGAACCCAAGGGAACAAAGCTGCATTTGAGGTCAGTATTCATTCGAAATCAATTTATGTGTGATTTAATGGTATGTTTCTGAGCTTTGGGAAGCTCTGTTGCTTCGATCTGGGGGGACACACACACAGTTGAATGCATTGTGAAGCAATTTTCAGACACAGACACGGTTTATATGCTTTTAGCTGGGGGACAAAGACACAGACGAGTGTTAATACTTTTTATATTGTTGTGTGTTAATGAGACGTAGACACTGTTAACCGATTTACACAGTTGAATGCATTGGCAATGAATTAAATTATGTTGTTTGTTTGTGTACAATGTGTTGTGGTTTTGTGAATGATAAATGTTGGAATAATGGCAACATCATTTTAATAAGTTCACCAAAGGTTAATTGAGAAATAGCAAAAAAAAACAAATGAACATTAGGTTCAAACTAGACAGCCCAGTTCAAACATAAGATGTGAGACGTTAATTCAGTGAGTGTGATGTTGGGTTATAAGTACTGGTGTAAATTGAGCCGATGGGATGAAAGATAGAAATGTTTGAATGTTAAATAGTAGTAGTTTGTAAAGAGGAGTGGTAGATTAATTTTAAAAAGGAAATTGGTGTAGTGGAAAATTGTGTAGGTATGGAGCCAGGTTCATAGGAAATGGTTGGAATGTTGGCTGAGTGCTTAGCTTTGCTACTAGCAGTGAGGACCTTGCTTGTGATGATGATAGTTGCTGTGGAATCAGGTAGACCGAGGCACTTACCGGATAGGACATTTACATTAGATTTTCATGCCAAGAGAGCAAATTTGAGGGCGATGATATATAGTAGTGACACCACTTTCTTCAACCAAATTAGGATGTACCGGGCAACGTTTGATAAATTGTGTCACATGTTAGACACAATTGGCGGATTGAGAGCAACTAAACATATGCTAGTTGATGAGCAAGTGGCTATGTTCTTCACATATTAGCCCATCATGTGAAGAACGGAGTCATTTAGTTTAAGTTCGGAAGGTTAGGAGAAACCATTGGTAGATACTTCAAACTAGTGCTCAATGCTACCATTAGACTTCAATCATTACTTTTGAAGAAACCAAATCCAATTTTGGAGGACTCAAATGATCATCGTTGGAAGTGGTTCAAGGTATGTACATTATTTTATTGTGTGAGTACTTTAATTGAGTATTAAAAGTGTGGTTTGACCTTAAGCGTGATAATGTTTTTGTCATTTCAGGGGTGCCTTGGTTCATTAGATGGTACACACATACATGTTCAAGTCCCTACACAACACAAGGAGAGGTATCGAAATAGAAAAGGAGAGGTAACAACTAATGTCCTTGGGGTATACTCACCGGATGGGCAAGTCATATTTGTTTTGACCGAGTGGGAAGGCTCAGCTGTGGATGGGAGGGTGTCGAGAGATGCTATAAGGAGACCATATGGGCTAAGAGTACCGCTAGGTACTAGTGTGAGGGTGCGTTAGTTGGTTTAAATTAAGTTATACTTTTCTTCATTAACTTGTATTTGTTTGCGCAGGGAACTACTACTTGGTGGATGCAGGGTACAGTAATTGCTAGGGTTTTTTGGCTCCTTTTAGAAGTCAAAAGTATCACCTTAATGACTGGAGACAAGGACATCAACCCCAAACTGCCCATGAGTGTTTCAACATGTGACATTCTGTAGCCCGAAATGTAATAGAAAAGTGCTTTGGCATACTCAAGTTACGATGGGCAATATTGAGAAGCCCATCTTTTGATCCAGTGAAGCTGTAAAACAGATACATCATTGCCTGCTATTTGCTCCATAATCTCATTCGTCGGTAGAGTGCTCAAGATCCCTTTGATGAGCAACCTGACTCCTTTCAAACTGGACCTGCAACAATTGACAACACGCCCTTAATTCCTATGGAAACCAGTGATGTCTGGAATAATTATAGGGAACATGTTGCAAATGTGATGTTTGCTACCTTTGTGGCACTTAGAGATAACTGATAATGTTGTATACAAGTATTGATAGGTTTAAGGACATTTTATTCCGTCTGTTTATGTTATAAACAACAACCATATGCTATATCAATATGAATTTCAATTAACTTCATCTTTTCCTTTGTGGATGGTGTGGTGTGGTTTTTTATTGTTATGTTAAAAATAACGTTACTTACAATATTTTGTCTCAATCAGTGTTTTTTTTAGAAGGATCCATCTAAATAGGAAAGCACGACGAGGATCAAAATGTGGATTGCAATTGAGGACAGGGTCTTGGTGGAATGCCTTGTTTGTTTGAGAATGGACCAAAAGTTCATGGCCGACAACAGGTTCAAGGTCGGATATGCAAATACCTTACAGTCCATGATGGAGGAGAAGGTACCTGTATGTGGCATCAAAACAACTCCTCACATCATATCTAGACTAAAGACCTTGAAGCGACTATGGCAGGCGGCATATGACATTGTTAACAGCCCTAACACTTCTGGATTTAGTTGGGATTCAAAGACAAAACTCGTTACTGCAGATAAAGAGGTGTGGGATGAGTATATGAAGGTATGTGATCCTACCATTATATTGAAATGATTAGTTTACTTATGTATTACACATGACTTCCATTTCAACAATTCACCTACTTGTTCAAAGTGCAGGCTCATCCAAAGG
Organism: Acacia melanoxylon; assembly: GCA_019022615.1. Lineage (NCBI taxonomy): Eukaryota > Viridiplantae > Streptophyta > Magnoliopsida > Fabales > Fabaceae > Acacia > Acacia melanoxylon. Next base: position 8,488,207 of record JAFJYJ010000012.1, read on the forward strand.
CAAAGGAATTTCGAACCAAAGCCTTACCAAACTTTGACTCTCTACGCATGGCTTGGGGAAGGGACAGGGCTATCGGTGATGAAGGACAGTGCCCTGGGGAAATGGAGGAAGAAGTTAATCTTGAAGATGAGGACCTTCCGAAGATACCACATAATGTTACTGATGAATCTGAGTTGTCACAAACAAATCATGAAACTGTTCCCACTCCAATCAATGCAACTGATGCCTCTTTTGGTCCAAAGAAGAAGTACAAACTGAACAATGCAGAAGTCATGGTTGAGGCCTTGCGAGATACAGTCACACAATTGGACAAGACCATCGTTACTTGAAGTCAACCCAAGATAGGGAAACTGAACTTGCTGCCAAAGGAGATGACTTGTTCATGGAGCTACTGCAAGTTAAGGACTTGACTTGGAATGAGAGAAACATTGCATATATAAAGATCCTAGCGTCTAACAAACTGTTGACTGCATTTGGAAGATTCCTGCACAGTTTAAGCCTTCATGGATCTGAAGCTTGCTAAATCAGCAGAAACTATGTCAACAGTACATAATAGTCTAGTGTTTTAGTATGGAGTACATAGCTGGCCATTTGTTGTTGTTTTTTGATTGGCTAGGGGTAATTCAGATGTGTCACTCAGTTTTGGACACTAATTTGTCTTTTTTATATGCATTACCGCACACACATTAGTTCATATCTGCGGTTTGTATAAGCCAGTGTTATATGCATGAACGCAAACTTTGGACCATATTCAATTAGGTTCAGGAAAAACTGAACATGGCATAAAGTTTGTGTATAGTATCTTGTTCAAGTTGAATTCTGTCAATCTATTGTCATTCAGGCCATTTGTACTTTAGCTGGTGCAGCGCATGTAAATACAATATTGTGAATGTATTAAAGTGGTTAATAGCAACTGCAATATTCTTGTTTACTATTTCGCATTTTGGTTTTTACTATTACTGTACCTGTTTCTTGTAACAAATAAACAGAGCTAAACTTTTGTTGTTGTCAAATATTACCCTTACTATTACTGTACCTGCTTCTTGTAACAAACAAACAGAGCAGAAGTTTGGTTGCTGTCAAAATTTTGGTTCGATTGCTTTATTTTTAAAGCCCAATACGTTCGAATGTATAGTATTAGCTCCTGTGTTTTGATGATTACAATTCTCAAGAGTTCACTTGATAAGACAAACTAATAAAAGCTTTTCTCAAAAGGTTACTCAAGCAAAGTATTTTGCTTACTCGAGCATTGACGAATGCAAGGCTAAAACATATATGTTTTAAGAAAGCAAGCCTTGCTCGAGCAGATCATAGGATCTTGCTCAAGCAACATCGAACAAGAGCAAAGAATAATAAGGCAAAAGCATACTCGAGCAAGAAGAGAAGGCATGCTCGAGCACCATGCTCGAGCAGGCTTAAAAGGTTGCTCGAGCAAAGTCGAGCAACCAGTGTTTTTCATCTTCTGCATAATCCTTGCTCGAGCTAGGAACAAAAGCCCGCTCGAGCAGTATGCTCGAGCAAAGTCGAGCAACCTCATGCTTTCCTTCTTTCATTGGCACAAACCACACTTTGCCCGAGCATAATTATTCCATACTCGAGCAGCTTGCCCGAGCAGAAGAAAAAGGAGTACTCGAGTATCATATCATATGTGCTCTCTTTCTCTTGCTTGAACATATCCTAGAGTCTGCCCGAGCATGAATATACTCATGCTCGAGCATTGGCGATAGTGAACAATATTCTACATCATTTACAGAAGCTTGCTCGAGCAAGCATAGAATATTGCTCGAGCATATTCACCTCTGCTTTCTAATCACCGTTCTACGAGATTCATGAATCATCGAATGGATTATTATTTCTTCTGATTATTACTAATTGTGATTTCCAAATACTTTTAACCAATCTCTTCATAAGTTTCAGATTATTTAGACAAGGATTACCAGCGGATTTGAATAAAGCGACCTCGTCTGACAGAAGTATTAAATGCTACTACCTAAACTGGCAATAAACACAGAAACCAACTCTGATCGAAGTAAAGCCACTCTGAAATTCCATCAGCTCATTAAATGCCATCAGACAACGGGCTTAACAAAAAGAATGAGAGAGAATATCTACTCCGCACATTCCATCCAAGTACTCTCGACGGCGAAGCAATAAATGAAGCAACGGTCGACTATTTGCAAACGGAGCACTCTGTGTCTAACGAGAAATACGAATAGTCTCAACGGCTAGTTTGCTGAGTTTCTCAACGGCATTAATGACAAAAGCTATAAATATGAAGAGCATTCAATTTAAACATCTACCGAAACGTTGTGCAATTAAAATCTTATTGGCTCATCACTGTTTCATCCATTCTAAGTTAATATCTTCAGATATTATCGTATTTCAGTGTTCATTGTATCAACTCGTGAGGAGTATTTAAACATTCAATTCATTTTCAGTTGTATCTTAAGGTTGTTGAACCTTAAGAGAGGGTGTATTAATTACAACTTGTAAGGGGGAGTAGAGTCGGATAGTGAGAGGACCATCCTTCGTTTACGCAGTGTGTAATTATTCTTGAAAATTAGTGAAACCCCAGGTGTTCTGGGGACTGGACGAAGGTCAAAGTTTTGGACGAACCAGTATAAATTCTCGTGTGTTCCTTTATCTTGTTGGTCTCTATTTCATTCATATATACGTGAAAGATTTAAGAAAAAGTTTTTTTTTAAGATCACCTATTCACCCCTCCTCTAGGTGATATTCCATCTTCATTTGGTATCAGAGCATCGGTTTCTCAGTTGGGATTAACACCCTGAGATAGATCATGGAAGGAATATTACCTGACAGGGCATCAATTAACCGACCTCCTGGCTTCAACGGCGAACACTATTCATTCTAGAAAGCAAAGTTTAAGGTGTTTGTGATGGCTTCTGAGTACGGGCTTTGGAGAGTAATAGAGACTGGAGATTACGTTCCAACAAGAACAGTAGAGGGAGGATTCCCCTTTCCAAAGTCAGAAGATGAGTACGATGAAAATGATAAGAAAAATGTTACTCTCAATAGCAAAGCGATTCTGATGCTGCAAAGTGCTCTCAGTCAAAAGGAGCACTTTGGAATATGCAATCTGTCAACAGCGAAGGAAATGTGGAAGGCTTTGGAGATCACATATGAAGGTACTTCCGGCATAAAAGAGAATCGCATTAATACTCTGACCACCGAGTATGACTTACTACGGATGAAGTCAGGAGAAACCATTGCTGAATTTCAACTCAAATACACTCATCTGACAAATCAATTGGCTGCCTTGGGCAAGACCTATGATCAAGGTCCTCAAGTCAGAAAGATTCTCAATGTTCTGACAAAGGATTGGGAAGCTAAAGTTACAGCGATTGAGGAGGCTCGAGGAGAGTCAATGGCTTCAGTTGCTGCCCTATTCAGAAGCTTGTCTGAGTATGAAAGTAAACTAAAATTCAAAAAGGACTTGGATGATGTCAATAGTAGTCGGAACAAGGGCATTGCTCTTAACACGATGAAGGAAAAAGAAGATAACAACGAGGATGACGAAGACGATGATGAGATGGCCATGTTTGTACAAAGATTCAAGAAGTTCCACAAAAAGGAACGAGGCTTCAGGAATAGATTCCAGAAAGGGAGCACAAGCAATGACGGAATTCGGATACAAAGATCAAGTCATCTGCTATGAATGTGGAAAGCCAGGCCACTACAAATCGAATGCCCCCAACTAAAAGACAGTGATAAAGAAAAGAAGAAGAAGTCTTATCAATTCAAAAAGAAGGCCTATGTGTCTGCAATATGGGGAGATGACTCTTCGGATGAAGAAAGTGAAGAAGAGATAGAAACTGTAAATGTATGTCTGGTGGCAGAAGAAGAAGAGCAACTTAAAGACAACAATGAGGTATATGATTTACAGCCTACGTACAATGAATTATTTGATGAATATAATGAAATACAATCTGAGTTTGAAAAAGTTATGGATGAATGCATATCCTTGAAAAGGGAAAACATGACTCTTAAATTACAGGTTGAAAATCTCACATGTGAAAATCTGGTTTGTGAAAATTGTCTGGATTTTGGAGAAAAGAAATTCGTATCTTACAATGTCACTTGAGAAATTCACTAAGGGTAGTGAAGTGCTCAATGTAATCTTGAGAGATCAAAGATTTATGAATGATCGTTCAGGCATAGGATATAATCCTACTCTTGATAAACAGAAAGGGAAGAAGAAAACTGGTGGAAAATCTTATTTGAATTACTTTCAAAAAACGGTTCACTCTTCAAACCCATTTGCTCACTGTAATTATTGTAACCGTAAAGGGCATAGTACTTCATCATGTTTTCATAAAAAGGATAGAAGAGATAAACCGGTTGGAAATTATCAATGGATACCTAAGGGAATGTATGTTCCTAAAGCCAAAACTAACCCCAAAGGACCCAAGAGAAGATGGGTACCTAAAATATGATCTCTTCTGACCTTGCAGGTGTGTTTGAGAGCATCGAGAATCAACAAGTGGTATATTGACAGTGGATGCTCCAGACACATGACGGGAGATGAAAACAAGTTTGTTGCAATGAGATCAAAGGATGGCAGTAAAGTCACCTTTGGTGGTAATCAATCCGGGAAAATCACTGGTATTGGAGAGATCGGTGCAAAAGACGAACCTCACATTAAGGATGTCTATCTTGTGGAAGGTCTCAACCACAACCTTCTGAGTGTAAGTCAAAGTGCCGACAAAAACAATTGGATCATATTTGACTCAGAAGAATGTCTCATTGTCAATAAAGACGATCTCCCAATTGATAAAGGTAAACTGAAAGTATTATTCAAAGCTCCCTGTGGAGGAAACTGTTATACCTTGGATTTACCGAAAATAAATTCTAAAAAGTGTTTTGTTAGCAACTTAGACGAAAGCTGGCTATGGCATAAGCAGTTGGATCATGTCAACATGCATCAACTGGATAAATTGTCAAGAAAAGATTTAGTGATTGGTTTACCCAAACTCCATTTTAAAAATGATTTGATATGTGATTCATGTCAACGGGGTAAACAAACTAAATCGTCTTTTAAAAACAAACCTGAAATCTCGACAAACCGGCCTCTTTAATTACTTCATATGGATTTAATTGGACCCACAGGAGTTAGAAGTCTTAGTGGAAATTTATATACTCTTGTAATTGTCGATGATTTCTCGCATTTTACCTAGACTATTTTCTTATCTTCTAAAGATGAAACATTTGATCTGTTTGCTGTATTTGCCAATAAGGTGCAAAACGAGAAAGGTATCTGTATTACAACTATTCGAACGGATCATGGAGGTGAATTCGAGAATCAAGCGTTCGGAGAATTTTGTGATGCTCACGGAATTGATCACAATTTCTCAGCTCCAAGAACACCACAACAAAATGGTGTGGTGGAAAGAAAGAATCGTGTGCTCACAGAAATGGCTCGTGCCATGCTAAATCAAAATCGAACTTCGCAAGTCTTCTAAGCTGACGCAATGAGCACGGCTAGCTATATCGCCAATCGAGCCTATCTCCGAAAGAAGCTCAACAAGACTCCTTACGAACTGTACAAAGGAAGAAAACCGAATTTGGCTCACATTCATATCTTTGGCTGTCAATGCTTCGTACACAATAATGGTAAGGATAATCTGGGAAAATTCGATCCTAAATCTGATGAAGGTATTTTCCTTGGATATTCAAATAGGAGTAAGGCATATAGAGTCTTTAACAAGCGTGCTCGCGTAGTTGAAGAATCAATACATGTTGTGTTCTGTGAATCCAAAGTAGATGAATCTCTGGATGATGAAGAAGAAAATGTTTTCAAGAATCAATTCTTTTCGAAATCCACTCCTCACTCTGTTGAAAATTCTGAAAACGTTTGCTTCGAACCTCAAAACAATTTAAAAAACCCTGATCAATCTCAACCTAGAGCATGGAAGTTCATAAGGAATCATCCCTTAGACCAAGTAGTAGGTGAGGTTAATCAAGGAGTAAGGACCAGAAAAAGCACTTTAAATGAAGTAACCTTCTCAGCTTTCATTTCTCATATTGAACCCTCAAAAATTGACGAAGCCCTATCAGACAACGATTGGGTGCTAGCATTGCAAGAGGAATTACATCAATTTGATAGAAATCAAGTTTGGGATTTGGTACCCATGCCTAAAGACCATCCGGTTATTGGCACTAAATGGGTATTCAAAAACAAACGTGATGAATCTGCAATTATAGTCCGTAATAAGGCTAGATTAGTTGCCAAATGCTATAATTATGAAGAAGTCATTGATTATGAGGAAACGTTTGCTCCAGTAGCCAGACTGGAGGCAATACGGGTACTCTTAGCCTTTGCATGCACCAAAGGATTCAAACTCTATCAAATGGATGTAAAGAGTGCTTTCTTGAATGGTTTTATCCAGGAGGAAGTATATGTTGAACAACCTCCCGGTTTCAAAAACGAACATCATCCAGATCATGTCTATCGTCTTAAGAAAACCTTGTATGGTCTTAAACAAGCTCCTAGAGCTTGGTACGAACGATTAAGTAAATTTCTTTTAGATCAAGGCTTTCTTAGAGGAAAAGCAGACACAACATTGTTTATTAAAAACATTAAGCTTAATGAAATCCTAATCATACAAATATATGTAGATGACATTATTTTCGGTGCTACTATTGATTCCCTTTGTGAAGAATTTTCTAAGAAAATGCAGGGAGAATTCGAAATGTCCATGATGGGAGAGTTGAACTACTTTCTCGGATTACAAATCAAGTAACGGAGGATGGGATATTCATCTCACGGACAAAATACCGCCATGACTTATTAAAGAAGTTTGGATTGGAGCATTGCAATGGTGCAGATACTCCCATGAGTTCAACAGCCTCCTTGGATGCGGATGAAGAAAGAGGGAAGGACTTTAATATAACTAAGTATAGAGGGATGATCGGGTCATTACTTTATTTAACGGAAAGTCGGCCTGATATTCAATTTAGCGTGGGAATGTGCGCAAGATCCCAATCAGCTCCTAAAGAATCACATGCCGAACATGTTAAGAGAATCTTTCAATATCTCTCAGATACGAAGGAATTGGGTCTTTGGTTTCCAAAGGGGCAACAAGAATTCTTGGTTGCATACTAAGATGTTGATCATGCTGGATACAAGACCGACAGAAAGAGCACGAGTGGACAATGTGAATTTCTGGGAGGCTCACTTGTATCGTGGTTCAGTAAAAAGCAGACTACTGTAGCTGTATCATCAACTAAAGCTGAGTATGTGGCTGTCTCAAGTTTTTGTGTGTAACATCCCGAATTTTGGACCTAAAAACTTGAGAATTAGCCTATATTTGGAAGACTACTAGGCCCTATTTTTGGGAATGACAAATTTGGAATCGGTATTTTATGGGACATGAATACGTATTTACTATTTAAAAATACGGTAAGTGTGTGCAGCATGGGAATATTTTAATCTCCCATGCGTTTCGTGCGTCAAGCATGGGCATATTTTAATCTCCCATGCATTCCATGCATCAAGCAAGGGAAGCAAGTGAAGCATGGGTGTATTATTTTATTTTGGGGAAAATTACATAGAAATACCCAAAGGTGGAAATTACACCCAACGACCCATTTCCAAACCATTATAAATACACACATTCATTCACACATTTCTCGGTTAGAAGAAAGGAAGAGAGAGTGAGCTACAAGTATGAAACGCTTTCTTATATTATTTTGGAGTGAGGTTCGAAAGTTTTAAGTGGCAATAAGGAAGAAGAATAGTACTGCTAAAGTCCAAAGGATCAAGACAAGTAAGTAAAGGCTTTAACTTGTCTTGTGTTATTTTAAGGATTATTTTTCCATAAAAATAGACACATCAAGGGACATTTAAGTTTCAGAAGAATATCACTTGGAGTTTTGTGTAATTAACTATGAATTTTCAAAGTTAATGAAAATTCTGTAAAAATATAAGTATAGTGCTAAATAAGGAAGAAATGGTATTTGGTGCAATACCTTATTAAACAAAAGGAAATTAATATTTATGATGGTCTTACTTTAGGATATTGAAGGAAGACCGAGTTTCTACGCCGGAAATTTTATAAGTATTTGCAAAGTTGAGGTTGGTAACTTAATCTCCAATTCCTTGTGTTTTTATATATGCCTTATATGTTCATGTTATGTGGATTCGTGGCCGGGTTTGTATGCCCGAGTCATGAGTTTTATTTAAACTGGTTGTGGGTTATTGTTTTTATATAATAATGCTGCATGCCTGTTTACCCAGTACTTGTATGTGCTTTCGTCGTGACGTTACATTTGCTTTGTGCTATGTATACTGTTTGCGGTGCGTTTTTGCTAATTGTTCATTGTTTCCTGCAATATATGAAATATCTGTCATGTATAATTTACACTTTGAATATGAGATTAACCGTTACCCTGGGATTCATCTGATCACTGAATCCCAGAGATACCTAAAGATTCAGGAAGGTGTTCTGGATCGGGAAGTAAGGCGATACTGCTGTAGTAGACGAAGAAGACCCCACAGATGGGGATTTAATTAAGTATACCACATATATAAGTTTGGATTGTTTAATAGTTATTTGACTATTTTATGGGATGACTGTATTACTTAACATCCTCCTATGGGATAAACCCTGTCTACTATCGTATTTTAGTTTATATTCCGCGTATATTCCTTCAGGGATTAAATTAATCAACTATATGTCTGGACGTATTATAACAGTTACTCATCGTCCATACGTTAAAGTATGCTTCCTGATGTGAATACTCTGATGTGGTACTGTATACGTAAATAGTGAATAGTTATGTATGCATTTAAATGGAGTATTTAAGACGGGTGTTACATTGTGCACAAGTCTTGTGGTTAAAGCAACAATTATCTGACTTAGGAGTTCATTTAAAAGAAATTTCAATTCTCTGTGATAATACAAGTACAATAAGCTTGGCGAAAAATCCAGTTCAACATACAAGGACCAAGCACATTGATGTGAGATATCATTTTATCAGAGATCATGTGCAAAGGAGAGACGTCAAAGTAATGTTCATTCCCACACACTTACAACTTGCGGACATTTTCACGAAGCCTCTAGCCAAAGAACAGTTTAACTTCATCCGACGAGCATTGGGAATGGTAAATCCCAATGAATTGTAAGAAATGTTAGTTTAATTTGTATAATCATTTTTTTTATGATCATGGAAATTAACTTAAGCATCGGAGTTTCTAGTCCTTGTTTTTGCAGGTCTAGTCCATGTTTTTTGCAGGATGCTCTGTTCGTAAGAATTAAAACAGAGTCTAACAGAGACACTCCTGCTCAAGCATAACAACAATGGATGCTCGAGCACACATCATTGACCCTGCTCGAGCAATAACGAGGATGCAAAATCATGCTCGAGCACATCTGTCAAGCTTTGCCTGAGTAACAACGTGAAAAATGTGAAATCAAAGAGTCTTGCTCGAGCACATATGGTAATTTGCTCAAGCAACAACGGAAAGAGTGTGTTTGACGGACACTACCCAAGCAATCTTTTTCCAAGCCTGCTCGAGCAACAGCGTAAAACATAGAAGAAGAAACACCCTGCTCGAGCATAATGGTCAAGAATACTCGAGCAACCACGAAAGTTCAGAAAATACATCACGAATGAAGAACAATGCTCGAGCAACGTTAATGAGTCTACTCGAGCACGACATACTGAAGAATTTTTTTTTTAGAAATTGATGAGCCATCTATCATTCCATCATTAAAACTGTTTATAAATCAAGTGTTCACATTACAAACTTGATGGGAGGTTAGATTTAATCATCGAATTTAGCATTTAATAGAAGATTAAAATTGCATATGCTGTTCTTTGCTTGAGCAAGACTAGAAGTTTGCCCGAGCAAGTACGCTGCTCGAGCACACAGAAATTCATGCTCGAGCAACGTCGGTCACCAGGGGCTCTATAGTCATGTGACGTTTCATTTCACGGAAACAACTCCTTCTATTCTTCTGCCGTGAAAACCCTAAACCCACTTCGTTCTTTCAAGTTTCATCATCCGTTACATCTATTTGAGAATCGTTATCTCAAATTAAACCGTTACGTTGTTCGATTCAATAAAAGTAATTGTTTCGTCCGATCATGTTCCTTCAACTCTTCCATTTCCCTCCAATTTATCCCCTCTCACCGTCGGACTCCTCTCTTCAAAATTCTCAAAATTCAAATTTCGTCTCCTACAGTCAATCAATGGCTGGCTTAAGTGATAAATCTCCTTCGAAGCAACCGCCGGCAAAGAAATCAAGATACTATCGCCCCAAAGTTGATGCCACCGAAAAATCAAACCAGCCAAAGAATGTGAAGCCATCGGTACCGAAGAAACCCCAGAAGACAGTCTCGGCTACAAGTTCTCCAAAGCCATCAACTCGATTCCAAACTGGGTCTCTACCAAAGGGAGGAAAAAGAACTCGGTTGCCCTCGGCATCCGACGACTCTGAAAACACATTCGATGAGGTTCGGTCTAAAGCCAAGGAAGATATTCCTCAATTACCCAAATCATCTCTTAGTCAGAAAACTCAGAAATCCCAAGGCTCTGGAAGCAAGAAGCAAGTCTCTTTCTCTCTCAAATCTCAAGCTTCTGAGAGCAAAAAGGAACAAATCTCTACAAGTTGTCCTGCAGTCGGTAAATTGCTAGAACCTTCACCGGGTATGATTGTTGGTAATATTACCGTGGATGATCACTCTATGTTTGCACATTATTTTGAATCCAGACCATTTTGTCCGATTGTTTATGTTGGTTTGGCTCACTTCATGGAAAAGTGTAATCTGAATTTAGCTGATTGGCTTCTCCCATATATGCCTCTTCTCGGTCTCAACATGGCATACTCGCCTAATGTTGTCCGTGTCTTCTACCATAACATGTACCTCCAACAGAAGACTCACAAAAAGGACGACGATGTGCTGATTACCAAGCTTCGTGGTAAAGGGATTAAGATCACTGCTGACGATCTCAATGTCATTCTTGGCGTTGTTGATCCTCCAGAGGATCCTCCGAAGCTTTCCCCTGCTGAGTGCCATCATATTTTGCTTCCTAAAGTACCGTTGGAGTCTGGCAAGAAAATTAATGTTACTCCGGCTATGATGAAGGATGAATACAGAGTGTTGTGGCATGTGTATAGTCAAAGCTTAGTGCAGAAAGGACAGAGCTTCACACACTTTGTTCTGAAGGATTTTCAACGCTTTGCTTCCTTAGTGGCCAAGGAACCAATAAATTTAAGCAAGTGGATTATGGAAGAAATGGTATCCTTCAATTCTAAGGCTCAGGTCAGGCTACGAGCTACCATACCATATTCTACGTTGGTTTCCAAGATATTGGCAGCCAACAACATCTGGTACCTGTCGGATGATAAGGAAGTGTATCCTCCACGGTTTGGTCTAGAGCACATGAAGAATATGAGGATATCCTTCACTGAAGTTTCGTCAAAGAAGAAGAAGAAGGGAAAAGCCCCACTCTCCTCCACTCAACCTGCAGCTTCCAAGCCATCTGTCTCACAGCCTCCTGATGAAGCAGAATCTTCTAAGGATGGGCCTTCATCCTCTACACCATCTTTTTCCCAGACTGCCATCCAAACCTTAGTTGAAGCTTCCATTCAGAAAGCTATAGTTCCTGTTGTACGATATCTGGAAGCTTATAGGGACATTACCACCAAGATGATCAGGGCTTTCCGCGATGACATGTTGCACCTCAAATCTAATCTTGGCTTGCACGTTGACACTACCTTGGAGGATTTCAAGTCAGAGTTGGACACTCGCTTCGCAGTTATTTATAATCAACAAGAAGAGATCAAGAAAGAACTTCAAAGCCTCTCTAATCAACAATACAGTGTTCACAAAGCCGTTCAAAATTTTGATTATTCACTAGATAACTTTGTGACCAGCTTCGGCCCTGATGGCCCAGTGGATCTTCCTACACCAGCTTCTGCTTCTCCTGTTCCATCTGCTTCTGATCTTGCTGCTGTTCATCCTCCTACTGCAGCTCATCCACCTTCTCATGCTGAGGATCCCTTACCTCATCCTATCGACCCTTCCACAGTTCCTCTTCCTTCCTCCTCATCTTCTGATTTTCCTGACAGTTGACCATCTGTTTAGGCCTCCTTTTATGTCGATGACAAAGGGGGAGAGTAGTAGCTAGTGCTAGTTTTCTTATAATTTTGTTTTGTAATTGAACTTATCAATCAATATCACATTGTCTTCAACAGATATCACATTGTCTTTAGTATAAATTAACAGTTCACCTGGTTTAACAGTATGCTAAAACTCATTTTGATCAACTGCTTTTTCAAACTAGCTCTCGAAATTGTAATCATCAAAAAGGGGGAGAATGTTAGCTCCTGTGTTTTGATGATTACAATTCTCAAGAGTTCACTTGATAAGACAAATTAATAAAAGCTTTTCTCAAAAGGTTACTCGAGCAAAGTATTTTGCTTACTCGAGCATTGACGAATGCAAGGCTAAAACAGATATGTTTTAAGAAAGCAAGCCTTGCTCGAGCAGATCATAGGATCTTGCTCGAGCAACATCGAACAAGAGCAAAGAATAATAAGGCAAAAGCATACTCGAGCAAGAAGAGAAGGCATGCTCGAGCACCATGCTCGAGCAGGCTTAAAAGGTTGCTGAGTTTCTCAACGGCATTAATGGCAAAAGCTATAAATACGAAGAGCATTCAATTTAAACACCTACTGAAATGTTGTGCAATTAAAATCTTATTGGCTCATCACTGTTTCATCCATTCTAAGTTAATATCTTCAGATATTATCGTATTTCAGTGTTCATTATATCAACTTGTGAGGAGTATTTAAACATTCAATTCATTTTCAGTTGTATCTTAAGGTTGTTGAACCTTAAGAGAGGGTGTATTAATTATAACTTGTAAGGGGGAGTGGAGTCGGATAGTGAGAGGACCATCCTTCGTTTATGCAGTGTGTAATTATTCTTTAAAACTAGTGAAACCCCAGGTGTTCTGGGGACTGGACGTAGGTCAAAGTTTTGGACCGAACCAGTATAAATTCTCGTGTGTTCCTTTATCTTGTTGGTCTCTATTTCATTCATATATACGTGAAAGATTTGAGAAAAAGTTTTTTTAAAGATCACCTATTCACCCCCCTCTAGGTGATATTCCATCTTCATATAGCTGCAGTTCGAACAAAGTATTTGCCACATCTTGGTCATTGACCATCAGATCGTCTGTTAACGTTCAAACTTTAGAGTTAAGTTCAAACGGTTGAATCCCTGTTCATACACCCGATTGCAAATTTAAATGACAGTGTCTTTAATGACATGAATGGTAGTTAATCAATGTAATGGAGGGAAACATGTGACCACACTTCTTCAGTTAATTAAATAATGGCATTTAATTAGAAGTCGTGGGTTTTGTGTAACGGTTGTGATTAAGGGGTTTGATAATTTTCAATTAAAAATACACATTTTCAGTATAGATGGAGCAGTTCGAACATCAGCAACTTAATTGTCGCCCCCTACTCTGTTCTCGACTGTCACACCTATGACATCTGATCATCGCTTCTTCCCCAGAAAAACCAAATCCATTTCACATTATGTTTTCAGCAACCTGAAAGGTGACCTTTCGAATTTCTGACCTTCAAACTCACACCCAGGGCATTCCACAGTGTCTTCTTCCCATTGTTCCTCTGTTCTTGCCAGTGAACTTGAAACCAGTCTGGTTAGACCCTGACTTTTCAATCCACCATATTCCATCAAATTCCAACCTCGTAACCCAAGTTTCCCTCCGTGAGTGGACCTTAACCCTAGTCGTTTCCCACTACCGCATACAGAACTAGTTGATAATGGGGAAGGCAAAAAGAATTGACAACCGTTTGAACGAATTGGACATTACAATAAAAGACGTTGTAGCATTTAGAAAGCATAGGGAAACACTACGGCAGTGTGGTCGAGCTGGGAGGTCAAAGGAGACAAGCAAAGACCTAAATGCTTATAACGAGTATGCAAAATCAGCAAAGTGGAAGAGAGAACTTGAGGCTAAAGAATCCAGGAAAAAACGGGTTGTTAAGAAGAACGATCACACTCCGGTGTCTAGGAAAAGGAAGGCCCCTTCTGATGATAATGCTCACTCCATGCCTGACTCTTTTCGAAACCATAAAAAGCGAAAGGCAAAGGATGGCAAAAAAGAGGAAGGGGAAATGGTTGACATTAGTTCCAGTGGGGAAGACAAAGACTTGGAAGACACAAACACAGAAGAAGGTTCTGCCTCCACCAACGACAAGGATGAAGACAATCAGCATGTTGATCAGGTCTGGTCCAAATTGTATAAGAAAATGAAACTGTAACAGAGAGCAAATATCATCCCTGAATCGAAGGCCGACTTCAATCAGTCAAAACTTGAAGAGTATGACATGAGGTTAGTAGGCCGTAGTCTGTGTAAAAAGAGTAGGATTAGGATGGACTCATTTGAAACTGATTTTCCCTTTGGCCTAGACGCCATTCTTAGACCATTTAGGGGACTGCTGAAGTTGGGTTTGCCTTACAGTGAGTCTGTTGTGAAGGTATTTTATTCAAACATGAGATTATTTAGAACTGGAGTAGTGTCAACATGTGTTAGGGGGCAAACCATTGAATTGAATTAGAAGAAAATCCTTAATCTGTTAAGGGTTAAGGCTGCACAGTCCACAGATACAAGCTTTAGTGGAAAAGAAATGGATAAAATCTTTCTAGAGGGAGGGAAACAGAGGATGATTCTCCTATGTACAGACCCAAGCAGCTGCCTCATAAGTATAGGGTCTTGTATTATCTGTACAACAGAAACTTCATAAACAAGGGCAAGCACTTCACAACCATGAGCATTGAGGACAAACAAATCTTATGCTACTTGATCAAGAGGAAGCCATTTCATATGGCGAAGAGGATCATTGACACAATGCTCAAGGCTGCATTCCCTGGGAAGAAAAATACTAAACTGCCATTCCCTTCCATTGTGTCTCTGATATTACAAAAACACAAGGTTTGGTATCTTCATGAAGGTGAACCCCCCATATGGACTCCTGAATTTGATGATGAGGCTCTGCACAGAATGCAAATCCCTTCTGTCCCCAAGCAGACATCCAATACATCATCGAATGAGGGCGAACATGGTAGGAAGGGGAAGCAAAAGGGAGCCGCACCTGCAACTGCTCCAAGTACAACAAACCCTTCATTTTGAGGAATGAGTTGCAGATGTGGCAGCCATGTTTGCCAAAATTGTGGATGAAAAACTAGGATTAATGAAAGCTGACCTACAGTCAACCCTCAATGAGAAGGAGTCACACATGGTTTCAATGGCGATGGACTTGAAGGACGTTCGAGATTTCATTTACTTGTATGCCACTAAATTCAAGGACTTTGCTGCATTTAAGGTAGAAAAACATGACATGGTGAGTCCTTCAATCAAGGCAACAGATGAGCCGAACTCCACTTCACATGACACGCCATTGAGCTTTAAATTTGAGGCTATAAAAGAAGGAAGTGAAAAAGGTGCTTTAAGTGTACATGGCTTCCCAGTGACGTTTAAGAACTCTGACAGCAACGATGAAGAGAATGAGGAGTCATCAAAATCATCATACAAGTCCCCATAAAAATCATCAGAGGATGTGGATGAAAGCAGTAAAGATGAAGAAGGAGACAAGGAAGGGGATGATGACCATGATTCTAAGGCTGGGAATGAAAGCAGCAGAGATGAAGAAGGAGACAAGGAGGGGGATGATGACCTGGATTCAGAGGCTGGGGATGAAAGCAGCAGAGATGAAGAAGCAGAGAAGGAAGGGGATAATCCTTCTGACAATGTAGTTGTGGAGACACAATATGGAAGAGTAGCAGGACTGGCTACAGATGTGATTGATGATGCTATGGGTGAAGGCAGCGCAGGTAAACAATGAGGGGATGATGATGAAGCTATTGGTGACCATATGTCTGGAGGCACCTGAAAGTGAAGGAAATCACCAAGAGGGGGGTGAATTGGGGATTTTAAAAATTCTTTTTAAATCACCCACACAACAGATGCTTAACCAAGATAAGATGGAGATAAGGAAGAAGAGCTTAACACAGAGGATTTATACTGGTTCGGTCTTAACTCTTGACCTACGTCCAGTCCCCAGACTCTCTGGGTTTTTCTACTATCACTCAAATCAGATACACACTCTGTACTCGAAAGTTATCCTCTCTCTAGGATACACTCCCCCTTACAAGTTGTAATCGATAACCCAACCTCAAAGTCCCACAACTTTGAGATTCTTACAAAGAATGATTTACGAAATGAACTCTCTCAAAGAGTGAATAAAGATAAGCACTGAAGCACAATGTATCAAAGATACAAATAAGAAATATAAGCAGTAAAAGACTGAGCTCTTTGTATGCGTTTTCTGTGTGTGTCTTCTCTGCTTGCAGACTTCAAAGCTTCATGTATTTATACTGGTTTGAAGCTTGTGAACGTTGTAGATCCGTTGAGACTTGATCTAATTTGAAAATATAGCTGTTGTGAGTGTGTCTCCATGAATCTAGCTGTTGTGACCAAATCTGTTTGAATATGGTTGTTGCAGATTTGAATATTTGAAATTTGGCTCCAGAATAGTTTGTTCCATAGTGGAGGCAATTGTATAATGTTGTCCAGCTGTTTTAGAATGGTGGAAGCTAGCTTTCTGTCTTGGAGAATGGTTGTGCTACTATCCAGGTTGTAACCCATTGCTTTGGATGAGAGATACAATATTATATTGCAAGTTGCACAAGTTGTTGTCTTAAAGTCTTCTTTAAAACAAACCTAGATCTCTTGAAATCTCATAAGCAAACTGGTTAAATCTGGTTAGGAAATATTAATATAAATCATATAAAACATAAGCAACCATTTCGCGAGAATCAAGCTAAAGCATAAATCGATGAACAAAATACACTCAGATGCGTTCTTTTGTACTGAAGTTCCAAGCTCGAGTTTGGTCTTCATTTAAACCTTGAGTTTTGCCTCTGGAAGTCTCAAGCTCAAGCTTGTAAATGAGTAAGCTCGAGTTTAGCATTTGTCGGGGAAACCTGTTTGAAATCATTTTGGGAGCCAAAGTGGAAAAAGGCAAGCTCGAGCTTATTAGTGAGTGAGCTCGAGTTTGGAACTATTCATGTCAAAAATAATTTCAGTTCACAAAGTGCAAGCTTGAGTTTAAAAGTGTAAACTTGAGTTTGCCAAACTCAAAATATGATAATGCTCTCTGTCTGACCCAAACTTGAGCTAACAAGGGCAAGCTCGAGTTTGTCACAAATGTTAACATCTTTGAAAAGTTTCTGTCAGACGCAAGCTTGAGTTTACAGCTCTAAACTTGAGTTTACTCTTTGAAAGAAAAATTGAAAACTTTCTGCCTGGTGCAAGCTCGAGCTTGGTATGCCAAGCTCGAGTTTACAACTTTTTTAAACTCACAAACTCTACAGTAAGATGATAAGCTCAAGTTTAAAGGATTCGCAGAGGTAAGCTCGAGCTTGTAATCGCAAGCTCGAGTTTACATATTTGTAAACTTAGTGAGAAAAGTCTCCGGAAGAGGCAAGCTTGAGCTTAAAACTAATAAGCTTGAGTTTGCAATTTGAGTAACTTGATAAAATCCTCAAACCTTCATAAGCTCAAGCTTACAGTGCAAGCTCGAGCTTACTCAGTATATGAGTAAACTTTGAAAAACTTTCAAGCTCAAGTTTATGGACCAAGCTCAAGTTTATGGAAAATGCAAAATAGCTTGGTTTTCTTTACGTAGGGTCAAGCTCGAGTTTGGAGATCCAAGCTCGAGTTTGGTGCTAACCGAGAATGTTTTTGAATTGCAAACAACATGCTTTACCGATCTTTAACAAAAATCATTCTCTCATGTTTACAATTGTTATTAATCATCAAAACACATTGAGAACTAACAGCACCTCACCTGATGCGCAAGTTGGTGAAGGGACTACATATAAGCAAGAACTCCATGCAGAGGTCACTGGTCTTTCCATAGATGAACACCAACCAACTTCACCAATGTGTCCTAGTGGTGCAGGTGAGGCTTTGGATCCAATCTCACCACTGTCACTTGTTCCTTTGCTTGAACCAGTGAACCCTCTTCCTGCCCTTTCCAGGAACATATCAGAGGCAATTCCTTTGAGGTTCATTCCCACATCAAGTTTCAATTCCGTCCTTGCAGCAGAGAATTTGCCCCATCTCTTCTCAGATGCAACACCAATTCCCCTTCCAAGTCCACAGCCTGTTGCCCCTTCATTCATCCCAGCCAACCTCCCTGGTTCACAAACATCATCACCTAGGCCCGTCGCTCCAAAGAGGTCCCCATCGAAGAAGAAGAAGAAATAGGGACAAAGTTGTTTATCTTGTATGTTTTCAGTTAAATGTAATGAGCCAGTACAATATTGTCTATGGTTTTTGTTGTTATGACTGCTGCTTCGTTGTTACTGATATGGTTTACATGCTGTCATGTTTGGTTCAAACTTCAACCTTTGTGTTTTTCTGTCATGTTGAAACAGTTGAATAATGTTTAATCTATGTTACTGTGTCTTGAAATTTTCTACATTAGAGGTCATGTCTGACATTCTTCCTCAAAGCATCACATGTCGATTTTAGGCAGCTACTTTTTGGGTGCCTGATGCACCTTGTGATAAAGTTTACAATTAATTGTTATGCAACATTTGAAAAATTCAATTTCCTTCATTTTATTTCCTTTCATCCTACAGTTCACATGGTATGGCAGATGCTTCATTGTTGCTGATATGGTTTACATGATGTGATGGGAGTTCGAACTTTGTTGTTTCATTCGAACTTCAAATTTTGTGTTTTTATGTCATGTGAAAACTGATGAATGATGTTTATTCTATGTTACTATGTTTGCATAATTTTAGTATATTGAAAAGTTCATGTCTCCAAGTCTTCCTCAGCAGTACTTGTGGATTTTAGGCAGCTATTTTTGGGTGCCTCATGCACCTTGTGAAAAACTTGACAATTAATTGTTATGCAGCATTTGAGAAGGCCAATTTCCTTCATTTTATTTCCTTTCACCCTATAGTTCACATGGTATCAATTATGTCCATTTATCTGACTCTGCCTTATCTTGTTGTCATGTCCAAGGTTCTGTTTACTTTTATGCAGCATTTGAGAAGGCCAATTTCCTTTATTTATGTTCATTTATGTGCCTTGGCATTCTACTACTCTCATGTGTTGGTTCAAGTTTATTGTTACACAGCATTTGACAAGTCCAATTTCCATTTTTGTTCTTGCTTTCCTTCTTATGCAGCATTTCAGAAGGCCAAATTGCATTATTTTAATTCCTTTCACACACCTTCCATTGACTAAAGATTATTAATAAATTGCAATGCAATCTGTTAAAATTTTAGGCTGTTCTGTACATTAGATTGGTTCACTTCTACTGCCCATTTGACAGCAACGAATGATCTTGATTTGCATACTGTATACCTGTTAATGTTTTCTTCATCCTCACAACTGCAATTTTTCATACTTCCTGTGACCATTTCAACAGAGGTCATTTTTGTTATTGTTATGTGGCTGCTTCATTGTGCTGATTATGTAAGTTCTCTATGTGTTTTGATGATAACTGACAATTGTAAACTCAAGATAAAGTTTGTCTTAGGTAAGTTGAAAAACTTACTGTCAAAGGAAAACTCAAGTTTTGGATTTCAAACTCGAGTTTGGACTTGACAGAGAGTAGCTCAATTTTTATGAACTAAGGAAAACTCATGTTTGCGTAGGCAAACTCGAGTTTTCAAGATACGAGAGAGCACTCCAAGTTTTTCACATTAAGACAAACTCAAGTTTAGATTGACAAACTCGAGTTTGCACCATTCAGAGACTCTTCAATATTTTCTAAAGTAGTTTGCAAGAGTAAACTCGAGTTTTGGTCATACAGAGAGCCTCCAATATTTTGAACTCAAGCAAACTCCAGTTTTGATATGAAAACTCTAGTTTGTACCAAATGAATAGTTTTGCAAAGTGTTTGTGAACTTGACAAACTGGAGTTTGTATTTTCAAAACTCGAGTTTGTGCTTGGCCGAGAGTCTTAATGATTTTCATCCTGAGCAAACTCCAGTTTGTGATGACAAACTCCAGTTTGCACTTGGCCAAGTGTTTTCTAAGTTTTCCAAAGTTATGAGAAAACTCAAGTTTTTGTTTGTAAACTCAAGTTTGTATTTGACAGAAAGTTTTCATGCTTTACCCACTTTGAGGAAACTCCGGTTTGTTTAGAAAACTCCAGTTTTCACTTGGCGCGAAAGTTTTCAAAGGTTTTCAATTTTAAAGGAAACTCGAGTTTAGTTTTGCTAACTCGAGTTTTGTGTCAAGTAGAGAGCCTTTCTCATTTCAGTGATTTTAAAACTCCAGTTAAGTTTGAAAACTCCAGTTTTGAGCCTTTGGACTTAAACTAACTTTTCATCTTAAGAGTCCAAAACTCGAGTTAGTCATTTGATGACTCGAGTTTGGCTACCATTCAAAAATATGTTCCAAAGCTCAATTCGCGACAATCTTCTCTATAAGAAGGAAACTCGAGTTAGGATGTGGAAACTCGAGTTTGGCTTCTGAAGAAAAGTTACAAACTCCAGCTTGTAAGAATAAACTCCAATTTGTAAGAACAAACTCGAGTTTGTGTCGCAGAGTTTGAAAATCAAACTTGTCGAATCTGTGAAATCTTCATGTTTGATCTTAATACTTCTAATCATCACTCATTACTATTCCTAACTATGTTTAATCAATTTGTTAGTGAGTTTCAGATGATTTAGAGGATATTAAATGAGGATTTGAACAAAAGCAAAACTTAACGTCAGCACATTAAATGCAATGTCTAGAAAAGCTTGCACCCTTTTGGACAATCATTCCACACGCGTTGCAAAGGGATTAATGTTTCCTTTCCCTATCCAGTAGCTGCTCTTCCAACGGATTAATTTCAAGAGAAGTCAACCCTAATCTTCTGAGCACCTGGATTAACTGAAGAGTAGAGAGAGAAGAAGACCAAAGCTCAACCTGATCCTTCCTTAATGCTGGCAACGGTCACAGTAAAGATTACAATGACCATTTAATGCTCTCTTCATATAAATAGAGCTACATTTAATTCTTCTCAAGAACTAACACACAGAAAATGAATTGCATTCAAGTTCTTCAACTACTCTTTCAATTTTCTACTGTAAAGTATCTTTTAATACATTATGTACTTCAGTGATTATATTATCTGCTCTTAAAGAGAGTATCATTTATTGAAATAATTCATTGTAAGAATCTCAAGTCATGGGACTTAGAGATTGGGTTATTTGATTAAAACTTGTAAGGGGAAGTAAGTTCTAGTGAGAGAATTACTCTAAGAGTTACAAAGTGTGTAATCATTTGAGTTAGTGAAATCCCAGAGAGTCTGGGGACTGGACGTAGTCAAGAGGTTGGACCGAACCAGTATAAATTTACTGTGTCTTGCTTCTGAAAGTGAAATATCACCTAGAGGGGGGGTGAATAGGTGATCTCAAAAATTCTTTCGCCGGATAAACGATGAAAGCAGTAAAAGAAGTAAAGAGAAATGACACAGAGGAATTATATGCGGTTCGGTCCAACTCCTTGACCTACGTCCGGTCCCCGACACTCGGGATTTTCACTAACTCACAAATACAATTACACACTCTGTAACTCAGGATGATCCTTTCTCCCTAGGACTCACTCCCCCTTACAAGTTGTAATCGTACATGTTAGTTCTCAATATGTTTTGATGATTAATAAGAATTGTAAACATGAGAGAATGATTTTTGTTAAAGATCGGTAAAGCATGTTGTTTGCAATTCAAAAACATTCTGTTAGCACCAAACTCGAGCTTGGATCTCCAAACTCGAGCTTGCCCCTTACAGAAAGCAAACCAAGCTATTTTGCATTTTCTAAACTTGAGCTTGGTCCATAAACTTGAGCTTGAAGGTTTTCAAAAGTTTACTCATATACCGAGTAAGCTCGAGCTTGCACTGGAAGCTTGAGCTTACGAAGGTTTGAGGATTTTATCAAGTTACTCAAATTGCAAACTCAAGCTTATTAGTTTTAAGCTCAAGCTTGCCTCTTCCGAGACTTTTCTCACTAAGTTTACAAATATGTAAACTCGAGCTTGCGATTACAAGCTCGAGCTTACCGCGAGAATCCTTTAAACTTGAGCTTATCATTTTCTTTGTAGAGTTTGTGAGTTTACAAAAGTTATAAACTCGAGCTTGGCATCCCAAACTCGAGCTTACATCAGACAGAAACTTTTCAAAGTTTTCCTAAAAACCAAACTCAAGCTTACACCTCTAAACTCAAGCTTATGTTCTGGGAACTAAAAATATTTTTGACATGAATAGTGCCAAACTCGAGCTTACTCACTAATAAGCTCGAGCTTGCCTTTTTCCATTTTGGCTCTCAAAATCATTTCAAACATGTTTCCCCGACAAATGCTAAACTCGAGCTTACTCACTTACAAGCTCGAGCTTGAGACTTCCGGAGGGAAAACTCAAGGTTTAAATGAAGACCAAACTCGAGCTTGGTACAAGAACTCGAGCTTGGAACTTCGCATGAGAAGAACGCATCCGAGTGTATTTTGTTCGGTTTGATTTATGATTTAGCTTGATTCGCGAATTGGTTGTATATGATTTATATGATTCATATCAATATTTCCTAACCAAATTTAACCGCTTTGCTTATGAGATTTCAAGAAATCTAGGTTTGTTTTAAAGAAGACTTTAAGACAACAACTTGTGCAACCTGCAATATAATATTGTTTCTCTCATCCAAAGCAATGGGTTACAACCTGGATAGCAGCACAACCATTCTCCAAGACAGAAAGCTAGCTTCCACCATTCTAAAACAGCTGGACAACATTATACAATTGCCTCCACTAAACATAACAGCATAGGAGACTTTCTTGAAGAGCAAAATTTCAAATATTCAAATCTGCTACAGCCATATTCAAACAGCTAGATTCATGGAGACACACTCTCAACAGCTATAATTTCGAATTGATCCAAGTCTCAACGGATCTACAACGTTCACAAGCTTCAATCCAGTATAAATACATGAAGCTTTGAAGTCTGCAAGCAGAGAAGACACACACATAAAAACACATACAAAGATCTCAGTCTTTTTTTGCTTATATTTATCATTTGTATCTTTGATACATTGTGCTTCAGTGCTTATCTTTATTCACTCTTTGAGAGAGTTCATTTCTGTAAATCATTATTTGTAAGAATCTCAAAGTTGTGGGACTTTGAGGTTGGGTTATTAGATTACAACTGTTAGTTCTCTATGTGTTTTGATGATAACTGACAATTGTAAACACAATTAAAATGAGTTTTTGATAAGTTGAAAAACTTATTGTCAAGTGAATACTCGAGTAATGGTTTCATTACTCAAGTATTGAGTTGACAGTGAATGGTGCATTTTTCGCTAAATGCTCAATACTCGAGTAATGGTTTCAATACTCAAGTATTGGTGTTACAGAGAGCCTTCCAAGTTTTTCACTATAAGTCAATACTCAAGTATTGGTTTCAATACTCAAGTATTGGAATGGCAGAAACTTCACAAGTATTGAAAATAGTTCAATACTCGAGTATTGGTATGATTACTCGAGTATTGACCCAGTAGTATTTAAAGTTTTGCCATTTCCACGTGATTTCAATACTCAAGTATTGATATGAATACTCAAGTATTGGAATGGCAGAAACTTCACAAGTATTGAAAATAGTTCAATACTCAAGTATTGGTATGATTACTCGAGTATTGACCAGACAGAAAGTTTTGCCATTTCCACGTGATTTCAATACTCAAGTATTGATATGAATACTCAAGTATTGGAATGGCAGAAACTTCACAAGTATTGAAAATAGTTCAATACTCGAGTATTGGTATGATTACTCGAGTATTGACCAGACAGAAAGTTTTGCCATTTCCACGTGATTTCAATACTCAAGTATTGATATGAATACTCAAGTATTGGAATGGCAGAAACTTCACACAAGTATTGAAAATAGTTCAATACTCGAGTATTGGTATGATTACTCGAGTATTGACCAGACAGAAAGTTTTGCTATTTCCAAGTGATTTGAATACTCAAGTATTGATTCGAATACTCAAGTATTGACTTGGAAAAGATTTCACAAAGTTTTTCAAAAAGTTCAATACTCAAGTATTGAGTTCAATACCCAAGTATTGGGCATACAGAGAGCTTGGCTCTTTTTCAAATATTTTGAAAACTCAAGTATTGATTTGAATACTCAAGTATTGAGATTTTGGACATAACTTATTTTCACATAAAATGTTCAATACTCAAGTATTGGTTTCAATACTCGAGTATTGGTCCTACTCAAAGAAACTGTCCAAACGCTCAAATCAAGTTGTGCCTTCTCTGGAAGACGAATACTCAAGTATTCATCTGAATACTCAAGTATTCATATTAGTGCACAGTGCAATACTCAAGTATTGAAGAACTCACTCGAGTATTGGCCGCTGTTTTTTGAAAATCAACTTGAGCGAAATTGTGAAATCCTATCTGTTTGGTTCTAATACTTGTCATCATTATTCTCTGATATTACCTGCTATGTTTAACCACTTTGTTAGTGAGTTTCAGCTTGCTTAGACAAGATTAAATGAAGACTTAAAGCAAAAAGCAAAAAGTTGTCGAACATTAAATGCTAAACCCGAGAAAGTTGCATACTTTTGGGAAATCATTCAGACACACGCTTACAAAGGATTAATGCCTACCTACCACATCCAGCAGCTGTTATTCCAACGGATTTATTTACTAGAAGTCAACTCTGAACTTCTGCTCAGCTGGATTAAATGAAGATTAGAGAGAGAAGAAGATCATAACTGAACCAGAACCTTGGTTAATGTCACCAACGGTTATATGAAGAATTGCAACGGTCATTTAATGCCTTCTCAGTATAAATAGAAGAGCATTCAATTCCTCTCTACAACTAAGACCTTAGAAAGCGAAAATCATTAAAGTCATTATCTACTCTTGAGTCTTTCTGTACTAAGTATCTCTTGATACATTCAATCTTCAGTGTTTATCATTATCTACTCTTAAAGAGAGTTCATTGATTGTAAATCATTTATTGTGAGTATCTCAAGTCTGGGGACTTGGAGATTGGGATATTGATTGCAACTTGTAAGGGGGAGTAAGTTCTAGTGAGAGAATTACTCTTGAGTACAGAGTGTGTAATCATTTGAGATAGTGAAAAACCCAGAGAGTCTGGGGACTGGACGTAGGTCAAGAGATTGGACCGAACCAGTATAAATCCTTGTGTCTTGCTCTTCTATTCTCATCTTAGCTTATCTCTGTTTTTAGTGTACAAAAATAGAGCTATTTCCGAAAGATTTTTAAAATCCCCAATTCACCCCCCCTCTTGGTGATTTAGCTCCACTTTCAACAATTTGTAAGGGGGAGTGTATCCTAGAGAGAGGATAACTTTCGAGTACAGAGTGTGTATCTGATTTGAGTGATAGTAGAAAAACCCAGAGAGTCTGGGGACTGGACGTAGGTCAAGAGTTAAGACCGAACCAGTATAAATCTTACGTGTCAAGCTCTTCTTCTCTAACTCCATTTATCTTGGTTAAGCATCCGTTGTGTGGGTGATCGAAAAGAATTTTTAAAATCCCCAATTCACCCCCCCTCTTGGTGATTTTCTTCACTTTCAGTACACCCACACTCAAGATACCTCTACCTTGAGATTTGAACGAATTGTAAAAACAAATAACAAAACTCTCTCACAGAGTAGATGAATGATAAAACACTGAAGCTCAATAATATCCGAAGATATAAACAGAATAGAAATTGATCGCTTTGATTGCTTTTTCTGTGTATGCGTCTGTTCTGTGTTTTGATGAATTCAATCCTTTGAGTATATATAGTAATTGAAGATTGAAGACCGTTGAAGGATTTGAATTTATCCGTTTGAAAGTTTGAATATGTCCGTTGAGCATTTAAGTATCCACGCCTTCTGCTAACCTCAATCGAGTGTCCGCTTAGTTGGGTAGTTGGCGGAATTAAATGTGATAGCTGTTGAGAGACTTTGACCGTTACTTCATTAAATGCCTTCGCCTACTTGTGCAGAATATGAGTCAGAATAACAGTTGGAATGTCGACTGCTACACGCTTTTATTTCGTTTGCGTGTTCTGCTTTTTCGGCGCAATAAATGCTTTTGACATGTTGTAATGTTTTTCGGCTAATCTCACATTAAACAAAGGTTAATCAACTGAAATCCACTCAAAAAGATTTTTAGATATGATATAAATAAGTTTGAGAGTGATTAAGAGTAGTTAAAAGATGACCCATAATGATTAGAGCAGAGTTGAAGCACATACCGATGGATTCTGGAATTTGCAAGAACTTACTCCGGTAGCTTAAAAGATTACTTGAATAATATCTTATATTTTCAAGATATAAAATACTTTGGAGAAATATTACTTTGAGTAAAATCAAGTTGTTCAAGAAACAGAGGCGTTAGAATCACTTTCAGGAAATTACTTGCAAAGCTTACTCAAGTAATATCAAAGATAATAAGACTCTGCAGAGAAGAACCATATTACTTGCGAAGTTTGAAAAACATTACTCAAGTAATTTCGAAAGTAATATTGAGAGGCTTTGAACAAAGAACAACGTTCTTGGATTACTTGCAGATCTTACTCAAGTAATGTCGAAAGTAATGCAATTACTTGCAAAGAAGAAAAAGCTTACTTGAGTAACCACGCAAGTAATGTCGAATAATTTCAGGGAGAAAGCGATTAACTTGAGATTACTTGCTGAGCTATTAAGTCTTACTCAAGTAACACTTGAAAGTAATAAAATTACTTGCGGAGAAAAACTTCATTACTCGAGTAATTTCGAAAGTAATTTTGAGTAAAACACGATTAGGTCCATATTACTTGCAAATGAAAAGGTATTACTCGAGTAACTCCAGAAAGTAATGTTGAATAAAATAATTACTTGCGAAACTAAAGAACCTTACTCAAGTAACCATAGAAAGTAATTAAATTACTTGCAAAAGGAGTGCTCATTACTTGAGTAACGTTCGAAAGTAATACCGGATAGTTTTTCAACGAGACTTTCGAAAGGTGTCAATTTATACGGGACAATTACTTGAATAACCAAGAACACCTTACTTAACTTATCATTTACTGATTCAAAAACATAAATCCTTTTTAACAAAAGATTTAAATAATGAAGTCTTGTTATCATCAAAACTCCGAGAGCCAACAGCTTCTTCTTCCCTTACTGTTCAACTCTATTTTCTATTCAAATAACAGAGCACTTCGAATTTAAAATCCCCAATTCACCCCCCCCTCTTGGTGATTTACTCCACTTTCAGATTAATTATAGTCACATGAACCAATGCGATATTTTCCTCACTCCTTCATAGTCACCTCTGTTTCCCCAACCCAACAAACTCCTTTTCATTCAGCGCCTTCACACTGTTCATGTGTTTAGCAGTCATTTTTTCAATCAATCTTCACTTCTTTATAGCATCACCTGGGTTCAATGTTCAGTGCTAATCTTCCCTGTTCCTCTTGTCATACTCGTTTCCGTAGCTCGTTTCATATACTTTCGTGCTTTCTCCGCCTAATTCCTTCCATCTCCGTTGTCCTTGTCACCACCGGAAGCCAATCCTCAACACAATTTCATATCTTATCGCCATCTACTTCAATTTTACTTCTCAACCTTCATGCAATTTGGTTTTAGGTTTCGTTTATGTCACGTGAAAGCAAATCAAATCAGTTATCAAGTTTTTGTTTCTTTTTTTAATTTAGGGGCAATATGGGAATTTCACATAATCTTCCCACTTAACCAACACTCAATTCTTCATACCAAACATTTCGTTTTCCCTCAACTAACTTTCATTCCCTAGTATACCAAACAGCTTACATTTTTAAAGTTCCCTCCTAATCTTCCTTTCATTTCCTTTCCTTTCCTTTCACTTCCATTCATTTCCTTTCCCTCCTTAAGTCTTTCGTGTAACAAACAGGGCCTAAAGGTATACACCTCTCCCAGTAGGAATTCAACACCTTAATTCACTATGTTACCATATAGTCTAGACCCAACCCCCTGCTGCTAATTATGTTGATTGATTTTATCCCTTGAGAAATCAACACATACAAGAGTGGGCTTTATGTCATTGAGAGATTGGGCCATGAGAAAAAGACAAATGGGCCTTTACCTATTTTCAATGGGCTCGGGTTTGGGCTTATGAGAACTTTCAAAGCTGCAGATTTTGATGTGGGAGCTTTCAATCATTTGATCTAAATCACTCAACTAGTGACACGTAGCTCCGCTCCAATCACACTACTCACTTCACATGACCAATAGGGTGATCTATGCACAACTTAGAAACACAGTGACACATATTATCTGTAATACCCGGATTTTAGTAAATCTGGAAGTTTTGAGATAAAGGAAATTAACGAATATTTTGATAAAGCAAAATCATGAGCTTAAAAATGTTATAGAAAATTGTTATAATTATAGAGTAAATTGTCAAAAAAGTTACGGAAAATCGATGAACGAGAATGACTAAAAATGATATAATGGTGATAAAAAAGTCTAAAAATATTATGATAAATATTTGAAAGATCATGAAAAATTATGAGAAAAATATGGAAGTGTTATCCCTAATTATGAGAATTTAATAAATTATTTCAGAGGAAATAACATGAAGAAAAGTTTAAAAAGCATTTAGAACCATAAAGTAAACTCGATGGAGTAAACATTTTTAATATTTTACATAGGATATAAAATGACAAAGTGTCAAGATAAAAGTTTGTAAGATAACAATATACTGTAAAATTGGTAAAGATAAATATATGAAGAAACCTGATCCTAAAAAGATCACTAAACGAAGAAATTAGGCCGATTAAAGCCTTAACGAAGGCATGGGTAAAACGGGAATTTTTGGTAAAAAATATTATATTTTTAAAAAATGGAAAAAATTATGAAAAAATAATTAAAACTGAATTTTAAAATGGGGGCCGAAATTATTGGTATTTTTAATTAAAAATAATTGTTTAAATAATTAAAATGGTAATTAGAATAAAATAATAATATAATGCGGTGAGTCACTTATAGGCGGGAGGCCAGGGGGAAAAGTTAGAAATAAATTCTACAGGTAAACCAGAGGTAAAAGTCTTTTCGGACTGATCAAATTAAGCACAAGTGAAATTCTACACGAAGAAAGAATTTACCAGACGTCGATTCCGCAACCGAAAACCCTAATTTCAAATAAGACGAAAAGTTGATCGGATAGAGTGGAGTCGATAGGCAAAGTGAGAACCTATAGAAACAATTGTGTATTTTCAAACACAGGATTAAGTTAGACAACAACTGGACGTTTTACGATTCATCGAATTATTGTCCGAAGTTGGTTCTATCGAAGCGATTTCCAGAAACCGGACGCGTTTGTCCGAATATCTTCCGACGCACCGGAGAATACCTGGATATGATCAAAAAGAGGATCAAAATAGATAATAAGAGAGGATGAAAAGATCTTCAAAGTTGCATGCCCGGATTTTTGAGTTTTACGAAATCGCCCGAAACGGACACCGATCGGGTAGCTTTATCGGAGGAGGCCATAAAGCAAGAGTCATCATGGGATGACAACTCATTCTTTGACTTTTTGGGCCCTAGATGTCGACCAAGACCATGGATGGCCAAGATTCCATCTTACAAAACCCTAGATCCAACGGCCGAATCATTTCAAGACTTTTGGAAATTCCCACCTTGTCCCTATTTTTCTCTATAAATAGCAAGCTCTCTTGCTCTCATTCTTCACACCAAAATTCAGATCCTAGAGAGAGGTTCTAGAGAGAGAAGCTCTGGAAAAATTGTGCCTTAGCTCCGAGTAAGTTCTTCGTCCTTAGTTTTTAGTTTCCGTAGTTCTTTCGGTAGTTATAGTAGAACCGTTGTTTTGATCTAGGAAGTTTGAGAATATATTCCTATGCTTGTTTTTATGCCTCATTGCATTGAAAGATGCCCGACGAGGTAAAAACATAGTGGGGATAATTTTGAAATGGAATACGGTCAAAGTAACGAAGTTCGCGAAATTCCGCCGATTAGGGGTTCGGGGGCAAAATGGTAATTTGTACCTAAAATGCCCGTTATGATGCTAAAAGTTGTTAAATATTATCCTTATAGGATATCGAGATAATCGTACCCATTTGCCGAGTTTGCTTTGTTGTGCCGCCGACATACCGCTGTTTTTCCCGCTGTCGAATTTCACGTTTTTCCGTAAAAGTTCCGTTGTACCGCCAAAAAGGTACGTTCGCGTACGGTAACACTAACTCTGATGCTTATTATATGCGTATATGTGTTGTTAGGTATGTACGTTCGCGTACTGTAACACTAACTCTGATGGTTATTGTATGATTATATATGTTTGTTGTGTTCTATTTGTTGTTGTAGCATACGTGGTTATGTTATATACACGGTTATGTCACATACGTGGTTATGTCACATACGAGGTTATTATTGATGTATCATACGTGGTTATGTTACATACGTGGTTATTATCTTACATACGTGGTTATGTATTTTTAATCATACATCCGTTATGGACTCGTTGTATTGATTTCCGTTGTCGTGTATATGTAGTCGTATTTAAGCGAGGTTAACCGTTACTCCGAGATCCAAATTGTAATTGGATCTCAGTTCTTATCATAGCGTCAGGTTCAGGAGAACCGAGAACCGAGGAGAAAGGCGAGCAGGCCATACAGAGTCCCGACTGAAGACTTTCTTCGGGTGTTATTCATTTTGAAAACTCTCGGTCAATGTACCGTTTTCAGAATCACCGGACTTACGGCAATTTGATTAAATATATCAGTTACTCAATCGCTCCGATGCTTTACTCTGATGAAAAAAAAATTATACTGCTTTTGAAAATGGGATGTTACATTATCAAATAATCTTACTGTTCTGGAATCTTCACCACCACCACCAAACCAACTAATTGCGTTAGAAACAAGGATGTGTTACATCAATTACACTACATTTAAACAGCAAAATAGAGGAACTAATTAGGCACATGTTAAATCTTCTTCACCCTTTGTTATTTCTCTTTGACTTGTATGCGTATACATCTCACTCCCAACCTAGAATAGTATTTACTCCTTTATGAAAGATTGTAGTTGAATGCAAATTTTCTAACCTACATTCTGATCAAATCATAGTTGGAATCCTTAAGAAGCATACTGCTAGAAGCTAAGGTTTCGTTATGTTTCATATCCCTTACTTCAACTATGCGCTCCACCAGCTCAATAAGAACATAGGCCTTCAATTAAATCAAAGTATGTAGTCATTAAAAATTCAATCAAACTATTAATTTGTGAAGAATATCAAACACCACTTATATATGCTAAGTGTAAAAAATATAACTAACCCAATCAAGAAGATAAACAAACTGTTGGTTATGATTAGTTTTGATGATGTCCTATATAGATGCCATTATTAAAAGCAAAAAAGATTGAGTAATATAGTAATCTCCTACGTTGACTAACTGCTATATTTAATGTAGATTAATCCAAGTTGAATCTTAGAGATTAATCAAGAAGGAGATATTGAAGAAGGTAGAACCTGCAGAGAATGATGAGTCCAAGCTAAATTATGAAGAATGATCAAGGTGAGAGATGGAAGAAGGAAGAACTTGATGAATGTAATGAGAATATCATTATACAAGTTCCAATATTGATTCTAGAAGTCTCCACGATCAAATGGAAGTTGGAATGGCTCAATTCGGAGTTAAAATAAGTAAAATGGAGCTTCAGGATGATCCAACTCGAGTCATGAGGTTGAAACTCGAGTTAACCACTTTGCTACAGCGTTTCTGGGCTTCTGGACAGGTGTAACTCGAGTTATCAAGTGTAACTCAAGTTACGTAACTCGAGTTATCACTTAATAACTCGAGTTACAGTGCTTTTCAGCAACTCTGTTATACTCTGTTTCGCGTTTCAGCTGGCGAGGTCTGGTATTTCGATGATATCTCACAAACCAGAGATCGGATTGAGGTGAAACCAGTGGCATATGAAACTAGACTCCCAATGCGTCATTTTGATTTAAAATTTAAGCCAAAAGGAGTTCAGATCAAGGAGATATGAATTGTGTAATTTGACACTACAATTCACGCCACAAAGGGAGACATAGCTTTAGTATTTTGAGTGTATCTCACAAACTACAAATCCAATTGAGCTGAAATCGGTGGAATATGAAAGAAGGCTCAAAATTATTTCTATCAAGATTTGAACCAAGAAAAATGGAGTTTAGACCATGGAGATATGGCCTTCGAAAGTTACAGTAAGTTCAAGATGATTCAAGAACGCTCAACATACAATGAGTTTGGAATGAGTTGTTAACTAGGCTTTGATAACTCAAGTTAGGACTGGAAACCGAGTCAACGTCAATCGAGAGGAAGGCAGAGAAGAATGAATATTGAGAAGAGTTTTTAACTCGAATTAACAAAGTAGCAGAGCAATGTTCACAACGTCTCCGAGAATTCTGATCTTATTGTTATCAATTGATTACTATTTGCTATGCTTCTCAAATAATCTTTATGAGCAAGTTTTAGTTGATCAAAAGCTCGGATTGAGGATCAATGACAATGCTAACAAGCATAAGTGAATGAACTGGTTTAACTCGAGTCAGGCAAGATAACTCGAGTCATAATTCAGACAGAAAGTAATCAGAACATTGGCGCACAAACATAACTCGAGTCACGAAGGGTAACTCGAGTTACGCAACTCGAGTCACATACGACAACTCGAGTCAGAATCCAAACAGAAAGCATCTGGCACTTAAAACAACTCGAGTCACATGGAATAACTCGAGTTAACATATCTGCTTCAGAAAATCACCGTGTCCGAAATCTTGGATTCTCATCAAGAACATCCAGATGAATTCCAAAAGAACTTATACAACTTCTTAACATTATTTCTATCATTTGTGTATAAGTTTCTGGTGATTAAAGTTTGAGATTACATCAAACTTGACAAAAATCAAATCTGTCACAAGCATGAAGAAGGAGTTTCTGCAGATTTTCAGAAATAGCAGAGAAGATCGAATTCAACAAGGAACTTGAAGAATGAAGTTGAATGCTCAAACTGTAATGTTCTCCAATGGATTCAAATGTTCAGACAGTGAAATGCTTCAACGGATAAAGCTTCAACAAACAAGAATTCAAATTATCCCAACGGTAATATTTCTCAACGGACCGATATTCAAAATGGTTACTATTCACAACGGTAATATTACACAACGGTTGAAGAGACGATTGTCTATAAATAGAGAAGCATTCAAAGATAGACATACAACAACAGAGACACGAGCTTACATATTCAATATGGAAATACTCTGATATTCATACTCTCTGTTCTCAATGTTCATATAGTTCATCATAGAGAATGAAATGATTTGTATTGTACTTCAATGTTTATTCATCTACTTCTGAGAGAGAATAGTCATTGTAAACATCCTATCTGTGAGATACTCAAGATTGAGTGATCTTGAATGGGAAACACATTGTGTTGATTACAGCTTGTAAGGGGAGTGAATCCTAGTGAGAGGGTTACTTCGAGTACAGAGTGTGTAATCAAGCAAGTGTATTGATTACAGTTTGTAAGGGGGAGTGAATCCTAGTGAGAGGATTACTTCAAGTACGTAACGTGTAATCAAGTTGAAAGAAGATAGTGGATTGAAAATCTCAAGCGGAGCTTGGGACTGGACGTAGGTCAAGGATTGGGCCGAACCAAGTATAAATCAGTTTGCATATTCTCTTCCCTTATCTCTTATATTTCAAAGATATATATCTCGAATGTTCATACATGTTTGAATGATCGGCTATTGCTTTATCAATTATTATTATCATTCAAACTACTTTCAATAAGTTACGAAAAGATTTTCAAAGTTCCAAAAGTTTTATCAAACACCCAATTCACCCCCCCCCCCCTCTTGGGTGATAGCCAGGTCTTTCACAAACTCCTCTTTTGGCCTATAACTTGCATTGCTTTTTTCACTAACAATTTCTAAAGCAACAACACCAAAGCTGTAAACATTCACTTTATTAGTCAAGTATCCTCACATTGTATGTTCAAGAGTTATATAACCACGAATAAGAGTACACATAAGTACACATTACATTTAAATTGCAAAATAGAAAAAGTAATTAATTAGCACATGTAAATTCTTCTTCACACTTTATGTTATTTCTCTGACTTTGCATTAGCATGATTATTACTCCCTGCATCGAACAATATGTACTCCTTTTATCAAAGATTGTAGCTTCATGCAAATTTTCCAACCTAGTGGAAATCTTTTAGAAGCCTACTAGATGAAGAGAAATATTTACTTGGAATGGAAATAAAGGAATCAATGGAAGCTTAATCCATTGCTTCAACTCTTTGCTTTGCACTTCTACATGAGAATGAAGAAGCTAAGGTTTGGCTATCGTTATCTTGTGGTGATGGACAATCCATTGCTTCAACTCTTTGCTCCACACTTTGGTGTGATTTTGTGGAAGAATCAAAGGTTTGACTACGGCTACCTTCAGCTAATTGTATCTCAAAGGCATTGAATCTCGCATATTGGCCACTCTGCCGATGATTGATTACCAGCTCTTGGATCGGCAACTTTCCTTCAAGCATGCCAACAACCGAAGACATGGATGGTCGTAGAGTTGGAGATGGGTTAGTACATAGGAGTGCGACCTCCAACATTATCATGGCTTCATGTGATGAGTAGTGTAATACCCGGATTTTAGTAAATCTGGAAGTTTTGAGATAAAGGAAATTAACGAATATTTTGATAAAGCAAAATCATGAGCTTAAAAATGTTATAGAAAATTGTTATAATTATAGAGTAAATTGTCAAAAAAGTTACGGGAAAATATGATGAAACGAATGACTAAAAATGATATAATGGTGATAAAAACAGTCTAAACATATTATGATAAATGCGAAAGATCATGAAAAATTATGAGAAAAATATGGAAGTGTTATCCCTAATTATGAGAATTTAATAAATTATTTCAGAGGAAATAACATGAAGAAAAGTTTAAAAAGCATTTCGAACCATAAAGTAAAGCGATGGAGTAAACATTTTTAATATTTTACATAGGATATAAAATGACAAATTGTCGAGTATAAAAGTTTGTAAGATAACAATATACTGTAAAATTGGTAAAGATAAATATATGAAGAAACCTGATCCTAAAAAGATCACTAAACGAAGAAATTAGGCCCGATTAAAGCCTTAACGAAGGCGGGGTAAAACGGGAATTTTTGGTAAAAAATATTATATTTTAAAAAATGGAAAAAATTATGAAAAAATAATTAAAACTGAATTTTAAAATGAGGGGGCGAAATTATTGGTATTTTTAATTAAAAATAATTGTTTAAATAATTAAAATGGTAATTAGAATAAAATAATAATATAATGCGGTGAGTCGACTTATAGCCGAATAGGGGGAAAAGTTAGAAATAAATTCTACGGGTAAACCAGAGGTAAAAGTATTTTCAGACTGATCAAATTAAGTACAAGTGAAATTCTACACGAAGAAAGAATTTACCAGACGTCGATTCCGCAACCGAAAACCCTAATTTCAAATAAGACGAAAAGTTGATCAGATAGAGTGGAGTCAGATAGGCAAAGTGAGAACCTATAGAAACAATTGTGTATTTTCAAACACAGGATTAAGTTAGACAACAACTGGACGTTTTACGATTCAGCGAATTATTGTCCAGAAGTTGGTTCTATCGGAAGCGATTTCCGTAACCGGACGCGTTTGTCCGAATATCTTCCGACGCACCGGAGAATACCTGGATATGATCAAAAAGAGGATCAAAATAGATAATAAGAGAGAGGATGAAAAGATCTTCAAAGTTGCATGCCGGATTTTTGAGTTTTCGCGAAATCGCGAAACGGACACCGTCGGGTAGCTTTATCGACCAGGAGGCCATAAAGCAAGAGTCATCATTGGATGACAACTCATTCTTTGACTTTTTGGGCCCTAGATGTCGACCAAGACCATGGATGGCCAAGATTCCATCTTACAAAACCCTAGATCCAACGGCCGAATCATTTTCGAAGACTTTTTGGAAATTCCCACCTTGTCCCTATTTTTCTCTATAAATAGCAAGCTCTCTTGCTCTCATTCTTCACACCAAAATTCAGATCCTAGAGAGAGGTTCTAGAGAGAGAAGCTCTGGAAAAATTGTGCCTTAGCTCCGAGTAAGTTCTTCGTCCTTAGTTTTTAGTTTCCGTAGTTCTTTCGGTAGTTATAGTAGAACTGTTGTTTTGATCTAGGAAGTTTAGAATATATTCCTATGCTTGTTTTTATGCCTCATTGCATTGAAAGATGCGACGAGGTAAAAACATAGTGGGGATAATTTTGAAATGGAATACGGTCAAAGTAACGAAGTTGGCGAAATTCCGCCGATTAGGGGTTCGGGGGCAAAATGGTAATTTGTACCTAAAATGCCCGTTATGCTGCTAAAAGTTGTTAAATATTATCCTTATAGGATATCGAGATAATCGTACCATTTGTCGAGCTGTTGTTGTCAGCCATTGTCATACCGTTTTTCATTTGTCGAATTTCACGTTTTTTTAAAAGTTCCGTTGTACCGCCAAAAAAGTACGTTCGCGTCGTAACACTAACTCGATGGTTATTGTATGATTATATATGTTTGTTGTGTTCTGTTTGTTGTTGTAGCATACGTGGTTATGTTATATACACGGTTATGTCACATACGTGGTTATGTCACATACGAGGTTATTATTCTTTGTATCATACGTGGTTATGTTACATACGTGGTTATTATCTTACATACGTGGTTATGTATTTTTAATCATACATCTGTTGTGGACTGTTGTATTGATTCTTTGTTGTCGTGTCGTGTATATGTAGTCGTATTTAAGCATGAGGTTAGATTACCCGAGATCCAAATTGTAATTGGATCTCGGCTCTTATCATAGCGTCGGGTTCGGAAGAACCGAGGACCGAGGGAGAAAGGCGAGCGGGCCGTACGAGTCCCGCCGAAGACTTTCTTCGGGTGTTATTCATTTTGAAAACTCTCGGTCAATGTACCGTTTCACGTAAATCAGCCGGACTTACGACAATTAGAATAAATGTATCGATTACTCAATTGCTCCGATGCTCTACTCGATGAAAAAAAAAATATCGCTTTTGAAATTGGGATGTTACGGTTTGGTATCGAGAGCGTAGTCCCGGCATTGATATGACTATGTTATGACGGACGGTATGGTAGGACGATTAAGGCTAGTCTATGTGGGTGTGGCCAATCGGTCGCCATAGAGTTGGTGAGGTCCCCATGATAGACACTTATCCGGCCATTATTCGGTTAACGGAGTTATGTTCAAATCAGCCTTTTAAACTTTGAGCGTGTTTTGAAAATGAGTGCGAGGTAGCCCTAAGTCGATGTACCCAACCGCACCGGTATACCATTCGAACCGGTGTACCACCCTCGTCGGTGCACCACTCTAACCTAGAATCCGCAAATCCACGTCGGTACTAATATCGTCTCGATAATCCCGATAACTCGATAATCACCGGTTTGTGCGGACGACTATTCGTCCTAGCACAGAGCTTATATGTGGAGCTAGGCCACGCCGGATGAAACTCCGAGACCAACAAGGATAAGTACATGCGTATTTGACTCATGTAGAGGAACTCCCGATACGAAATTCCGTACCCGTTTCTGAGTAGACCGAATCAACGAAATCCTGAACAAAGGGAAATAGTACGAGTGTCCGTTCGTTTGTAGTATTAGTGTGATAAAGTCTGCGATAGACTAATCATTGTCTTTTTAAAACTAATGTTTTCCCTAATAAAGGAGAAAGAACGAGACATGACAAATTTAAGAGGAGCCGGAGCTCCCGTGAGGCCGAGGCGAGGGAGAGGAAGAGGAAGACGACCACGAATAATCTCCGAGAGGATCCGCATAACTATCTCTCAATAGGAATCTACTTTAGATATTATACAACACGGGTGCTAATCACTCAAAGCATGTCCGATAAATAGGCGAATCATTTTGGGATACATACATACCTTACAATCTAGTAGTAGTTACACCATTGGGTGTGAACTATTTTGCTTAATAAAGCATGTCAAAATTCCAAGTCGAATATATATCTCGTTCAAAATTTCTGTCTCACAAACATCGACGACATTCTCAAAAATCAGAACTAGCGGTGATCAATAAAATGATCAAATGATGACGAGGGGATTGAGTCCTTATTCTAAAAACAACCCAGACACAAATAAAATCTCTCGACAAATATTCCTTCGAAAAGAAAAGTCAAAATTCACTATGAAGTTGATGCCTAGCATTGGATCAACATCTAAAACACCATATCAAATGCTACCGAACAAAGCACGAGAGTTTGTGACTTTGTATCAATCATCGCGGGATGGACAAAATGACTATCATGAACACATACCCACTTCCCATGATCTACAATTTACTCAGTTATGTAATTCCTACGTTTTGTCAAGGGTTGACGTATGCTCGGAACACCACTTCAGCTATACATCAAGGAATAGCAATCTTCTGAAGATAGTAACATAGATATTTAGTTTCTGGATCTAGCGGGATAGTACCGCAGATTCATACCGAAATTTTCTCATAACCATTGATAAAACTTAAAGAGTAAAACTTAAATCATTGCGTAGAACACGATCGAGACGAGCTTGCATAGGCGAGAACGAAGTTGGTCATAGCACCAAGAGTTGGTTGTCCCGGATCCAAGTAGATGGTCGTGGTGCCATTAGGTATGGGTCGGGATATGTCTTGCTGCGACGGGACGGCGTGATGACTTACGCCTCTCGCCTATTGAAGCCTCTCAAGTTGAACTAATCGATGTAAGACCTAGAGTTAGTGAGTATTGTATAGAATTCTACGCTAACACAAGTGTTTGAAGTACCTTTTGAGTTGAAAGAAACTCGGGAAAGGACAAGAAGTCCTGTGTTTTAATGGACGAAAAGTCCGTGTTCGAAAAACTACACCGAGTACGGGGTAAAAGAAATCCCCTATGGTTTGATAAATAGTTGTCTTACTTGCCGCGAAAATTTTAGTTTCCGATGCATATCTCATAGTTACTACTATCCGACTGCAATCGTGTCATTGAGTAGGAGGTATCTTGTGTTGACATGGTGTATGGGCGTCATGGAAACATTTAAGGTATCTTGTGTTACCATGGTGTATGGGCGTCATGGAGACATTTTGATATCCGGTGTTGGCCAAGGGGTATATGGGTGCCACGGAAAATACTAAATATCAAAGTACAAAATGACAAGATCTTGACGATCAAAACCGAGCAAATTCTCGATCATCAAGTGGAGCGGTCGACATATAGAGAAAAGTTGGAGCGAATAAGTCGTGGAGTGGTTGCATGCGAGAGATGCGGTGCGTAAAACTAGCGGCGAAGTATCTTTTGTCGTCACGGCACGTGGTTGCTAAGGAGACGGTTTTGGCACGTGGTTGCTAAGGAGCGAATAAGTCCGAAGTGTAGTTAGTACGAGTCTAAATTGGTATAGAGCAAATTTCGAGGGCGAAATTTTATTTAACGGGGAGAAATGTAATACCGGATTTTAGTAAAACTGGAAGTTTTGAGATAAAGGAAATTAACGAATATTTTGATAAAGCAAAATCATGAGCTTAAAAATGTTATAGAAAATTGTTATAATTATAGAGTAAATTGTCAAAAAAGTTACGGGAAAATCGATGAACGAATGACTAAAAATGATATAATGGTGATAAAAACGGTCTAAAAATATTATGATAAATACCGAAAGATCATGAAAAATTATGAGAAAAATATGGAAGTGTTATCCCTAATTATGAGAATTTAATAAATTATTTCAGAGGAAATAACATGAAGAAAAGTTTAAAAAGCATTTCGAGAACCATAAAGTAAACTGATGGAGTAAACATTTTTAATATTTTACATAGGATATAAAATGACGAGTGTCAAAAGTATAAAAGTTTGTAAGATAACAATATACTGTAAAATTGGTAAAGATAAATATATGAAGAAACCTGATCCTAAAAAGATCACTAAACGAAGAAATTAGGCCGATTAAAGCCTTAACGGGCGGGGGTAAAACGGGAATTTTTGGTAAAAAATATTATATTTTTAAAAAATGGAAAAAATTATGAAAAAATAATTAAAACTGAATTTTAAAATGAGGGGGCCGAAATTATTGGTATTTTTAATTAAAAATAATTG
This sequence comes from Acacia melanoxylon, assembly GCA_019022615.1. Classification (NCBI taxonomy): domain Eukaryota; kingdom Viridiplantae; phylum Streptophyta; class Magnoliopsida; order Fabales; family Fabaceae; genus Acacia; species Acacia melanoxylon. The sequence continues at coordinate 8,528,470 of JAFJYJ010000012.1, forward strand.
TTTAAATAATTAAAATGGTAATTAGAATAAAATAATAATATAATGCGGTGAGTCGACTTATAGCCGGACCGGGGAAAAGTTAGAAATAAATTCTACAGGTAAACCAGAGGTAAAAGTATTTTCAGACTGATCAAATTAAGTACAAGTGAAATTCTACACGAAGAAAGAATTTACCAGACGTCGATTCCAACCGAAAACCCTAATTTCAAATAAGACGAAAAGTTGATCAGATAGAGTGGAGTCAGATAGGCAAAGTGAGAACCTATAGAAACAATTGTGTATTTTCAAACACAGGATTAAGTTAGACAACAACTGGACGTTTTACGATTCGGCGAATTATTGTCCGAAGTTGGTTCTATCGGAAGCGATTTAAAGTAATCGGACGCGTTTGTCCGAATATCTTCCGACGCACCGGAGAATACCTGGATATGATCAAAAAGAGGATCAAAATAGATAATAAGAGAGAGGATGAAAAGATCTTCAAAGTTGCATGCCCGGATTTTTGAGTTTCGCGAAATCGCGCGAAACGGACACCGTCGGGTAGCTTTATCGGATAGGAGGCCATAAAGCAAGAGTCATCATTGGATGACAACTCATTCTTTGACTTTTTGGGCCCTAGATGTCGACCAAGACCATGGATGGCCAAGATTCCATCTTACAAAACCCTAGATCCAACGGCCGAGAATCATTTCGAAGACTTTTTGGAAATTCCCACCTTGTCCCTATTTTTCTCTATAAATAGCAAGCTCTCTTGCTCTCATTCTTCACACCAAAATTCAGATCCTAGAGAGAGGTTCTAGAGAGAGAAGCTCGGAAAAATTGTGCCTTAGCTCCGAGTAAAGTTCTTCGTCCTTAGTTTTTAGTTTCCGTAGTTCTTTCGGTAGTTATAGTAGAATGTTGTTTTGATCTAGGAAGTTTTGAGAATATATTCCTATGCTTGTTTTTATGCCTCATTGCATTGAAAGATGCCGACGAGGTAAAAACATAGTGGGGATAATTTTGAAATGGAATACGGTCAAAGTAACGAAGTTCCGCGAAATTCCGCCGATTAGGGGTTCGGGGGCAAAATGGTAATTTGTACCTAAAATGCCCGTTATGCTGCTAAAAGTTGTTAAATATTATCCTTATAGGATATACGAGATAATCGTACCGCATTGTCGAGCTGCTTTGTTGTGCCGTCATACCGCTTTTTTTCCCGCCGTCGAATTTCACGTTTTTCCGTAAAAGTTCCGTTGTACCGCCAAAAAAGTACGTTCGCGTCGTAACACTAACTCGATGGTTATTGTATGATTATATATGTTTGTTGTGTTCTGTTTGTTGTTGTAGCATACGTGGTTATGTTATATACACGGTTATGTCACATACGTGGTTATGTCACATACGAGGTTATTATCTTTGTATCATACGTGGTTATGTTACATACGTGGTTATTATCTTACATACGTGGTTATGTATTTTTAATCATACATCTGTTGTGGACGTTGTATTGATTCTTTGTTGTCGTGTATATGTAGTCGTATTTAAGCATGAGGTTAATCGTTACCGAGATCCAAATTGTAATTGGATCTCGCTCTTATCATAGCGTCGGGTTCGGAAGAACCGAGGACCGAGGAGAAAGGCGAGAAGGCCGTACGAGTCCCGACGAAGACTTTCTTCGGGTGTTATTCATTTTGAAAACTCTCGGTCAATGTACCGCTTCTGTAAATCAGCCAGACTTACGACAATTAGAATAAATGTATCAGTTACTCAATTGCTCCGATGCTCTACTCTGATGAAAAAAAAAATATACTGCTTTTGAAATTGGGATGTTACAAGTAGCTTGAACCCAAATTTGGATCCACCAGCTCAATAAGATTTCCTTGCTCTTGAAGAACATAGGCCTTCAATTACATCAAATATGTAGTCATTACACATTCGATCAAACTATTAATTTATGAAGAATATCAAACACCACTTAAATATGCTAAGTGTAAGAAATATAACTAACCCAATCAAGAAGATAAACAAACTCCTCTTTTGGCCTATAACTTGCATTGCTTTTTCCACTAACAATTTCTAAAGCAACAACACCAAAGCTATAAACATCTGCTTTATCAGTCAAGTATCCTCGCATTGCATATTCAGGAGCCATATAACCACTGATAAGAGAACATATAATATTAACAGTCAAGTCATAAGACAAGGTATGTGTAAACCAAGTCTAAGAAGAAAAAACCTATTAATACTCCCTGTGTGTGAGCATTTCAAATGGTTGGTGGATCAGGTCCTCATATCATATTTTCTTCCAGAAAGTAAGAAACGATATAGCGAAAAATGTATAAGAGTACTCACATTGTTCCAGCTATTCTTGTGCTAATATGAGTATTCTCATCTTCGTCAAGCTTGGCTAAGCCAAAGTCTGAGATCTTGGCATTCAAATCTTTATCAAGTAAGACATTTGTTGCCTTAATATCCCTATGTACAATTTTCAACCTTGATTCCTCATGAAGATAAGCTAAGCCTCTTGCTATGCCTACACATGTTTTCATTCTTGTAGGCCAGTTTAAGGGTATATTTTGTCCTTGGCCACCTAACATTAATATAGACGACATCTCAACTTTAATATAACTAAATTAAAGAATATTTCTCTCATCTTTACTATCAAGTCCTTCAATAAAATTTAAATATGTGCGAAGTTGTTTCAAATGAGTATATATGTTTGAATAAAAAAAAAGCTGAAAATGCATCATCTAAATTTGTCTTTTAAAAGGTAAAGATGTAACTAAAAGTTGTTAACAAATAATTTATCACAACATTTTATATTTTCTACAAAAGTATCGTAAAACAATAAAAGAGAGACAAAAAAAAAACTAAAACTAAAATCCATACAAAAAATCTATTTCATTCGTTGATATACTCAATCAATTTTATCTTTCCATATAATACCATATATGGTAATTTTTTTACTCAAGAATTCAAATAATCCTTACCAAAAAGAGCACCAGCAAGACTGTTGTTATGCATGTACTCATATATCAGCAACAACTGATTTCCTTCAACGCAACAACCATAAAGCTTTACAAGGTTTGGGTGTTGCAATGCGATATCATTCCAACTTCATTTAGAAATTCACGATTCCCTTGCTTTGATTTGGAGGAAAGCTGCTTCACAGCTATGACAACACCATCTGATAGTACATCCTATGATTGAATCAATTTTTTAGTCTCAAGTTTCATAATCTTTCTTAAGCATAATCAATACATCCTAAATATCTTTATAAGTGTATTCATTTATTTAATCTTTTTTAAATATAAATTCGTTACATTAATGGTTACCTTGTATATTTTATCAAAAAAAAAAAGATTACCTTGTATACCGGTCCAAAACCTCCTTCACCAATCTTATTTTCTAGGGCAAAGTTATTGGTGGCCTCTTTGATTTGTTTTAAAGAGAAATAACCCGTTTTTAGATCTAACAATTCTGCATAAAAAAAAAGTTATTATAAATAAAAATATAATATAATGAAATTACACGAAATGAGAGATAATTACATATATGCAAAAATTACTATTCATTCATTTGAACTTGCACGTTAGAGTTTAGGCATATGAAAATCATGCTTTTTTACTATATTATACCAAATTATCAATAAATTTATCATCTTTATTATTTTAGTTTTCGATCTTACGTTTATCTTTTGATTCTTTGCCACCTACAAAACCCATCTTTCGAAGAATGAATACCATTGCTATGATGAGGAACACACATGATCCAACCACAATTCCAGCAATGGCTCCCACATAAATCCCAGGAATTTTGAAGTCTGCAAAACAAAGTAGTATCGCATAGATGCTTCATAACAAAATCAAAATTTCCATCACTTAGGCTTAAGATAGAAAGAGAGCGAACCAATAAATATGAGATTTCACTTACTTGGTGTGATTGAAATAGCAGATATAAGAGGTCCATATACACCATCATCAGGGATAGTGAGAGTTCCTTTCCCAGCCCAGTATAAATGAATCTCCAAGGTATTATCGTTGACATCAACGTTAAAGTCTTTAACAATGCCCTTACCAACGCCACCAGCTTCCTTCATAATGTTGAAGTCAAGCAAATATTTCCTACCCTGTCAAGATATACATACAAAAGTTTCAGCCTTTCACAACTTTTGCTAAACTTCATAGCACAAATAGTTGAAAGCGTGTTGATTATGGCATTGATCCTTTAAGAAGAGAGAGATAGACATTAATGAGATCAACTTAACATTTAAGTCTTTCCATGAATATGGCTCATCTTTAATTCTTTATAATTATTCCCTCCCGTGCTTTTTATAAAGAAAGACTAATAAAATTATATGGTTCAAAATATTAGTTAAAGGCAATAAATGTGTAAAATATGCATTTTTCTCTCCATTTATACCCTTGGTAATTCGGGCCACCGCCATAGCCCACGAGCCAAACGGGGGCGGGCCCGTGCAATCCACCCCTTGGAGGGCTAGTAGCTCGCCTAGGTGGAGTGCCGAACTAACCTAACTATTAATTTTTTTAAGAAATAAAATTATCACATTTCTTGTTTTTTTATTACTTTCACTTCCTTTCTCTTTCACCCACTCACATCACACTCCCTTGCTTTTATAAGTTTGTGTTAGGCAGCCATTTTTACTCACTTTATTTTTTTTCACTCACTCACATCACAAAACACATATAAACACCTCTCTTTTAAATTTAATAATATTTAAATAAATAAATAAAATATTAAAATATAAGTGTCAAATAAAAAGTATGAGAAAGAAGTTAAACAAAACAACAAAGAAAATGAGATAAGGGTATTTAGGTTTCTTTTTCAAGGAAAATTGAAAAGAAAAAAAAAACTCAAAAAGAATTTTAAACGAGCTAGCTCACCAGCCTGCAGGCCAACCCGCTATAGCTCGAGGGGCTGAACGGGGTGGGCCGGCTAAAGGCAGGTTGGCGGGTTGGGCCTACGGGCTCTAACCCATTTTACCAGCTCTACATGAGAGATAATGAGTGAAAATTTATTGCAAAGAGATAATGAGTGACATATATTTAAATATCATCCTCATGAATAAAAAGGATCGGCGGGAGTAACAATTTAGCCACCCATTTAGACACAGCACACATCCCCCAATATTTATGTCTCTCCAATTCAATGGCTGCATGGCTATGGAGAGCTCAATCTTATTTACCCAATTTTCACGAGGAAGAAATTAGATTTAACATACCCCCTTCTATTCTTAATTTATGATCTATTTAGGGAGTTAATATTTGCCCTAAATACTCCCTCGGTACACAATATGTCATAAATTGATTTTTTTTTTCACTTTTACCTTATTGGAAGATATGTTTGAAAAATTAATGAGTAGATATAATTAGAAATGAGCATTAATTATAGGGATAAAATTGAAAAATAAGTATTATTATCTTATAAGTAACTTAAATTTTGGACCAAGCTATTCTTCTATAAGTGCAATATGTGGTGGACCAGATGGGGTATAAGACATATTTCTCATATTAGCCAATCTTTTTTTAATTTACTTCTATTGATACTCCTTTAACAATAATCAAGTAAGAGAGGTGGAAGGAATTAAAGAAGATGATTAAAGTGTTTTAGGAAAAAACAATGTTATATTAACTAACTTCCTTAATCTAATCAAATAATGTAAATATATCTTGTGTTAAGGATTGGAGAGAGTAGTAGTAAGACTCACTTGAATTGAAACATCAAATACGCGCCTTCCAAGGCTGATGAAATTTTTGTCATGAGAATACATAATCTCAGCAAAGTGTAGCTTGACATTGTAATTGCCATTAATCATACAGAGGCCATGATACTTGAGAGATAAAGGGGAAACACGAGCTGTTTGATAGAAACTTAGACCAGTAATATTGAGGGAAAATCTATTTTTTGCTATGAAATCATTATCAAGATTTTCGATGTATACTCCTGTGCTGCTATAAGCCCATCTATCATCACTATGAAAAAAGAATGAGATACCCTTAGGATTAATGTCATCTTCATATTTATTCCCTTCATATTCAATTTCTGGTCCTCCACAATTTATGAATAATGAATGATCTGCATACACAGTGACAACCTTCAAAAATTACATCTATAAGAATCCAAATTATCAAATTCATCAGATCATGATCTTCTCATGTTGATTAAAATATGCATTATTCTGCTAAAACTACGTCATGATGTCTTATTTTGCTTGATATATTTGTTTTTATTGAAAATAAAATGCAATCAAAAGTGATATAATGTCATGGAAAACTCTAAAACTAAACATGCAAGAAAACATTGATGTACGAAGTTTAAAGACTCACACTTAGGTTTTCCTCCGCATTGAAGGCCCCTTTTTAAGCAGGTACTTCTGTAAGATGAATAAAATTTACAACAAATAAGTGAAAATGGTGTGGAATACTAGTAATTTAAAAAGGACAGTTATACACATAATCTTACTTGGTGTTTGCTGAGGATGATAGGCTTGAGGCCAAGTTTCTGTATGTGACACCAAAAAATGGCTTGGAGTTTAATGCATATATAATTCCTTTAAGAAAAAGAAAAAAAAAAGTTTTTTTTTTCTTTTTTTGGTAAAGGAGCTTACACATTATTGTACTGACAAGCAGGTGCATCTACATCTATGTCCGAAAAATTGTTGTAAGATAGATCACGGAAGAAAATATACTTGTGAAATTACACATGTAAAATTTTTTCCTAAATGTAAGAGCTTTAAAAGTTTATTTTGATTCTAAATATAACATCTCAATCCACTTTATCTTTCAAGTTTATATTTTTTTTTAAACTATCCCTATTGATTGCACATATTAAAGAAAACTTTTCGGATGGGGTAGTTTTTTTGCAAATGAGTAAGGGATACATTAGGAAAATCAACCCACATTTTCTTATAAATAATTAATTTAATTATTTTTTTAATCTCTATAAAATATAGTTATCTAGCTTGTATATTTAGTACTGGATAGACAAAGTAAGAAAAGGACCAGGGAGATGGGGTACCTATTTAGAAGCTCTTCTGTAATTTATTTAAACTTTAAAAGCATATGCTAAAACAATTAGAGGTGGGGAAGAAGTCTTCGCAGGTATTCGAATTAAATTATTTCATTAAGAAAATCTGGTTTGAATTGGCTTATAGACATCTTGAGTTATCGAGATAGTTTAATCAAAAGTTCTGTGTGTAGAAGATTGTCCAGATAAAAATCTTAAATCGTAGCAGCTTAATTTTTTATATACTGCATATAAAAAATTTCAAATTATAAATCACGTTATACAAAAATGATTAATTACAAATGATGACAGATTTAATGGTTAAAGAAGTTTTCTTATTATGATTTATGGTAATTAATTTCAAATAAAAATGGCATTGAACTATAGTCATGAGAAAGAAAATCAAAAATTCAAAAAACATTATACTAACAAATAATCATATTTGTCTTGCAGTATCCATTCAGGAATTTTTCCAATGAGAGAATTTTCAGTTAGAAACCTGCATGTATGATTGATAAATTAAAAAAGAGTAATTAAGAAATTAAGTTATAAATACTTATTACGTAAAATGCTCCCTTACATGTACTGAAGATTGGTCAAGTCACTTATGTTGTTTGGGATTTCACCGTTCAACTTGTTGAAGCTCAAATCTCTGCAATTAAACATGTTTCACAAATATTGCTTCGTAAAAATAACTGAATTTGAATAAAGAGAAAATAGTAGTTCTAGCTTGTAATATATAATCAATATAAGTAATAAATCTCTAAATTAGGAATTAGATTATCAATTAAAGTTTAATTGAGGATATTTTTAAGAGTATTCTAGATTGACATTATATATATGAGTATGAAGCAACTTACAGCAAAAATAAGTTTGCCATTTTACCAATATAATTTGGAATGGAATCATGGATGGAGCAATTTCTCAAAATCCTGAGAATAAAACATAGCATAAAAATTATAAACTTAATTGAAAATACATCATTTAATTTGTAACAGATTTTCAGCTGATTGTTAGACTCTCAACTTACAAGTATTGCAATGATGTCAAATTTTCCAAATTAGGAAATCTCATTGTCGCTGGTCCATGCAAATCAGATATGGCCCTGAATTAGATATAACCAAAAAAAAAAAAAAAATCATCAATAAGTCCATGTAATTTGCAATTAAAAGAGTGAACAAGTACGAATTATAAAGGAGTGAACAAGTACACACAATAGATTCAATTTTGTTAATTGAGATATAGTTGTAGGAATGGGGCCTTCCATAGATGTTCCCTTAAAAGACCTGCCCAGAAAAGTATTTAGAAAATTAATAGTAAACAAAATAAAGGAAATATATCAAAAAGGCAAAAAGCCTAGTCCATGTAACCTTGTTATGTGTTTGGATTAATTTAATTACTAGAATTAAAATTGTTTCATTTACTTTATTTATTCACTTAGTCTAACATATATCTGATCGGTTCAATTTTATTTCTTATTTTCACTCCATATCAATCACTCCCACCCTAATGCTCTTTTCTCCCACTACCATTCAGCATTAAACTAGTTACTAACAGCTGATTAGATTATGTACTACGCAACATCCCATCCATTTCTAGGTTACATATAGCATATATAGAAGAATTTTTTGTCTTAAATACAAGTCCACTTCAAGTTATTAATAACTGTTTTCTAATTTTATCCTTATTTAATTCTTGTTGGAAAGAAAAATAAAAAGAGACGTGAGAAAAATTTATAAATATAGAAAGAGACAGAGTATTTAATAAGGGTAAATTTTTAAAAAAATATCAATTTAAAACTCATTTAATGATTTAATTGTTATTCCTTGACATGTAAGAATTAATTGAAATAGATTTATAATAAGGATCAAAATGATATGTTAAACTTTCTATGCCACAACCGTGTCAAAGTGGTAGATCGGTTCCTAGATCTTTGATTTGTGGTCTTCTCCCTCTGATTTCTGGCGGTTGTGAACTTCTCTCGTCTTTGTGGTGAGTTTTTCCCTCTCCTTCTTCAGATCTGTTCTGCAGCAGTAAGAGCTATCTGTCTTTTGTTTCTTTTTTTGTGGTGTTGGATTTTTTTTGAGGTGTTCTTGTTTTCTCAGGAAATCAACATATCTGTGAGATTTGAGAATAAATCCTTTTATTTGGACGGTTGTTTGAACATTATTAGATTCGACTATCACCTGGTGGCTTGGATCTGCGTTCTTGGAAGAAAATTTCAAGAGGTGTTGTCCAGTGTGTGGTTGAGGTCACCATATTTGCTTGAATGTAGGAGCAGAAGTGTTCTTCAAGATATCATGGGTCTTCTTCCTTCGAGGTTGGGTTTTCTTTGATCGTTACCCAAGTCAAGGTATCGTGCAAACTTACTCTAATTGCAGCTAATGCTTATAAAGAGGTGTACCCGTTAGGGTGAGTTTTACAACCAACACTTTCTTTCACGTCACTTCTAATCTTGGATATCGAGGAGGCCGATTTTGTCCATGTTTCTACTTCTACTCTTAAATCTTTAATGTACGGTGATTGGCTGTTCTTGTATTTGGCTTCTTTTGTTGTATTTGATTTGCCTTTATTTGTTTTCCATCTTCAGTTTATTTTCATGTATTGCACTGATTTGTAGTAATAATATAAATAGCTTTTTGACCAAAAAAAAACTCACATGTTATAAAGTGCGGTCCAATTCCCAATAAAATTGGGTAATTTCCCTGTTATGTTGCTCCCATCTAATGCACTACAAAAATGTTAGGGGAGAGATTTTATAATTTTAAAAAATATTAACACAACATCACACTGAAAGGAATGACTAATATATTATGCTACTCACATAGATTCTAGTCTCTTCATATTGCCAAAACTTTTAGGTATTGTCCCAGAGACATTATTTAAAGAACCCTAAAAATTTTGAATTATATTCTTACAAATAGAAAACACATCCAAAAGCAATATGAAAACTTGTCTATAACTAATCGATAAAAGAAAATCATTTATACATAAAATATTCTTACAAAGACGCGTAATTCCTTCAATTTTCCAAGACTAGAAGGAAGAGTTCCTTCTAGCAGATTATCTCTCAATGTTCTGCAAAAAAAAACAAAAACAAAAAAAGCCCAAAACTATAAAACCATTTCTCAATACAACAACTACTTTTAGAAACTGTAAGTGTAATGATTTACACTCACAACTCCTCCAAAGTTGTAATTTCACCCATTTCCTTTGGAATTAGTCCAGATATTGGGTTACCCGAAAGGTTTCTGAAACATAATTTTAACAGATGAATAATACATATGGTCAAATAGTTCAAGCTTGTAAAGATGCAAGCATGCAAATCAACATAGAATATGAAAACAACCATATTCATTCACAACTTTTTCATCACTTACAATGCAACAAGAGGGAGTCTAGCAAAGCTCCTTGGGATCGATCCATCTAGATAATTGTTAGACAAATCACTGTGATGAATAAAAGTTACATTTCAGATCACAAATCCCACATTCCAAACAGGCATATGCATATATATACTCATCTACTGTTATATATTATTACATAGATTAATAATAGAACAAAATAATTTCATTACTTACAATTGTTGCAGATGGAGAGATTTTAGAATTGGGTTAAGTAGCAAATCAGCCCCGGAAATCTAAAAACGTAGCAATGTTACCATTTTCTGTTAAAAAACTGACATTGCCGTTAAAAAATTAATGTTAACCGTTAACTTTTTAACGGAAAAATGCAACACTACTACGTTTTTAGACATTCAGGATGACATTGAGACTCAGGAAACTTCCACGGCAACATTGTTCTTGGACGTATACTCCAGGAGCAGATATGCTATTTAACCCTTCTAGAATTTTAAAATATATCAACACAACATCACACTAAAAGGAATGATTAATATATTATACTACTCACATATTATTTAGTTTCTTCATATTGCCAAAACTTTCGGGTATTGTCCTGAGACGTGATTTCCGAAAGAACCCCGAAAATTTGAATTATATTCTTACAAATCGAAAACACGTCCAAAAGCAATATGAAAACTTGTCTATAACTAATAAGATAAAAGAAAATCATTTATAAATAAAATATTCTTACAAGACGCGTAATTCCTTCAATTTTCCAAGACTAGGAGGAAGAGTTCCGTCTAGCCGATTATCTCTCAATCTTCTGCAAAAAAAGTACCAAAACCACAAAACCATTTCTGAATACATCAACTACTTTTAGAAACAATAACTGTAATGATTTACACTCACAACTCCTCCAAAGTTGTAATTCCGCCAATTTCCTTTGGAATAGGTCCAGAGATTCGGTTACCCGAAAGGTCTCTGAAACATAATTTTAAGAGATGAATAATGCATAAGGTCAAATAGTTCAATCTTGTAAAGACGCATGCATGCAAAATAACATTAACTAAGAAAACAACCATATTCATTCACAACTTTTTCATCACTTACAAAGCAACAAGAGGGAGTCTAGCAAAGCTGCTTGGGATTGATCCATTTAGATCATTGTTAGACAAATCACTGTGATGTATAAAAGTTACATTTCAGATCACAAATCCCACATTTCAAACAAGCATATACATATATATACTCATCTACTATTATATATTATTACATAGATGAATAATAGAACAAAATAATTTCATTACTTATAGTTGTTGCAGACGGAGAGATTTTAGAATTGGATTAAGTAGCGAATCCACCCCAGAAGACTAAAAACATAGCAATGTTCCCCTTTTCTGTTTAAAAACTGACATTGACGGTTAAAAAATTAATGTTGACCATTAACTTTTGAACGGAAACGGCAACATTGCTACGTTTTTACACTTCCGATGTGACTTTGAGACTCAACAAACTTTCAGGGCAACATTGCTCTTGGTCATATACTTATAGAGCGAATATGCTACTTAACTCTTTTAGAATTTTAAAAAATATCAACACAACATCACAGTGGAAAAAATGACGAATATATTATACTACTCACATATTATTTTGTTTCTTCAAATTGCCAAAACTTTCGGGTATTGTCCCAGATATGTGATTTCCAGAAAGAACCCCGAAAATTTTAACTTATATTCTTACAAAAAGAAAACACATCCAAAAGCAATATGAAAACTTGTCTATAACTAATCAGATAAAAGAAAATCATTTATACATAAAATATTCTTACAGTACACGTAATTCCTTCAATTTTCCAAGACTAGAAGGAAGAGTTCCTTCTAGCATATTATCTCTCAATGTTCTGCAAAAAAAAAAAAAAAAAAAAAAGCTCAAAACTATAAAACCATTTCTCAATACAACAACTACTTTTAGAAACTGTAAGTGTAATGATTTACACTCACAACTCCTCCAAAGTTGTAATTTCACCCATTTCCTTTGGAATTGGTCCAGATATTGGGTTACCCGAAAGGTTTCTGAAACATAATTTTAACAGATGAATAATACATATGGTCAAATAGTTCAAGCTTGTAAAGATGCAAGCATGCAAATCAACATAGAATATGAAAACAACCATATTCATTCACAACTTTTTCATCACTTACAATGCAACAAGGGAGTCTAGCAAAGCTCCTTGGGATCGATCCATCTAGATAATTGTTAGACAAATCACACGTGATGAATAAAAGTTACATTTTAGATCAAAAATCCCACATTCCAAACAGGCATATGCATATATATATATATATATATATATATATATATATATATATATATACTCATCTTCTGTTATATATTATTACATAGATTAATAATAGAACAAAATAATTTCATTACTTACAGTTGTTGCAGATGGAGAGATTTTAGAATTAGGTTAAGTATCAAATCCGCCCTAGAAGTGTACGCCTAAGAACAATGTTGCTCTAGAAGGTTTTTTAGGTTCAATGTCGCCTTAAAAGTCTAAAAGCGTAAGCAATGTTGCCCTTTTCCATTAAAAATCTGACATTGACTGTCAAAAAATTAATGTTGACCGTTAACTTTTTAATGGAAAAGGGAAACATTGTGACGTTTTTAGACTTCCGGAATGACATTGAGACTTGACAATCTTTCAGGGCAACATTGCTCTTGGATGTATACTTTCGGAGCGGATATACTACTTAACCCTTTTAAAATTTTTAAAAATATCAACGCAAGAGCACACTGAAAGGAATGACTAATATATTATACTACTCACATATTATTTAGTTTCTTCATATTGCCAAAACTTTCGGGTATTGTCCCAGAGATGTGATTTCCAGAAAGAACCCTGAAAATTTTGAATTATATTCTTACAAATAGAAAACACATCCAAAAGCAATATGAAAAACTTGTCTATAACAAATAAGATAAAAGAAACTCATTTATACATAAAATATTCTTACAGTACGCGTAATTCCTTCAATTTTCCAAGACTAGGAGGAAGAGTTTCGTCTAGCCGATTATCTCTGACTATTCTGTAAAAAAAGTTTTAAAAAACTAAAAAACCATTTCTCAATACAACAACTACTTTTAGAAACTATAAGTGTAATGATTTACACTCACAACTCCTCCAAAGTTGTAATTTCACCCATCCCCTCAGGAATTGGACCAGAGATTGAGTTACCCGAAAGGTTTCTGAAACATAATTTTAAGAGATGAATAATACATATAATCAAATAGTTCAAGCTTGTAAAGATGCATGCATGCAAATTAACATAGAATATGAAAACAACCATAGTCATTCACAACTTTTTCATCACTTACAATGAAACAAGAGGGAGAAAAGCAAAGCTCCTTGGGATTGATCCACTTAGATAATTGTTAGACAAATCACTGTGATGTATAAAAGTTACATTTCAGATCACAAATCCTACATTCGAAACAGGCATACACATGTATATACTCGTCTACTCCTATATATTCATACATAGATTAATAATGGAACAAAATAATTTCATTACTTACAGTTGTTGCAGATGGATTAGGTATCCAAATTCACTTGGTAAAAATCCAGATAGATTGAAACCTGTCGTAAAGCTGTCGGAAAGGGAAAACAAATCATTAATAAACAATTTACATATAAAGAGCTAAATTTTAAATTAAATTGTTATAATTAGCTCAAATATTTGTTTGAATATTAATTTTGTTTCGATGCGGCAAAACCTTACTATGAATATTATGGAAATACATCCCAATAGTTTAAAAAATAATAAAGAATAAACTTTCCTCTTTTATTTGACCTAAACCCAACTTAATCCAAATGCATCCCACGTTGTACTTACATATGTGTAACATGACAAACTTTTCCATTTGAGAAAGTGCAATTGCATGTTACATTGCTTTCGATGTCCTTCTCTTCATTAATGGTTTCATTTTTGAAGCCTCCATCAATACAAGAACGTGGGGTCACGCTCCAATTCAAGTTCTCTATCTTCAATGATATTGCTTTTAAAACTTCCACTGTATCAAACAAAAATTAGTTTTTTTATTAAAAAAAAAAACTACTCACCATAAAGTAAGAACATCAATATCTATATTTTATGTTCATGGACGTTTGTAAACCTTATTAATAAAGCAATGTCAAATTACTTCGCGTGGCCCAGTTTGTTTAACTTTCAGCCACATAAATATTGACATTAATATAATATTGATGAACTTGACATTAAATTTAAAACTTAATTCGTAGAAAATATCTAAATTGTTTTTTATCCTCATCTCGACGAAGAAATATCTTCTTATATATCCAGAAGTGCATCAGTATTGCCCAAATATGAGAGCATCAGTATTAATTAAAATTTAGCTCTTGTATTCTCTTTCTTTTATAATGATATATATTTCAAAATATATACAATTATAACAAATAATTAATATAAATTTCAAGAATTTATTTGGTTTATTTTATTTAAAAATGAAAGATTGATAAATGACTGTTAATTAACAAATTTTATAAAATATAAATAAGAGAAGACTGCACAGAATACAATATATTCTACAAATCAAAATGAATCGATGTTATGGAAGAAAGAGAGAACGAGTTTGAAATTTAGTATATTTGTTATATTTATGTCAGTTTCATGAGTATGATGATTAATATCATTTAGAAATTATAAAAATAATATAAATTAATCTAATTAAATATATATTAATAAATAATAATTAATTGATAAAAAATAATTTTCTATCATATTCTATGCATGTAAAAATATGATGCTTTATTCATATAATAGCTAAAAAGTTCGCTTAATAAAAAAATAGTTTTAGATATAATTTAGCTATATATAATATAAAAATTTAAAAGTCACATATATATAAAAAAAAAATTATTATTGATTATATTTTTCGTTAAATAACTTAACTGTGTAAACGAGAAGAAGTTTTTAAAATGTTTTTAAAATTAAAGGAGTATATAAACTGAATATTAGCATAAAATTAAAGGACTAGAATCCAGTAACAATGAATCAATAAAACTACAAAGTTAAGTAAGAAACCTTCATCTTCTGGAATGAGTTGAGCATTGGATTCATAGTCCATGAAAGCATTCAAAGCGAAGCATCCAAATATGAAGAGGTAGAAAAGTTTAGAGCTTGAAATCCCAAACTCCATTTATGTTGTTTGCAGTTGGCAGAAAACAACTTTGAGAAGGAGAGTGAAGGAAGAAGAAGGAGACGCATAATGAGAAAAGAAGAATGCGTCATTTATAAACTGATTGAATCAATCACTGTTTCTTGGTTCAATGATTAAATCAAGGTCAATTTTGTTATTCTTAATAAAAGTAAGATATTGTTAATTTTATATTTGGAAATAATATAATTATAAATATAAATACGTAAGGCTATCAAAAAAACTTCTTAAATATTTTGAAATATAAATATGAAATGTTTGTTCCCATACCAGGAAAAATATTATGGAAATTAACAACAATAAAAAAATTAACAGATTATAAGAAATTTCACTAACGTCTTATTAACATTATCAAGTACAAGTCTATTTTAAAAAAGAAATTAAAATTTAACATGTTTAGGAGAGAAAAAAGCATATAGATAAATACTTTTTTTTACCTGAATATAGATAAATAATTTAAAATATATGTATGTGTGTGTTGTGAACAAAAATAAAAATTACTCATGGTTATTTATAAGCCACTTCCAACATATTTATCTTTAATAAAGAAAAACTTTAAATAACATAAATTTTATCTTAAAATTTAACAGGTTTTTTTTTACCTCTATTTATTAATATATATTATGCCCTGTGAGCACAAAAACTCAAATATTAAATTTCATATGAAAAATAAAATAAAAAAATCAACTTATTTTCTTATAAATATGATCATTTAATCGGTTAAAAACCAATCTTTAAAGATTAGGGGAAAAGGAGTATTTTGCTGAGCTTGAAATTATGGGAAAATTTCTCTCAGGTTTTAAGGGAATAAAGAAAATGACAAAAAAGTCCAATAGGAATGTAAAATGTCAAAAAATCTCGTTAACAATTTTTTTAATAGAAGATTAACAGGAATTAACAATTTTTTAAAACTTTTTGAACATCAAACTGATTTTCTCAAACCGAAGGCCCAACAACGTCTTTGACCCTTTAATCTAATGACCCCAATATTATTTTTATTTTTACTTTTATTAACCCTCTACAGTGTAGCTAGCATAGTGGCAACGCTTTGTCCCACCACTGTACGGCGTCAGACACTACTACAGTATAAAGCTTAGGCATTGTCCCATCACTTTTTCTTTAGTGTACAATTTATGCCAGGAACAAACGTAAAGTTTGCACATGGTCCGATTACTTTTTCTTTTCTCCTCTCTTTGCCCTGTCCCGTCGCGTGCTAGATTCACCGTGTGCCGAGCTGAGAGCTCCGGAGCTGCGAAGCTGAGTGCCTGGGTACAGACTAATACGCTTTCTTCTCTGGATAAAGGCTAGAGAGACCTGCGGAGCTGAGAGCCTGGGTACAGAGAAAGAGCAAGATTCACCGAGTGTCGATGATGATGGAGCGAGAGGAGAAGAGTGAAGACGACGCCGGCGCCAACAACATGAGCACTGGTGAATCTTGGCTTTCTTCTCTTTTCTTCAAAGAAGGGGAAAAAACCTCTTGGACCAGAGTACACTGGTTAGGTCTGGTCCAACCCAAGCTTGATCTGATCCAATCTGAATTTAGGTTGGTGCTGAATTGGATAAGACTGAACCTTGAGCTATCTTTTACAGCCTGAAGAAGTACTATTCCGATCAGAGCTCAGGGTGAGGCCAAACTGGTCTGGTCTGATCTATGCTCAATGATATGGATCCACGAGCTGGTTGAAAAAGGGAAAAGAAAAAGACAATTATATGGACGGAAAAAGATAGTGTGGTATTTAATAAATCAAAAGGTTATTGCTTTACAAAAAGGGTTTAGATTCTTAACATCGATTAGTGACAAAATGAATTTAAAATTTGTAATTTTTTAAATAATAATTTATTTTAAAAAAAATGATAATTATAAATTTTTTTGTTATATTTTCGTTTTATTCAAAATAAAAAAAGTTTTAAAAATATTTTAAAAAATGAAATAACGCGAAATATGTAGCTGTCCAATTTTAATTTAAATGATCCCACATTCATGGGAAGCAGCAGGTCTCATCAATCATGAGTCAAGCCACGTATAGCGTTTTGTCATCTTTATTTCCTTTAATTTACTTTTCCAAATGCTTTATCTTCTTTGTCTAGTTTGTGAAAGAATAAAAAAGGAAAAAAAGTATGAAAACTAATAATGATAACTTTAGTGGAATTAAATTAAAACAACTATTATGGGAAGAGAATTCTCTCCTCGTCTCTTTTCTCATTTTTTCATTAGTTCATTTAGATCATTAATTAAAAAGATGAGATGAGAGAAAGGTTAAATTTGATATTGTGATTAATTTGATGAATATGATTTAGAGATAACGAGGAATAATGAGAAAGAGATTATGAAAGAAACCCAGCCCATAACATTTTAGGCTAAACTATACAAAAGTTCTTTAAACTTTATGCCCATGTAAATATTAAATAACCTCCAAATAACCTTTGAAACTTTGCTAGAACTCTCAGAACCGATAACCTCAAACTATTAGTATTGTTTATTATTTATCTACAAATAACTCCAAGTTTGAGGGGGCATACATGTGAATAAAAATAAAGTTTAGGGGGCACAAAAGTAATAGCAGAGGTTTTTTTTTTTTTTTTTTTTTTTGCTCAGGATAGCAGAGGTTTATTGTAAAGCTTTATTTACATATACATTATATAATTTAGTTTGTCAATGTCATTTGTTCTCAAAACAAAAGGGGTCCTTTATTAAATAAAGATTGAATGTCGTCATCTCCTCAAAAGAGATTCAACAAGACAGCTTACCTAAAAGGTGGCGCTGGATAATTAAAGATACAAAAATTATCATCCATGTGTGTGTGTGTGTTTTTTTTTTTTTAAATTATGGTCAATCTTAGCTAAATAATACGCTAAGATCCTCCATATATGCTTGGTTAACTAATTAAAAAAATATTTAGGTGTCAAATATATAAATTTTTGAGCCAAATATATAAGAAAATCTATTTTATATTAAATATTTGAGACAATTGTTTTTAGCCCCCAATTATTCCTTAGAAGATCCGTCATTGATTAAGCCCATGTAAAACCAAAAAACAAAAACAAACTGCAACAATTGAAAAAACTGATGTTAGATTACATGTCACGAAGCTTGAAAATTACCCTAGTGATTAAATAAAAAGAGGGAGCTGATGATTGTGTATTTATTAGGATTATTTTGGACTTTTTACATTTGGAATATATTACACAAATGTCCCACGGAACCTCACTGTAAATTTGATATTCCAAGGGACCTTTTTTTATATTTTCTTTTATTTGGAACTTAGGTGCAATTTTTCCAAAATTTTTGAATTAGATTTAAGAAAAAAAAATTAAAGAAGTGGGGTTAAATTTCTTTGATTAATTATTCTTGCTCTTCTATCTTATATCTTATCTTTGTTAAAATTTTATAACTCAACTTCTTCTTTTTTAAAAAATCCAACTCTAAAATATTTTTCCTACCCTCCTCTCCAAATATCGTACCAAACAGCCCCTTAAGTTAAGCTCATTATTTAGCTTTAAGAGGATAGCAATTTCCAAGAAACTTCAAAAAACTCTCCAGTTCTTTATTAGCCGCTGAGATAAAATTTAACTGAGTCATCGTCCATCGAACTTTAAAAATACAAAAAAATCAAACTTAAATCACATGTGTTGGGTGTCAATGAGTATTTTTACTCTATTTTTATAACCATATAGTCACTTTTACACACACACACACAAAAAAAAAAACACTTGGTGCTGGGTATACTTTTAAGAAAATCACATGTGTATTTTTACATTTTAACCTTTTAAAAAAAATAAATAAATTGGTACGTGTGTGTTTTACTCTTTTACTTAAATGCTTTAATTTTACTCTGTTAGTACCCTTAACTTATGTACAAGAGCTAATAGTACTAATAGAGCTAAGTTGCAGGAACTACCAATGTCAGTTGGGCAAAATGGGCGCTGAAAATCTGATCTTATTGAATACCAATAATATGTAGATGTAGATGAGAAAAAGATAGGTCTAACTAAGCCTAGATATTTTCTCTCTATCATATCCAAGGTAATTAAACCCGGACCGGTCGATGAACGGTGAGTGCTTGGTTAAGGGTCGGTGGGTGCCATCGGAAATCAATAGGGATCGACAGGACCAAACCGGTGAGGAATTAAAAAATGAGAAATAATTTAATTTCTTATCACATAATCCATAATTCCAAATACTATATATTATTTCAAGACTTTAAATCGAGCCCAATAATTATATACTTGTCAAATATTGTTTACAATTTTCTTTACAAATTGATATCAAAGCATCATATACCACTCAATGACACCTGAATTTGTAATGGAATCACAAACATTCTGCATAATAAAATGTCAAAAACCAAGTATACGATAACAAAATATTCCCACCTACATCATAACAAAATATTCTCACCTTCAATCACTAAACTAATAATCATCAACATGATAATCATCATTAAGATCAATCAACTCCATAGGTAAAATCAGAATATGAAGGACATACGTTGATAATAAGTTTGACTTTATAAAGATGTAAAATATGCATAAGTTTAAAGGAACTGTATGATTTAATTTGTATATGTAATTAATTTGTCTTGTTACAAAAATAGAGGAAAAATAGAATAAGGGGAAGGAATTAAGATTCTTTGCATGAGACAAAACATTAGAAAAGTGGTTTTTGGATTGAAGCCTATTCTTAAAAATTTTTTTTTAAAAAAAAAAAAAAAAAAACTCAACTCCGGTTTAGACCAGTCAAACCGGCGGGTTAAGACCGGTTCGACGGGTCACACCGGTTTCACCGGTTCGGCTCGTTCAAGGGGTTAACCCGGTTTCGACTTGTTTCGAGACCGGTTCCAGTCCGGTTCGACGGTTCCGTCGGAACGCCGGTCGGTCCGGTTCGATAACCATGATCATATCAGAGATATCAAACAGAAAATGAATTTCAAATTTTAACATAATCCCTAGAATCATGCTGAAGAAAAGAAGTATTTCACTGAGCTTAAAATTATTAGGCCACTTGTCAAGACAATCATATGAGGCGACCATCCCATGCACAATTTGTAAATATGTTTGGTATACAATGGTGGAATATTAATTATAATTGTAAGAAATTACAATCCTCTGATAAAAAAAGACTCAACTCTACAGCGCCACCGTGTCTGAAATTTAATTATATTTATAATTAGTGTGAATTTTTTTTAACAGATCTTACTATTTACAAGCTTTATATATATATATATATATTATCATCTGGTATTCAGTTCGAGGTTTGTGACTGGCTCTCCCAATACAAGTGTCTTATTTAGAACTAGAACTTGAGACTTAGAAGAATCTAACGAGCTTCACACCGTTAGACCAACTCTATGTTGGTTACTATTTACAAGTTATTTTGTTGGGTTAATGTGCTCTTTAGTCACTTAAGCCCAATAAGGCTTAAGTGAGACTAAAACCCAAAAACCCTATGGCCTAATGTGGTTTAGGGTTAGGTCTTGGATATAGTAATATATAAACCTACTTTCACCTCCTTGTGACGGCCAAGACAAAAAAAAAGAGGCTTTCATCAGAAATAAACCCTAGAGACAGACGTTCATCATCTGAACGGTTGCCCACACAACCATCCTATCCCCCTCGAGAGATAGCCGGAAGATCGATCATAGAGCGGACTACGACTGTTCGTGGAGAGGCTTTCAGATCGCATCTTTCCGGTAATCAAAACAATGAAGGTTTTAACTTTTCCTACATCGTGTCGGTACGATTCGATTACTGCGTTTCGGTGAGACTCTACAATTTAACACTTGTTCTCAATTCATCCTTTGTAGGAGATTTACAATTACTACAATTAATCATACATAACATTTTTATTTAATTTTTTCAAAAGAATTATTTGGCTGATTGACAAGTCATTTTCTCTGCGATAACAGTAAAATCAGATGAGGACTCTTGCCTTTCAAAATTACAAAAAAGAAAAAGAAAACTGATGAGGATGGAGTCGACAATAATAGATCCGGCTTTCCTCTTATCATCCGTTGTTCACTTTTTCTCTCAAAGTGCACCATTTTGGTGCAAAATAGCAAAATACACATGCTCTCATCTTTTTTTAAAAAATAAATAAATAAATAACATTCACCATCCTCAAGTAATTTTTTAGTATCAATCAGTACCCTAAAATATTTTTTTAAGATCCTAAAATTTCTTTTTCAAGATCCTAAATGTTACTTTTTTTTTAAAAAAAAAAAAGTGAGAACATGTGTATTTTGCACCAAAATGGTGCACTGTCAAGGAAAAGGAAGGCAGCGGATGATAAGAGAAAAGGAGGAAAGCCCGATCCATCGACAATGATATGGATCCATGATGGGAGTGGCTAGCGTCCACTGCGGCCTCCCATCCTGTTCCATCCTATTCCCCAAACTGCGTCGCTTTTTACGCAAGTCAGTGAACCTCTCATGCCTTTTTTTAAAAAATATATTTCAAGTTACTAGTGGAGTGCGAAAAGATCTTGGGATCGACCGTGATCGAAAAAATACTTCATGGTACTGACTGATACTAAAAATATACTTGAAGATACTTAAAGAATACTTCATGATTTTCAAAAATTATTGTAGGACCTTGAAAAAATATTTCAAGGTACGGCTACTAAAAGGATATTTAGGATAGTGGCAAGATCTTGAAAAAATACTTATGCTCGTGAAAAATTATATTAGGATCTTGAAAAAATATTTCAGGGTGCTAACTAGTTATTTTTTCAAGATCCTAAAATAATTTTTTAAGATCATGAAGTATTTTTTCCGTATCCAGAAGTATCCTTTTAGTACCAATCAGCACCTTGAATTATTTTTTCCAGATCCTAAAATAATTTTTTAAAATCATGAAGTATTTTTTCAATACTAAATCGATATCTTAAAGATCGTTTTAGTGCACCGCTAGTACCTAAAATATTAAAGAAAGAAAAAGGGGCATGAGGTTCACTGTTTTGCACAAAAAACGACACAATTTGGAGAAGACTGAAGAGGATGGGAGGCCACAGTGGATGCGAGCCACTCCCTTTTACACGAGCTGGTTGAAAACGGAAAAACAAAAAAGAAAAGGACAATTATATTATATGGACGAAAAAAGATAGTGTCGGATTTAATAAATCAAAAGGTTTTTGCTTTACAAAAAGGGTTTAGATTCTTAACAAGGATTAGTGACAAAATGAATTTAAAATTTGTAATTTTTTAAATAATAATTTTTAAAAAAATGATAATCATTTTTTTTTTAGTTATATTTTCATTTTCTTCAAAATAAAAAAGTTTAAAAAATATTAAAAATATGAAATAAAGTGAAATATGTAGCTGTCCAATTTTAATTTAAATGATCCCACATTCATGGTAAAGCAGCAGGCCTCATCAATCATGAGTCAAGCCACGTACGGCGTTTTGACATCTTTGTTTCCTTTAATTTACTTTTCCAAAGAAAGAATAAAAATGGCAAAAAAAGTATGAAAAATAATACAATGATAACTTTAGTCGATTTAAATTAAAACAACTATTATATAACATTTTATTCTAAATTATACAAAACATCCTTAAACTTTATGCCATGTATAAATATTAAATAATCTCCTTAAACTTTGAAAGTTGAAACTTTGCCAAAACTCTCTCAACCGATAACCCCAAACTAATAGTATTGTTCATTATTTATCTACAAATAACTCCAAGTTTGTGCGGGCCTACATGTGTATAAAAATAAAGTTTAGGGGCACAAAAGTAATAGCAGAGGTTTATTGTAAAGTTTCAAAAGTCAAGGTTATTTACATGTACATTATAATATTTAGTTTGTCAGTGTTATTTTATCTTCTCAAAACAAAAGGGGTCCTTTTTTAAATAATTGTTTTTGCTCGCACTTTTTTAAATAATGATTGAATGCCATCTCCTCAAAATTAAAGAGATCCAACAAGACAGCTGACCTAGAAGGTGGCGGTGGATAATTAAAGATACAAAAATAATCATTCATGTGTGTGTGTCTTTTAATTATGGGCAATCTTAGCTAAATAATACGCTAACATCCTCCAAATATGCACAGTTAATCAAAACCTGTCGATCTCTATGCACAAGCACAACTAATCTAGTATCATTTGCAATGTCTCTAAAAGCACAATCATCTAAACGTCCTCTAGTAACCAAATCAATAGCTTTTATATACTTCCTTGATCTGGTTCTAATTATATGACATATTTATTAGATTTTGAAGAAATTAATGATAGTAGTTAAATTAGTTAATTATATTTATTTTCTTAATTTGATTTGTTTTGGGATGAAACTGTGTTGTCCAGGGAAACGACGTGATATGCATCATCGTGTCTGTACGCGTCATCAATAGATTGAGATTTGAGGGCTTCATA
This sequence comes from Acacia melanoxylon, assembly GCA_019022615.1. Taxonomy (NCBI): domain Eukaryota; kingdom Viridiplantae; phylum Streptophyta; class Magnoliopsida; order Fabales; family Fabaceae; genus Acacia; species Acacia melanoxylon. Next base: position 8,552,419 of record JAFJYJ010000012.1, read on the forward strand.
TTTAATGTTTTATAAAAATATGGGTTAAAGTCTTGGATTCACAACGAACTATTACATAAAGAAAGATCTCAAGCATAAAAAGCAATTGAGGGTACCAAAATTACCAATAACAATTAAAAAGTGAAAAAAGTATCAAATAACTATTAAAAAAACAACTATCACAATTACGTTAAAATATGAGGCGTTAGCGCAGGACGGTGGTGGAGACACTAGAGAAAAAAGCGATTAAGCCTTCTTGTTGGATAAAGCAAACACCAACGAGAGATGGGACGCATGTGAGCAAGCACGTAAGCGGCGGGCTATTTCACGCTTGTGGCATCGGAGGATGGAACCAGGGTGCAAGGCTCGTCTTTGGTCGAACATTGTGGACTGGATTTGGATTTGGTTTCGGTGCGTGATTCTCACCCTAAAGCTGCATATGGACCTTGATGAGTTTAAGAGGGTGAGTGGAACACCCAAAGATACAAATAGAAGCTTTGGAGACGCCACATCACTAACACCGTGAGTTAATGGAAGACGGAAACACCAAGATAGTGAGTATAGTTCATTGGCCAATTTGTACCTTAATTGTGTTTTTTTTTTCACTTTTTAATTGTTTATTGGTAATTTTGATACTCTTAATTGTTTTTTGTGCCGACGCTTCTCGGATAATAGTTTGTTGGCAAATCTGCACTTTAACCCTAAAAATATTGATAAAACATAAAATTATTAATAAATTAATTAAACAAACTTCTAAATTTTAGTTATGATAATTTAAAATTGCAATAAAAATAATTTAAAATAATATTTTTTTATAAAATATTAAATCGATCCGCTCAAATTTTAATCTAAAAGTTAAGATGAGTAGTGGAGGAAGAAGACAGTAAGGGTAGAGGATGATAGTTAATTCCATGTTGAATATACCCTAACACTTATATATGCTATGCAAAAAAAAAAAAAAAAAAAAAAAAAAAGTGTGGGCCCCACCACCACAAAAAGCAATTATATTAGTTTATATTTAATGATAGTGACATTTTTATTCTCATTTTAAATGTTTATGACTATTTTTACACATCCAAAAAATATATGATGTCAGATGCATTTTGGGTAAAATTAAAGATGATGGATATTTTTGCATATTAATCCAAAAATAATTGAAGAATAATGAGAAAAGTAATAGTAGCAGTAGTAATATATAGTCAATGATATAAGTAATTATCTCTAAATTAAGAATTAGGTTGTCAAATTAAAGTTAAAATGACAATATTTTTATAGGCCGATTTTGGATTGACGACTTATGAGGATGAAACACGTATAGACGATATGAGTTTTCCATTTTGGAATATGGAATCATGGATGGATCAATTCGTCAACATTCTGAGAGTAAAAGAGAGCATGAAAATAGTAAACTTAATACTACCTCTGGTCCTAATTATTGGAACACTTTTGTAGTATAATTTGTACTACAAAAGTGTTCCTATAATTATGACCAGATGGAATAGAAAGTAGCTCATTAGCGATAAATATATGTACACCTCATTGTTAACCTAACTTACATGATTTCCAAGGATGTCAAATTCTCTAGATTGATCAGATATAAACCTGAAATATAAAATAACAAAAAAAAGAATAATCAATAATTTAAATTTAAATTCATAGCCATTGAACTGGATGTAGACGAATTCCAAAAGGAATATGTACTCGCATCTGTCGTAAATTTGTTAACTGAGATATTGCTTGTAGGAATTGGGCTTTCCATAGAAGTTCCCTGCATAAGACTGCACAGAATTTTGACCAAAAAAAGACTGCACAGAAAAGAAGTCAAATTGAAACGGTAATTTAAAAAATAAATTAAAAGAAATACTTCGAAACGCTTAATCCATTTAGCCTTTTTTTGTTTGGGTTAATTTAATTGCTAGAATTAAAATTATTTCATTATTTTATTTTATTTATTTGTTAACCTGGTATGATATATATAATATCTCAGTTCAATTTTATTTATTATTTTCACTCCATTAATCGCTTCCACTCTGATATTTTTTAATTTCTCTCACCACTATTGAGCATTTAACTAGTTCAATGCTTCTATTCTTATAGGATGTAATATTGGGAAAAAAAATGTATTATTCTGTGATAGGAAATCACCTGAAAAGTTAAAAATGTCCCATGTGAAAAAGGAAATAGGTGAGTTTTATATATACCATATATGGTTATCCCCCCTCCCCACCCCACGTGAATTTTTCATAAGGGGAGGGAAAGAAGGGAGAGAATTTTTTTACCTCATTGACCAAATTGTCCATAAATTTTTTTAATATTCTAAAAATATACTAGTATTTTCAATAAAAGGGAATATTCTATTCATTAATAACAATTTGGTCAATATCCTTCTTTCCTTCCCCTAAAACCAAACATACTCTAAAGTACCTAGTATATTCTTCAAAAGGTTTTGAGCAAAAAAATATGTTCTTCAAAAGGAAAGAATTATAATGGAGAGTAGATTAGACTCTCAGTACTTGAAGTTGGGTCTGGTTCCCAATAGAATTGGGTAATTTTCCTGATATATAGGTCCCATATAATGAACTACAAAAAAGAGTTAGGAAAGAGATTTAAGAATCTAAAAGAGAGGACAACAAAACATTAAACCGAATGGAATGACTATTATGCCACTCACAAATACTGTAGTTTTTTCAATTTGCAATTTCCAGAAATCTTGGAGATTTTTTTGTAATTTTTCTCACTCCTCAAAATATTAATTATAATCCTCCAAAATCTTCATTTTTCTTCTTAAATACCTACAATGCATGATTAAGCAAAAGGTAGAATAAAAAGTCCAAAAAGTCATTTACATGAATACTTAACAAATTATGACATTTTGCCCATAATTACACTTAATTCAATGCAAATATCTCTAACTCAAATTAGTGCTTAATCATACAATAATGTCGTAGAAAATACATTAAAAATCCCAAATCAATCATCATGCAAAGCAGATAAAAAAATAAGGTTCAATCAACAATCATCTCTCTTCGCTCCTGAACAGTACAAGAAAATATTGGAGATACTTAAGAAAGATCCAGAACCTATCGAGGTGGTTGTAAAGTGTCCAAACTCCTACTCCAGATCTGTATCATAACCTAGAAACCTATTGGATATTAGATACAAGAGCAAGCTGTCATATAATTACCAATCTGAATCGTTTAGATACATGAATACCTTGTTTAGGGTTGGCTAAATGGATTCGAGTTCCTAGTGGTAAGAGAATTAGGATAACACATATAGGGAGCATTAAATTGACTAAACATATATCCTTGAAAAAAGTTCTCTATGCTAAGGAATTTTGCTATAATTTAATCTCCATTGCTAAGGTAACTCTAAATAATGGTTGCACGACATGTTTCACTCTTGATTTCTATATATTGCAGGGACATGTCCAATGGGACGACTAAAGGGATTGGTAGACATTCAAAGGGTCTCTACTTACTAAGAAGAATTGACGATTCTGAATTTTTGTCTGTTAAAAACAAATTTGAGCATGTAAACAATCATAATGATTTCTTGTGGCACTATAGATTAAGCGATGCACCTATGGTGAGAGTCTTCTGTGATTCATATTGCCCCAAATCTAGTATTCTATGCAGTGGCGGACCCAGAAAAGTATTGGTGGGGGGCACCATTAATGGTGGGGGGGATTTGGGGGTTAAGGCGCGCCCCGAATTTGTTTTTTAAGCAAAATTTTAAATGCATTAAAAAAATAAAAGAATATAAAGGGAAAAATAAGGCCAAGTATATTACAATAAAAATAATTACAATGTCATTCTTCTAGGCCTAATTTTTTAGAATTCTATCATAATTGCCTTATTATCAATGCTATCACATACATCTTTTTCAATATAAGGCACTAGGCAATCATTCAACCATTCATCTCCTATCCTATTATGAAGTGCGATCTTGATGTATTTCATATTTGAAAATGCTCTTTCCATGAAGCGAGTTCTACGGGCAAAGTTAATGCTAACTTTACAAGTAAATAAACCAAAGGATACACAATATGTTTTTTCTTTTCAACCATCCTCTTGGCAAGATCAGCTATTCCTTGCAAGACTCATAGCATTCACAATATCTTGATTTTTTCTCTGAAGTGCTTGTGACAACTCATTCGTTATTGCCAAGACCTTGATCATCAAGTGCAAAAGTAATACAAATTCAAAAGTTTTCATACGCATCATAAGGCTAGAGGCTTGGACCTTTTTGCATGCATAAGGGTTGTATCATCTTTTACAATTTCTAGCACATCAAGTACATGATCAAACAATGAACACAGACTTACCAATGATCAGTAATGTGAGCTCCAACGTGTGTCCCCTGGTCGTGACAAACTCATTTGTTGATTCAAGCCTCTCCCTGATTGAACATCATCACTTGCAATACTTTTGACTAATTCTTCCAATTGCTTTTTTCTCAAAATATCTGCTCTTTCGCAAGAAGCACCAACTACATTACACACCAACGGTATAAAATTCTTCCTCGCTAGGTCAAAAAAGAGAGGAAGAAGAAGAAGAGTGAGCCGATATAGAAGGATTTTTTTTTTTTTTTTTTAAAAAAAAATTAAAAAAAAAAGAGTAATTTGGGGGGGGGGGGACGTGCCCCCCTTCTACAATACCTACGTCCGCCCTTGATTCCATGAATGGACTAAACATATTGAGGTTGATTGTCAATTTGTTCAAGAAAAACTGTCGTGGCATGATAGAATTTTGACACTTAAAGTCAGAGGAATAACTTGGAGATATATTGACTAAAACACTAGGAGGAGTACAACATAGATATATCCTCAGCAAGCTGGGAACTTTTCCCAACTTCAGGGGGTGTAAATATTAGTTGATATTAATTATCAAGAGTATAGTTAGACATTATTTATTTTCTGAGTATATGTTGACAGTTAGTGGGTCAATGTGCTTGTTTGGGCCAGTTATATAATAGTTAGTGATGGGTATATATCGGCATGTACAGTTGTGTAATACAATTTTTCGGCTGTAATCTAAGAGGCCAGCATTCAATTATTCTGGAATAGAATTTATCAAAGGTTAATATTATAGTTAGCAGATCTAGTTTGATCAAATTTTAGTTTTCATCCCCATTATTTTAAATCGTTGGTTTTAGTCTTGATAGTTAGATAAAGACTTGGTATGAATTCAAGTATAAAAAGTCCAAAATCAAAACTCGTTAATATGAGGACAATTTGTTAAACTGAGTTCAAATTCTTTTAAAATTATAGAGATCAAAACTAAATTTTGATTAACCTGTGAGGGCCAACAATAGTAGTAACTCCGTTTTAAAAATCATATGACACAAAGTCCTTTACTATCCCCTCTTTTCACTTTCTCATCATATTCATTTTATAGAAAAACATAAACTATGTGTTTTTATAAAATGAATGTGACAAGAAAAACAAAATCAAGAAATTATTGAAAAATTAACACAAAAAACCAGTATTGAGAATTAATTTTTTGAATGATTTTAAAATTTGATATTTGAATCAAATTTAAGAAATTGAATTTTATTAATTATAAAATTAAATTGAAAAATTTAAAGGAAAACCATTTTGTAGGTACTTATAGTTTTACTTAATTTTTAATTGGGTACCTATATCTTCTCTCTCTCTCTCTCTCTGTTTTTTTTTTTTTTGGTTGAAAAATAATCATTCAACTTTATTCCGTTGCTACTGTTGGCCCCTATACTTCAGGAAATACTTTCAAGGGCCAACATAATAATAAACAACGTTCAAATAGAAAAACCTTCAGGGATATTCTGTAAACGATTTTCTTTGAGGGCCAAAACGATTTTCTTTGACAAATTCAATTTATGCTGTAGAGGGAGGATGGATTTTCCATTTTGCTGTGAGGGAACCAACTTCTGCCATTCGATTCGCTTCTTTGTTAGCTATAGCTGGATAGGAAAACAAATGGGCCTTTACCTATTTTCAATGGGCTCGCTCGGGTTTGGGCTTATGAAAACTTTCAAAGCTGTGGATTTTGATGTGAGAGCTTTCAATCATTTGATCTAAATCACTCAACGAGTGACACGTAGCTCCGCTCCAATTACGCTACTCTCTTCACATGACCAACGCACCTTATGTCTTTTTACATCTTTCATATCCACAATTAGAGGGATGAGACATTTTTTTAATTTTTTTATATATTATATTTATTTAGATTTAAATTACGTGATCTTTTTCGGAATGTTTTTTGGACCGGGTATCTCAAATTAATTAATTTTAGGATATTGGTATTACAGGGAGAAACATTTCGAATGCAGGACGAAAATTAATTAATTTGAGATTTTGGGTGTAAAAAAATTCTAGAAAATCATATATAATTTAAATCTAAATAAATATATTATATAATAATAATAATAATTAAAAAAAAAATGTGTTCATCCCTCTAATAGAGGGACAAGCACATAAGGTGCACATAAGGATGTGCACCTAATGTGAACCCATGACCAACAGGGTGATCTATGCACAACTTAGAAACACACTGCCACATATTATCAAATAATCCTACTGTTCTGGAATCCCCACCACCACCAACCAATTAATTAGCATTTCGCGTTAGAAAATCCAATTAATTAAAACAAAGGTTTTTTATATATATATTTATATATAAACAAAGATGTGTTACGTTAATTACACAATACATTTAAACTACAAAATAGAGGAACTAATGAGGCACATGTTAAATCTTCTTCACACTTTATGTTATTTCTCTGACTTGCATGCGTATGCATCTCACTCCCAACATGGAATAGTATTTACTCTTTATGAAAGATTGTAGTTTCATGCAAATTTTCTAACCTACATTCTGATCAAATCATAGTTGGAATCCTTAAGAAGCATACTGCTAGAAGCTAAGGTTTTGTTATGGTTTTCATGTGATGATGGGCCATCCCTTGCTTCAACTATGCGCTACCCAGCTCAAAAGCTGGGTAGTATGGGAAGAAGGGATGGGTAGGTAGCCCCTCCTTTGCTGAAAAGCTTCAGGGGATTAAGTGTGATGGGAAGGAAGATGGGCGTATAGAAGGTGTTGCTGACTTAACGGATGATACAATGTCTGAAGAAGAACCAGATGACAATATGGATTGTGAGCCACTTTGCAAGATACGTAAGGATCCTAACCGGAATTTTCCTACCTTTTCTTTCTCTGAGAAAATGAAAAGGAGATTATATAAAGCATGGGATAAAGCTGTGATTGTGAAGCTTCTTGGCCGGAATATTGGCTATAAGGTTTTGCTGTCGATTCTCCAAACCCTTTGGGCTAAGAAGGGAGTCATCAGCTTAATCAATATAGGGAATGGGTTCTTTGTAGTCAAGATGACAAACAGGGATGATTATTTCAATGCACTCACAGGCGGTCCGTGGATGCTCTTTGACCATTATCTTTCTGTCCGACCATGGGAACCCCAGTTCCAACCGAAGCGTGCAACCATTGATAAGGTGGCGGTCTGGGTTCGTCTGCCTAGTGTGGTTATGGAATATTATGATAAGGAGGCACTTACTTGGATCGGTGACAGAATAGGGGAGACTATAAAGATAGATATTAATACATCGGGGCAGTTACGGGGTCACTATGCGCGTATCTGTGTTTTAGTTGACCTAAGTAAACAACTGATGTCGGGCTTTTGCTTGGATGGGGAGGATTATGATGTGGAGTATGAGGGGCTCCATGGACTCTGCATCAACTATGGAGTATATGGGCACAAGATGGAGAGCTGTGCATCTGGACGTGTGACTGTGAAAGCAGGGGAAGCTAAGGGTGATGCTAATACGATTTTAGAAGTTGAGGATGATACAAAAAAGGCTAGTAAGAGTGATGACTCAGAGGTATGGAAAGTGGTGCAAAAGCCAATCAGGAAGAAAAAAGGGGGTCCTGAGAAAAAACCTGACTCTGATCGGCAACAGGGAAATGGATCCCGTTTTGACATTTTGGCCGCCGGTGTGGAGGAGGGTAAGGTTGTGGAAATTGAGGGGAATATGAAGGATAAAGTGGTCAATTTCAACGCTGACATTTCGACTGTCAAGAAGCAGAGGTTGGTGAAAGATGTACGGAGGAAGAAGGGTAAGGACGGATCCCAAAGGAAGAGAACAAATAGGGAGATTTCTAAGGAAGTTGGGAAGTCCGAGGTGGCGGTTAGGCAGGACCTACGTGGGGATAAGCGAACTAGAGATAGGGTTCAGAGGGAAGAAAATGGCGGTGATCTATTGAGGGAATCTTATGTGGTACAAGCTCATGGGGAAATTAATATTGTGCAAAAATCAGATACACTGGATGTGGTCTTGGACTCGCCTGTGGATAGGGAATTGGGCTTGGTGGTTTTTTCAAGCCAACCTCACGACCCGGGGAGGTAGATAGGGCGAATGGGCCGAATGGAAGATTTTGGGCCGACACAGATGATCCTGAGATTGACATTGTGGCTGAAACACCTTTGGAGGCTATGGACCATAGCGATTCTGCTGGTGGTGAGAACGTGGCGATGCCTAAGGAGGCTGTGGTGTGTGGTGTTGGGCCAACAAACCAAGTGATTTAATTTTTTCTGGACTTTGATTTTAAATTTCCATTATGGTAAATATCATCTATTGGAATGTTCGTGGAGCATGTGGGAGTAGTCTAAGCCGGAATCTCCGTATCCTCTGTCGTCGGAGGCGTCCTTCCTTAATCATATTATCGGAAACGAAGTGTGAGACGGAGGATCGACTCAAATGTTTGCTTAAGCTTGGGTTCGATGGTATGTGCTTTGTGCCTAGCTCTGGTCGATCTGGGGGAATGGTAGCAGTGTGGAGTAAATCTGAGGTCACTATCGCTGTTGAGCGCTCTGGCCGCCAGTTCATGCATTTGATTTGCGACTATGGAGGTGGCACAAAATTCCTTCTGTCTGCTATTTATGCTCTTCCTAACGCCACTGATAAGCAAAGGCTATGGGATGATCTGGAATATGTCGCTTCAACAGTTGAGTTACCGTGGGTCACAATGGGAGACTTCAATGATATACTCTACGCTTCGGAAAGAACCGGAGGGAGTCGGCCGAATGAATCTAGAATCAGTCTCTTCAGTGATCGCATTCAGCGATGTCAGTTGCAAGACCTGGGCTCGGTTGGTCCTAAGTTCACTTGGCGTGGGTCGAAAGTGGTGGGCTGTCGTTGGTTGTTTGGGAGACTGGATCGTGCTCTGGCTAATGAGAAATTTGTGCTGGAAATCTCTAATTGCGCCATTAAGGTATTGACCCGAACCCTGTTTTCTGATCATAACCCTATCTGTCTGGAATTAGGGGATTATGTTGATAGGAATAATAGGGATCGGTGTTTTAGATTTGAAGCCATGTGGATTCAACATGAAAATTATAAAGAGTTTGTGGAAGGGGAGTGGGCTGTTCAGGGAAACTTAGAGCATTCGCTCTCTAGTTTACAGTGTTCCTTGGGAACCTGGAATCGTAATGTTTTTGGGATGGTTGAGAGGAAGAAGCAATCCCTCTTAAATAGACTTGCGGGTATCCAAGAATCTCCCTCTTACCCTCATTCTGATTTTTTGTGTAATCTAGAGTTTGAGTTGCAGGGTAATCTGGAAAGAATTCTGAAACTAGAGGAGATAAAATGGTTTCAAAAGTCTAGAGCGACTTGGGTTGCGAATGGGGATCGTAATACTAGATTTTATCACATTAAATCTAAAATACGAAATAGAAGGAATAAGGTTGCCATGTTGAAAAATGATGAGGGAGTATGGATTGATAACTCTACTGATCTGGAATCCTTAGTTGTTGGTCATTTTAAGAAGCTTTTTGTTCAATTCCTAGCTCTGGAGTGGTTGAGACTAGAGTGAGTTTCCCTTTAAATGACCCATTAATATTGGAAAATATGTCCGCACTTCCTGGTGAAGAGGAAATCAAGAGAGCTCTTTTCTCTGTGGGTTGTTATAAAGCTCCGGGAATTGATGGGTTCCCTGCTATATTCTATAAGTCCAACTAGGCTACTACAGGCCCAGCTCTTTGTCAGTTTGTGAGAGGTGTGTTCAGTGGTAGTCGCTTGATTGCTGATGCTAACAGGACCCTGATTTCTTTAATCCCCAAGACTGAACATGTTGAGTTAGTTTCCCATTTTAGACCGATTGCCTTGTGTACGGTTCACTATAAGTGTGTGGCTAAAATTATTGCTTTTCGAATGAGAGAGGTAATGGCTGATTTAATCTCCCCTTTTCAAGCTAGCTTCATAAAAGGAAGATGTATTCAAGATAACATCATTGTTGGGCAGGAGATCCTTCACATAATGAGGAAAAATAGAAGTAAAGGAGGGCTCATGGCAATGAAAGTTGACCTTGAGAAAGCTTATGACCGTGTTAGTTGGGAGTTTTTGAAGCAAGTTCTTATTGAGGCTAGATTTAATGATAAGTTTGTGGACTTAATTATCAATTGTGTTTCTTCTGTTTCTTATAATGTAATTTGGAATGGATCCAAAACTGATTTCTTTTCCCCATTTAGAGGACTAAGGCAAGGAGACCCCATTTCCCCTTTGCTTTTTGTTCTTTGCATGGATAAATTATCTCATATTATTTGTGATGTTGTGGAAGAAAATATTTGGAAACCTATCTTTGTCACTAGAGATGGTCCGAAAGTGTCTCATTTAATGTTTGCTGATGACTTGTTATTATTTGGAGTTGCTTCTGTGACTCAAGCTGAGTGTATGGTGAGGTGTATTCATGATTTTATGGTGGCTTCTGGGGGAAAGGTCAATAATGCTAAATCGTCAATTTTTTTCTCTCCTAGAGTTCCCTTGAGAACAAAACGGAGGATTCTTGATATTACTCAGATGCAGTGTTCTAGTGAAATAGGAAGATACCTTGGATTTCCTCTGTCTTGTAATAGGAAAAGGAAGGAGACTTTTCAGTATATTGTAGACAGAGTTTGAGCTAAGCTTAGTGGATGGAAGGCTAAATCCTTATCTATGGCCGGGAGGATCACTTTAGCAAAGTCAGTGATTAGTTCTGTGCCTTTGTATCCGATGCAAGTTTCGAGGATCCCTAAGAGTGTGTGTTTGGAAGTTGAACGTCTTCAGAGAAACTTCATATGGGGCCATGATGATAGCACTAGAGGAGCTCATTTAATTAGTTGGGAGCAAATTACTCAGCCTAGGGACTATGGGGGACTGGGGATCAAGCGTCTTAATGTAATGAATCAGGCCTTCGGCGCCAAATTAGCTTGGAAGCTGGTCATGGGTGCTGATGGTTTGTGGGCTGATGTCCTAGCTCAACGTTATATGTTTCGTGATGAGGAATCACTTTTATCCTATCAACGTGGGGATTCGAGTGTATGGAAGTTTATTTGCTCTCAGGCAATTATAGTCGATAAAGGGTCTATTTGGCAAGTTAGGAATGGTCTTTCTGTGAGCTTTTTCCATGATTGCTGGGTTGGTCATGAGATTAAACTGCATGACTTTTGTTTAAGACAGATTTCTGAGGATGAGGGTAACTCAGTGGTGGCAGATTGGGTGGTAGGAGACAGGTGGGATTTTGTTAAGCTAGCGTCGGTTTTAACTCCTGCAGGTATTCATAGGGTTACTCCTATATTACCTCCTAAATCAGTTGGTGCAGATGACGCTCTGATTTGGGGGGCTTCGACTGATGGTTCTTTTTCCATTAAAAGCTCCTACTTCCTTATTGAGCCTATAGTCTTGGCTAACTATGATTATCTTTTCAGAATTATTTGGAATTGGAAAGGAACTGAAAGAATTAGGCTATTTTTGTGGAGAGTGGCCTTGAACAGACTGCCTACAAATGTTTGGAGGAGTTCTTGGTCTCCCACCTCTGCTGTTTGTGGATATTGTAGTGCTGATTTGGAGGACATTTTAAATGTTTTAAGGGATTGTCATTTTGCTAAATGTATGTGGTTAAATTTGATTGAGCCCAGGTATATTCAGTTATTCTTCTCTGCTAGTTTGAAAGACTGGTTAGTTCTGAATCTCTGTAAGAGTGTTGGTAAGGGTTGGGGAGCTTGCTGGAAATTAGTGTTTGCTGTTAGTATTTGGAAATTATGGGGGTGGAGAAATTGTAGTGTCTTCAATAATCATTTTAGAAGGCCTAATAATCCTGCTCTTGTCATTAATCTGGAATGGTTTAATTATTCGAATGGTTCTTCTGCTGTTTCCAATATCAATCCCACTGATGGCGTCCTTGGTACAAGTTGGGCAAAGCCCCCTTTTGGGTGGTTTAAGTTTAATGTAGATGGAGCTAGGGCACTACTTTCTTCCCTAGCTGGATGTGGGGGAGTGTTGAGGGATTGGAATGGTAAATGGATTGTGGGCTTCTCTAAAGTTCTAGGCGAGTGTCAAGTCCATGTTGCTGAAGAATGGGCATTATATGAAGGGCTGCGAGTGGCTTGGGAATTGGGAATTAAGAAATTGGTGGTGGAATCTGATGCTGTGGCAGTTGTGAGTTTGATTAAGGAAGGGGAGCAAAATTCTGGGAGCTCGATTATTTTGGAGATCAGGGATATGTTGAAATGGAACTGGCAGGTGTCCATAGAGATCATTCCTAGGATGGCTAATAGAATTGCTGATGCTTTGGCAAAGATAGGTATTTCACATTCTGGAATTTGTAATGTTTGCCCTTCTCAGTTGAGATCTTGGGTTGAACAGGAGTGTATGGGATTAATTTCCCCTCTTATGTAATGTTTCATCTAATATAGGCTTTTAAGCCATCCTTCTTATCAAAAAAAAAAAAAAAAACAAGATCATAGGCCTTCAATTACATCAAAGTATGTAGTCATTAAAAATTCAATCAAACTATTAATTTATGAAGAATATCAAACACCACTTATATATGCTAAGTGTAAGAAATATAACTAACCCAAAAAAAATGATAAACAAACTTCTCTTTTGGCTTATAACTTGCATTTCTTTTCCCACTAATTTTTTTTTAAAGCAACAACACCAAAGTTGTAGCTTTATCAGTCAAGTATCCTCACGTTGCATAAAGTTATATAACCACATATAAGAGTACACATAAGTATGTAACACCCCAAATTTCGTAGCATAAATCGTGCGGTGACACGTGGTTTTATAAAAATTATCGAGTTTTGAGGTGCTACTGACTTAGCGTTTTGCGGAAACGGAGAGCATGTACTAAAAATTTGAACAACGAATTTAACAATGAGTAACTGATATAAAATACTCAGACATATGATGATGCCTGACGTATACTGATATATATATTACAAAATCTCCCGAAGGAATTATTCATATGATACAGTAGTACAAAGCTCTATAATTACATTTCTTCTATGTAACTATACCCTCTTCAACCAAGCCTTGAGTAGACTTGGGGCATAGAACCTAACTCGGTTAGATCATCCCATTTGGCCAGGCTGGGTAGGTCTAGTGGGAGTCTCACCGTGCTAGGGTGACCGATTGGTGAACCACATAGACGACCCTTCTAGTTTAAGCACCAAATGATGTGAAGTAACTTTATTAGATTCATGCAATACGGTAGGTTCTGTTGACTTTCTTCTCACATTTCCTTTGACCGGTGCCTTCTCACGGCTCCATTTACTGGTGTTTATCTACGGCTCCATCCCCTGGTGCCTCCTCTGGTTCATGACCCTTTCCTGTCTATCCATTCAGATTGAGGTCCAAAGCCCAATGGACCTCAGGTAACGGTTAACCTCATGCTTATGTAAACAGTATATGTATGACAGGTATTCATGACATTTTCACAATAATCACTACAAAAGCCCATAACAGATGTAGGAAAAACATAAATCAGATATGTAAGGAAATAACAATACACAACCCCTGCAGTATGTTTGTTACCCCAGTCTGCACACTCTCCAGTGCCACGATGTACAGTCGTGTCCATAGCGCTAGGAAAACTCTCAACGGTGTTAACAATACCATAACCCGTGTACTCATGATTGTATCAAAAACAGTTAAGACAGAGTCTTAGTTCATGAACACAGCAATCATATATAAGCATATCATAAGCATCAGAGTTAGTGTTACAGTACGCGAACATATCTTCCTTCCTTCCATGTGAATAGTAGTTACTATTCACGTATACGGTACTATTCATGTATACGGTACTATTCACGTATACGGTACTATTCATGAATAGTAATACGCCCGTCCATCAAATCTGTCTCCGGAATCCTCGGATATCCTTCGTTGATGGTACTTCTAAGACGTTTTACGAAAAACGGTATTTTTGCCCGACAACAATGTACGACGCGATGCGATTATCACCGATATCCTATAAGGATAATAATTATCAATATCTAGCAAGTATAACAGGCATTTTAGGTACAAATTACCATTTTGCCCCTGACTCCCTAATCGACGGAATTTCGCCAGAGCTTCGCTACTTTGATCCGATCTTTCCAAAATTTTGACATATCTCCTTTCCCAGTATATTTTCGAAATAAATACCATATCTACCCCTAAACATGATATCTAGACTATCTGGGAAATTAAAGATTTACCTAGCATTTCTACTATATCTACCGAAAGAACTACTAAAGCTTAAGACTAAGGATCGAAGAACTTACCCAGGGCTTCGCTAGATTTTCTCCAGACTCCTCCTTCTCTCTAACCTCTCTCTAGAACATGGTTTTGGTGTGAGAAATGAGAAGAAGTGAAGCCTCTATTTATAGGGAGGAAAATGGGTCCTTATGTGTAATTTTCTCCTTTGGGTCCTTTTAGGTAATTTTTCCCGAGCCAAATTTTCAAACCTCCCGTGACTCTTCACGTGAAGAAGGCAGAAATAATTTTCCATGGGTCCCACACCTTTATGTGACTGTACCGATAAAGTTCCACTTTAACGAAATTCATTTCCGGTTGCTAGATCAGTCACTAACATCCTTAAATTTTGAGTATACTTTTTGGTTGGTAGCAGGATACCGAGATTTATGGTCTAATTAGACTTCCCTGGTTGGACTAAACTTATTCTTCAGTGTTAGCAAAAATAACCTTCACGGTCTTACTTTCGAGGTTAAATTATGTGGGTTCCGGATAAGTCCTTATATTTTCTCCGGGATTTCCACATCTTCACAACTATTCCATATAGCGTTCTTCGAATGAAGTGGGAGAAAGAATATTATATTATTATTCAAATAGTAAATTACTATTGAGTGGGTCCCGCGTGCTAAATTTTCAACCTCTGCCGGCAGAGGAGAAATAATTTGATGTGGGTCCCACATGAATAGTAAATACGTATTTATGAATAGTGAATACATATTTTTGTATAGTAAATACTATTCATGACTCAATAAAATACTGATCCCGATTTTGTCACTTTCAAAAATAGGGCCTAGTAGTCTCCCAAAAATAGGCAAATTCTCAAATATAGGGTTCCAGATAAACAAGTATCCGGGTATTACAAAGTACACATTACATTTAAATTGCAAAACAAAAGAAGTAATTAATTAGCACATGTAAATTGTTCTTCACACTTTATGTTATTTCTCTGACTTTGCATGTGCATGATTATTACTCCCTGCATCGAACAATATCTACTCCTTTTATGAGAGATTGTAGCTTCATGCAAAGTTTCCAACCTAGTAGAAATCTTTCAGAAGCCAACCAAATGAAGAGAAATATTTACTTGGAATGGAAATAAAGGAATCATCAGTGGATGCTTAATCCATTGCTTCAACTCTTTGCTTTGCACTTTGACATGAGAATGAAGAAGAAGCTAAGGTTTGGCTATGGTTATCTTGTGATGATGGACAATCCATTGCTTCAACTCTTTACTCCACACTTTGGTGTGATTTTGTAGAAGAATCAAAGGTTTGACTATGGCTACCTTTAGCTGATTGTATATCAAAGGCGTTGAATCTCTCATTTTGGCCACACTGCCGATGCTTGGTTACCGACGCTTGAATCGGTAACTTTCCTTCAAGCATGCCAACAACAGAGGACATGGATGGTCTTAGAGTTGGAGATGGGTTAGTACATAGGAGTGCCACCTCCAACATTATCATGGCTTCATGTGATGAGTATCTTGAACCCAAATTTGGATCCACCAGCTTAATAAGATTTCCTTGCTCTTGAAGAACATAGGCCTTCAATTACATCAAATATGTAGTCATTACAAATTCGATCAAACTAATAATTAATCAAGAATATCAAACACCAGTTATATATGCTAAGTGTAAGAAATATAACTAACCTAATCAAGAAGATAAACAAACTCCTCTTTTGGCCTATAACTTGCATTGCTTTTTCCATTAACAATTTCTAAAGCAACAACACCAAAGCTGTAAACATCTACTTTATCAGTCAAGTATCCTCCATTGCATATTCAGGAGCCATATAACCATTGATAATAGAACATATAATATTAACAGTCAAGTCAATAGACAAGGTATGTGTAAACATATATAGTCTAAGAAGAAAAAACCTATTAATACTCTCTGTTTGTGAGCATTTCAAATGGTTGGTGGATCAGGCCTCCTCATATCATATTTTCTTCCAGAAAGTGAGAAATGATATAGCGAAAAAATGTATAAGAGTACTCACATTGTTCAAGCTATTCTTGTGCTAATATAAGTATTCTCATCTTCGTCAAGCTTGGCTAAGCCAAAGTCTGAGATCCCGGCATTCAAATTCTTGTCAAGTATGACATGTGTTGCCTTAATATCCCTATGCACAATTTTCAACCTTGATTCCTCATGAAGATAAGCTACACCTCTTGCTATGCCTACACATATTTTCATTCTTGAAGGCCAGTCCAAGGGTATTTTTCGTCCTTGGCCACCTAACATTAATATAAATGACATCTTAACTTAAATAGAACTAAATTAAAGAATACTATCAAGTCCGTCAATAAAATTTAAATATGTGCAGAAGTTGTTTCAAACGAGTATATTGGTTTGGATAAAAAAAAGAGAGCTGAAAATACATCATCTAAATTTGTCTTTTAAAAGATAAAGATGTACTAAAAGGGTTTAACAAATAATTTATCACACGATTTTATATTTTCTACAAAAGTATCGTAAAACAATAAAAGAGAGACAAAAAAAAACTAAAATACATAAATAAAATCTATTTCATTTATTGATATACTCAATCAATTTTATCTTTCCATATAATAACGTATATGGTGATTTTTTACTCAAGAATTCAAATAATCCTTACCAAAAAGTGTTAGTATTTAGGTGTCCTAGAGACAATCCATAAGGACAGATCAGCACATTTTTCTACGTTGTAGTATTTCATAAATGAGCATATTTTATCTTTATCATATTTATGTCTCACCTTTATTTTAAAGTAAATATGTGTTTGAAGATAAAAGCCCTAGGAATAGAATATGTGTTAATCTCGAGGATCAATAATAAGAGATCATGATCATGAGGACTCGAGAACACTGTATATCTATTACCTAAAATTTGTTCCTATTCTTGAATCACCAAGAAAGGGCATTGATGATCTCAATAAGACTAGTACGACATCGTCTACTTGTATAGAGATACAAGGTAAGGACCTCATGGAATGCAGGCATGGTGATGCCTTAGCTGATGTCGTGGGTGGATCTGTTGGAGAACAGATAGAACTGAACAGACCCACCGAGAGACTCCACAAAGATTCATTGTAGAGAGTATCATTGGATATGTAAAGTCTCTCATCGTTTGGTAGCGCGGATCGTCCTAGACTTAAGGATGTCATCGAACACTATGTCCTAGGGTTATACTTTGACTGTACAACTCTATCCGCTTGAAAATGAGGAGAACAGTGTACTCTTGGGTGTAACTCGAATATATAAGTATAGATGGATATCTTTGAGAGGACTCACGAGTCCCTACAAGGGATTAGTCATTCACAAGACCGGTAGAGCTTAGATAGCTTCTAATTAACTCGGAGTCTCGTGCAAGACATGCAAGTGATCATGAAGAGTCATGATCTATTGTAGAGTTAATATAAGAAGATTCCTAGTTCGTGAATTAGCTACATTTAGTCAATTAAGAGAGATGATACTCTATCTTTGCTCTCGACTAAATGTGAATGAAGATGTGAGGAATGATGCATGCACGGTATCCAAATATGAAAGGTAGATCACTTGATCAACTCAATTAGTTCTGGGGCCACAGAGCATTGCTAGTGTCTTATGAGATCATTAAATAAATTGGGCCCGTTAAAGGAGTTTTAATTGGTTCAAGTTTATTTATGTCAGTGACTAATTGGGCCTAATGGGTCACACACAAAGGTTATTCCCGATTGTTTAGAATTAGCAAACTTGGACCAATAGTTGTTATTGGGCTTTATCAAGAGTAAATGTGTAATTGAGTTGGAGTGGGACTCCAAACCCAATGAGGAGATTTGAATTTTAATTCAAAAAGGATAGGTTATAAAAGATAATTCTGAATTATCTAATATATATATATATATATATATATATATATATATATATATAAAGATCCAATAATGATTGGATGAAGATAGGAGAAATAATAAATGAGGATTGATTTAAAATGATTTTGAATTTTAGTTTAAGAGATGAATGTGATTCATCATCTTAAATTATTATTCAATATTCAAGATATGAATTTAATTCATTACGATTTGGATTTTCCAATTCAAGTTTGGATTGGGCTTTTCTTGTGAGCACTTAAAATAGGGTTAGACTCTTATAAAGTGATGATTTTTATGTGCCCTTTTTATGGACGTTTTTTGAAGAAAAAATGGGAATTTAATGTGACTTGGTTGACAAGATATGAATATGATTCATCATATTAAATTCAATCAATCAATCAAGATGTGAATTTAATGTGACTTGGTTGACAAGATATGAATATGATTCATCATATTAAATTCAATCAATCAATCAAGATATGAATTTGATTCATCATCTTAAATCCAATCAATCAATCAAGATATGAATTTAATTAATTGTGAATTGGATTTTCCGATTCAAGCTTGGATTGGGCCTTTCTTGTAAGCACTTAAATTAGGGTTAGACTCTTATAAAGAGCACCAGCAAGATTGTTGTTATGCATGTACTCATATATTAGCAACAATTGATTTCCTTCAACGTAACAAGCCAACAACCATAAAGCTTTACAAGCGGGGACGGAGCTTGAGAAAAATATTTGGGGGGCCAAATGTATACTCATTAGCTAATTAAAAAGAAAAAAATATTTGGGGGGTCAAATGTATACTTTTTTGGGGTAAATGTATAATTTTTTGAGGCAAATGTATAAAAAAATAATAAAAAATCATTCAATTTTTAGGATTGTTTTTTTTTTTGGGGGGCCATGTATGTTAAAAGCTCCGTCCCGTTTACAAGGTTTGGGTGTTTCAAAGCGAGATATCATTCCAACTTCATTTAAAAATTCATGATTCCCTTGCTTTGATTTGGAGGAAAGCTGCTTCACGCCTATGACAACACCATCTCGATAGTACTCTCTACAATTGAATCAATATTTTAGTCTCAAGTTTCATAATCTTTCTTAAGCATAATCAATTAATACATCCTAAAGATCTTTATAAGTGTATTCAGTTATTTAATCTTTTGTTAAATATGAATACGTCACATTAATGGTTACCTTCTATATTCCACCCAAAAAAAAAATACCTTGTATACCGGTCCAAAACCTCCTTCACCAATATTATTTTCTGGGGTAAAGTTGTTGGTGGCATCTTTGATTTGTTTTAAAGAGAAATAACCTGTGTTTAGATCTAAAAATTTTGCATAAAAAAAAGAGTCATTATAAATAAAAGAAAAATATAATGAAATTATAGGAAACGAGAGATAATTACATATACGCAAAAATTACTATCTATTCATTTGAACTTGCACGTTAGAGTTTAGTCATATGAAAATCATGTTTTTTTTTTACTATATTATACCAAATTATCAATAAATTTATCAGCTTTATATTATTTTATTTTTCGATGTTACATTTATCTTTTGAATCTTTGCCACCTACAAAACCCATATTTCGAAGAATGAATACTATTGGTATGATGAGGAACACACATGATCCAACCACAATTCCAGCAATGGCTCCCGCAGAAATCCCAGGAATTTTGAAGTCTACAAAACAAAGTAGTATCGCATATATGATTCATAACAAAATAAAAAAAAAATGTCATCACTTAGGCTTAAGATAGAAAGAGAGCGAACCAAGTAAATATGATATTTGACTTACTTGGTGTGACTGAAATAGCAGATATAAGAGGTCCATATACACTAAGGAACAGAGACCGTTCCTTTCCCAGCCCAATATAAATGAATATCCAAGGTGTTTTTATTGACATCAACGTTGAAGTCTTTAACAATGCCCTTACCAACGCTATCAGCTTCCTTCATAATGTTGAAGTCACACAAATATTTCCTACCCTGTCAAGATATACATACAAAAGTTTCAGCCTTTCACAACTTTTGCTAAATACATAGTAAAAACAGTTGAAAGGGTGTTGATTATCGCATTGATCCTTTAAGAAGAGAGAGAAAGAGATTAATGGGACCAACTTAACATTTAAGTCTTACCATAAATATGGCTCGTCTTTTGTAACATCCCATTTTCAAAAGCAGTATAATTTTTTTTTTCATCAGAGTAGAGCATCGGAGCAATTGAGTAACTGATACATATATTTCAAATGCCGTAAGTCCGGGCGATTACAATAACGAGGACATTGTTTTCGGACGTCTAACGTCGGTGTAACTACAAAAAACATAAGAAGTCTTCGGTAGGGTCTTTATGCGGCACGCTTGCCTTTCTCCTCGATCCTCGGTCCTCCCGAACCCGACGCTATGTTAAGAGCTGAGGTCCAATGCACCGGACCCGGGTAACGGTTAACCTCATGTTTACATACATCATATAAGTACTACGATATTCATGGAATTTTGACGACACTTACTACGTTCAAAGTAGGGTATACATAATCGATATATATATGGCAATAACAATACAAATCGGATGTAAGGTTAAGGCACAAGGAGAAATGTACATGATCAGATATGCACGGCAATAACAATACGATCGGATGTAAGGTTAAGGCACAACATGTAATCGGACATAATCGGATATGGACGGCAATAACAATACGATCGGATGTAAGGTTAAGGCACAAACAAATAAAAAATACAGCATGACAGAGGAAAATACATATATGCATACAATAACCATCAGAGTTAGTGTTACAGTATGCGAACGTACCTTCGTTGTCGACTACGGTACGTTTTACGGAAAACGGTAATTTTTGACAGCGGGTGAAACAGCGGTACGACGGCGGTACAACAGCGGTCCGATTATCTCAGATATCCTATAAGGATAACATTTATCAACTTCTAGCACTATAACAGGCATTTTAGGTACAAATTACCATTTTGCCCCGAACCCCTAATCGACGGAATTTCGCCGAGCATTTGTTTTCGCTCTATCTCTCCGAATTTTGACAGATCTTTTCCCTCATCATATTTTCGAAATATGTATCATATTTACCCCTAAATATGATATCTAGACTATCTTGAAAATTTAAAGATAAATCTAGCATTCCTACTATATCTACCGAAAGAACTACCGAAACTTAAGACTAAGGACCGAAGAACTTACCCGAGACTTTGCTCGACTTTCTCCGAGCTTCTCTCTCTAACTTCTCTCTAAGAGGCAGATTTTTGGTGTGAAAAATGATGAAGGTGCTCATGCCTTTATATAGGCAAAAATTGTGCCACTTTGGTAATTTCCATATTCCAAATCTTGTAATTTTCTCTTACCTTATAACCAAGTAAAATAAAGGCTAAATGGTGGTTAATTCTTGACCATGCAGCATGTTGGTCGACATTAGGGAGTGATGTGGCAGCAAGTCATTGGTCCAAGAGTGGTGAGTCAACTTGCTTTATGGCCGGTTCGCAGATTTTCCCTGTTCGGTCTCCGTTTCGCGTCTTTTCGGAGAAATCTCAAAATTTTGGATTCATAACTTTGAAGATATTCTCTTCCTCATCAATAATATCTAATTTAACTTAGATTTCGGTCCCTTACTGTGGTTCCAATGATCAGTTGAAGTTTTCTCGAAAAACGTGTCCGAACACGTCCGGTGTCGGAAATCGCTTTCGGAATCATCAATCTCTGGATAATAATTCACGATTCCAAATATGTCCAGATAATTATAAACTCATCTCTAGATGTTGAGTTATAATTATTTTCTTCAAATTCCAAAATATGACCATCCGCATTTTTCCCTATTCCGTCTTATTAGGAAAATGCGCTACGCACCTCGGAATTTACTTAGGAAGAGGTCACTTAAAGGTAAAAACTCACTGATCAATATTTTACCTTGACTTTGGAATTCCTATTCCTGGTTCTCTAGATAGGATCCGTTTCCTATTTATTAAATTACTATTCATCCTATTCAATTATATAATATTATAACATGTGCTTTAATATCATGATATTAAATTTTTCACTCTTATCTTCCATTTGTTTGTCCATTTTCGGCTGAGCACTTTTTTTTTTGTTTTGTAAATATTTTCCATGATTTATTTAATTACATAATTAATTACTTAATGAAATTTTTATCAAAAAATTCCACAAAATTCTCTTATTGGTCCATTCTTGCATTTAGGCTTAAAAATACCTAAACTCAACTATTTTTCACAAAAATCTCCAATTAATTAATAAATATATTTTTACTAATTTCCAACTATTTTCCACTAATTTTTGAGCCTCACATAATTATCTCTAAATTTCCTTTGCTCGACTTAAGTAATTAGCCGTAAATTACTTAATTACCTTATTATCACTAGTTGATAATTTTATTAATTAGAATGCCCCATTACCTCCAAACTCTTGCATTAACACTTGTGTTTCCATGTCTCTTGTATTATTCTATAATTTACAAGGGTATTATTGTCATTACAATACTTTTTGGGCATTCTTCTTCAATTTCTCCAAGTTCGTAATTTATTAAATTACCATAATTAGAGATAATATACTCTCATAATTCAAATAATTATTTCATTACCTTTTAGGATTTTTCACCATTTTCCTAAGTTATTTACCCTTCCTAGGGGTATTTTTGTCATTTTGGCACTTTGGCCCTTAAATTCCCTAATTCAAATTTCAGGGTATTACATCTTTAATTCTTTAAAATTATTCCCTTCTTTCCTTTTTATAGGAAACAACTACTAAAATCACGTGGTTCAAAATATTAGTTAAAAGCAATAAATGTGTCAAATATGCATTTTTATTTCTATTTATACCTTGGCAATTCGGGCAAGCCGTCATAGCCCACGGGCCAAATAGGGGCAGGCTTGTACAACCCGCCCCTTGGGGGCCTGGTAGCCCGCCAATTTTTTTTTTTTTTTTTTTTTTTTTAAAAAAACTTATCACTTTTTTACATAAAATTTCATTTCCTTTCTCTTTCACCCACTCACATCACACTCCTTTGCTTTTATAAGTTTGTGTTAGGCAGCCATTTTTACCGACTTTTTTTTTCACTCACTCACATTACAAAACACATATAAACACCTCTCTTTTAAATTTAATAATAGTTAAATAAATAAATAAAATATGAAAATGAAAGTGTCAAATAAAAAAGTATGAGAAATTAAAGTAGTTAAACACAGCAACAAAGAAAAGGAGACAAGGGTATCTAGGTTTTTTTCCGTGCTTGATGAGATCGTGAAGCCTTTGGTCCGTCCGAGTTTGAACGCCTCGGCCTTCACCGTCTGTTCGTCTTTTGAATGCCTCGGCTCCGCCGATTAGGTTTGGGTCTACCCGATTCCAAGCTTCATCCGGGTAGGGAAGGTCTCTATGAAAAAGAACTGGATTGGTCTCGGCTCTGCAAGGGGGTTTAGGTTCAAATATGAAGATGAGGTTTTGGCATTTGGAGGAATTGGGAGGTGTTTGTGGAGATGTATGCAGTGGTGGGTGTGCTATAATAGATAGCACAGGAGTGTGATACCATCACACTCCAGTGTGATATTATCTTTATTTTTTTTTTACTTCTCAATTTCATTTTAATATTGTAATAAAATATAAGAAAAAAAGATCTCATTTTCTTTTCTATTTCAATATTGATCATGATTATTTATTAAAATTAATAATCATCATTGAAATTAATAATAAAATTATAAAATCTTATACCCATAATAAATAATAAATATTCCTATTTGAAATTTAAAAATTAAATAGAAAAATGAAATTGATATGTATAAATTAGAAATCCATTTTTAAATTTTAAATATTATAAAAAAATTATAACGGGTCAGCTTATCACATTGGACTGTGAAGTTTGTATGTGAGGACAACAATGAATGTGTGTGAGGAGGACATCATACTTGAGTGTGATGTTATCACACTCGAGTGTGCCAACGTGGCTGTCCAACTTGACATTCTACATGTTAACTAATCCTATGTGGCAGACGTATGTTAGTCTCACCGTTAGTGGAGGGCAACATTGCTATGTTTTTAGACTTCCAGGATAAAATTGCTACTTAATCCTATATTTTTTGAATGCAAAAATACACACAAACACTTATCCATATGTTAATTCCTCCTTCTTCCATGTTTTCTCGTCTTTGTCAATTTTCTCTCCTCTCTCTCTCTTTGCCCTCTCTCTCACTCTCTCACATAACGCCATTGAATTATTGTTTCAATTCTTGCTTTGGTTGTCATAAGATTATTGTTGAATCAGACTCATATGATGTGATTTCATTGGTAAAGGAGAGAGACGTATGTCTTCACGCAGATAAGTCAATAATCTTAGAGACCAGGGATCTCCTAAGTTGTGATTGAGATTTTGATTATTTAAGCTAACATTGTAGTGCACCATCTAGCTCACCAGCTCTAGAATCAAAACACGTTTTGAAGGTGATATATATCAACTTCAAGTGAACTAAGTAAATAATGCCAATTGTTGAGACTTAAATATCATTTCCTCTTATTTGTCAATGTCAAATATCAAAACCTCCATATTTTATATTAACCACCGTAGCTAAAGGATATATGAAAAATACTCCCTCTGGTCCTAATTATATGAGCAAATTTTGAAGTTGGTTTTGGTTTTAATTATAAGAGCAAGTTTTAAATTTTGTCAATTTTTTCCGATAGTACCCCTATTTATATTTTCTCAATAATAATTAAAGACAATAATAATTTAATAATACAGCTATATATTTTATAAAGTAAATAATGTTTGCAACTCATTAATGTCATATAAACCTAAATTATACTTTTTTATATAAAATAATTTTGAGCAATTTTTGTCATATTTTTCTCACATCGCCCCTACTAATACTTCTTCCACAATAGTTAATTTAACAACACGTTTATATTCTATTAAGTGAGATATTCTACTTTTATTTTTTATTTTTAAATAAAATAATTTTAATATTCCTTTAAGAATATTTTTTTAACTATTCATCCAAAGTGATTAATTTTTTTCCCTTAAAATAACCTAATAAAACATTAATTTCATAATCTTTTTTCCAACAATAAAAAAATAAACTTGTATTTATATTATGCCCAATTAAATAGATACTCTCTTGGTAGAAATTTTTTCACTTCCGTCGAGAGCGTGAGATAGTATTATTTGCTTGATCGGAGCGTGGTTTAGGAAAATAAACTTGTATTTGTATTACTTAGTTCTATCTTTGAGAGATGTATTTGTATTAAATAAACTTGGATAAGGGTATTTTAGGAAAATACACATAATTAACTAATTTAACTTCCTTCCTTAATCCCTCCAAATTCTGGTAAATAGCTCCTATAATTAGGACATGAGGGAGTACTCTAGAGGGAGCCCTCTAAAATTGTCCTTTGACATTTTTTTTTTATCATGTGGCCTCTTGAGGTCACCAAGCATAAACCATGACTTCTTCTTCTTTTTTCTTTTTTTGTGATATTGAAATTTTAGGAAAGGGGTTTGGCTTACCCATGGTCCAAGGGCAGGGCGCTTGGAGCCCACTCCGCAAGACATTCAGGACTAAGAGTACACATACCTCCACCTTAGCCTGGGTTACCGTTGCTTCGTAAACCCATAGGATGCCTCTCCCAGCGTCTTGACCAACTCCAGAATCAAACCCCTTCCCTTTGATGAGAGTGTTCGACCCCTTTACCAGTTGAACCCAAGGACGAGGTGTAAACCATGACATTTCACCATTAGGGTAACCCAAGGACGAGGGGTAAACCATGACATTTCACCATTAGGGTACAAGTCAAGGGAAGTGTGGGACTCTTGAAAACTCACATGCCCAAAAGCTTCCAATGAAACCTTGAAGCAATAACCTAAAAGATTAACCTTACCAATAACTTCAGTCCATTCATTACTTACAATCAAAAAATAAGATCAACCCAACTCATAGATTCTCACAATCAACTATCCAAAATCAACAATAGTTCATTATTATATTTTTTTAATGTTACTTTTATTAAATATATGAACATAGTTTTAATACTCGCTCTGTTCTTTTTTATATACGCTCGTAAGAAATAAATGAGAGTGTAATTGTATTCCTTATTTACTTTTATGTGAAGTATTTATTGCTCTCTCTTTTTCACTTATACAAATGATCTGCCATTCTCAATCGCCCACCCAACTTCAGAGGGAGCCCTCTAAAATTGTCCTTTGATATATGAAAGTGAAAAATGACCATAATTGGTACTGAATTCACGGTAATGCCATTGAAGCATCCGTTTGTGTGTGAATCGGACCGAGGGAGTAGTGAGATTGTGGCTCGAAGCGTGCACGACTGACGAGACTACGTGCGACCATATTCTTATATGGGCTTTGAATAAATTTCTTTTTTTGATATAAGAATTTTAGTGAGAGTGCGCAAACCGGAGGTATAATTGCCAGAATTTTTATCAGCAGAAAATAATCAGAAATTAAAATACAAACGCTTCAAACGCCTGGATCGATGAATCAGTAATGGAAAAGGAAAACACAGAGAAACTTGACCGAGAAAAAATTTAATACAAACCACAAACCCTGCTATAGTCGGAAATTTTCATCAAAACGACATGACTCTGCAGCTGAAGCACAGCTCACTAATTCACAGCTCCAACACGAAGGAGCTGCAAATCGGAGCAAGGGGGACTCTGTAACGACCCCCCACAGGTAAGGACTGTCGTCCCTCCGGCGGCTGCTTACACCATGGTGAGACCGGACGTCCACCTCGCACGCATTTGCCACGTGGTTGGGCCGCCACCGGGCGGAATTGTCCTCCTCCTCTTGGAGGATTTGTCTCGATGCATCAAGGACGGCTGTCCCGAAAAAATGCCGACCTTGGACTCGAGGAATAGTCCAGTTTAAGAAGCATATTCTGGTATCCATTACACTAGTAGTGTAATGGATACCAAGGTGCTCTAGGCTTTTAGGCTTTGGACTTATTCCTCGTGTCCAAGGTTCGAGCCCTTGGGGAGGCGTCCTTGGGTATTTACTGAGGGACAAATCCTCCAAGAGGAGGAGGACAATTCCGTCCGGGGGCCGGCCAACCACGGTGTAAGCTTAAGCGGTGCGCGCGTGAGAGGGACGTCCTGGGCCCTCACCAAAGGGGTGCGAAGGCGCCAGGAGAGGGACGTCCCGGTCCTCACCAGTGGGTGTAAGCGGTGCGCCGTGAGGGGGACGACCAGGTCCTTACCTGTGGGGGGTCGTTACAGACTCCAGATCGGGAAGTAGATTCGGAGGTGTAGATCACCGGAAAGAAGAAAAACGACAGCGTTTGATGGGGGCAGAAGCCAAGCAGTTCAGATCTACGCCGATAGAATTTAGAGGTCGATTGATTGAGATCGGAATAACACGTTCGCCGAGAAACTGGTCGGAAAACAGGAAATGATATCGATGAGAAAACCCGGGAAACGTGAAGAGCAAAGCAGAGGAATCATCATAGGTTGAAAAAATGAAGGGATTCCAGAGAGGCAGAGGATTGGACTAATATGAGCAGAAAGTGAAAAATGACCATACTTGATACTGAATTCACGGTAATGCCATTGAAGCATCCGTTTGTGTGTGAATCGTACAGAGGGAGTAGTGAGATTGTGGCTCGAAGCGTGTACGACTGACGAGACTACGTGCGAATTTTGACTGACCCACCATATTCTTATATGGGCTTTGAATAAATTGATTATTTGCATGAGAGTAATTATATTTAGCAAACCCTCGGTTTTTTGATTTAACCGGTAAAAGGGTCAATACTCTTAGTAAAGAGTGGGTTTTTTAGGTAAACGTCTGAAAGTAATAGATGGTTCATCTTATCTAATATTGATATCATCTAAAAGCAAAGACGGACCTTCATGGAGAAAATCCCCCCCCAAAAAAAAATCTATCCCAAATTTTTAATACATTTGGCCCAAAAATTTATTTATTTGACCTCTAAATATTTTTTTTAATTAGATAATGAGTATACATTTGGCCCTTCAAATATTTATCCCAAGGTCCACCACTACCTGAGAGGACGGAAGACTTCGTCATGTCCTTGGATAGTGGGTGAGTCCAACTCCTTTTCTAAAATTTTTATATAAAAAAACTATATTTAGCCAAAAAAATTTGTTGAAACATTTCCAATTGCAAAATTTATTGTTTAAATGCAATCTGCCAAAATAAATTTCTTATTTTAATCTGGTGCAAACTGCAAAATATATAAAGGTTCATGTTTTTAACCGAGTACAATTATTCTTTAATTGTGTACAGTATATTTTCAACTATTTGTAAGATATCTTTATTTTGTGTATAGTTTAATTCAACGGTGTAAGGCCTACTAGATAATTTCAATCTCAGATAAGATACATATATTAAGAGGGGCAGTTACAAACTCTAAACTGGATATGGAATACTAATATTTTTTTTTTAAAAAAAAGATATTAAGTACACCACTAAAAAAGAATTGTATCTACTAAAAATATGTTGTATCTCCGTCCCCAAACAAAGTTCAGATTTCTTTAAGCAATGCATTTTTTAAAAAAATATTTAGGCAATAAATTTTGTTATAAAGTTTTTTTTTTTTTAAAAAAAAAATCTCTTGTATTTATGGAGAATGCATTTATAAATAACAATAATCATTGTAACTGCTCCCTGTATCAGGACTGCGGACAGATGCGTTAGGTAGATTTGACTGGCAACTCAAACTCTTCATCCTTTACTTATTAAAAATATATATTTTTGAGACAGTTATTTTAATTATTATTTTGACCAGATCAACAAATTTCTAAGCATGAGGATGATGTCACTCGAAAACCAATTAATACAGTCAATAAAAATTGGTGATAACGGAAAAGAAGTTAAATAATACTACATTTTATTTTAATTATAGGACATATTTAATCGATTTTAGAGAAATTAAGGATAAGAGTTAAATTAATTAATTTTACTCATTTTCTTAAAATGCTCTAATATAAATTTTACACTTCAATTACCTTATTGATTTCACATAATCCCTTATTTATATTTTAGGAAGAAATTGATAAAAATTAGAATATTGTCATATAATTATGACCAAAACAAACTCTCAAATGTTGTCCTATAATTAGGACCGGAGGAAGTAATTCATGAAGTCATAAATTATAATATTATACTCATATTAGAACTGTTTTACTTGGTGATACCTTTGTGAGTTGGTAGGCGTGCCCTGCTTGTGATTACATTCAATCTTTCTAACTTCAATGCACGTGGTTGGGAGGTCTGGATAAGGATTTGAGACAGTCAGATTTGGGGTGAATTGCACATGAACATTCCCAGACAAGGTCCTGCGCAGTACAAAAACTTCATCACCATACCAAAAAATGAAATCTAGGGCAGGCCTGCCTCGGTGTCACGTAGCATTGCCAACGCCCAATCCTCTGGGCATAGCGGATGATGGCCTCCTGGAAGCCTCGCCTCCCGGCTGACCAAAAAACCCAATGTAACTCACCTAAACTTGGCTTTTTTTTTTAAAAAAAAAAAAACAAAACAAAAAATCAAAGAAAACAACACAGTACAAGATTTAACTGTGTTTAGTCTTAAGTTGTTGAGTTTACATTATATATATGCTAGGCCTTATTTTGGATGGTAAATCGTATCCCAAATTTGATGAACCTCCCAATCTATCAAAACTTTTATAAAAACAATAGTTCATAATTATATTTTTTAATGTTACTTTTATTAAATATATGAACATAGTTTTAATCCTCGCTCTGTTCTTTTTTTATATACTCGTAAGAAATAAATGAGAGTGTGATTGTATTCCTTATTTACTTTTATGTGAAGTATTTATTGCTCTCTCTTTTTCACTTATACGACGATCTGTCAATCTCAATCACACACCAAACTTCCCTCCTAACCTGCTTTTCTTGATATTGGGACACTAAGTTCTTGTTCCTTATAACAATAAAATAGAGTGAGTTTAAATTATATATATATCATCATCAACATTTAAATAGAAATGCAACATCATTAAAAAAAATATTTTAAAAAAACAACTTAAGTTGGCATAAGTGGCTAAATGGTTGAGGTTTTTTTTTTTTTTTTTTTTTTTTTGCATGGAGCATCCGGCATCCTTAACACTAATGTGTTTACGTAGCTCGAACTTAATACCTTTGGTTAAACAAGTACAACTCATTACTAGTTAAACCAAGTGCTTGGTGGTAGTAGTTTAACGTTTATGTATGCGGCAAACATGCTTGAAAAAATAACTACCTTTTCTCTCTATATTCCAAAATAAATTAGTTTGTTGTTGACCATGCTCTCAACATTTTAAAATTATAGAAAGAATGAAGAGTTATATATAATTATTTTTAGAAGTATGAAATTATTTTTTGTTATTCCCAACTAAACGAGAGGTAAATGATTGAGGGGAATTAATAAACACATGCATTTGATAAGAATTGAAACGAATAGGATTGGATTGGTCACAAAACGAGAATTGCAAGTATTGATATGATAGGGAAATGGTGATAGAGACCTAAAGCCTGAAAGAATGCGATTGAGACGAAAAAAGCCTAAGTCATTTTCTATTTACAAATTAAAGCACGCTTGTTTGACCTTCAAACTTTTGAATGTTCCTAGTTCGTGAACGCAAGAGTAACTTCCGTACTTCACCTGAAAAACAGCACAGGCCTGAAGCAACACAAGCATCTTCAGAGACACTGAGTCCAATAACGATTAACGAGTTTAGTATTGGCTTAAAGGGCAAAAATGTCACCAGCAGCCAATGAGGATTGGCACAGTTGGTTAAAGCGTCGGCCTTTACCCCAAAAGAGAGGAGGTTTAATACTCGCTGATTGATGTGAGTGCCTCATTGGTGGGCGATCTGTAAGTACCTCTGTAAGACCTCTTTGAACCTAGAGGCATGCCCTGGTCCTGGTGGGCTATCAGTGTCTATCTCCACTTAAACTTTCTCTTATCAAAAAAAAAATGTCACCAGCAGAAATTGGTCTAAGTAGAAGGGGTTCTGGTCGCTTAAGCAAGAGGTCTCAATTTCGAGCCCTTTTGAACGCAAAAAACTTCTCTAGGAGAGGTCCCCACTTCAGCACCTGACAAAATCTTGGAGTGGTTGCACACTTTGCCACCATTTTTAATACCGAAAAGGGGCAAAAATGTCCATGCACTTTTCTCAAATATACATATGGCACCATATACATTTTTTTAAAAGTGCAAAAATACCTATAAAGATTACAACAAGTTGCAAAAATGTCAGCTCTGTTTGTTTTAGCGAACGTCGTTATTTTTTAGTGATGGCCCCATGTTACTATATAGGTGTCAATCCAATAAGGTGCAAAAATGGCCATATACTTTTATCAAATGTACATTTCGCACTATATATATTTCTTGGATGCAAAAATAACACCAAAACTTATCCACATGTCAATCTCTTTTTCTTTCATGTTCTCTCATCTCTGTCAATTCTCTCCTCTCTCACTCACACCATTCCTGTCTCTCTTTGCCCTCTCTCTCTCACTCTCTTGCATAACGCCACCGAATTATTGTTTTGATTCTTACTTTGGCTGTCGTAGGATTATTGTTGAATCAAACTCATGATGTAATTTTGTTGGTAAAGGAGAGACGTCTTGTTAGTTCTCTATGTGTTTTGATAATGACTGACAATTGTGAGCTCAAAAGACTATTAAGTGATTTAAGACAAAATGACTTAGTTTTCAAAATTGTTTACTTCCATTGATATGACTCCAATCAGTATTTACAACTCAAGTCATTATAGTACTCTTTTATCTTAGTAACTCAAGTTAGTCAACATAACTCCAGTCATAGTTCTAAGAAAACCATTATGTGAAAAGGCTTATGACTCGAGTCAATCACTTAATAACTCGAGTCATGCACTGTACTTTAGTTTTTCAAAATGTCTTCTCGATAGCAGCTTTTTTGATATCTGATATAACTCGAGTTGTTTCATTCTTAACTCGAGTCGTTTCATTCTTAACTCGAGTCATGAGAGACATAGAGAGCTCAATTGATTTAATTTTCTGATATGACTCAAGTCAGCCTATATGACTCCAATCATCTTATTTGAAATACCTCTCTGTTTGAAATATTACATCTATGACTCCAGTCAAATATACGTGACTCGAGTTACCATGACTCCAGTCACCTTGTATGACTCCAGTCATCTTATTCTGAATTCCTCTCTGTCTGATTTATTTGAACAATGACTCCAGTCATCCTGACATGACTCGAGTCATCCTTTTTGGAATTCTTCTCTGCTTGAATTTTTAGAACTATGACTCCAGTCACATATACGTGACTCGAGTTAAGATAACTCCAGTCATCAGAATATGACTCGAGTCAAGTATATTAGTTTCTCTGAACTTCATTCTCGTAATCTGAAATTCGTTGATTATACTTTGGGTACTCCATATTATTGATTCTTACTATTCCTAACAAAGTTTAATCAGTTTTCTAATGAGTTTCAGACATGATTAACAAGTTTTAATTATCAAATTAACATAAAGCAAATCTTGTCAGACACATTAAATGCTTGAACAGAGACTGAAGCACGAAAATGGAAATCGAGCTTCCGAGCAATCATAAAGCATTCCGGCCATTTCCAGTCAACATTCTAATTGAGTTTCAACGGACAAATGGAATGAAGAATGTCAATGAAGAATAACGGCTAACATCGGAAGAATACGAAGAGACGGGGTAACGTTCAAACTCAACGGATATATTCATTACTCTCAACGGCTCATTAATCTCTCTTCAACGGTCATTAATTGCAACCATCTATAAAAGCCAGAAGCATTCAATTCTCCAACCACCGAAACTCTACACATTCAATAAGCAACTTAAGCATTTATTGTTTCTACTCTTACGAACAATATGTTCGGATATTTTGATCTTCAGTGTTTATTAATCTGCCCTTTTAGAGAGTTCATTATTGATTATCAATCTTTGTAAGAATCTCAAAGTATTGGGACTTTAGGATTGGGTTATCTGATTACAACTTGTAAAGGGGAGTAAGTTCTAGTGAGAGAATTATTCCAAGAGTTACAGAGTGTGTAATCATTTGAGTTAGTGAAATCCTGGAGAGTTTGGGGACTGGACGTAGGTCGAGGATTTAGACCGAACCGGTATAAATTGCTTGTGTTCAATCTCTCTCTTCACTACTCTGTTTCTGTCAGCAACTAACAAAGTATTTTCAAAGAAAAATCTATATCCCCAATTCACCCCCTATCTTGGTGATATTCCGTCTTTCATTTGGTATCAGAGCGTAGGTTATCTAATTGAGGATTAACATCCTAGATAAAAGATCCAATGGAAGGAATATTGCCTGATGGAGCTTCAATCAATAGACCACCAGGTTTCAATGAAGAGCACTACTCCTTCTGGAAGGCTAAATTCAAGGTCTTTGTATTAGCTAATGAATACGACCTATGGAGGGTGTTCGAGAGAGGAGACTATGCTCCTTCGTCTGTTCAAGATGGAGTTAGAACTCCAAAGCTTGAAGAGGAATATGATGAGAATGACAAGAAGCTAGTCACTCTCAACAGTAAAGCAGTCCTCATGTTGCAAAGTGCTTTAAGTTAACAAGAGTACTTCTGTGTCTGCACCTTATCCTCATTTGATCAACCAACTTGCTGCATTGGGAAAATTTTATAAACAACCTGTACAAGTTAGAAAAATCTTGAACATTCTCAGCCAGGAATGGGAAGCCAAGGTTACCGCAATTGAAGAAGCTCGTGGATAGTCAATGGCGTCTGTGGCAGCCTTGTTTGGTAGCCTGTCTGAGTATGAAGGAAAGATCAAGTTCAGAAAGGGACTTGATGAGATTGATGGAAAGAACAAAGGAATAGCTCTCAAAGCTGTCAAAGAGACTAAAGAATCAAATGATGATAATGAAGACAATGATGAAGAGCTAGGCATGATGGTTCGGAGATTCAAGAAGTTTTACAAGAAGGACTATGGATTCAGAAAGTTTAATAAAGGTAGCTCCAGCACTGAGCCTAAGAAGCCAATCATCTGCTACGAATATGAGAAGCCTGGCCACATCAAATCCGAATGCCCCCAGCTAAAGAACAAGGATAAAGACAATAAAAGATTCAACAAATTCAATAAGAAAGCCTATGTCTCAGCCATTTGGGGAGATAGCTCATCTGATGAAGATGAAGCTGATGAGGAAGAAATAGCCAACATCTGCCTCGTGGCTCAAGAAGAAGAATCTGAGAGTGAAGAGGTAAATGACACTAAACCTACTTTTGATGAATTACTTACTGCATATAACTCCCTTCACTCAAATTTCGAACATTAGCTAAGGAACTTATTGCTTCTAAAAGAAAAGTGAAAACTCTTGAAGAACAAGTTCAAACTATCTCTTCTTCTCCAATTCCTAATTGTGAACAGATTCTGAAAAGATTTGCGAAAATTGTTGTGTTTTAGAGAAAAGAAATATTTATCTCTAAAACGCTTGAGAAATTCACTCGTGGAAGTGAAATGCTCAATGTGATTTTGAAGCAACAACGATTTACAAATGATAAATCTGTAATTGGTTACAAACCTGACTTTGACAAAAAGAAAGGTAAAAAGAAATTTGGAGAAAAGAGTTACTTAAACTATTTTCAAAAAACAGTCCACTCTTCAAATCCTTTTGCCTATTGCAATCGTAAAGGGCACACTACTTCTTCTTGTTTTCATAAGAAAGAAAGAAAAACTAAACATGTTGGTAATTACAAATGGGTGCCTAAGGGATCTTATGAGATTCCTAAGACACAAGCTAATCCAAAAGGACCCAAGAAAAGATGGGTACCTAAGGGCCCGTTTGGTTGAGGGAATTGAGGGAAGGGAATGGGAACTTAATAGAGTTCCCACCTCCAAAACACGTTTGGTGCACCAACTGTGGGATCTTGACAAACTTCCCGGAGAGTGATTTATTTTGACAAAAAAGCCCCTCTGAAAAGAAGACAGCCACAGTCTGGGTGGAAGGGAAGAAAGTTCCGGCGTGGATGATGGTGAAATAAAGATGAATGGTGACGAGTGAAGCTTCTTCCTCCTCCTCTTTCGATCGCCTCTCTCTCTCTCTCTCTCTCTCTCTCTCTCTCTGTGTGTCCCTTTCGAAATTGACGGCGATGGAAACAGACAGAGGAAGGGTCGACAACGGTGGTGTTGAGTTGAACACCGATCGGAAAAGGAAGAGATGGTGTGGTGCGACCGGTGAAGGAATGAAGCCTCGCCGCGTTGTTCACGGTGAAGGAATGAAGCTGAGTGCTTTTTCTGCATTTTTGACTCCTCAACAAAATGGTGTTGTGGTGAGAAAGAATTGTGTCCTCACTGAGATGGCAAGAGCAATGCTGAATAAGAATCAAACATCTCAAGTATTCTGGGTGTAACATCCTATTTTCAAAAGCAGTATATTTTTTTCATCAGAGTAGAGCATTGGAGCGATTGAGTAACTGATAATTAGATTCAAAATGCCGTAAGACTGTCTGGTTACAAAAGCGTTACAATAACCGAGAGTTTTTAAAGTAAATAACAACAGAAGTGTCTCCCTGGCAACACCCATGCTGTGGCAACAAAAGAAATTCTCCGGCCGAGACTCTAAGCGTGCTGCTTGCCCTTATCTTATCTTGCTCTCGATCCTCCCGACCCGAAGCTATTTTAGAAGCCGAGGTCCAAATGCACATCGACCTCGGGTAACGGTTAACCACATACTTATATAAACAACATATGGATGACATCAAAGTATTAATCAACACATAAGTGCATAGCAGATGCAAGATTAATATAACAAAAGACACATCTCATGTAAAGTTATCTATGCTAACAAGACACATCGCATGTAAAGTTATCATGTTAACAATACACATCGCATGTAAAGTTATCTATACAAATCATTTGTATAGTCGTCTATCACATATAAGCATACAATAAGCATCAGAGTTAGTGTTACAGTACGCGAACGTACCTTCGTCGGTGGTATAACGGTACTTTTTCGGAAAACGGTACTTTTTGACAGCGGGTGAAACAGCGGTATGACGGCGGCACAACAGCGACTCGACAGCGGTTCGATTATCTCAGATATCCTATAAGGATAATTTTTATCAATATCTAGCAGCATAACAGGCATTTTAGGTACAAATTACCATTTTGCCCCTGACTCCCCTAATCGGCGGAATTTCGCCAGAGCTTCGCTACTTTGACTCTAATCTTCCAAAATTTTGCCATAACACTTTCCCCAACATATTTTTTGAAATATATATCATATTAAACCCAAAAATATGATATCTACAATATATTGGAAGATTAAAGATCAAAACAACATTCCTACTATAACTACCGAACAAAACACCGAAGCTTAAGACTAGGGACCGAAGAACTTACCCAGGGCTTCCCTATATTTTCTCCGTACTCTTCCTTCTCTCTAACTTCTCTCTAGGATTCGAATTTTGGTGTGGGAAATGAGAAGAGGAGAGCTTGATATTTATAGAAGAAAAATGACACTATTCATGCCTTTTTCAGATCAATTTTCGACCGTCGGATCGCACTTTGACACGTGGCTCAATCTTGGCCTTCCATGTGTGTGCCGACCTCATGCCCATGTCATCCTTCTAGAAGAAGATGATGTCACAAGCTTGCTTTATGTGACCGTACCGATAAAGTTCCATGTTCGGTGTTCTTATCGCGTAATCTCGGAGAATCTTAAAAATACGAGAGCACCTCTCCGAAGGTCTAGTCTTCCTCTTTCAAAATACCTAGGTTAACTAAAATTTTGATCCCATTACGAGTATTTCGTCGCCTGCTGAACATTTTCGGACAAACGCCATCGGTTACGGAAATAACTTTCGGTAGAACCAGCTTCTGGACAAAAATCCACTGGTTTGTAACATGTCCTGACCTAAGAAACATAATTCCTAGTTTGTCACAACTAATTCGTTTTCTATAGGTTCTCATTTTGACTATCTGTCATTTTCCCTTAAAACCCTGTATCTTAAGTGCTCTGTTGGTTTCAGAAATCACTTCGGAGCTAGCTCACTCCGGGATAAAATTTCACTCGTTTATAAAAGGTCCAGATGTTATAGACTAAATTCCTATATTTTGGTGTAGGATTTAATTTCTATCGGTTCTCGTTTAGCCAACTGGTCTTTCTACCGAATATATTATTATTAAATTCTAAATATCTAAATATTATTTTTGAAATAACCACAACCCTTTTCACACTATTTTCTTAATTATTATTTTTATTATTTATTTATTTAATTACTTAATAATTGCTTAATTATCTTAATTAAGCAATTATCCTATGCTTAAACAATTAGCCACTAATTACTTAATTAGTCACTTACTAATTGTTGATAATTTTCTTAATTAGGATTAATTATTATCTCACAACTATTTTACTCACATTGATATTTTATATCACATGTAAAATATTAAAAATCATGGGGCCAAAAAGTGCTTTTAATAATATTATATTTATGCTTCTCTAATTTTCAAGGAAATAATCCCAAAAATTCCTAAAATTAGAGACAACATACTTTCTAATTTTTAGCAAATATTTTATTGCCTCATCGGATTTATCATAATATTTTCGTGCCATTTTATGCCTCATAAATGCATTTTAGGGATTTTAGCTCTTTATCTCTCCTAATTTCCATAGAAATTACCTTAGAAAATAAAATAATTATAACTTATTATTTGAGACCACATATTCACCTATTTCCAATAGGTATTATTTACTAAATTATGATACTTATCATAAATACGATTTTTAGGGTATTACATTGGGCCGATGCAATGAGTACTGCTTGCTACATATCAAATCGTGCATACATCCGAAAGAATGTTAAGAAGACATCTTATGAGCTTTACAAAGGGAGAAAGCCCAACTTTGTCCATCTGCACATCTTTGGGTGTAAGTGCTTTGTACACAATAATGGTAAGGATAATGCGGGTAAGTTTGATTCAAAATCTGATGAAGGTATATTTCTAGGGTACTCTAATAGAAGTAAGGCTTATAGAGTTTTCAATACTCGTACTCATATTGTTGAAGAATCTATTCATATTGTGTTTAGCGAAACAAAATCTGATAAGCCTTTGGATGATGATGAAGAAAATGCTTATAGAAATCAATTATTTTCAAAAACTACTCCCGCCTCTCTTGAAAATTCTGAAGATGTTTTTGAAATTGCTTCGAAAATGCTTGTGAAAACAATGTTCAATCTCAACCTAAAGCTTGGAGGTTTATTAGGAATCATCCTATAAACCAAGTGATAGGTGATGTAAATCAAAGAGTAATACCAGAAAAGGTACTTTGAATGAAGTTACCTTCTCTGCGTTCATCTCTCAGATTGAACCCTCTAAGATTGATGAAGCTCTTTCAGACATTGATTGGGTTATCGTAATGCAAGAGGAATTGCATCAGTTTGATAGAAATCAAGGTTGGGACTTAATACCTAGACCTAAAGACCATTCGGTTATTGGGACTAAA
This sequence comes from Acacia melanoxylon, assembly GCA_019022615.1. Classification (NCBI taxonomy): domain Eukaryota; kingdom Viridiplantae; phylum Streptophyta; class Magnoliopsida; order Fabales; family Fabaceae; genus Acacia; species Acacia melanoxylon. Next base: position 8,591,277 of record JAFJYJ010000012.1, read on the forward strand.
TGGGTATTTAAGAACAAATATGATGAAACAGGAATCATTGTTCGTAACAAGGTAAGATTGGTTGCTAAAGACTATAATCAAGAAGAATGAATTGATTATGAAGAAACTTATGCTCCAGTGGCAAGATTGGAAGCTATAAGAGTTCTTCTAGCCTGTGTTTGTATCAAAGGATTCAAGCTCTATTAAATGGATGTTAAAAGTGCATTTTTAAATGGTTTTATTCAGGAGGAAGTTTATGTTGAACAACCTCCTGGTTTTGAAAGTAATCATCATCCAGATCATGTTTATCGTCTCAAGAAGGCTCTATATGGGCTTAAACAAGGTCCTAGAACTTGGTATGAGCAATTAAGCAAGTTCCTTCTTGATCAAGGTTTTATTAGAGGCAAAGCTGATACAACTCTCTTCATTAAGAGTAATAAACTGAATGAAATTTTGATTGTTCAAATTTATGTTGATGATATCATTTTTGGTGCCTCTAACGAATCTATGTGTGAGGAATTTTCTAAGATAGTGCAAGGAGAATTTGAGATGTCCATGATGGGTGAACTCAACTACTTCCTTGGTCTTCAAATCAAGCAACGCAAGAATGACATTTTCATATCTCAGACCAAGTACTTAAGAGATTTACTAAAGAAGTATGATCTAAATGAATGCAATGGAGCTGACACTCCGATGAGCTCTATCGACTCTTTGGATGCTAATGAGAAAGGAAAAGATTTCAATATCACAAGATATAGAGGAATAATTGGCTCATTACTCTATCTGACAGAAAGCAGACCTGACATCCAGTTCAGTATGGGAATGTGTGCTCGTTTCCAATCTGCTCCTAAGGAGACTCATGCTGAACACGTGAAGAGGATATTCAGATATCTTACTGATATAGAAGAATTGGGATTATGGTTTCCTAAAGGTCAACCTGAACATCTTGTAGCATATTCAGACTTAGATCATGCCGGATACAAGACGGATAGATAGAGTACAAGTGGCTAATGTGAGTTTCTTGGTGGTTCACTTATCTCATGGTTCAGCAAGAAGCAAACAACCGTATCTGTATCATCAACTGAAGCTGAATATATTGCCGCATCAAGTTGTTGTGCACAAATATTGTGGTTAAAGCAGCAACTCAAAGACTTGGGAATTCATCTCAAGGAAATTCCAATTCTTTGTGACAACACAAGCACAATAAGCTTGGCAAAGAATGCAGTGCAACATACTCGGACCAAGCATATTGATGTTAGACATCACTTCATAAGAGATCATGTTCAGAAGAAGGATGTCAAAGTGATGTTCATCCCAACTCATCTGCAACTTGCTGATAATTTCACTAAACCTTTGGCCAAAGAGCAGTTCATCAGAAGAGAATTGGGAATAGTAAATCTCAATGAACTGTAAGTTACTCTAATTCAATGTTAGTTATATGTTTTTGATGATTTCCAATCACTGACTTGAGCTTCGAAGTTTCTAGATATTATTTTGCAAAACAGGTTAGACTCATATCAGTAAGTGAAAGAATAATAGTAACTCGAGTCATTTGTCACCTAACTCGAGTCATATGATCATTTAATACTGACATAATTTGTGAAGTTTTGTTGTAACTCTAGTCATGCTTAGATAACTTGCGTCACGCATAACACAGAGAGCAACCAGGTTCTTGGAGCACAAGATTGACTCGAGTCAGACAAGACCAACTCGAGTCACGCGAAGACAGAGAGCAAAGCGCCCTTCATGACTTGAGTCATTAAGCCGTAACTCGAGTCATAGGTAAGCGAGAGGTTAGTTCTCTTTCATGTTTGACTTGAGTCACTCATTACATGACTCGAGTCATGCCTCTGCTATATATGTGTCTGTTGCATCTGTCTCTTCATTTCTGTTCTTTCGCAAACCCTAACCCGAGTCGCTTCACCTTCCTCTGTCTCTTCTCTCTTCTCCGAATCCAAATTCCTCAGCAATGGCCCCTAAAAACCCTAAACCTGCGAAGGAATCATCTTCTCGATTTTGAGGCCATCAGATCATCGTCTCTTCCCGAATCGAAGAGACCTACAAGGAAGAGGAAACCTTCAACTAAGCTTCAAAGCAAGGTTTTTGCAGAAACTCCTTCAAAGAAACCGAAGAAGTTGATAATTCAAGAACCCCTTGAGGTTCCTCCATCAAAGCCCATTGATCTTGCTGCTGCAACTCGAAGAGACAATGAACCAGTAGTGGCTCCTTACAAGAAGAAAAAGAAAGTAGTCATTTCCTTTACTGCTCAGGGTTCTGCTTCTAATACTCAATCTGGCTCTAAGCTAGGAGGCTGTGGTTCTAAGGTATCTGAACCCCAAAAATATGTTTTCAATCCTCCTAATTTGGTCAAACCCCCAAACCATGAATTTATCTGCAAACCTACTCCTATGTCTGATGCTCAATTACTTGATTACAAAGATAAATATTTTTCCCGTGGTTTTTGTCCCACAGTCTATGTGGATTTGGTCAAACTAAAGGAGGAATGTCATCTTGACTTATCTCCCTGGTTAGATCAATTTAGAAATCTTTTAGCTATCAATACCCCTTACACTCCCTCACTAGTCAAACATTTTTATTACAACATGTCTATGGCTAACGTTGTAGATAAAAAGGGTAAAATCATTGAGGATAAATGTATCACTTCTGTTAGGGGCAAATCAATAATTGTCTCTGCTGATGTGATCAATTCCCTTCTGTTTATTGAAAATCCTCCACCTGTGACTCACATTACCTATGATAAGGAAAAATTCTTTAAAATCCTCAAGCCTAATGAACCTGTAAGGGAACTCAAATTCTCACCTGTTTCTATGTCTCCCACTTATAGAGCTTTATGATATATATATATTCCAGAAATCTAGTTCAAAATTACAAAAACTTCACTCATTTTAACTCTACTGATTATGGCCTTTTTGCTTCTCTAATAGACAAAGTACCTTTCAACATAGGTCACTGGGTCTATCAAGAGCTGAAGAGATTTAATTTTGAGTCTTCTGTTTCAGCCACAATCCCTTTTCCCAATTTGGTGTCCCTTTTGTTGTACACCAATAAAATTTGGTATCTTGATCCTTATGAAAAACCTGTTAAGCCTCAAATGTTTGGTCAAGCCCATTTAAACTATATGAAAATCTCTTTTAAAGAAGGTTCAGGGCAGTCCAGAGCCCCTTCTAAATCCAGAGCATCTGTCTCCAGGCCACTTGAAGCCCAATCATCCCCTGCACCATCTCAGTCTCAGCCTGCACCTCAGTCTTCAAGCCTCAATGCTGAAATCAAGAGCATTGTGACCAAGGCAATGCAAGAAACCTTTGAAACCCTTCAAACCACTCTGATAGCTCAATACTATGAGTTGGCTGATAAACTTGAGTTAGAGGTTGGTAAGCTGGTTGAGAGGGTAACTTTAGTGCAAAACCAACAGGGTACCAAGCTTAATTCTCTGGATAAGAGAATGGAGAACATTGAGGGTCACTTTGAGGATCTTGGAATGAGATTTGAGAGCATGCACTATCTATATACACTTTTAGACTCCAAGCTCTCCAAGCTGATGAAGCATGAGCCTGCTGCTGGTCCATCTGGGGTGGTTCCTTCTCCCAGTCATTCCCCCATTCCTTCTCCACCTCACTTCTCTCCACCTCCTCCTGAATCCACTCCAATTCTACCCGTTCCTTCCCTCTCTACTCCATATATACCCTCAGCACCTCCCACTGTTCCTATGCCTACCTCTCAGGCTTCTACTGTGAGGTTATCTACTTTTAGAGACACTGCTGATCTTTTTGATGAACACTCTTTTGGGGCTTCCATTTCCCCACCTCACTCTCCTAGACCAAACTCACCTCTTCCTGTCATTTCACCACCTGTATCTCCATCTCTCTCTCACACACACACACCATTTACTCACCCCTACCTATTCTTCAGGCCTTACGTGCTTCCCTGGCCTCTAATTCTCCCATTTTTTCCTGATGACAAAAGGGGAGAGAAAGAGAAAAGTGAAGTTGCAAAGAATGAAGAAATTGTGAAGAAATGAAAAGTGTTAGCAGTTGTTTGCAGCTCTTGTGCAGTTTCTAGTTTCAGTTTCTAGTTTATATTTTTATGCACTCTCATGTTGTTTTCATGTTGCTAGTTCATTTCTGTGCAATTACTGTGTTTTGAACTTGACATCTATATGAAATGAATGAATGTTACATGTTTCTGGCATCTGTTTCTCAATTCTGTGCTACTTTGCAAACTTCAAATTTTTGTTTCATTACAAGTGTTGTCATCATCAAAAAGAGGGAGAATGTTAGTTCTCTATGTGTTTTAATGATGACTGAAAATTGTGAGCTCAAAAGACTATTAAATGATTTAAGACAAAATGACTTAGTTTTCAAAATTGTTTACTTCCACTGATATGACTCTAGTCAATATTTACAACTCAAGTCATTATAGTACTATTTGATCTTAGTAACTCAAGTTAGTCAACATAACTCCAGTCATAGTTCTAAGAAAACCATTATGTGAAAAGGCTTATGACTCGAGTCAATCACTTAATAACTCGAGTCATGCACTGTACTTTATTTTTTCAAAATGTCTTCTTGATAGCAGCTTTTTTGATATCTGATATAACTCGAGTTGTTTTATTCTTAACTCGAGTAATGAGAGACACAGAGAGCTCAACTGATTTAATTTTCTAATATGACTTGAGTCACCCTATATGACTCCAGTCATCTTATTTGAAATACCTCTCTGTCTGAAATATTACAACTATGACTCCAGTCAAATATACGTGACTCGAGTTACTATGACTCCAGTCACCTTGTATGATTCCAGTCATCTTATTGATCTAACCATATTTTTATATAATTTTGGATCATTAAATTGGGATTTATTATGCATTGTATCAAAGTTATTGAGCTTAATATGCTTTTCTTATGATAAATTGAGATTAAGAGTAAATACATTAAATTAGGGCTAAAAAGGGCAAAATTGTCAAAGAAATTGTAATTACTCTTAATCGTTGATTTTTATGAGAATATTTGATATTAGATCAATTATTATTATTATTTTCATTGTAGATGCCCGAAAAGTTAAGGATAAATTTGAAAATGAAAGTCTGAAATCAAATTCTAAAAGTTTCAAATAGGTTCCTTAAGCAACATTTTGATTTTTTGCAGTTTAGTCCCTGGTCAAAACTTGGGAAGCTACCAGACTTGAATGCTGGTGTGAACACGGACTGGGAGCTGGAGATAAAGCACAGCGTTTTGCCATGCCCAATTAATTAGGTCAGCTGAAGGGAAAACGCGTGGAGGGCTGATGAATTAAAGGAGCGCCGACAAGAGCTGAAGAGGAGGAAGAAAAAAAAGAACGGAGAACGAGCTGGGGGGATCGACCTAGCTGAAGGAGCTGGGGAGGAATTAAAAACAGAGCCCGACAGATTTATGGGAGGCGGCATACACAAAAGAAGCAGCTGAGGAAAAACGCGGGAGCCGAGGGAGCAATTAAAATAAAACCAGCGCCGTGTCTTCTACGAGGTGGGGGATCGACGAGGCGGGGCATCATCGTCTTCAACGTCATCATCGACACACGCGGACCTTCACTGGGAGCTTGATCGGGATTCACCTTCCTTCATCCTTCTTTGTTCTCTCGATTTCCGTAAACCATCACCACCACCATCGGCCATTTTTATTTTCCCACTTTGTCAACCACCAATTTCTCAATGTTCATCATTCATTTGATATTTAATTAGTAATATTTCATGGCTGAACGTTGGCACCGTGCTTATGTGATTAGTGGTGATTCTCTTCTTGGTGGTGGAGATTATTGCTTGAGCTCAATGGACTACATAGGGGAGTTTCTCTATCATTTTATTAGTCTAGATTTATATATTTAGGTTGCCTAGTTTTAGGAATTATTGTGTATAAATTCTGGAACTGAGATTAATGTTTATTGTCTCTGTTAATTTGATAATTGTAGTTGAGATTGGATTTTGTGGTGTGAAAAATATATGTGTTTTAATTTCTTGTGGATACAATGAGATTATATTAATTAGTGTGTTATTGTCTAGTTAATGTGATTGATTTGTGTCCTTTGAGGGACTGTTATGTACTCAATTTCAAGAAGACTCATGTTGCATTATTCCAATTTTAATTGCACATCAAGTGGTTTTTAACAATTTCTTAAGAGGTAGTGGTTAGCTATGTTTGTAGGAGCTACTATTAATTGAGAATATTGGACTCAAGTGTTATCTTGAGGTTGATCTTAAGACTTGATGAATTTTAACTCCCATAATCTTTTATGAGCAATGATAGTAATTTCTTCATTACCAAGAACATTCATAATTCATATTTTCACTTCAGTACCATTCCATTTACTCCATTCCATTTTATTTAAAATACCAAAAACAATAGTTTAGCTAGCATTTAATTAAATTGCATTGCTTATTTTACTTTATTAATTTGAAAATCTAAAACCTATTTTTCCCCTTGTTTTAATTGCATTTGCATGTCATTTAGATTACTTAGGATTCAATAAAAGGCTCCTCGAGAGAGAGAGAGAGAGAGAACGATCCTAGGTTTGCCTATACGCAATCCTTGGTTATTTTTTATTGTGGACCCCAAGGCTAAAGACAAAAAGGCCCTCATCACTTATTCTAAATTCTTCTCTGTCTGATTTATTTGAACTATGACTCCAGTCATCCTGACATGACTCGAGTCATCCTATTTGGAAATTCTTCTCTGCTTGAATCATATGAACTATGACTCCAGTCACATTTACATGACTCGACTTCACATAACTCCAGTCATCAGAACATGACTCGAATCAAGTATATTAGTTTCTCTGAACTTCGTTCTCGTAATCTGAAATTCGTTGATTATGCTTTGGGTACTCCATATTATTGATTCTTACTATTCCTAACAAAGTTTAATCAGTTTTCTAATGAGTTTCGAGACATGATTAACAAGTTTTAATTATCACATTAACATAAAGCAAATCTTGTCGACACATTAAATGCTTGAACAGAGACTGAAGCACGAAAATGGAAATCGAGCTTCTGAGCAATCATAAAGCATTCCGACCATTTCCAGTCAACATTCTAATTGAGTCTCAACGGACAAATGGAATGAAGAATGTCAACGGAGAATAACGGCTAACATCGGAAGAATACGAAGAGACGGAGTAACGTTCAAACTCAACGGATATATTCATTACTCTCAACGGCTCATTAATCTCTCTTCAACGGTCATTAATTGCAACCATCTATAAAAGTCAGAAGCATTCAATTCTCCAACCACCGAAACTCTACGCTTTCAATTAGCAACTTAAGCATTTATTGTTTCTACTCTTACGAACAATATCTTCGGATATTTTGATCTTCAGTGTTTATTAATCTGGCCATTTAGAGAGTTCATTATTGATTATCAATATTTGTAAGAATCTCAAAGTATTGGGACTTTAGGATTGGGTTATCTGATTACAACTTGTAAAGGGGAGTAAGTTCTAGTGAGAGAATTACTCCAAGAGTTACAGAGTGTGTAATCATTTGAGTTAGTGAAATCCCGGAGAGTCTGGGGACTGGACGTAGGTCGAAGATTTAAACCGAACCAGTATAAATTGCTTGTGTTCAATCTCTCTCTTCGCTACTCTGTTCATCTCTGTTTATGTCAGTAACTAATAGAGTATTTTCGAAGAAAATTTTATATCCCCAATTCACCCCCTCTTGATGATATTCCGTCTTTCACGTCTGTCTTCATGTGAATAAATCAATAATCTTAGAGACCAGGGATCTCCTAAGTTGTGATTGAGATTTCCATTATTTAAGCCAATATTATAGTGCACCATCTAGCCGATTAGGATTTAGAATCAAAACACGATTTGAAGGTGAAATCAACTCCGAGTGAATGGGAAAATGGATCAATTAGTGTTAATAGGCATGTACATTATTTTTGCTAAAGAAGTTGGTGTGCATTTGTACACCCAAAAGATGTATATAGTGCCAGATACACATTTGCAAAAAAAAAAAAAAAAGCGCATTTTTGCACGTTAACCTTAAAAATAATTAGTATGGGCCCACAAAACCATAAGTTAACAGACATTTGACTTTGTTAATGAATCTGACACACTTTTGCCCCCGTTTAGAGATATTCATGGGTTTTTCTACTCCCCAAAAATAGTATATAGCGTTAGATTCATGTATGGGAAAAGTGCATGGGTATTTTTGTATCTTAACTTTTTTTTTTGGTCGAAATTCGTACCTTAACCATTTATAATATATGTGGCTTATTAATATTCAATTTTAATATTTGAGATATCAATTAATACGATATATTAACAATATCTCAAATTTTATAAATAATGCGATGTGATTTATTTAAAATTTCATATAATGTAAAAAATTATTATTATTATTATTATTATTTTTTGAAGGAGATATGTCTTTTACGCGAAATATGTTGTTTGGATACTTGAAGGATATCCTCAAGATCTGACCTATATGTCATACCTAACCCTTGTTTTATTAAGGGTGAAGGTGCAATTTTACCAACAAACTATTACAAAAAAGAGCATAAGCACAAATATTTATTTAAGGTACCTTAAATACAAACAAACAATTAAAAATGTGCGGTAAAGACAATTAACTTTTAAAAAGGTGCGAAGACAATGCCGTTAGAAAAAGTTAATCAATTGTTATCTAAGGTGCGGATTAACGAACTTTTATTCCGGAGCACCCAACACAAAATTCTTAATTTCACTAAATTAATTTTTTTTTCAATTGTCATTATTCAAAACTACTTGTATAGATATTTATGGACAAAAATTACTCATTTGCTAAAATAAAGTTTTGATTAAAATATAATTATATGTTTTAAATAAAACTCAAGGTGTTTTATAATTTATTATATATGTTAAACAAAAAAATTATAGGATTTATTTTTATTTTAGAAAAAAATTATGTGAGTTAAGAAATTCATTTAATGTTAATAAAATTTAAAAAATCTAAAAAAGTCTATTATAATTTATATCCGGAAAGAAATGAAATGAGTTTAATTTTTATTTTTATAAAAAGAGCTTAATAGATATCAACGTTGACACTTAATAATATAAATCCGCAACTTGATGATATTTTTGTTAATTAAATTATCTATTGATTATATGAATATGAGACTTATTGAATTTTTTTTAAAAAAGTCCCATAAATAATTTTTGAGGCTATTCCAAGAAACTTAATTAATGACAATTTTTTTTCCAGCAAGTCTCATATTCATATAATTAATAGATAATTTAATTAACAAAAATATCATCAAGTTGCCGGATTTATATTATTAAGTGTCAACGTTGATATCCATTAAGTTATTTTTATAAAAATAAAAATTAAACTCATTTCATTTCTTTCCGATATAATAGATTTTTTTAGATTTTTTAAATTTTATTAACATTAAATGAATTTCTTAACTTACATAAATTTCTTCTAAAATAAAAATAAATCATATAATTTTTTTTCGTTTAACATATATAATAAATTATAAAACACCTTGAGTTTTATTTAAATCATATAATTATATTTTTAATCGAAACTTTTATTTATTTTAGCAAATGAGTAATTTTTGTCTATAGATATCTATACAAGTAGTTTTGAATAATGACAATTGAGAAAAAAATTTATTTTAATTTAGTAAAATTAAGAATTTTGTGCTAGGTGCTCCTAAAATAAAAGTTAATTTGGCCAACTGTACCTTGGATAACGGTTGGTTAACTATTTTAACGGCATTGTCTTGCTGATCGCACATTTTTAAAAGTTAATTGTGCTTGATTGCACTTTTTTAATTGTTTGTTTGTATTTAAGGTACCCTAAATAAATATTTGTGCTTAGGATGCTTCTTTTTTGTAATAGTTTGTTGGTAAAATTGCACCTTCACCCTTTTATTAATGTTAGTGAACTCGATGATGGATGATTTTATTATATAAAATTACCTCACAATTTTAGATTTTCTCATCACCGTATTTTCTTTTGATATTTATTGTTATGACATAATATTTGCTAAATTTATTTATATTATCATTAGAATTATACTCAAAGTAGATAAATTATTTTTTTATCTAAGAGTGTAACTTTAAGATCTAGAAACATTTTATTGGATTTAAATTGTTTCAAAATAGTTACAATCTTATACAATTTTAAATTTATTTGATTATATTTTTAAAATTAGGATAATTTTTATGATTAAAAATTAAATAAATATGATTTCTTTGCTTCAACAAAGCACACCTACATGGTCAAAAAAAAAAAACAGAGCACACCTTAACGCTAAAATATACGTGTAATGTAAAATCATTTCATAATTCACTACTAGAAAAATAAGAAATAGTGACGAAATTTGCTACGGAAAATTTTCCGTAGCAATAGTGACGGATTTTGCTACGGATTTTTAAATCAGTAGCAAAAAAAAAAGCGACGGATAATAAAATCTGTAGCAATATCCGTAGCATTTGCGACGGATTTATTAAGCCGTCGCAAAATAGCCGCCACTTGGCGCTACTTACGACGGATAAAATATCCGTCGCCACAATAGCGACGAATCTTTGATCCGACACAAAATGGGGGCGAGAAAAGACCGCGAAATTCACTTTTGCGACGGATCAAATATCCGTCGCAATAAATAGCGACGGATCAAAGATCCGTCACAAAAGTGTATTTCGGCGGCCTTTTTGGTCGCCCGTTTGCGACGGATCAAAGATCTGTCGCAATGAATAGCGACGGATCCCCCGGCGTCTCGGCCCCCCCTCCCTCCTCCCCCTTCCCGACCCCGACCCTCATCTCCCCCCCCTCCCTCGGCTCCTCCCACCACGCCCACTCCGTCGGCCCCTCCACCCGCCCGACGGGGTCCCCACCCCTCCCCCTCCTCGCCTCATCGGCCCCCATTTTTGCAAGGTCGCAAGCTTCTTTTTTTTTTCCCCTTTTTGCGTTTTTTAACCTTCCATTTTTTGCAGGTTACAAACAAATCCTAGCACTAAGATCTTCAGAAGGGGAATTAGCAAACAAATCCTAGCACTTCTTATTTTGCAGGTTAGCTTGAAGTATATTTTCTTTTTATCACTATATGATATTTATGTTATGTTTGCTTAGCTGCAATAATGGAAATATGTATGTTGGTAGAAGATTATCAATTACATGAGTTGAAATCGTTTTTTTTTTTTGACGAAGATAAATTTAAAAAGTAATTTTTTCAAGTAAACACAGTTAATACACTTTTAGAAATGTTTTATGTGAAGTATTTTTATCTAGCACTTTTTAGGAATTTAGAAATTTCAATTCTAATTTTGGTGTGATAAAATTATGATTTTGTATTAGTTGGTAATGATACATAAATCTTAAAATATGATGGTGTTGAAATTAGAAAAGTGAGGTGTTGAGAAATGAAATTTATGGATAAGACAATTAATTAATTAATGTCAAGTGGGAGGAGGAAGGTGTGACATTGAAAAAAAATCACATTTGTATGTGTTATAAAAATTAGTGGAATTTACTATTTGATTTAGGCTATTACAAAAATGAGTGTTATTAATTTGTTTAAAAAATATTCCATTAAAATTTTTTATTTGAATCTATCTTTAACAAGTTATACAACAAATTTGATTAAGTGTTAAATAATCTCTTTGATCTAGCCCATATATGTTAGAAACTACAAAATACTTAGTATTCTATTTTTTGTTTGGCCCTCCACATGCATGTCCCCATGTTCTCAGTGTGCTATCCTCATTCTCGGTTGCTTTTTGGAATATGTTCTTTGTTCAATGCATGTGTTTGTTTTTCACTTTCTTGATTAAGTGGCAATTGGTAGGCATAAGAGGCGACTTATATATATCGTGGTATGTTGAGATGTTAATTAGGTTAGTAATTGAAGTAGCTAGGAAGTATGGAAGGCAACCATGATAGAAGTTGGATGTACAATCGTCTAGCGATAGAAGACAAATAACGCAAGCATTCTTCGCGGGTTTGGAAGAGTTCGTCAATTTGCTTTGGCGAATTCAAATAATTCAAGTAGGGAGATCGGGTGTCCGTGTGTCAAATGTAAGTGTTTAAGATTTACGAGATGCGGACACGGTCAAAATTCATTTGTGTCAAAAGGGATTCATGAAAGATTATGAATGTTGGGAATTTCATGGCGAAGTCCGACAGACACCGAGTGGTTATTACAGGGACAATAGTCATCGAGAAAACCTTAATCAATATCAGCAGTTGGTTATGGATGCCGCGGGACTATCGATCGGCCAATATTTTGATCCCGTTACTCATGCTGAACCGTCATACATGGGAGAGGAGACTGGTACACATCCTCAACCATCATACATGGGTGAGGATCCTCATCCGGAAGCCGCTAGGTTCTATAAAATGCTTCAAGAAGCACAGCGTCCGTTATGGGAAGGTTGCGAGCACTTTGAAAATAGTGAATATTCATCGCTATCGGCTACCCTAGCAACACTAAGCTTGAAGACCGATCACCATATGAGTGAGAGGAATTACAACGAAATGATGCGAGATCATGAGTAAGGTTGTTCCCAAAGACAATAATTTGCCGAAGGACTTTTACCAAGCAAAAAAAGGTGAAAGAGCTTGGGCTTGGATGTGAAAAAATTCATTTCATTGCCCCGGAGGATGTATGTTGTATTACAAGGATGATCTTTGGTGACCAATTGTAAATTTTGTGGACATGACAGATATAAAGTTGTGGGAAAAGGAAGGAAAATGACCCGTCATGCATTAAGCAAGATGTGGTACTTTCCTCTGGTGCCCAGACTTACGAGATTGTATGCATCGAACAAAAACATTTGCTCACATGAGATGGCACCGGAGCATCGTAGGGATGAAAACGTTGTGACGCATCCATCTGATGCCGAAGCTTGGCGTAAATTTGACGAGGCGAATCCTTTCTTTGCTATGGATCCCCGTAATGTTCGTCTTGGTCTATGTTCGGATGGGTTCGCTCCTTTCAACAATACGGGCAGGAATTATTCATGTTGGCCAGTCATTGTGACTCCGTACAACCTCCCACCTTCTATGTGCATGAGAAGAGAGTTTTTCTTCCTTAACGCGTTAATCCCTGAGCCATCCAACCCAAAAAAGAAGATCGATGTGTACCTCAGGCCTTTGATAGACGAGTTGAAGATGTTGTGGAGTGAAGGGGTTCTTACGTATGATATATCATTAAGTTAAAATTTCACCATGCGGGCTGCCTTAATGTGGACGATAAATGATTTCCCTGCATATGGGATGTTGAGTGGCTGGCAAACGTCGGGAAAGTTCGCATGCCCGGTATGTCTTGAACAGAACATGGGTTTTAGCTTGGAACACAGTCGCAAGGTCAGTTGGTTTGACAGGCACCGGCGATTCCTACCACCCGATCATCCGTTTAGGAGAAATAGAAAAGACTTCATGCGGAATGTTGTCGAACTAGCATATCAACCTCGTCGTTTAAGTGGCCAAGAAATATGGGACAGGGTCAAGTATATTCAAAGTGTCGAAGAGGGGGCTGCTTCCAGCGAACCTGAGGGATATGGCGTTGATCATCATTGGAACAAACGCAGCATCTTCTGGGAACTTCCATATTGGAAAGATCAATTGTGAAGACACAACCTCGATGTCATGCATATTGAGAGGAATGTGTTTTGCAATATTATGTACACCGTGATGGACACCAAGGGCAAGACGAAGGACACGGTCAACGCAAGACCGGACGTTGAAAAGATTTGCGAAGGTCCGCTTTGCATTTGGTGGAGAATGGCACGGGACGAATTTCCAAACCCGGAGCGCCGTACACATTCAACAAAGAGCAGAATTTAGAATTATTGCAATGGGTTAAAGATCTCAAACTCCCGGACGGTTATGCGTCAAACTGGAACAGATGTGTCGACATGCACAAGGGGAAGTTGAGCAAGATGAAAAGTCATTATTGTCATGTTTTTTTCCAGAGATTGTTGCCGTGGGCCTTCAAAGCACTACCGAAGCATATATGGTCTATTCTAACGGAGTTTTCCATGTTCTTTAGAGAAATTTGTGCTTCAGAGCTTAATGTTGATAAGTTACGGCACCTGGAGGCGAGCATGCCTATAACGCTATGCAAGTTAGAGATGGTGTTTCCTCCTAGCTTGTTTGACTCAATGGAACATTTGCCCGTTCACTTGGCCTATGAAGCAAAGGTAGGAGGACCGCAACAATATAGATGGATATATCCGTTTGAGAGGTAATATATATTGATTTCACGTTGTTATTAATTGACCGACATGGTACTTGAGTTTATAAATACCCTCTGATATTCCATTGTAGGTTTTTACGCACACTTAAGCACAAGATAAAAAATACAAGGTACGTTGAAGGATCTATCGCTAAAGCTTATCTAGTCGAAGAAGCCGCAAAATTTGCGTCATACTATTATCCCCCGAAATGATGTCAAGATGGAGAGGGTACCTCGCAACGATGATGCCGCGATACGAGGATCAAAAATCAATATTTAATTTTCCGGGGCGAGTCGTGGGAAAACGTTGGAGGTCAACTCTTGACGGAAGAGATAAGCGAGTTGCAGAGTGGTACATTCTAAACAACGTGAAGAGGCCGCCAGTACCTAGAGTAAGTTTTTTTTCTTTTTACTATTACGGTAAGTATTAAAGTATTAACTTTAGTTTTTTGTTACAGTTACTTCTCTAATTGGGTCCGATCGGAAAATCCTTCAATGTCGGTGTCCCAAGTTGATGAATTCACGAATTCTGAGTTTCCAAAATGGTTTCGATCCTATTTCTTGGAAAATCCATCAGATCCCAATGAAGTTGCATGGAGTTTATCTTATGGAGCTGCAATTATAGTTACCCGATGCAACAAATATATAATCAATGGGTATCGATTTTCAACTGTTGACGCGAACGCAGGAACACTATGTTGCAATTACGGTGTATGTTGTCGAGGTGACCAAGTTGACGGGGTGGAGACTGACTACTACGGGAAGTTAGTTGAGATTATCCAGCTGAGTTACCAGTGGGACAAGGTGGTAACCCTTTTTAAATGTGAGTGGTTTGATAACAGTCCGCGTGGGACAAAAGTGGACAAACATGGAAATATTGAGATCCACTGGACAAGGAGATATACGGTTGGTTATGACCCATTCATCCTCGCTCAACAAGCGGAACAAGTTTACTATACATCATACCCTACATCTCGCCAAGGGTGGACGGGAGTTATTAAAACCAAAGCACGAAATATTATACCAAAGTCGAAAGAGCCGGAAAAAAATGACTGTATGGCTGAACCGTTCCAAGCTGATGTGGAACATGTACTGCCTATAAACATCTTCGATGACGAAGTACCAAGCAATCTCTTTAATTCTCGTACGGAGTTAGAGTTGATTCCTATACAAATTGACGATGAGAAATCAGACGATGAGGATGAGGCAGAAATGAGCTTCTCTGATAGTGAATCTGAGTTGACGACTATGAGAGTTCAGACGAAGACATGCAAGTAGATGTCGATGAACAGGAATCGTCCGGTTGATTTGTGTTAGTTCTTTGTTTGTAACGATCTGTTATACTACATACTGTGTTACTTCGCTACTGTCATATTTAGTAAATATCTTTTATATATATATATATATATATATATATATATATATATATATATATATTGACATTATGTCTATAAGGATTCGAGATGGAGCATCTAGGAGGCCGTTCGGGTAGTGGACGTGGTAGTGGTCGAGCCCGAGGCCCCGTCCTATAAGAGGGGGTAGGGCGACGCCAACTGCTCCCTATGGAGGCAGAGGGCTCAGCGCTTCCCCACCACTTGATATGTCGTCGTCACCGTCGGGTTAGTTGTCATCTTCACCGTCGCTTTATACATCGTCGTCACCGTCTACCCCCACCGATCCCGGCAAGGAAGACAACGGGTTTACTTTACCATTTCGATTGATTTACATATATTTAGTTTCTTGAAACCATCTATGTACAAACATCTTCAATATTTCACATTCCTTCCTTAGCACACCGTCGCCTCGAGCCACGTCGGGGAAGAAGGTAGTTCCTCCGATACACCAATGCGGGGCTCAACGGATCCTTCGACGGGGATGCTTTGGATCTGTCCTAACGCAACGAGTAAGTCATGTCAAGTTACCAATAATGTTACAATTTTCTTCTCTAATTGTTTTGTATGCTAATATTTGCATGATGTCCTCTCGTTTTCATATTTGTGCCGATAATCCGGTGGCGACTTTCATCTCGACCCAAATATTCCGTAATTACAATCACCCTTGGACCACGTGGACGAGAGATTCCTTCGACGCAACGAGATATTTGGTTCGATGAGTTCTTGGTAAGTTATTTGTTTCATTCGTGTTAATTAAGTACTTTTAAAATTTGGAGCACTAATTGTTCGTTATTGATTTTCAGGATAAGTATATGACGTTGCCTGAACATCGTGAAAAACTGAAAAAAGCTTATAATCACAGGGCCAGCCAGATGTTGCGTCAAAAGCTCTATTCATTGAGAAGGTCAAGAGGCAAGACAGATTGGCTTCCACAGAAGACTAAAGAGGAATTATTGGGCAATTAGGAAAACAATGAGAAGTTTAAGAACATAAGTGCGAAAAATAAGGAAAATAGGGCCAAAATGGACGGACCGTCATATCTTTGGCCGGCGGCTCCATATCAATTAGTGAGCATCGACGCAAAGTTGTAAGTACACGTTATTTTCTATTTACGTATTCAATATTTTGTACTTTGAAGTAATTAATTAAGGTCATCATTTGCGTTTGCGAGATAGAGTGCGGGGAAGCTCCAGCGGGATCGGTTGAGTGGGTTACCTTTCGGCGGACCCATTCCCGTGATCCGAAGGAGTGAGAGGCAATGGATTAACCCAAGGGCGCAACAAATAGCGGTTAGACATTTATTGCCTTTATTAATTGTTTTATGCACCACCATATTTATTTCATTTTACATGTCTTATTTGTTATGTATTTGTTTGCTTGTAGGAAAACTTTCGAAGGCGTCGGAGGAGAGAGCCTCGCGGCGAGAGGCCCGACCCCTCATCCTCTCAATCCGATAACGAGAGTCCGTTCTTTGAGGCTACTGGCGGATTTGACAAGAAAGGGAGAGTCTTTGGATACGGTGTCTCTGCCAGCCGACTGAAGCAAACAAAGCGCCCCTCATCTGGCATTGGAGGGGTTTCTTCAGGTAAACATAATACATTTGATATTGATAGTTTCCATTCTCTTGTCCATTCAAATGAAGTACAAATAATAAATGTACTAATCAATTTTGTAGATGGTGAAGAAGATGAAGGCGTTGGTGGAGGAGCAAACAACACGGATGACCCAGGAATGGGAGATGATGAGGCGGCGGGCGACTCGGGGAAACGGAGATGATGAGGCGGAGATGATTCGGGAACAAGAGGTGATGAAGCAGGCGTTGAATCAGGAACGGACGATGATACGGCAGGAGATCACTCAGCAAACGGAGATGATGAGGCAGATGCGGCTTCAAATCATGTCCCTTCTGAAAGACAGAGGTTACGGGTCGACTCCTGGTGATGATGACCATGCTGGTGATGATGATGATCACAATGCTGCTGTTTAGACTATTTTTTTGTATTTGCTCTTTGCTACGGATTATATATTTTTTTTTTTCGCTATGTAAACTCTTTTTTATTATTATTATATATCTATGGCACACTACTTTTTGTTTTCAATTTTCTAAAAAAAATAAATAAATAAAAACTAAAAAAAAAAAAATTAAAAAAATTAAAAAAAAAATTAAAAAAAAAATATTTTAAAAAAATAAATTCCGTAGCAAAATTTCAAATTTGCTACGGAAAAAAATTCCGTAGCAAATTCGAGAATTTGCTATGGAAAAACATTCCGTGGCAATTTTTCGAATTTGCTACGGAACTTGTTTCCGTAGCAAAGTTGCGACGGATATTTATATCCGTCGCAATTTTGCGACGGAAACAAAATTCCGTAGCAATTGCGACTGATTTTTCCAAAGCCGTCGCAATTGCGACGCCCTATTTTGCTACGGACAAATTCCGTAGCAAATTAATTTTGCTACGGAAAAATCCATTTTTGCTACGGATTTTTTCCGTAGCAAAAATCAAAATTTCTTGTAGTGATTATGTTTTGGTCTCATCATGTTTCTCCCTTCTAGTCATTAATTATTATATAATTTTATATCATCCAATTAAATATCTCCTCAAATTCATTAAAATCTAATATATAAATTTCTATAATCAAACACACGGAACTACAAATACAATAACATAATTTTTTAGTCTTTATAATGGTTTTTTATTCAACAAAAATAAATACAAACAAGAAGTATAATCTATATCAATCCAGTAAATAAAATATATATCAATTAACATGGGATTAATTTTAGATAAAGCAGGGAATCCAATTCAAATCTATATATAGATAAATATACTAGAATCCAATCTCGATTTTGTTATAATCGCAATCATACCTCCATAATCTTAAAACACATATTTATGTTAAAAAATCAAGATTTATGATGATTAAAGATAATATTAATCTTTTAAAGAATTAATTAATTATATATATATATATATATATATATATATATATATATATATATATATATATATAAAGTATGCATTGAAATCCAGTATTGATTTGAAACATACTTGAGTTTGAGTAAATTTAAATATGAGTTCTTCCCCAAAGTTAGAGTCATTGAAGGATTTGGTGCCACCCTTGCTTCCATTTGGTGCAACCTTGCTTCCATGGGATGATGAAACGACTTTACCTCTCAGTACAATGCCACGATATGAGAAGGTTAAGGAAGAGATTTATGACGTAAAAGGAAAGAGAGTTTATTGGCGAAGCAAAACAGCAAAGAATGAAGAAGACGAAGATGAAGAAGATTTGGAATATTACGTGACTCCTCCTTATATATCATGTTGTATACCTATTAGATTCTGGATTGATAAGCTTTGTGGGTAGATCTTCAACTTGCCAAGGCCTAAATATAATGACTGAATTAAGTATTTGAAGTTGTTTACGACCTTTAACTAGTCATTTAATGATTTGTACTATCAATTTTATGGGCTTTTCCTATTAGTTATTTTGATTTGAAATATACTCCAATCTTCTTCTTTGTTTTCTTAATCTTTGTTATTATTTGAATATTCTCTTTGCATATATCTATGTACACAAACAAATATAGGTGGACTCAATTGACTCAATTGTTGGTAGTAGATTGATGGATAAAAGTAATACAAGAAGATGAGGGATGAAGGGGGCTGTGTGCTAAAGGAGAAGGATGAGGGATGAGGTGGGCTGTGTGCCAAAGGAGAAGGGGTTGGAGGGTGAATTGAATTTTTACATGATTGATTGTGTATATATATATTATTGATATCATAAACATGTATTTTTCCCTCCATTTCAAAGCATGTATTTAGCACTTGATTTCATGACATACCATTCACGTTTTTCTATAAAAATACAAGTGGACTAAGTAAACAATACCAATTGTTGAGATTTTAATATCTCCTCCCTTTTTTGTCAATCTCAAATATCAAAACCTCCATATTTTATATTAACCACCATAGCTCACCATAGCTAAAGGATATATGAAAAATACTTTTTTTTTTATCTAGAGGGAGCCATCTAAAATTGTCCTTTGACATTTTTTTTGTATCATGACATTTCACCACTAGGGTCCAAGTGAAGGGAAGTGCTGGCCTCTTGAAAACTCACATGCCTAAAAGCTTCCAATGAAACCTTAAAGTAATAACCTAAATGATTAACCTTACCAATAACTTCAGTCCATTCATTACTAACAATCAAAAAATAAGATCAACCCAACTCATAGATTCTCACAATCAACCATCCAAAATCAACTAGTGATTCCTCTTTTAACCATAGCACTCTAAACTACTCCAATGATCTTATTTATAGGGTGGAAATGGAAGAAATTTTTTGGTTCTATTTATAAGACACGTCATGAAATTTTTCATATGCAAACAATAGTTCATAATTATATTTTTTTAATGTTACTTTTATTAAATATATGAACATAGTTTTAATACTCGCTCTCTTCTTTTTTATATACTCGTAAGATATAAATGAGGGTGTAATTGAATTACTTTTATTTACTTTTATGTGAAGTATTTATTGCTCTCTCTTTTTCACTTATACAATGATCTGCCATTCTCAATCACCCACCAAACTTCCCTCCTAACCTGCTTTTCTTGATATTGGGACACTAAGTTCTTGTTCCTGATAATAAGAAAATAGAGGGAGTTTAAATTATATGATCATCAAGATTTAAATTTAAATTCAACAACATTAAAACAATATTTTTAAAAACAACGTAAGTTGGCATAAGTGGCTCCCATTTCTAAAGTAAATAGTTGACCCTTTTTTTCCGTGGAGCGTCGATATCCCGAACCTACCTCTTTTTAATAACTCAGAGAATTTATTAGAGGTCTAGATTAATCCAGACCGGTAAAGACCTTAAGGGCAGCAAAGCTCTACTACGAAGTATTTAACGCTGCTATGTTTCCATAGGGTTTGAACTCAAGACCTACGATTAAACTGGTATAACTCTTTACCAATTGAATCAAGTGCTTTGTGATAATTAGTTTAGCATTTATTTATGCGGCAAACCTACATGAAAAAATAATTACCTTTTATCTCTATATTCCAAAATAAATTAGTGTTTGTTGTACGTTGACCAAGAATGCTCTCAACATTTTAAAATTATAGAAAGAATGAAGAGTTATTTTTAATTATTTTTTAAAGTATGAAATTAGTTTTTGTTATTCCCAACTAAACAAGAGGTAAATGATTGAGGGGAATTAATAAACACACATTTGATAAGAATTGAAACGAATAGGATTGGATTGGTCACAAAACGAGGATTGCAAGCCTGAAAAAATGCAATTGCGGCGAAAAAAGCCGAAGTCATTTTCTAATTACAAAGGCCTTCAAACTTTTGAATGTTCCTAGTCTGTGAACGCAGGGGTAATTTCGGCACTTCACCTGGAAAACAGCACAGGCCTAAAGCAAACAGGCATCTTCAGAGATACGGAACTGGAGAGCCTATCCGATCTGGACGGTTCGATTTAATTATTTTATTTTGGTTTTTTTAATGAAAAAATTATTTTTTAAAAAAATGTTAGTTAAGAGATTATCTTTATTTTAGATTCTTTACCTATTAAAATAATTTTAAAAAAAAAAATCAAAAGTAAAAAGAAAAATCTGGACCGTCCAGATGGGATAGGTGTTCCCTGCCTATCCAAAGATAGGCAAGGAAACCGGTTCGAGAGATACTGAGCCCAATAACGATTAACGAGTTTATAGTTGTGGTAAAGGACAAAAATGTCCATGCGTTTTTTTAAAAAAAATATGCACGACACCATATTACATTTTTTAAGTGCAAAAAATTACAAAAAGTAATATATGTGGCTTCTAAATATTCTATTTTAATATTTAATATATCAATTAATGCGATATATTAAAAATATCACAAATTTTATAAATAATGTGATGTGATGTGATTTATTTTAGATTTTATATATTGTAAAAAAATTATTTTAATTTTTGTTTTGAAGGAGATATGTCTTTTGCGCGAAATATGTTGTTGCATCCTTGAAGTATACCCTTAAGATTTGGATGATGGATGATTTTATTATATAAAATTACCTCACAATTATAGCTTTTCTCATCAGTGTATTTTCTTTTGATACTTATTGTTACGACATAATATTTGCTAAATTATTTATATCATTATTAGAATTATACTGGAAGTAAATAAATTATTTTTTATCTAAGAGTGTAACTTTAAGATTTTAGATACATTTTATTGGATTCAAATTGTTTCAAAATAGTTACAATCTTATAGAATTTTAATTTTCTCTGATTATATTTTTAAAATTTGGATAATTTTTATGATTAAAAAATTAAATAAATAGGATTTCTTTGCTTCAACAAAGCACACAAAAAAAAAAAAAGAGCACACCTAAAACGGATAAAATATACATGTAATGTAAAATCATTTCATAATTATGTTTTGGTCTCATCAAGTTTCTCCCTTCTAGTCATTAATTATTATACAATTTTATATCATTCAATTAAATATCTCCTCACATTTATTAAAATCTAATATATAAATTTCTATAATCAAACACACGGAACTACAAATACAAAAATTAAATAAATAGAAAAAAAAATCGTAAGATAATTTTTTAGTCTTTATAATGGTTTTTTATTCAACAAAAAAAATACAAACAAGAAGTATAATCTATATCAAGAGTAAATAAAATATATATCAATTAACATGGGATTAATTTTAGATAAACCTGAGAATCCTATTCAAATCTATACATAGATAAATATACTAGAATTCAATCTCGATTTTGTTATAATCGCAAGTATTGATTGGAAACAAATTTGAGTTTGAGTATTTTCAAATATGAGTTCTCCTCCAAAGTTAAAGTCATTGAAGGATTTGATGCCACCCTTGGGTCCATGGGATGATGAAACAACTTTACCACTCAATACAAGGCCACGATATGAGAAGGTTAAGGAAGAGATTTATGACGTAAAAGGGAAGAGAGTTTATTGGCGATGCAAAACAACAAAGAATGAAGAAGATAAAGATGAAGGAGATTTGGAATATTGTGTGACTCCTCCTTATGTATCATGGTTTATACCTATTAGATTCTGGATTGATAAGCTTTTTGGGCAGATCTTCAAATTGTCAAGGCCTAAGGATAATGACTGAATTAATTAAGTATTTGGAGTTGTTTACGAGCTTTAACTAGTTATCTAATGATTTGTACTATCAATTTCATGGGCTTTTCCTATTAGTTATTTCGATTTGAAATATAATCCAATCTTCTTCTTTGTTTTTTTAATATTTGTTATTATTTGAATACAATTATATCTAATTCTCTTTGCATATATCTATGTACAAACAAATATAGGTGTTCTCAATAAGAACGTTGGCGCGTCTTTTAGGTTTAAAAAAACGCTTACAATATTTACAAATTGCCTCAGTATACATTTGATCAATACTGTTCAAGCTAGACAATTGGAATGGAATCGTGAGAGTTAGGTTAAGACTAAAAAAATTAATTAACCCAACTATCATTTAGTGTATTTGTTATCCTAGATTTTGTATCATATAAACATTTTTCTTTGTGCATGATGAGATATATTGCAATTATAAACACATATGCTTGCGTAAGCGCGCGCCACACACACACACACACATATATGTCTATCTATACCTTATCTTCTTTTTTGATTTAACGATCTTGTACTTCCCCCGTGCTTTGCACGAGATGATAGAATTTTATGGGTTGTTTAAACATATTTTACTTCTTAAATGATGTAAATTTTTTTGCCTACACATATATATATATATATATATATGTCTATCTATACCTTATCTTCTTTTTTGATTTAACGAGCTTGTACTTCCCCCGTGCTTTGCACAAGATGATAGAATTTCATGGGTTGTTTAAACATATTTTACTTCTTAAATGATGTAAATTTTTTTGCCTTTAAAGAACATTAAAATATCACTAACAGAAAGTCTACATATTAGAAATAAAACTTCAACAATAATAAACAATAATATCCTTCAATCAATTCGGAGTTCATATTACAAATGAAATCTCAACAATGTTAAACAATAATGTCTTCTAATCAATTAACATTTCAAAATTTTTCTTCGTGCACAATATCCCTTTTTGTGTTCTTGTAGCCAAATTCTGAAAAACAAACGTACATGTTAAACAAAAGTTGCAATTGAGTCTCAGCGAGTCATATGCGTCTACCCAACAAAAAAATGACTGACATTATTAAATATATGATTCAAGATACTGCCAAAAGCTTCTTAAATTCAAGATGCAATTGATTGTTTTTTTTTAAACGCTACTATTGCTGGAAGAGTGCTGTTTAAACTTTCTTGAAGAGGTTAAGCGGTCATGTAAAACCCAGCTGGAGCAAAAGTTGAAGGTATGATCACTAAGGTTTGATAATTATGAGTGTAACATCCCATTTGAAAACGGCGGAATTTTTTTTAAAAAAAAAAACGTTTCCAAATATTTCAAGCAGAGTAATCAGAGTAGAGCATTGGAGCGAAAGAGTAAGCGATTCATAACAAACATCAACCACGGTGTAACATTGTAATGATTACATTAATCCTAGAGTTTGAAAGGGAATAAGCGAAAGCGGTAAAGATAGATAAGTCTCGGGCTGCACGTCATCGATGCTTGCCTCGATCTTCGATCCGTATTCCTCCGGATCCTGAAGCTATAGGCGAGATTCAATTCACCGCATTGAATCTCGGTAGCGATTAATCTCAAACCCAAACAATACAAAGTATACGGATAACGAGATATTCTAGACAATACAACGGTATATCACTACATAAGCATATAGCAGATGCATGATCATTATGCCGACAAAACATAAGCATTACGCAGTATGTAAAGCCCCACAATGTAAAACAACAATAATGACTTGCACTATTCACGGTGCCACGATACCACTCGTGTTCTCAGCGCTAGAAAAACATACGGCGTTATTATGACTATAACCCGTGTAAAACTTAGGAACGTATCTATCACATATATGCATTTAAGCAGCACAAGATTCGTGTTACAGTACGCGTCCGTACCTTCGTTGACAACGTTAGGTACTTCTGGCGGAAAAATGTACTTTTTACGGAAAAACGTGAAATGTTCACCAGCGGCACGTCGGGCGGCGTAACGACAAGCAAATCGAGTTTCGATGCCCTATAAGAGTTATATCACTTTCATTAGTGATTTGACATCATAACTGGCATCTTAGGTAAAAATTACCATTTTGCCCTTCTACCCCTAATTTGGCGGAATTTCGCTTGTACTTCGCTACTCTAACTTTCACTTTTCAGGAACTCAATCCCTACCAAGTTTTTACCTCGTCAGGCATCTTTCAATGCAATGAGGCTTAAAAACAATAGTAGGAATCTCATTCCCTACTTACTAAGTCTAACCAACATTTCTACCAACTACTGAACTAAAGACTAGAACTTAAAAGCTAAGACCGAAGAACTTACTTGTTGAAGACTTCTTCACAATTTTTTCCAGAGCTTCTCTCTCTTCTTTCTCCCTCTAGATTCGGTTTCTAGCTTGAGAATGGATGTGAAAATCCAAGAGGTGCTCATGCCTTTATATAGGCAAAATTTGTGCCACTTTGGTAATTTCCACATTCCAAATCTTGTAATTTTTCCCTACTTTATAACCATGCAAAATCAAGACTAATTGGTGGTTAATTCTTGTCCATGGGGAGCTCTTGGTCGACATCTTCATGATGTCACTCTCAAAAATGTGACATCATGAAGGTGATGTCATCTGGCACCTTTATGAGCCGGTAGATAAAGTTAGGTCAGGTGTCGAAACGCGTAATCTTGACGAATCGTGAAATGCCGACGCGAGTTTCGAAGTTTCTTTCTTTCTCATTAGGAATATCTAGTTTAATGACATTTAAGACCTCATTAAGAGTATTTACATTATCTGCTTTTGAAGATTTTAGGTCAGACGCCCTCTGTTACGTAATTGAATTCCGGAAGCGTCAGCGCTTAGGCAAAAATCCACTGGTTTGTAATATGATCTGACCTAAGTCACTAGATACCTAATTCACGGCAACTACTTGTTTCAGTATTGACTCTAAATTCTCTATCTGCATTTTCTCTCTCCTACCCGGTGTCTTAAATACCCTGTTGGTTTTCGGAATCGCCTCGAGACAGTCATTCCGAGGTAGAATTTCATTTGGTTTATAAAAAGTCGATGACTTAGACTAAATCCCTATACCTTGGTGTAGGATTTATTTCTAACTTTCCCCCTCCCGCCTATGTTCGACTCACCGCATTATATTATTATTTTATTCTAATTATCATTTTCATTATTTAAACAATTCATTTTAATTAAAAATACCAAGAATTTCGGCCCCCTCATTTTAAAATTCAGTTTTAATTATTTTTTCATAATTTTTTCCATTTTTTAAAAATATAATATTTTTTACCAAAAATTCCTATTTTACCCTTGCCTTCGTTAAGGCTTAATCGACCTAAATTCTTCGTTTAGTGATCTTTTTAGGATTAGATTTCTTCATACATTTATCTTTACTAATTTTTTCCTTAATCCTTTTTAACATAATTAGTAAGTATATTTTATGCTAATCACCAGTCTTAATCTCTTAATTAAGGATTTTACCATAAATTTAACTTTATGGTTCGGAATGCTTTTTAAACATTTCTTCAAGTTATTTCCTCTGAAATAATTTATTAAATTCTTATGATTAAAGATAATACTCCCATATTTTTCTCATAATCTTTCATGATCTTTCAAGTATTTATCATAATGTTTTTAGATTGTTTTTATCACTATCATTACATTTTTAGTCATTTTGTTCATCTGATTTCTCTGTAACTTTTTCGACAATCTACTCGACAATTATAACAATTTTCTATAATAGTTTTAACTTATGAATTTGCTTCATCAAATATTCATTAATTTCTCTTATCTCAAGTATTCCAAATTTGCTAAAATCCGGGTATTACAATAAGTAATGTTAATTTAATAAAATACATAAATTTGTAAAGATGTGTCAAATGAAGGGCTACTTTTTACTACCATTTAATGTGCTCAGACAAAACCCAATCATCTGGTAATAGTTAATAATTAAAAGATGTCTTTTGAATCATCTTTTATAAAAGATGTCAAATGAAAGGCTCCTTTAGAAGATGTCTCTTTACAATAATATATTTGTGTACATCTTTTATAAAGTACATCATTCATTGTAGCTTGTGGGATAAAGTTATTTTCGTCAAACCGATATATAATATGATTTACTTGTGCACATCTTTTATAAATTTACCAATTATCATCAGATCAGATTTGTAATTAAAAAAGCAAGTTAAAAAGAGAGGGAAGTGAGAGAGGAGGCGAGCAATAAATGAGGAAAGAATAAGGAGAGATGACAAAATCCAAAGGCATCACGCCACCAAACTCTGTAATCTATGCAACATATATCCTTGGTATATCATTTAGTTCATTCATTTTGCATCTCAGCAAATCCATCTCCTGATCCAAACCTCTACGTAGCTGTGCCCGTAGCCACCTCTCATCTTTCCCTCTCTCTCTCTCTCTGCCTAACCTGTATTGTCCATGCCCGTGCTAACATGTCCTGTCACTATCACCCCCACAGTTTTCCCTTCCCTTTCCCTTTCATCTTTTGCTTTTAGATTTAGATCACCTCACTCCTCCTGAGTCCCCTTATATCCCTAGATACCAGTCATTGTCTCAAAACGTGGCTCTCTATATATATAGTGAAAAAGGCTCATTCCAACACAAAACAATGCGGGGACATCTCTACTCCAAACACAAAACATAGTGAAAAATATTGATTTTCTGCAAATGTCCTACATGAATAGATTTTCTGCAAACATCTAAATAGTAATTTGCAGAGAGAGAAATTTATCAAAAAACATTGAAAGGATTAAAACCAATTTGTATTACCCATGCTTCATTCCAATTTGTATTACCCATGCTTCATTCCAAGAAGGTCCGCTCCAAATAGGCACATAGTCATTAGTACTTATATTCTTTCAATGATAATCCTGGGATGGACTTGTGTGAAAACAACCAAATTGGATTGTTATATATTCAATAGTGTAAAGACTTTTGATTCCTACACAAGATATGAAATTTAGATATGACACCAACCTCTGGGAAAATGCAGAAAACCTAAGGTTAGTGAGCTAACAAAAGGATCACAACTATAACTTAGAAAATCCATGTGATATTGAAAAGATTGCATCTTGGGACAACTGAATAGGCGGCTTCCCTTCACATCATCCACGTCTGTGTGTTCCCAAAGCCACACAGGATGAAGGCTTTGAAGAACAGAGGAGCAAATATGACAAGTTAGATATAAGAAAGTTGGAAAAAAAAATCAGCAATTCAGCATATCTCCAGAAATTTAAAGGTGGTTCACCTTTAATGCTAGCTTCTGAGATATAGGCCATCCAAGTGTTGCAACTGCTTTTATAGAATACGGGCCAATGTTGCTAAACATGCAAAAAGAGTAGATGGACAGTATTGAGAAATACATATTATTACAATTAGTTTGTCTATTACAACATTAACGTGTGATTGGGAAGAGAAGGGATTTAATCTTGTAGAAACATGCAAAAGAACCCAATAAAGCCAACAAAATAAACCAACCTGCAAGAAGTTTGGGAATGATAAGCCAAGTAGAACCGTTGAGCATCTTCTCAGTCCAGATTTTCTTGCAGTACCATTTGAGCATCTATGCCATTTGAAAAAGTCATAGTACCAGACATCAAAGTTGCGCCAGAATTGAAAAGACACTTAACGACTTGTTAACCATAAAGGTAAAAACAAATTAACCAGATGAAGTAGAATACTATAAAAGAAAGAAAGTCAAATTAGAAAGTAAAAACACAGGAAACATACAGGTAGTGAGTAAATAGTGTTACTCAAAGATAGAAATTTTATGAAATTTCTTAATTAGATTATAGTAGAAAAGTGTATATTCAAGAACTCAGATATAGATTTAATATGATGTAGAAAAAGTGAAAAAAATCATTCTGTTGGTATAAATTTTCCTATTAAAGCAAAAGAAAAATTAGATGATATTGATTCTCAATAGCCTCTCGGAAATATGAGTAATCAGAATCCTCAACATTAGAATACCTTAATCTATAGCATATATATAAATTGCACCTCTTCAAAAAGGAAAGAAAAATATACATAAGCCATAGAGAGATGCTTGGACCTATGTGCATGCTAATTTACAGTTTTTTACACAGACTACAAAAATGGTTGGACGTCCACAGCATCTGAGAACTTTTCAAATGCTTGAACCCATTCAGTATGATTACATACATGGAGTATATGGACAGATATAACATGGTAACCTTAAAAAATTGAACGCATTGCTAATCCTCAAAAGATAGATCAATTATATCATAGACAAAAAGAAAATTCAGAGAGGGTGAATGGCAAAAATATAAATTGATTGCAACACTATTTATTATGTTAACATATGCAGTACTTCCATGGACAATTACTTGATCTGATTATAGTACTGATCAGTCGTTCCAGGAAAACAAATGAGTGTTGGCACAACTTTTGGACCAGAATCAAAGACAGCCCTGCACTACATCCCTCACTGCATCCACAGTTGGTCAAACAGATGGAAAAAGAAATACAAAAACAAAGCACCATGAAGCATATTCATGTTTAAGGTTTGGCTGTAGGCAACTTTATCAGAGGAAGTCACAGGCAAAGCATAAACTTGTTTTACGTATTTATTGTAAGGAGACAAATTTATAAAATAGGGCGGGTCGACAAAAGCCACAAAGATGAAAAACAAATCCATGGTTGCATAGGCCAATGAACATGTGAAGGACATAAAATAAAGCATAAAGCAATGTTGCAGAAAGTAGCTTGGGAGAAACAAATAAACATCAGCAAGCCCCATATTTGCATGAAATAGTAATTGACATTAGCTACATTTTGAAAGTTAAGACTGCAGAGGAATAAAACCTCTTACTTTTTGAAAGTTAAGACTGCAGAGGAATAAAACCTTCCATAAGGTTGCAAACGAAACCTCTTACTTTTGGACATATACTAAATAGTAAATACAGCTGAAAAAAGAACATTATCAAATTCTAATATAGATGAAAAAACCTTCCATAAAACCTTCCACAAGGTTGCAGAGAATAAGTGTTAAGGATGAAATACTTTATTGAAAAAGAACATTATCAAATTCTAATATAGATGGAAAAAAATGAGATAAGGCACAGCCAATAAAAATTGAATCTTGATGTGATAAAACATTAACCAAAAAATTAATCTCATCGAAAAGCATAATGTAAAGGAGGAGGAGAATGATTCCAGAAACTCCATACCTTGCAATGAAAAAGAATAATCAAGATATTTTACATGAGCCCAATCTCGTCTAACTTCGTCCTCCTGTGCTAGTCAAAAGTTTTTTTTTTTTTATGCTTTCACCTTTTCAACTATATTTATGCTTCAGTTTTTTAAATAATATATTTGCACCATTCCTAATAAAGCTGATTACACCCACAATTCCTCAAGACGATGAGCTTATTGGTTTAAGAAAAATATCATTTAACATCTGCTCAGAACTAAGATGACAAAGAAACCAAGATGGTGTAAGTAGGCATCAAATAGAACCGAAAAAAGAACAGGAGATGAACCTGAAGATTCTCAGGGACGTACTCGTGCTTCATGGAAAGGTCCATTGCACGCTTAAGACGCTGGTTGCTTGCGTCAGCAATCTCCCAACACAGCCGATTCAAAGCCTCCTTCACATCCAGATCGTAATACGGATCATAAAGATCATCATATCCTATTTCCCAAAACTAACATCAATAAACAGAGAAAGAAATCCGAAAATCAGTGATATAGGGAATGGTTAAAAAAAAGGGATTAGGGATTTGAGAAGAGAGGGGGGAAAAGGGAGGAGGAGCAACCGTAATGGCGAAGGTAGGTGGAGAAGGATTTCATGTGCTGAGCAGGCAACCAGTTCTTCCTTGGATCCAAACGACGCCATTGATCCCTCTCGCTGGTTCCCTGCGCGAATGCTCTTTTCCCTTTTGAGGCTGTGGCTGAGTTATTTGATCTCTCTTGATGAATCTAGGAGCAAGGGCTTCTGTTGTGTCCTCCTCGCAAAGGCAAATGCCAGACGGTATGCAGATGTGCAGGTGTGCAGCTGTTGAGAGAGAGTGGTTGAAGAAGGGTTTTGATGCCTTCATCATGGAAACATTACAAGCCATCCGTGAAGAGAGGAAGAGTGATAGAGAAGTAAAAGAAGTTAGCGTGTGAGATAGAGGAAGAGTGACAGGAAAGTTGAGTGCGTGAGAGAGAAGAAAAAGAGGCCAGCTTTTCCCGTGAAGGAGCCGGCGTGAAGCCAGAGGAATTCCAGACGGCTTAGCTACAGTATTTTGTGAGAAGAGCCAATGCTAAGCCATGAGGTGTGCTAAGCCATGAGGTGATCAGCTTGGGGATGACATTTTATATATATATTGATTAAGAGCGTTCCAAAATCACTTAAGACTTGAGATTAATATGTAGCTTCTCAAGATTCAAACTTCATGGTGGTGATGCCGCCTTAACTAACATCTTGTCAGTGCATTATCTTATCTTCATCATCATCTCATTTAGGGGTGTTCAATATCCGAGAATCTCGGTTCCATCCCGATTTTTGGTTGAGATGCAATTTGCATCCTAGTCCCGATGTGGTCTTATCTTTATCATCTCATTTAGGGTTGTTCAAGATCTGCATCCTAGTCCCGATGTTCATAGGGACGGAACCCAGTTTATTTTGTTAAAAAATAATAAACTTAAAAAATATCATTATCTTAGTTTAATTATTCATATTCTATTGTTTAAAAAGTGATCATTTCACAACTAATAAGATCATAATAATTATATAAATTAATTTAGAGTTAAAAAATATCATTTCATCATCATCTTAGTTATTATCTTTATACATGATAACTTAACTTATTAGAATAAAATATAAAAAATAAAAATGATAACTTAATTTATGAGATAAAACATAAAAATATATTATTTTTTTATATATAATAAAAGTGTTTTCTTGAATCTGCAATTAAAAATTAATTCCACCTTTATTGGTTTGGACAAAAATTTCCCCCTTAATTTATGATTTCTGAATAAAATTAAACACACGTTTTCTAGTGCCAAAAATATCCACAGCATCCCAATTGACCAGGAGGGTCCGGATCCTCTCCACATCCCCCTCTCCCCATCCCTCACAGTCCTATCTGGACCGTCCAAATCTTAATCCAACGGCCTAGATTTTTTAAAAAAATATATATTTTTTAAAACAAATAAATAATTTTTTAAAAAAAAAAATTAGACGAGGACCGCATCTCGACCGTCCAAATCTGGATTGACGGCTGAGATGCAGCCGGGTAGAGATGGGGAGAGGGGGGCGTGAGAGGATCCTCTCCCTTGACGGTGACTTGCCACCGACAATGACAAGAATATTTAAAGAAAATTTGTCATTTATTTGATAATACAAAATTAAACAAATTAAAAAAGCAATGAGAGAGATTGACTGGGTCAAAGGCGCGCATTACAGAACGGGGATGGGTCCACATTATGTGCTTGTCCCTCTAATTAGAGGGACAAGCACATTTTATTTTATTTTAAAAAAAAAAATTATATCTTTTATTTAGTTAGATTAAAATTATATGCTGCTTTTTGAAAAAAAAATTGCACCCAATATCTTAAATTAATTAGTTTTTAGGATACTGGTGTTACAGGACAAATATTTATGTATGCAGAACTGGAAATTAATTAATTTAAAATACTGGGTGTAAAAAAAATTTCAGAAAGCAACATATAATTTTAATCTAACTAAATAAAAGATATAAAAAAATTTAAAAAATAAAATAAAATGTGTTTGTCCTCTATAAAAAGCACATAAGGACAAGCACCTTATGTGCTTCCGGGGATCCGTTTGGACGAGGCAAAATGCCGCGTCTTAAAGATGCGAATGCGCACGTGCGTGACAATGACTCGCCCACATATGCGTTGTGGGAGACTGTTAACTGTTTCCTCGCAGCCACTATCACGTGACTTTCTGGGTCCCACGGTCCCACCCCATCGCCTCCTATCTTTTCTCTTCACCTCCAACGTGTCATGGTGTGCGTGGCACACACACTCTCACAGCTTCATTTTATTTTTCTTTTCTTTTCTTTTTGTTCGGTAGGAAAAATTACCAGCCATGATGTTGAAGCTTAAATAGAAGGGTAAGTTATGGCCTCATGAGGGTGATATTTAATTAAATTTTTAAAATATTATTAGTTAGACGTATAATTTTTTTTTTTTTATCATGAAACTTTTTCAAAATAATAACATATAATGAATCTTAGAAATCTTTTTGGGGATTGCTTTGATGCATTGCATAAGATTTGATTTTTTTTTTTTTGCCTTATAAGATTTGATCTGATTATATATTAAAGGGTTAAGGTGCAAAAATACACATGTACTTTGGTCAAAAAAGTACCCAGTGACATGTGCTTTTTTAAGGTGTAAAAGTGACTACGTGGTTACAAAATAGGAGAAAAAGTCACAGAAACCGTTATCTAAAGTTGACGTCCATTATCTCAAGCTGATGTGGCGGTAGGGTCTGATGTTTCCATTAAACATAGTGCCACATAAGTTAAATCTGACTCTTTGTTTGACTGAAACACCACATGGAACTCTTACGTACACCCAATGTTGGAACTTGTCACCATGATGTGGCACTCAAAAATCAAATTCTCTCTCCCCGTTAAATCTTTCTGGAAAAAAAAAAGTTCCTTCACATCTTCTTTGATGTTCGCCCCAACTCACAGCTATGGAGGTGAACCCCTATTGCCGTTGCGGCGAAAGCCAGTTCCGGCATGAATAGAACCCATGCCCCGATCAATCTTTCTGGAAAAGAAAAAAAATCCTTCCCATCCTCTTTGATGTTCGCCCCAACTCACAGCTATGGAGGTGAACCCCCACTTCCGTCGCGGCGAAAGCCAGTTCCGGCATAAATAGAACCCATGCCAAAAATCAAATCCTCGAACCAAGGAAATAGGCAAGTTGGTCCATTCTCCCTCCCTTTGCTCTCTAGAACCCACGCCAAAAATCAGATTTGGGAAAATTTTGGGTCATAATTTGGTTTTTCTGTAGGTTTGATTTGAACCATATTTTTGGTCTTCCATTTATTGGATGTATGCCATGTTGGGCTTACTTTCCCTATTTTGATTGTTTTAAGCTGAAGATTTTGATTGACTATGTACGCATTTTGATATCAGTTGTTCAGCATAACTTACAAAATGTGATTTTTATTCATTGTAGAATTTTGTACATGGCTGTTCAGCGATTTCTAGGTATGGTATGGCTTTTTTTTCATTCAATTCCACTGTCAGGCGCAGTGGCTGTCGCCTTATGAATCTGAGAATCAGATTCATGAATCTGAAATATCAATAACATGGAATCGGGTATTTAAGAAAAACCTAAAAATCTAACCACACTTTGATGAGGAGAAAAAAAATGGTGACTTTCTGGGGACAAACAGAGTCTGACCCTTCACTTCGACATGCGAAAAGTTTTGAACTTTGGTGTTGAGAATGAAGAATCTGGAGATTTTGGTATGTGGGTTATGGTCCTTGGGGATGTTCAAAGCTGAGCAAGCACAAAGTGTAAGAAAATATCTTACGGGCTGTGACGAAAATTTATGAGGGAAGATGAAGAGAAATAAGAGCGAGAGAGAGAGGGAGGATTTTCAGTGATTATGTGGGCAAGGTTTTGCAATATCCTAGTCATCAATTAGTCGGACATTTAGGGTCCAAGTCAGCTACACGTCACTAATTTAAGTCAAATCGTCCAACTTAACAGTCAACGTCCTCCCTTTTAATAGTTTCTGTGACTTTTGCTCCCACTTTGTAACCACACAGTCATTTTTCACCTTGAAAAAGCACTTGTCGTTAGGCGCTCCTGTGACCAAAGCATATGTGTATTTTTGCACCTTAACCCTATATTAAAATTATATCATTTTTCTGTGATTAAGTGACGCTATATAAGATAAGATAAGATATGTTATAAAATAATAGTATCATACTTTTTTTTTTTTGCCATCGATAGTATCTTTTAGGATTTTCTTTCCTTAAAAAAAAATTGATGTTCCCTAGTTAGAGAACTATTGACAAAAATTAAAATATTAAAAGGTCAATATCTTTTTTCTAATCATTTGAAAAACTTATAAATGGCCGTTTGTTTTATCAACTTGGTCTTCATGGAAGGAGTTATTACCAAGGTTCTAAAATTTGGACCGCTTACTAAACGGTGGGGTACTAGGTTAAGGGTTAGTGAGTCAGATCAAAGTTAAACCGGAACTAATCTAGAACCAAATTAGTGAGCAAATGAAGATTTTAAGGTAATTAATATAAAATGATAAAGAAATTTTTTTAAAAGTCAATAAAAAAAGAAAGAATCCGTGTTGATGTCCGAACCGGACAATTTTACTTGCCCGGGTTTGGGTTTAAGGAACATTGGTTATGACGCCAAAGTACGAGGTATTAGTTCAAGTTTGTATGCAAATGCAGAAAATCTCTATAGGAGAGTTATCTCAAATGGACCTGACAGTATTCGAAGTTAATCTTATTAGATAGTCCTATAAAAAACGTATTTGTTTTTTTAAAAAATAAAGGTCGGTCCTATATATAGTTTCGATGGTTAAGTCTCAGGTTAGGCCTACCAACTATCAAGCTAACCCAAGCCCAATTGGGTAGACTCAATCTTATGAATATCATGTATGTCATGCTATATATGAGATCAGATGTCTCTTATGCTTTAAGCATTACAAGCAGATACCAGACTGACCCTGGAAAGGGTTACTGGACAGCCGTAAAGCCAATCCTAAAGTACTTAAGAAGGACTAAGGATATGTTTCTGGTCTATGGTGGTAGTGATGAACTAAAAGTGAAAGGGTTTACTTATGCAAGTTTCCAGAGTGATAGAGATAACTGTAAATCTCAGTCAGGCATCATCTACACCTTAAATGGTGGAGTAATTTATTGGAAGAGTTCTAAACAAGAGATCACGGTAGACTCTGCTACCGAGAAAGAATACATAACAACTTTAGAAGCAGCTAAGGAGGTAGTATGGATGAAGTTTATAAATGAACAGTGGTTCCTAGCATTGTTGATCCAATACCATCGTACTGCGACAACTTCGGAGCTATGGTTCAGGGAAAGGAACCCAGGTCTCATCAAAGATCCAAACATGTGCTCCACATGTATCACCTCACCCGAGAGATTGTTGAAAGACTGGAGAAAAAGATGGACTATATCCCCACCGAAAATAACATGGCTGATTCTCTGACAAATGGGATTTCTCAGAGAAAACAGGATAGTCATTATGAGTCTTTGGGTATTACACGTAGACCTGATTGGCTCTAGGTCAAGTGGAAGATTGTTAGTAAATAGGTGTCCTAAAGACAATTTGTTTTGACAGAGGAACACCTTTTTCTATTTATTATTTCATGATAATAAAATTGAACATATTTTATCTTTATCATATTTGTGTCTTGCTTTTATTTAAAGTAAATATGCGTTTAAAGATAAAAACCCTAGCAATAGAACAAGTGTTTACTCGAGGATCTATGATAGGGATCATGATCATAAGGACTCGAGAACACTGATGTCTATTGCTTGAAACTTGTTCCTAGTCTTGAATCACTAAAAAAAAAAGGTATTGCTGATCTCAATAAGACTAGTACGACATCATCTACTTGTATAGAGATACAAGGTAGGGACATCATGGAATACGGGCATGTGATGCCTTAACTGATGTCGTGGGTGGATTTGTTGGAGAATAGATAACACCGAATTGACCCGCCTAGAGACTCCACAAAGGTTTGTAGAAAGTATCATTGGATATAAAAGTTTCTCAACGTTTGGTAATGTGGATCGTCCAAGACTTGAGGATGTCATCGAGCACTGCGTACTAGGGTCATACTTTGACTGTACAATTCTATCTACCTGAGAATGGGGAAAACAATGTACTCTTGGGTATGACTTGAATGCATGAGTGTAGATGGACATGCCAAAAGGACTCACAGTCCCCTACAAGGGATTAGTCGTTCACAGGACCGGTAGGCTTGGATGACTTCTAGTTGACTCGAGAATCTGTGCACAGTAAGCGATCATGAAGAGTCATGATCTATCCCAGAGTCAATAAAAGAAGATTCCTAGTTCTGTGAAAAACTGTAACACCTGTCCTAAACGCGCCTTTATTTATCAGAGTTATGGCGCACGACATCGAAATAATTTGGACGACTTAATTGCGGAATAAAAACTTTCTTGAAATAACTTAGTTTAAAAAATTGAAAACGCGAGGATAAATTTTTCGCAAGCGATTTCTATCCCATAGGGGGATCTTAATACATTAATCCAAAAATTGACAAATGACAAACAAACTAATACAATCCAACTATTCATATTTTTCCAAGAGTTCCTTTAGCTGTAACCCTTACAACCGCATCTTTCCTCTTGAAACCAATCCACTACCTATCTCTTTCATGTGATTTGGAGTTCAAATGAATGAACCCCAGGGGAACAGTTAATCTCATATGCAAGTATGAAATATAAATCACAGTATAACACATGTATAAGTATAGAATAATTCACAGTAAACAAGTCGCACCGTAACCGCAGTTATCCGCCAAGGACCGCAGCCCTTTAGGACACGTAGCCCTATGGGACACGCAGCCCTATGGGACACGCAGCCTCAAATCCATAGCCAGGAAATAAACATGTAAATCATCTAGCAAACATGATCAGTTATATATGGATACATACATACAGGCTAACAAGATAACAGTTACCCACCTCAAGCTTGAATCCTTAATTAACTTTGTCCGGAGGTGTTGGGATTGGTAGAGGTATCAAAGTATGCTTATAAACGTTTATCATGGTCGTTAGTCACTCCTTGCGTCGCAAAGTAACTAACTACGTGAATTATTTTAGAGGATTAAAAATGATTATTAACCCCTAAAAATTCCCTTAACAATAATACCTTTTTAATTATCATTAATTAATAATAACACTCTTTTATTTATTATTAATTAATTACTCCCTTTATTATTTATTCCTTTTTACTAATAAATAATAATAATATTTATTATTATTTATCTATTTTATTACTTATTTCCTTTCCTAATAATAATAATTTTTATTTTTATTATTTTACTATTTATTGGTATTTCTCTATAATTATTTTAAACTCTCAGAGGCTATCCTAACCCTTTAAATTAAGATTTTATAAATATCAATCCTCATGTAAAAATATGCTTTAAATATGTGTTTGTGTATTATTTTGTAATTGATATTATAAGTGAAATAATATAAGAGTTAGTTAAATTAAATCCTATTATATAGGAGTTTATAAATACTAACATCATAAAAATACATTTTAATTATGATATATATATATATATATATATATATATATATATATAGTACAGGATATGTATATATTGATATGAGCATCTCAGCATATTAGCATATCATACACACACTGATGACACACATGATATATTAAAGCCTTTCTCTTTTTTTTTTCTTCTTTTTTTTCTCAACTGCAGCGTAAGTTTCCTTTCTTGTGTAGCCATCAGCAATATATGATTATATATATTACATATACATATCAGCATATATATATATACTTGTGTATACTTCTACTTATACTACGTTTTATATATATATATACATACATTCTATAGTTTTGGGCTATACGAATCAGTAGCGGTTATCTCTTATTTCCTAGTTACGCAATGAAACACGGACTCAACATCACCTATACACACACACACATCATGGTTTAGGAACCTAGACTGGACCGGCCGGTCGGCCGAGTTGGACGGTCACCGAGTCAACCCAGTTTCCAAAAAAAAAATTAAGAGTAGAAGACGGAGATCGCGATCTAGGTTTGCCCAAGGTCGAAGGTCGCCGGCGATGGTGTTGTTGAGGCCAAAGGAGTAGTAATGATATGTGGAAGCTGAGACACAGAACGAGGAGGGGGAGATAGAGAGATCTAGATCTAAACCAGTGGGGAAGACGCCAATGATGGAGATTAGAAGCATAAAGACGGATGGTGGAGCTGCGCTGGAACAGCCATGGGAAGAGGGAGTAATCAACAACAAGTTGGGTCGTATTTTTGCGTTGGGGGGGCGTTTGAGAGGATAAATGGATAATAACAAAAATGGTGAGGATGATGAGTATGGAGCGTGAGAGTCTAGAAAAGATGATGCTCCTGCATCTTGCTGTCTGCCGTCCTGTCCCATCTTCTGGTAAATATATTCTCTCTATTGTCTTGTCCCATCTTCATTTATTGTTTAGCTAAACAAAAAAAATGTCATTTGAATATCTAAGAAGGAAAGGATGGAACAGGACGAATAGGAATAAAAAGTTTTAGGGAAAATCGATATGGTGGCCCTTTTAGCTCAAATAATCCCAAAAAGGGCCCCAAGACTCTACAATTCCCAAAAAAGACCCTAGGGCCTAAACTGACCTTGAATTGTAAAGGAAAATGACCAAACAACCAACTTACTTTTGAAGAAAAAAGGAACGGGCAATTTAAAAAATTCTCATCTCAAAATCATCCCATCTCCCTCCATCGCTCGCGCTCGACTCTCTTCTCTGTGCTCGACGCTCACTCGTCGTCTTCTCTATGCTCCTTCGACCTTCTGAAGCTCGTGTGTGTCGCCGTCGTCGTGTGTGTCGCCGTCGCTGTCGCTGTCGTAGTTCGCCTGTAGGTGACATTTTGGGGATTAGGTTTTTTCGTGTTTTTCATTTCACTGTTTATTTTCGTAATTATTCAATTCGGACTGCGATTATCTGAAAAATT
The DNA here is from genome assembly GCA_019022615.1 of Acacia melanoxylon. Classification (NCBI taxonomy): domain Eukaryota; kingdom Viridiplantae; phylum Streptophyta; class Magnoliopsida; order Fabales; family Fabaceae; genus Acacia; species Acacia melanoxylon. Next base: position 8,630,760 of record JAFJYJ010000012.1, read on the forward strand.
ATATGGTATATTGAAATTATGAGAAAAGGATGGAGAGACAACTTTTCTCTCATTTATTTTGGTGATATTAAATCCAAGATTCAGTTTTGACCATGCTAAATCTCTATCCTCACATAATCGAGCTGTGCTAATTTGGTGTCATTAACTGATTTGGATTTTTCTCTGCTTTATAACCATACTTGTATACTTGAAAATTGATGAATTTCCACTTTCCAGTTTAATTTGTTTCCCCATTTGCATGGACCAGGAAACTTCTCTTGCTCATGAATAGTTAATCATCTTAGCAAAGAAGGGAGAAACGAATTTGTTTTGTTTTTGGTTGTTCTGCTTTTGACTGATTCCTTGTTGAAAAAATAAAAAAGGAATTTATGTTTTAATATGGGCGCTAATTGAAATTATAACATCGAGTCAAGGGCAGTTATCTTTCTTGTTAATTTTGAAATCTATTTTTCATTAAATTGCGCCCTACAACTCATGGTCTCTCACCGCTTCACTGATGCTTGAAAGTTTCAGATTTCAAAGAAAGGAAATTAACATCTTGCATGGTTACCTGATGGCTGGAGTGTGGGTTTCATCATTGGACAAAGTGGTGAACGAAAGGGAGCTAGATATACAAGGTGCTGAATAATTTTAGGAAGTTAAGATTTGCATGTCAGATAATATTGATGTTAATTCCTGGGCATTGTAGTTATTCCATTTTCTTGTTCATTCTTTTCTATCATGTCTTTCTTTGGAAAATCATATGCTATTCTTTTCTATCATGTCTGTCATGTGGGTTCCATTTTCTTGTTTAGAAATTTTTGAGTTCTCACTGCTACCTATTTGCTGAGAGAAAGTAGATTTTACTCATATATTGGTGATGTTTTATGTAGTATTTCCCAATTAACGATGCATCTTTGAAAGGGTGCAATTCATCAAAGTAGATTAGGATAATCTAGATCCCTGAATCTGAGGTTATGGCGGGAGTACTTTGAGGAGTAATATTTTGTTCACATCATCAAATTGATGATTATATAGATCCCTAAATCTACTTTCAAAATCTACTTTGATGGAGAATTTTATGAAGCTGGACAAGTCAAATACAAACAAAAATTTAGAGACTTGTGGCGTCCTTGCTTGTTTGATTGTAGAGTCTTGGGGTCCTTTTTGGGATTGTTTGGGCTAAAAGGGCCCCCATATGGATTTTTCTAAAATTTTATTGTGTAGGTAAGCAAAAAGTTATACTGAGCGGGGGGGAAAAAATTATATCTCACATCTCCTCATACTATAAAATATTTTTGGTTATTAAAATATAAATATATTTGTCTCTTTTAATTAAATTATATATTTTAATTAATACTTTTGGTTTATTTGGGTCTTACCCTTAATCCAAGTCATCTCCTCACCGGTTCAAAGTGGCCGGTCTGATTTTGAGAACCTTGATATACATACATACCGTGCAGTGAAAGAATGAGTTTGAAAACGTGACGCAACGCTAAAAAAAAAAAGGTCCCTGTACACAGAACCCTTTTTCTCTTTCAAAAGCAACGATAGGCTTTATATATATATATATATATATATATATATATATATATATATGAATCCACAAGTTTTAATCATGTAGCAGCAACGAATATATATATCTAACACTAGTGATCTTTGGGTTTTTAACAACTGCAACTTATACACTATTCCAACACTGGGAAATCAAAAGGAAGAGGGACCGAAGACTCACCTAGCTGTCGCTAGAAAACTGATCTTGGATGATGTTAAATGCCTCTGTTTTGAGGATTCAAAACAAAACGCACACACCCAGTTCCAATTCTCACTCCCTCTGCAACTCTTCTTTCTCTCCCTCGCCTGTTCTCTCTCGGCTTCACTCTCTTTCATGCTCTCGTTCTGTGCTGGTTGCAACAATGCCAAAGAAGGAGCAATATATAAGGATTTAAGAGCCCTGACTAAGAAAAGGGATGAACAGAGCGGGGTATGGCACGGACGTTGGGCTCAAGACCAACGGCATGGTTCTGCACTTGCGTGTACAGTGGAAGCTAAGATACGCCGAAAGTGATCTCTTTTGGTTTAACGTGTTCGGCTCTCTCTCCTTTTTCCTAATCTAGCATTACAGTTAGCCAAATGATGAAATGGGAGCTGATAGGTAATGGTTTAACGTGTTGACTACTTCTGTTTCCTTTTTCTTTTTTTTTTTTTTTTTTTTTTTTTTGTCATGTGGTGAATATTATGTTATGGGGCCCATATTAATACCTATTTATTCCCTTTTAGACTTTCATTTGCAATTAGGTCCTTGGCTTATTTAATTGTAAATATTGGATGAGTGTTAGAAATTCCATATAAAGATTTTATTCTAAAATTTATCTCTTGCAATTATTCCTTTGGTTTTATTTACAAGGAAATAAATTCCTAATTTTTCAATAATTAACTTCATAATTATTTTTGACCAAAATTTCATCATAAATTTCCATACAACATTTCTAATTCCAAATCCCAAAATTTGGGATGTTACAAAAACTATATTTAGTCAACCAAGAGATATGATACTCTATATTTGCTCTCGACTAAATGTGAATGACGATGTGAGAGATGAAGCCGGCACAATATCCAAATTGGAAAAAAAGTAGATCATTTGATCAACTCAATTAATTTTAGGGCCACAGAGCATTGCTAGTGTCTCATGTGGTCATTAGATAACTTGGGCCCATTAAAGGAGTTTGATTGGTTCAATGTTATTTATGTCGGTGGTTAATTGGGCATAATGGGTCACACACAAAGGTTATTTTTATTGCTTAAAATTAGCAAGTTTGAGCCAATAATTGTTATTGGGTTTTTTTTCGAGAGAATAGGTGTATTTGGGTTGGAGTAGGACTTCAAGCCCAATATACAAAAATGACGCCATATATGGTTCCTTTGTGGGAAATTAGTTTCTCCACTAATAGGCCCAAATAAATTATAAGACCAAACAAGGTCTTAGACCAATTTGAATTTGGAATTCGAATTTTAATTTGAGATTTTAATTTGAATTTTAAATTCAAGAGATTAGGTTATAAAAGATAATTTTGAATTATCTAAAATATTTTTATATATGTATATAAATAAATGTCCAATAAAAATTGGATAAAGAAATGATTAAATATATGGATGTGATCCATTATCTATAATTATCAATTCAAGAAATATTTAAAGATACGGATGTGATCCATTATTTTGAATTTTGAATTGAATATGTATTTCAAGATAAGGATAAAATCCATTATCTTGAATTTTTTAGATTAAATCATGGAATGGGCTTTTCTTCTAATTAATTTAAGGGTTAAGGTGCAATTTTACCAATGAACTATTGGTCCAGGAGAGTCAACACAATTAACTATTAAGTGGACCAAAAATACCAAAAAAAGTTTTACTAAGGAGCGTCAAAGACAACGCAGATTAGACAAAAGTTAACGTCCGTTATCTAAGGTGCAAATTAGCCAACGAACTTTTACTCCAGGAGCGCCTGGCACAAAATTCTAAATTTTACTAAATTAAATAATTTTTTTCTCAATTGTCATTATTCAAAACTACTTGTATTATCTATGGACAAAAATTACTTATTCTTCAATTTTTTCAAAATTATAATTTTCTAAAATAAACAAAAAATTTAATTAAAAATATAATTATATGATTTAAATAAAACTCAAAGTGTTTTATAGTTTATTATATATGTTAAACAAAAAAAATGATTTATTTTTATTTTAGGAGAAATTTATGTGATTTAAAAAATTCATTTAATGTTAATAAAATTTTCGTAGGCCAAGTTACTCCTTAACCCATTAAAATTGCTCTTTAACTTATTATTAAATTGTCATTCATCAAGCCTCTTAAGTTATCTTTTTTTTTTTTTTTGTCAACAAGTGACAAATAATCAATAGATCATTTAATCAACAAATATATCATCAAGTTGCGATTTATATTATTAAGTTTGAATATTGATATCAATTAAAAATAAATCATATATATATATATATATATATATATATATTGTTTAACATATAAATTAAACTATAAAACACTTTGAGTTTTATTTAAATAATATAATTAAATCTTTTAATAAATTTTTTTTGTTTATTTTAACAAATTATAATTTTGACAAAATTGAAGAATGATTAATTTTTGTCCATATATATCTATACAAGTAGTTTTCAATAATGACAATTGAGGAAAAAAATTATTTAATTTAGTAAGATTTAGAATTTTGTCTTTGGGCGCTCCCGAGTAAAACTTTTTGTGCCACCGGGGTAAAAGTTCGTTGACCAATCTGCACCTTAGATAACGGACGTTAACTTTTGTCTAACGGCATTGTGCTGGACGCTCCTGAGTAAAACTTTTTTTGGTATTTTTGGTCCACTTAATAGTTAATTGTGTTGGACGCTCCTGGACCAATAGTTCATTGGTAAAATTGCACCTTAACCCTTAATTTAATTAGGGTTTGACCTTAATTAAGTGGCTGAAATTAGGGCTACTAATTTTGGACATTTCTTAGAGATGGCCGAGTAGTCTAGGAGACTTTTATGCGTACGGCTCATCCAAGAGAGATGGTGGCTTCAAGGTTCCGTCAAGAAAGGTTAGATCATATCTTGTTCTTTCTATCCTAAACCTAATCTTCTTGAGAAAAAGAAAACCCAAGAACATTGATTCCTCAACCTTGCCGTCGCCTAGCAAGCATCCAAGGAAAGAGAGGAATCAAAGAGATGGAGTTCTCAAGGCAATCGGAAGATAGCCGTGTGGATCAGCATTAGAGGACGTCATACATTTGAGGTCTTCAATGATCTAAGGTAATCCTAAAATCCATGTGTATTTTAATGAGTAGATCTTGGGAATTTCCCATGAGCATCTGTATGATACATGATCAATATTTTTGGGAATATCTCATGAGCTCCCGTAAAGTGTTATGGAAATCACATGGTCAATATTTCTAAAAGAGTCCATGAGTTTTTACTTCATTGTTTAATTTGGAAAACTCATAAGATCCCGAGTTAGGGGTCCATAATTCTCATGAAGTCCGAAAACATAATTGAAATCATTACTCATGAGCACCATAAAAGTTAGGAGTTCTCATGAGTACCCGTAAAAAGTCACGGGTTTTTATAATGATTAATTATTTATGATCTTCAACTCCATGAGCGCCCGTAAAGAGTTACGGGTTTTCATATATTAATTTATATGGTTTCATTTATCTCGATTTTAGAGTCACTCTCTCCCGTAAGAGTTACGGGTTCTCATGAGTACTATAAAAGGTTACGGTTATAAATTATAAATTCCGATGCAAATAGTGAAGAACAAAAATTTTTGTTTTTCCTACTCGTGAGTTTGCGCTTGAACGTCAGGCAGCATCCAAATTTCACCAACAGTTGATCAATAATTCACCACAAGATTTTAGATTTTCTATAATAGTGTCGTAAAAGAGAGACACATACACAACTAAAATACAAACATGCATTATTCTATTTCATTTGTTTTTATACATGATCAATTTTATCTTTCCTTATAATTCCATATATGGTAATTTTTATTGTAAAGAATTCAAATAATCCTAACCAAAAAGAGCACTAGCAAGACTGTTGTTCTGCTTGTATTCATATATCAGCAACAACTGGTTTCCTTCAATGCAACAGCTATAAAGCCTTACAAGGTTTGGGTGTTGCAAAGCAGAAATCATTCCAACTTTATTAATAAATTCACGATTCCCTTGCTTTGATTTTGAGGAAAGCTGCTTTGGTATGGATTGGGAAATTCCATGTGCCTCGGGTATGTAACTACGTCGCGGGCTATTTGGCAAAGCAGGGCCTAGGGTTAAGTCAAGGGCTCCATGAGCTATTTCAACATTCCGAGGATTTAGCGATGTTGCTTTGCCAAGACTTTAATGGGTGCAATGTGCCCATAGGTATTAACTGAGGTGTCTCACTTTGTATAAAAAACAAAAAAGATAATGAAAGAGGAAAACAAAATCAGAACTTAAGAAGGAGAGGAGAGAATTTCAAAATTTTAAATTCAAACACTGACTAATCAAATGGATATCTATAGAGTCTCTATGTTGTCTTGCAGTGAAATTCTTGTATAAACTTAGCTTGTCACGTCATCTAAGTTCAAACTAATTAAAATATAACAACTCAGCTAATATTAATTCTAGTTGATTGCTCATGTATAACAGGACTAATGGGAGTAAAAGGAGCTGTTCTTCTAAAGCTTTAATATATTGATGAGAATGGTTCCAATAAATCTTCGTGTGAAAACGGTATTATAGGTCAGGAATTTTGCCACCACAATAAATGCATTATATCAAAAGCATCTAATGATGAACCAATAACTGGATACTTAGAGATGGCTAGCTGTCTACCTTGATTTTTTTTCCCTTCTTCATTCTGTTGGGGATTACTTACTAGGAGTTTTATTTAGTTTCCATTTGGCAGTTATATATATATATATATATATATATATATATATATATATATATATATATATGTATGTATGTATGTATGTATGTATGTATGTATGTATGTATGTATGTATGTATGTATGTATGTATATTGTTGGTGATTAAATATTTACTTTCACTCATCCTCCATATTTCAATTTCAAATTCAAATATCATATTAATCTCACTTTCCATGTTTTTTTATTTCGATCCTTATTTGAATTCCTTCTAATCTTGTAGGCCCATCAAGTATCATGAGAATCACATATAAGATATAGAATAACAAATAAAAAATAAATAAAAAATTTCAGGTTCACCTTATATAAGAAAAGTAAATATTTAATTCATAATATAATAACACATATTATAAATATTTAGATAGAAAATGTTTCATCAATTTTTGTCCATCTAAACAGAGGATAAGTTTTTTCATTAAATTTCCACCCAACAAATTTGAAGATAGTCTCGCCGAACGCCTTTTTCATAAATAATAATATTGAAATCATGGATTCCTTTTTCACGGGATCAAGTAACTTGCAAAAGGTGAGCATAAAAAAAAAAAAAAAAATCAAAGCTAGAAAGAGTGCATGTAAAATGTATTGAATTGAAGAACTTGAAGATATATTTTCCTGAGCAACAATTGTAATATCAACTAGTGGTATTTCCAAAGGGCAAGAAGCTAGTACTATGGACAGTAAGTTTGAGATGTTGTAAGCGGGAGAGTATGGTGGCTTAAAACTGTTAAATATGAAATAAGAGAGTTAAGTTTCTGTTAAAAGCCACAGAGTTGGACCATCTTTTCCTTCTAAATCCCTCCACTGTAGGCCCATATCTCTCATCTCTCTTTCATTAATTCCTTATCATCCTCTTCTTCCCCAATATTAAATGGCTCACCATAGCTTCCCCTACAAATATAAGAAAATGAGGAGGCAATGCCTAGACGAGGAGCATCTTTCATCACATTGTTGTTTTATATATATGCAGATATGTTTGTAAGGATGGACTGCCCTGCTTTAGTAATAGAAAACAGAGCTATTTTGAGGTATTTCGCATATCTTATTCAAAATTTAATAGGACATACAATACTCAGGAAAGATTCAACAGAGTGGAGCTTGTTTCGGTGAAACTAAGCCCCTCAAGGCATCCAAATATAATAAGCCCCTAGCCCCTCCACGTTGTTTCCATAGGTTAGAGACACCAACTCATTGAGTCGAATCAATATCACCGTAACCACATCATGGTTGTTGTTGACATCGGTGGTTGCCTCAGCCTCTGCCATCATGAGATGCACCAATCTCAGGCCCTCAAAATCCTCCAAATCATCGTTGCAAAGATATATGCGTTTGCTCTTGATGATGGAATCACGGTATGGAAGGCAGATTTTCTGAACAATTAAAATTCACCATGCAATGGACCTTTATATAATACAACATTATGAGAATTAGGATTTGTATGTGTTAAGGGCAATAGAGACAGAAATTCAAACTACCTAATGACGTTGTGGCAGATATTGACTCCATGCCTAAGATTGAACGCGTACATGGGGAAAGGGTTGCAATCGTGAGAAGTTAAACACTGCTAATTAATGCTCTTCATCTACCAGATATTTGACCAATGGCATTGTTACTTTATGATGGGAATAAAGAACTATAGATTTATTAAATGGTGCTCTGTGGAATGAGTTTTTTTTTACCCAATAGGATATATTAGAAGGCTTACCCTCTTTGCTCGATATTAATGAGGACGCAAGTTGGCTAATTAAAATCAAGTTTGGATTAACTTATTTATGAGGTAAGTATGTGAGAGAAGTTTTGTCTCGGTTTGTGGAAAATAGTTTCTGAAACCTAGGTTTTGGTGGTTTCCAAACACCCTCGAAACAGGTGAATTCTTAAACTCGGTGCCATGTATGACATGCCATCTAATGATCAATTGCTTCTGATGAAATCTCTAATGGGATAACACCGTACGCGTGGACAAATAGCTATTAAGGTTTAGAGGGATATATTTGATGATCTGCATACACCATATATTTAGGTAAAAATATTACTTGTTTAGTACATGGGAACATAAAACAATAACATAACATGTGTGTGTGTGTGTAAATCAATCCAAACAACGTTTCGTAAATCTAGTTTACACATGATGATCTGACCAAGAAATTAAGAGAAAAAAACACTATATTCATGACAGGAATTTAGCATAAATATAAATCAGAGCATGGTGCAATCCACAGGCTTGAAGGAAACCAACTTCTTCTTAATATCATAACCCACCAAAAAATTAATCTCGTGTGATGTTACCAAACACAGCACCATGTGGAAATGGGAATGAGATCCTCTCATTGGCCTAGTTTCTCATCATTTCTCTTCATTCAATCTAGACCATTGATATCTCTCCTTATCCAATCTAGACCATTGATTTAAATTAATCTTGATTCTCCCATCCTAAAGTACTTTTTTAATATTAGTTAGTACCTTGAAATATTTTTTCAAGATTCTAAAATTATTTTTCAATTTTAGGATCTTGAAAAAATATTTCATGGTACTTGAGTGGTACTAAAAAAAAGACTTCAAGATACTAACTAGTACTGAAAAAATACTTCATGATCTTGAGAAATTATTTTAGAATATTGAAAAAATATTTTAGAGTACTGACTGGTACTAAAAAAGATATTTCAGGATATTGAATAGTACTTGCAAAAATACTTTATGATCTTGAAAAATATTTTAGGATACTGAATGGTACTAAAACAAATACTTCAGGATACTAACTGGTACTAAAAAGATACTTCAGGATAGTGACTAAAAAAAATATTTCAAGATACTGACTGATATTGAAAAAATATTTCAGGATACTGACTGGTACTATAAAAATACTTTAGGTGAATACTTTAGATGATTTGGCTTTCTCTAAGCAGTTAGATATCAAATGGATGGCCAATATTTAAAGCTAATTAGGGATAAAGAGAAAAATGGTTTAGGAGAGCAACGAACCCTGAAAATGTGGGAAAAGCAAAGCAAAAAGCATCCCCAGAAACTTTAGTGAAAGGTGTTCTTTTTGGTAAACTTAGCCTAAAAGTATATGTTTGTTTACAAAGAAAAAAGGCCCAAAGTTATGCCACATTGGTGCTATATATGTTTCAGTTGGGCACACCAACCGTCAAATTAGCCTAAATAGCCCAAATTCAGGGTCTCAAATAAAATTCTCCCTTCTTTTCCCATATTATATCTTATATTTGGTTTGGGGTTTGTAGCTAACCCTTCAAATACATATGTCTCCTCTACGACTTAAACTAGAGATTAAGAGAGATCTAACGGAGTCTTTTTCGTTAGACTAACTCTATATGAGTGAGTAAAATTGTCTCTAACAGAAATGAAGTTATTTACTAACAAAATTATACATCAGTAAACCACAAATTCATAAGTGCTTATATTAATATAAAATATATTTTTTAAAATATATCATACTTACAAGTTATAAATTTTACATCTTATTTTTAATATTCTATGATGTGTATGACATTATGTCTAATTTTTTATAAATAGCCTTTTTTTGTTAACTTTTTTATAAATAACTTTATTGAAACCTATAGACGTATACTTCAGAAATCCAAATTGCAACTTTATCAGGATATTTCATTGAGTTTTATGCAGATTTGCTTTCATTTTTTCCTAAATATTTCTTCACATATTTCAATAAGGGTTACATATTTAATAGTATTATTATAGTTTATGAAAAAATAATTTTCGCTCTTGCACATACTTAGTTTTAAAATTTATTTTAAAATATGCATTTAATTTATTTAAAAATATGTGCATGTTTGGTACACCGATTGGGTGTTGAAATCAGACTTACGCACTATGCGCACTGGACTTATGGGGATCTTTTTAAAAAAAATGTTTGGTTAAGAAGTTGTTTCAATCAGACTTATAGACCAAAAGTTACTTATTTGAAAAGTTATTTATTTATCATAATACCTTCGTTGGTGTTCTGTATAAGAACAACAGATGTCTAACCCTTCTAGACTAATGTGTTTATATTGGATCAAATCGTTACTCCAAGATATCAATAAGGCAGATAGATACCAAAGAGAAGATGTTTACTCCAACATATCTATGAGGCAGATACCGAGGAGAATGTTGGATCACTATGCACATATATGGCGTCAGCCAAAAGGGGGTGGTGTATGTGCACAGTGACGGCTGAATAGTAAATGAGAATAGAATAGAATGTGTATGCCTTTTAGGTTTACCTCTTATTTATAGAGCTTATCTTAGAGTTTGGACTCTTGGGCTTTGTGCGCCTTATAGCCCCTGTATCAACTGCCACACCTAGGTTGATATCCTTTATTAGGATATTCCTTGATTATTGCCTTCATTATAGGTTGATTAGGATCTTCCTTAATTATAGGCAAATCCTGGAACGTATTGCCCTTGTTGGGCCACACAGCAAATGGGCCTCATATATGAATCCATAACAGTTGTCCCCCAGCCCGGTAGTTCAGGTCTCTAGGCTGCCGGGGTGCATTGATTGTTTAACGTGAAATGCGGATTTAACCCGGATATACCTAGTTTATCTAGGTTCCAAACTAGAGACAGATTTTATTTCCGCATTGTTTGAACTTTGGTTCGAATTTTGATTATCTTCGGATTCATTTGTGTCAAAGTTGCGAAATGCCCCAAGACACATTGTCTGGGTTACTTTGATTGGAAAATCCTATTTCTTTTCATCCAACTCGGGTTCTCCTTTGCGTTAAACGCCCGGGTTCCGGGTTTGTATGTTTAAGCAACTGACTCGTGCCTCAAACATCCGAGTTTCGGGTTATACGTTTTAACCACGGGGCTTCCCCTAGGGTTTCCCCCAATTTGGGTTGTTTTGAAAAGGAATAGGCTTACTTATCTCGCTCTAACAACTTTACAGCTGTACACTTTGCAATCGTCATGTCGTAAAACCGCCATTTCTAGCGTAACAACCGCTTCTACCATCTTTGATATTCGTGCGCATTTAATGCCCACGTCGTTTCACATAATTCATCATTGCCTTTTTTGGGGGGAATATGCTTTTCGAGGGAATTGTCTTTTTTGCCCTTGACTCTTTTGATTCGTAATGTTTATATTTACATTTCCCTCCATTCTCCACACTTCTCGCATTCGCTATTCCCTCTTTCTTCTCAAAAACCTTACTTTCTTGAGAGAACTGCCTCTGTACAATCCTCCAGTCTGCCATTTTAAGTTCCTCTGACCTTAAAATCAGGTGCTCTCACCATTTCTCTTCCACTTCTTTGGTTTTTGCTTTCTTTCAACTGTTTTATTCTCGGTTCTCCAATTAAACTCCTTGAAAGCCTCTGCCTTAGTCCAATCTGTGGCTACATTAAAGAACAAATATGCCAAGGCTGATAAAGAGCTGCAGCTTGTCAAGGAGGAGAGGGATGAAGCTTGTGTGTCGAAGGCGAAAGCTTGTGAAGAGGTGGGAGCAACCACGGCGGAGAAGGAAAAGACCTCTGAAGAACTTGTAGCGGTCAGAGCGGATCTCAAGAAGGCAAACTCAGAGTTGCTCTGGCTTCGAGAGACTCTCGTTAAGGAGGTGGAGGCGCAGAAATATATGCAAACACTGAACGAGGAGGTACAGGTCGAGCTGAATTGGACCTGAGCCGAACTCAAGACTTCCAAAGCCAACACCTAGGAGTACGCCGCGACGATAGAAAATACCGCGGTGAATTCCTTCAAAAATGTTGTGGAGCAAATCCGGTTTTTGAATCCCGGTATTGAGCTGAACACTTTCGGCATGCACTGTCAAGCCTATATTGACGACGGGAAACTAATCCCGCCTGGTCAAGATGAGGAAGGAGACCATGGTTCATCAGGGTCTAAGGTTCGAGTCCACATTATATGCTTAGAGTTACATGCTTATTAGGTGATTATACCTCTAATTAGAGGTATAAGCATTTTTTAAATTTTTTCATATATATATTGTATTATTTAGATTTAAATTATGTGACTTTCGATATGTCTTTTGCACCCGTATCTCAAATTAATTTTCATAATACGGTGTTACGGACAAATACGTAATTGGAAATTAATTAATTTGAGATACGGGTGCAAAAAACATCTCGTAAAAAAAGCGGCATATAATTAAAATATAAATAAATACAATATATTAAAAAAATTAAAAAAAAATATGCTTGTACCTCTAATTAGATGTATAAGCACCTAATAAGCATGTAACTCTAAGTATATAATGTGGACTCCTAAGGTTCCCCCTGCTGATGAGGTTCAACCGAAGGCAGAAGGCTCACGCGACTGAAGGACCGGGATGCCGATTGCACTTGTAAATTTCTGTTCGGGGTACTAAATCCCCTTTTTGCTTTTGTAACAATTTTTCCCGGATTAATAACCCGGTTTATTTTCCTTGCACTTTACTGACTTCTCTGTACTTTGATGGCTTAATCATCAATGAAGATTGATAATCTTTAAATTCATATTATTTTTGATGCAAAAAGGAGCTAAAACCTCTGTCATTGTCATGCTTTAATGGAACAATTAGTTAAATATTTGATTTCATCTTCATAATGAGTTTTTAGACTTCATTTGCATTAATCTTGGTCATATTTGTAGTTTGGATCAAAATTGGGCTTAAATCTCATCTCTTTTACAATTGAGTAAAGAACACTGTTTCGTATTATTATAATATCTTGGGTTCTAGACCTCAAATAAATCTTCACTTTATATTGTAGGAAAGCTGAAAGATATACCTACAACTCTTATGAAGAGCCCAAAAGCTAAATCAAATGTTTAAATGACCAAATTGGGCCTGGAATACGGAACAGGGGCGCTGAACTGGGCTCCGGAACAACGTTCGGTGTTTGATCCATATCTGGCGCTACAGAACTCCAAATGAGGTCCGGTTTGAACGACTGGAAAGCTGACATTCAGGGAAACATTTCATATGAAGACCACGTGGTCCAGATCCGCCGTTTCCGTGGTGTAATCCAGCTTGCAAAAGGACGCGTTTTGGAGGTGTAAAGTGGTTCAATGATTCTTCCATGTTGGCCACTAAGTAAAGTGACGAAATGAGTTGTAAAATGGATGAATGAGATGCCCAATTTTCCTATAAATAGATGGAGAGGCTGAAGAGAAACACACACCTTGAAGAGACCAAGATCTCTCCCATTCTAAGTTCCTTCTTTTATTTCTTGCCTCCTACTTGGGATGGCTTAGTTTTGCTTTATTAGTTTCATGTATTGTCTTTAATTCTTGTCTTTAATTTCTTGCCTCCTACTTGGTATGGCTTAGTTTTAATCTTTCCTTTTAATTATGTTATTTTGATTTTTATGTTCTTCATCTTTTTCCTTTATTCGTTCATTATGTTTTTGATATTTACGTTTATATTGGAATAGAAGCTTTCATTTTCTTTAATTGTTCTTTGTGTTCTTCATGTTCATGATGAACTTGTTCATGTTCTTCGTGGTCATGATGAACATCTTTATTTCTACATTTTCATTTTACACAGCCATGCTTGGCTAAGTTTCTGTGATCGATCCATGAGTTGAGGGTTCCATGGTGTCATCCGGAGGACTTGTGCTTTAATCAGAATCGACTTGTTTCTATTGATTTTTAATCGGATCCGATTATAATTATGGATTGGGTGTTAGATTTAATACCCCCATTGAAATCCCAAGGACTTAGGTCGGACCAGGTTACGAAGAACGTTGTACGATTGCACAGCCGAACTCGCCACGTGTTCGATCATATGCTAGGCGATTGTCTAGTCGAGGGAGCTTCTGGACAAATGCAGAGATTTCGGTTTGTTTAGAATCAATCACAGGTTCCGTTATTCTATTTTTTTGTCCAATGATGGAAGGTCTTGGAATCCCAATTCTGAGTTGATCATTTTTAATTTGATTAATCTCGCCCTTTTCATTCTCGTCTTTAATTTCTATTCTAATTCCAACAAAACTCAACCCCCCTTGTTTTTATTTCATTTGCATGACATCTAGATTACTTAGGATTCAATAAAAGGCTCCTCGAGAAAGAGAACGATCCTAGGTTTGCCTATACGCAATCCTTGGTTAATTGTTGATTGTGGACCCCAAGGCTAATGACAAAAGGTCTTCATCAAAGATTTATTCATGTCTTTCACTTCTTCATCATTTCGAATATATTTTTGCGCTCGATATTCATCACCACAATAGGTTAAATGTATGAACTCAAACATAATTTCAGAGTTCTATTCAATGACTGGGCCAGAGTCAATAATATTTACGCAGAATCTGCTTAGATATTCATCTAGTAATAAAACCAGGTATCATATTTGTTAATTTGTAATTAATCCATCACATTACATTCCAGCTCATCCGAAGGGAATTTAATTTGGAGTAAGGGCAATTCGTCATATGTTCAAATTCAGTTTTTTAACAAAATTTTAAACATTTTGACCTAATCAAGGTCAGTATGACGATTCGCCTCCTTACCCCAGAATGAAACTTTGATGCGTCAAAACTGCAAGAGCACATTGTTGTACCTTCACTTTTTCTGGAAACGGGTCCAAAGATCCCGGCTTCATTCGTTGATTTGAATACAGGTTTAACTACCCTGGATTCATTTACTCGTTGCTTCATGCTTTATTCGAAACCTGGTTTCTTTACTCTGGATTCGTTTACTCCTTGCTTCACGCTTTATTTGAAAATGGGTTTAATTACCCTAGATTCATTTATTCATACACGCTGCAGTTTGAACACTTGAAATAATTCTCAATTGAGAATTTCTTCATTTATTTAATATAGACTCGGCGACATAGTCGTCTTTACATAATTCCGAAAAAGGAAAATTATGCTTAAAACGATAAATTCAACACGGAACTCAGATTTAACTGTTCATACACAATTTATCCGCGTATTGAACAACTTACCATGGAACTTGGATTTAACTGTAGTATACTTTCAGCTTATCCACGTTCCATGTTCTCTTGATTAACTTTTTCTCCAGAGTCTCTAGCATGTAGGCTCCTTTGTCGAGCTTTTCTCTAACCTGATAAGGGCCTTCTCAATTTACGGCAAGCTTTCCATCTCTAGCATTTTTGTTCCCTATGTCAGCTCTTCGAAGCACCAAGTCACCCTTCTAAAATGACCGGGGCTTCACTTTTTTATTATACTTGGCCGCAATGAGTTGCTTGGTGGCCATATCTCGGCAATGGACCGTGACTCTAACTTGATCTATCAGATCCAACTCCACAGCCACAGCTTCGTTGTTCATCTCTTCTTCCTCCTGCAGAGCCTTGATTCTCCTTCACGGGGGTTGACCTATCTTGACTGGGATCATAGCCTCGCATCCATAAGTTAATCTGAATGGAGTTTCTCCAGTCGACGTTTGAATATTGGTCCAGTAAACCCATAGGACAAGGTACAACTGTTCAACCCAGCTGGACTCTACCTCCTCCATCCGCTTCTTTAATCCAACAATGATGACTTTGTTCGCTGCTTTAGCTTGCCCATTTGATTGTGGATGCTCCACCGAAGCAAAGTGATGATTGATCTAGAAACCGGACATCATTCCTTGGAACCCCTTGTCGATAAACTGGGTCCCATTATTTGTCACCAATTCAGCCGGGACCCCAAATCGGGAGATAATGTTTCTTTCGAAGAACCTTTACACGCGAGCCGAGGTGATTGTCGTGAGGGGTTCAGCTTCTACCTACTTAGTGAAATAATCGACAGCTACAATGAGCCATCGTAACTTTCCTGGAGCCACTTTGAATGGTCCCAGCAAATTCATGCCCCATTTGAAAAATGGCCATAAAGTCGGGGTAGACTTTAATTCCGCTGGGGGAGACCATATTATTCTAGCATGTTTCTGACAGCTACCACATTTTTGAACATGGTCCTTCGAATCCACCTCCATTGTTGGCCAATAATAACCGGCTCGTAAAGCTTTTAGGCCAGTGCCATAACACCTATGTGTTGGCCATTGATTCCTTCGTGGATCTGAACCAAAACATACTTGGCCTCCTCCGAGTTCAGACACTTCAACATGGGAGAGTGTAGGCCTTTGCGGTACAGCTAATCTTCCACAACCGTGTTCATGACTTCTTCTCGTATCAAGTTCTTTGCATCCAGTGAATCATCGAAGAGGACTCCTTTTTCTAAGTAGTCTACAATTAGTTTTCTCTAGTCCTCTGTTGCCGAGATAACCATAACACAACTTGGCTCTAACAAGCTTTGTTAAATCATGGTTCTATATTTACCTGGGCTCTTTGTACTTTCCAACTTTGACAAAATATCAGCCTTGGTGTTTTCCCCTCTGGGAATGTGAGTAATGACCACCTCTTCAAAGTAGGCCATAACTTCTTTTACTTTGTTCAAGTACTTCACCAACAAAGGACCTTTAGCTTGATACGTCCCTTCGATTTGTGCCACCACAAGTTGAGAGTCAGTTGAAACATGAACTTTCTTAGCTCCATTTTCTTTTGCTTGACATAAATCGGCTAGAACCGCTTCATATTCTGCTTGATTATTTGATGTCGAGATGTTTAACCAAAGGGAGTATTCCATCGAGACTCCTTCCGGGCTTTCAACGATGACTCCAGCTTTGCTTCCTTAGGTGTTTGATGAGCCATCAACAAACACTTTCCACGTCTTAGCATCTTCGATCTCTATTTTAACTGACGGAGTTAACTCTATCACAAAATCCGCCAAGGCTTGCGACTTAATGGCATGCCAGGCTTCGTAGGTGATATCAAACTCGGATAGCTCTATGGCCCAACTAATCATTCTTCCAGCCAAATCCAGTTTATGGAGCACTTTCCGGATTGGTTGACTCGTCCTAACTACAATTTGATGTCCTTGAAAATAGGGACGAAGTCGCCTTGCTGTGGTAAGTAGGGTAAATGCCATTTTCTCGAGCTTTTGATACTTCAACTCCGAGCCTTGTAGAGCCCGACTTACAAAATAAACTGGCACTTGGCCATTTTCTGTTTCTCTGACTAAAACCGCACTTACTACTTCTTCCACCACGGACAAGTATAGGATCGGGATCTCCCTTGGTTATGACTTACACAAAATCGACGGGGCCGCCAAACACTTCTTTATATTCTCGAACGCAACTTCACAGTCTGGGTTCCAGCCTCCCTGAGCCTCCTTTATGAACAATTTGAAAAAGGGAAGAGCTTTTTCTGCCGACTTCGGTAAGAATCTGGTTAATGCAATCAATCTCCCTGTTAACTGCTACACTTCTTTCTTGTTCTTTGGAGCCTTCATATCCAGCACGGCTTTGCATTTGTCCGGGTTAGCTTCAATCCCTCTGCTCGTCAGCAGAAAACCTAAGAACTTTTCGGCCGGGACTCCAAACGCACATTTGGTCGGGTTTAACCGAATTCAATGAGCTCTCTGCTTGTCAAACGTTTGCTGTAGATCTCGAACATGACTGTGGGGTTAGTCGACTTGACGACCATATCATCAATATACACCTCTATGTTCTTACCAAGCTGGTCTTCGAATACTCAGTTCATCATCCTTTGATAGGTAGCCCCTATATTTTTCAGGCCGAACGACATCACATTGTAATAGTAGTTAGCCTTCTTTGTGATGAAGGCCATATGTTCTTAGTCCTCTGGGTACATGGCTATTTGATTATACTCGGAATATGCATCCATCAATGAGAGCAACTGGAAGCTGAACGAATTGTCAACCAACTAATAAATATTTGGTATTGGATACGCGTCCTTAGGACACTCTTTATTTAGATTGTGGTAGTCCGTACAGACTCTCCACTTCCCACTTGGTTTCCTCACCATAACCACGTCGGATAACCAGGTGGTATACTGCACTTCTCATATGAATCCGGCATCTAGTAATTCCTTTACATGCTCTTCTAGGGCTTGTCTCCTCTCTGCACCGAGCTTCCTTTTCTTCTGCGCCACCGGAACTGACTCCGGATGAATTTCCAGTTTATGACAGTGAAATTCAGGATCAATCCCAGGTATCTCTGACGACTTCAAGGCAAACACATCCTAGTTGTTCTTCAAGAATTCTTCCAATTTGGCTCTAATTTCGGGGTTCAACCCTTTGCTGACTTTCCTCAGCTCATTACCCAACGCAAGGTCCTTTAGCTCTCCATCCGGTTCTGATCTCAAGATCTTGGTGTCTTCTCGCATATCTAGCTCAACCATATTTACTAGTTTGCTTTGTTGCCTTGCTCTGCCCTTGCTCGCACTCCTTTCTCCTTTTCAGATCCGGGGCGGAAAGGAAGGGCCACCTTCACCTTCTTTGACCGTCGCAAAGTAACATTGCCAAGATTCTTTCTGATCTCCTCTGATTGTAATGAGCTCGTTCTTGCTACTAACCATCTTTAACTTCTGATGCTTGGTGGACACCAACATATCCCAATTGTGAATAGTTGGCCTTCCCAAATTTATGTTGTACGTGGTCCGGAAGTCGGCACGCGATGAACTTTGTTATTTCTCTATGTATTTTGATGATAAGCGACAATTGTAAACTCAAATTGAAGTTTGTCTTTGTTAAGTTGAAAAACTTATTGTCAAAGGCAAACTCGAGTTTGTAGTTACAAACTCAAGTTTGGACTTGACAAAAAGTAGCTCAAGCTTTATGAATTTAGACAAACTCGAGTTTGTATTGGCAAACTCGAGTTTATGTCAAACAGAGAGCACTCCAAGTTTTTCAAGTTAAAGCAAACTCGAGTTAGTTTTGGCGAACTCGAGTTTATGTTAGACAAAGAGTCTTTAATGATTCTGAACTTAACCAAACTCAAGTTTTGTTTTGCCAAACTCCAATTTCCTCTTGGCCAACAATTTTCAAAGTCTTCATATTTCAAGCAAACTCAAGTTTGTCTTAGCAAACTCCAGCTTGCATTTGCGAGAGTTTTCAAAGTTTTTTCATCTTTCGAGCAAACTCGAGTTTGAGTTAGCAAACTCCAATTTGTGTCAGCAAGAGGGCTCCTAACTATTTTGAACTTTAGGAAACTCCAATTTTGAGCTTTGTGGACTTTTTCATTTCAAAAGTCTCAAACTTGAGTTTGTCACTTAATGACTCGAGTTTGCTCCTGTTTCAAAATGTTCTTTAAAGCTCAATTACGAAGATCTTTTTATAAAGAACCAAACTCGATTTTAATTTTGTAAACTCAAGTTTGGCTCTGAGTAAAGTTCCAAACTCTAGTTTGTGTAACAAACTCGAGTTTGTGTCGCTCGGTTGAAAATCACTTTTCTCGAATTTGTAAAATCTTCATGAATGATCTAGGTACTTCTTATCATTACTCATTATTATTCTTAACTATGTTTAATCAATTTGTTAATGAGTTTCAGATGATTACAGGTGTATTAGAATGAAGATTAAGGTTAAAGCAAAAGGTGACGTCAACACATTTATTGCTGGTTCAGAAAACTTAGCATCATTTTGGCAAATCATTTCTCGAACTTTGCAGAGGCGTAAATGTCGCATTTCCTTCTATGGAAGCCACATCATCCAATGGATTTATTTGAAGGAAAGTCAACAAGTTTTTCTAAGCACCTGGATTAGCGCTAAACTAGAGAGAGAATGGACCAAGTTGCAACCTAACAGCTCATTAATGTCTCCAATGGTTACATTAATGATTCCAACGGTCATTTAATGTTTCCTTCATATATAAGTTGAAGCATTCAAGTTTCAACAAGAACAAGAATACAGAAAACGAAAAGCTATCAAGTTTCAACTGCATTTAATGTTTTCTACCTACTTGGAAAGTATCTTTTGATACATTATACTTCAGTGATTATTTCATTTGCTCTTTTAGAGAGTTTAACATTGAATATCATTTATTGTAAGAATCTCAAGTCGTGGGACTGTGAGATTGCGATTATCATTTTACAACTTATAAGAGAGAGTGTATCCTAGTAAGAGAATAACTTTCGAGTACAGAGTGTGTAACTGATTTGAGAGTTAGTAAAAATCCCAGAGTGTCTGGGGACTGAACGTAGGTCAAGAGTTGAAACCGAATCAGTATAAATTCCTCTGGGTCTTGCTTCTCTCCTTTTCCTCTGTTTGCCCCTATTTTACTGTCTGTTTTCAGGGTGTTTAAAAAGAATTTTTAAAATCCTCAATTCACCCCCTCTTGGTGATTTCCTCCATTTACAAACTTTACCCGCTCGATTTGAAGGCTTCATTCATTCCCAATGTTAACCTAAGATCAATATACCCCTTAGGACGAGTGTCTTCTCCATTAAAACCTATGAGGATTGTTTTGCATGGCTTCAAATCCTCTTGATCGAGGTTCATCCTCTTGAAAGCATCCCAGAGGATAATGTCTGTGGAGCTTCTAGCATCTACGAAGATCTTCTTAACCCGACAATTTACCAGGGTGCCCGTAATCACCAAATCGTCTACGTCTTTCAAATCTTCCTTAGTAAAGCATAACAAAGGAGGTTCCGGCTTGCCAGGATCTTCTTTGAACTTTGGTTGGACCCTTATTGACAGGACCTCTCTTAAATACTTCTTTCTCTGGTTCACCATGTCTCCCCCTCCTCCAAGTGCTCCACTGATGACATTACAATCAAACTTGGGTTTAGGAAACTCATCGTCATTACCACCCGGTTTCTTCTGTTTTTCATCTTTCCTTTTCTTTCTAGTAACTGGGCTCTTACTGCGACTTCCTTGCTGCTACTTATTATTCTTCCGGTCCTGGGTTTTTATCACATACTGCCATAGTTTGCCTTCTCTGACGAACTTTTCTATTGCATCTATGAGATCCCAGCATTGATCAGTAGTATGTCCCGGTCCATCATGGAATTCACAGAACCGAGATTGATCTACGACTGCCTTGTTGTGAAGTGGTCGAGGTCGGTCAATCTTTTTTATCTCGGTTAATGCTACCTCCCTCCAAACTTGAGATCGTGAAACATTTAAGGGAGTATACTTCTTATACTTTCCTTCAGACCTGCTACCCCGGAATTTATTATTCGGGTTTGTTCCGCAGAAATCAGGCCTTTGACTTCCAGGTTTTTCCTTTCCTTTCAGAGGCGGGCTCTCCCTCCTCTCTTTTGCCACAGCATTGGCGATCTCCATTTGCTCTAACTCTAGATACTTCTTTGACCGGGTTCTAAACTCCACCATGGTCTCGACGGTTTCCTTGAAAATTGATTTTGCCAAATGAGATGAGCCATCCAAGCCAGCTATGATTAAATGCACGTGCACATTTTCCTGTAATCCATGCACTTGTAAGGCAGCATCTTTAAAACGATCCAAATATTTCTAGAATGTTTCCCCCGATTGTTGCTTTACATTGCCGAGAGTAAACTTGGATTTTGGTTGTTTTTTGCTTGTTGCAAAATTCAGCAAGAACTTTTCTCCCAGATCTTCAAATTTCTGGATTGACTTTGTAGGCAATGTGTGAAATCATGCTTGCGCAGCTCCTCGCAGTATTGCAGCAAATAACCGGGAAATGATGGGTTCATCAAATCCCCTCACAAACATGTCTAAGTCGAAAGTGTTGAGATGGGCTTGTAGATCCTAACGTCCATCGTATTATGGCAGATCGGCTGAATCAAAGTCCTTCAGGTATGGAGCATTCGCAATCTCGTCAGTGAAAGGACTGCTATTATTCTACTCGTTACTCTACTTCCTCCTATATTTTCTAGGAGCATTTTGTGTTCGAGGTGCTGCATCTCGGCTTTGATCTCCAATATCCCAGTTGGCCTTAACCTGCTTGATCTTCGTGAGTATATGATCTGGACCTCGAATTTCGGGACTCCGAACCTGGTCTTTGTTAACCAAGTTACTTTCAGCATTTTTAGCTCGAGGACCTTCAGCCTCAACTTGAGCAGAGGCCGGGGCATTAACTCGGCTAGGGCCACTTATATCCCGGTTCCCAATACGAATGGGGTTCTCAATTCATCTAAGTCGCTCCTCCCAGAACTGCATTCTTTGCCTATCTACTTGCCGCATTATTCTAATATCTTCTTGCTTCTGGAGATCGTAGTACTGCTGCATCTGCTCCATTCACCTTAAAACAGAATTTAAGGCATTTTACACGAGCCAAACATCCGAATCAATGACTGGAGGAACATATGGCGGGCTTGCTGGGCAATCGCATTCTGAGGGGTTAACGCGAATGCTAGGGAGGAAGTCGTGTTTGATGTCTTTAATTGGCTCTGCGTTATAATCTTGAACAATCGTATTCTCAAGTTGTTGTTGACGCCGTGTTTCGTTCCCGATTCTGGTCGCTGCGAGTTGATTTTCGGGTAAGCGCCCTTACAGGCCTCGATTTCGTCGCTTCTTGTGGCAACCATCTTTGGTCACAGGAATCAAAATTTACCGATTCCCCACGGTCGGCGTCAATGTTATGTATAAGAACAGATGTCTAGCCCTTTTGGACTAGTGTGTTTATATTGGATCAAATCATTACTCTAAGATATCTATAAGGCAGATACTAGAGGATGATTACTCCAAGATATCTATGAGGCAGATATCGAGGAGAATGTTGGATTACTGTGCATGTATATGGCGTCAGCCAAAAAGGGGTAGTGTATGTGCACGGTGACGACCGAATAGTAAATGAGAATAGAATAGAATGTGTGTACCCAGTGGCGGAGCCAGGATTTAGAATTTATAGGTGCACAATTAGTGTAGGGGTTTGGGGGTTTAAGGAAAGTTTTAAATGCATTAACATTGTATCGTTGACATTTTCTGGACGAAAAAAAGTTTGACAAGATTAAAGAACATGTTGCAAGCTAAAAGCAAGTAACAGAGGACATTTGCATGGAAGTAATGTAACAAGTCACTAAAGTCAATCAATTTTTCCCTCCCGATACGATACAAAGACCTTTCCTGATACATCCAAAATTACCTCGCTATTCAAAGTCCAGTGATTCAGAGAATATGCAGTGAGCAAACACTAGATTCTACAGTGCTTGTCCTTGCGAAGTTCCGTTGATGGAAGAGTTACAAGAAAGAGTAGTAATCTACTAACAGAGTCGTCTAAAAGAACAAAATTTACATAGGGGAAATATCATGTGGAGGTGCTGATCTGACAAAACAATAACCGGAACTATAGGGGAGATAAATCTATATAAGAAGCAAGAAAATCTACAGAAGAAAGGAGAATGTATGAACATGAAGAATGATCAGCGATTTTGAAAAATGTCCCAAACATCCAAATAGTTTTATCACCAAAAGCCCATTTAGCATCTCTACATATTACTCTTTCCCATCGTTTTCAAGATTCTTGTAAGATGATTTGGTAGTTAAACAAAACCCTATGTCAAATATTTCTCTCTTTTCCTCTCCATGCTAACACAAAGGAAGCCTACTTCATTCTATCAAAATAAGCCTATTTCGTGTTTACTTGCACAGACTCAGGGAGTAAGAGAAGTAAGAGACAAACATGATCCTGAAACCTTAATAAAAAACATTAAAGATGAACAAATATTTTACTTTGACCAAAGTAGAGAGCATGTAGACTAGTTAACCTTTTAGAATAAGATAAAGCATTCTTATACAAAGGATCAAGCTAATCAAGTGGATATAATTGATTGGATCCCATTACACAGCAAAAGAACATATTTCTATAATAGTTTTATATTCTAAAAATGCAACCTCATGGCCTAAATATTCATTTAAACAGTGGCATAAAAAATAGACATAGAGTGGTATGATGTATACACTAGAAAGAGAGTTGTTGGGAGGGGTGAAGCAAGCGCCTGACAGGCCTGAGCTCAGGGATGGCCATGCCAATATGCTTAATGAACTTGAAGCAATACTTGAGACTCCAAATAAGAAATGCCAATAGGATATATCCAGCAACTAGTGATAATAGTGCCGCAGAAAATGTGTGTGTGTGTGGATATTGCAGGGTTATGATTCGATTCCAACTGAAAATATTATAGGGTTATAATTTTTCTTTTAAAATTTTCGTGCCATAGAAAATCAAGAACACAAAGTTAGCGACTTTCGTGAACAAACAGAGCACAGAAAATATGAAAAATATGTTGAAATCAAAACATAGAGTCAGAGACTTTCATAAAGAAACAGAGCACGGACGAGACAGAGACCATGGATGAGCAAGAACAAGATGAACACAGCGGGATTTATATGATGAACACTTAAAACAGGTCAGGAACAAGAGATACTCACCGGAAGGTATTACCGGACGAAGCTTATATTCGATCGTTTGCCTATAAAAGCCTAGAGATGGGGGTGGATCGAAAATCACGATGCAACGACGGAGGAACGGCGGCGTGGCTGAGCGATTTGGGGGCGGATCGATTTGGCTGAACGATTTGGGGCCGGATCGAGAGAGTTGAGAGTTGAGAAAATGAAATTGGCAGATCGATTTGCGGGAAAATGAAATTGGAGAAAGCTTTACAAAGATTTGGCGGATCAAAAAGGAGCAGGAGCGTGACTGCGTGAGAGTTGAGGGCGGATCAAGTTGGAGCCAAGCGTGACTGCATGAGTGAGAATTGAGAGTTGAGAAAATGAAATTGACAAAAAAAAAGGGACAAGCAACGCGTTTGAACCCGGGACCTTTACGTAGATGGTGAAAGCTCTAACCAATTAATCCAACCAGATCTATTGTAATAAGATTCCCTCACAAAATATATATTTTTTAAATTTTTTATGGGTTCACTTGCCCACATAGGCACTAGTGTGCCTCCGCCCCTGTGTGTACCTTTTAGGTTTACCTCTTATTTATAGAGATTATTTTAGAGTTTGGACTCTTGGACTTTGTGCGCCTTATAACCCGTGTATCAGCCGCCACACCTAGGTTGATATCCTTGATTAGGATATTCCTTGATTATTGCCTACATTATAGGTTGATTAGGACCTTCTTTTATTATAGGCAAATCCTAGAACCTATTGTACTTGTTGGGCCACACAGTAAATGGGCTTCATATATGAGTCCTTAACAGCCAGTTTTATATTTTGTTTGTTTTCCAATCTTATGGTTGGCAACTTTGTTTGAATGTTCCTTTTATATATCTATCACAAGAAAACTAAGCAAGTATGGATTAAATAGCGTGCATTTCGCATTAGGAAATTCAATAAAAAACAGTGTGTGCAAGGTAGTATTGCGTTAAGTACACATTACATTTAAAATGCAAAATAAAAGAAGTAATTAATTAGCACATGTAAATTCTTCTTCACACTTCATGTTATTTCTCTGACTTTTGAATGTGCATGATTATTACTTTCTCCATCGAACAATATCAACTCTTATGATTGTAGTTTCATGCAACTTTTCCAACCTAGTAGAAATTTTTCAGAAACCTACTTGATGAAGATAAATATTTACTTGGAATGGAAATAAAGGAGTCAGTAGATGGACTATCCATTGCTTCAACTCTTTGCATTCCACTTTCTCACGAGAATGAAGAAGAAGCTAAGGTTTGGCTATGGTAATCTTGTGATGATGGACAATCCATTGCTTCAACTCTTTGCTCCTGGTGTGATTTTGTAGAAGAATCAATGGTTTGACTACCTTCAGCTGATTGTATCTCAAAGGCATTGAATCTCACATCTTGGCCACTCTGTCGATGATTGATTACGAGCGCTTGGATCGGCAACTTTCCTCCAAGCATGCCAACAACAGAGGACGTACATGGTCTTAGAGTTGGAGATGGGTTAGTACATAGGAGTGCCACCTCCAACAATATCATGGCTTCATGTGATGAGTATTTTGAACCCAAATTTGGATCCACCAGCTCAATAAGATTTCCTTGCTCTTGAAGAACATAGGCCTTCAATTACATCAAATATGTAGTCATTACAAATTCGATCAAACTAATAATTTATGAAAAATATCAAACACCAGTTATATATGCTAAGTGTAAGATATATAACTAACCCAATCAAGAAGATAAACAAACTCCTCTTTTGGCCTATAACTTGCATTGCTTTTTCCACTAACAATTTCTAAAGCAACAACACCAAAGCTGTAAACATCTGCTTTATCAGTCAAGTATCCTCGCATTGCATACTCAGGAGCCATATAACCACTGATAATTTTTATACAATGTTAATATATAGTCAAGTCACAAGACAAGGTATGTGTAAACCAAGTCTAAGAAGAAAAAATCAATTATTACTCTTCCCTTTTTGCAAGCATTTCAGATGGTTGATAGATTAGGTCTTCACATCATATTTACCTCTGAAAAGTGAGAAACGATATAGCAAAAAAAATGTCGCAGAATACTTACATTGTTCCAGCTATTCTTGTGCTAATATGAGTATTCTCGTCTTCATCAAGCTTGGCTAAGCCAAAGTCTGAGATCTTGGCATTCAAATCCTTATCAAGTAAGACATTCGTTGCCTTAATATCCCTATGCACAATTTTCAACCTTGATTCCTCATGAAGATAAGCTAATCCTCTTGCTATGCCTACACATATTTTCATTCTTGTATCCCAGTCCAACGGTATCTTTCGTCCTTGGCCACCAAACATTTATATAAATGACATCGTAACTTAAATAGAACTAAATTAAAGAATATTTCTCACATCTTTACTCTCAAGTCCTTCAATAAAATTTAAATGTGTAGAGTTATTTCAAATGAGTATATATGTTTGGATAAAACAACCTGAAAATACATCATCTAAATTTGACTTTTAAAAGATAAAGATGTACTAAAAGTTGCTAAGAAATAATTTATCACACGATTTTATTTTTTCTACAAAAGTGTCGTAAAACAAATAAAAGAGAGACACCAAAAAAATAAAAAATAAAATACATACATAAAATCTATTTCATTTGTTGATATATATACTCAATCAATTTTATCTTTCCATTTAATACCATATATGTTTTTTTTTCCTGTAGAATTCAAATAATCCTTACCAAAAAGAGCACCAGCAAGGCTGTTGTTATGCATGTACTCATATATCAGCAACAATTGATTTCCTTCAACGCAACAACCATAAAGTTTTACAAGGTTTGGGTGTTGCAAAGCAGATATCATTCCTACTTCATTAACAAATTCACGATTCCCTTGCTTTGATTTGGAGGAAAGCTGCTTCACAAACTATGACAACACCATCCGATAGCACACCCTACGATTGAATCAATTTTTTAGTCTCAAGTTTCATAATCTTTCTTAAGCATAATCAATACATCTTAAAGATCTTTCTAAGTATATTCAATTACGTTACATTAATGGTTATCTTGTATATTCTACCCAAAAAACAAAAAATTACCTTGTATACCGGTCCAAAACCTCCTTCACCAATTTTATTTTCTGAGGCAAAGTTGTTGGTGGCATCTTTGATTTGTTTTAAAGAGAAATAGCCCGTTTTTAGATCTAAAAATTCTACATCAAAAAAATTTATGATTAATAAAAGCAAAATATAATGAAATTACAGGAAACGAGAGATAATTACATATATATGCAAAAATTACTATTTAATCATTTGAACTTGAACGTTAGAGTTTAGGCACATGAAAATAATGTTTTTTACTATATTAGGATTAAGTAGCAAATCCGCCTTGGAAGTATACGCCTAGAAGCAATGTTGCCCGGAAGTATTTTCAAGTTCAATGCCAATCCGAAAGTTTTTAAACATAGCAATGTTGCCCTTTTTCGTTAAAAAGTCTTGATCAATGTCAATTTTTTAACGGTCAACGTTAGTTTTTTAACGATATCGACCCACATTGCTACATTTTAAAACTTCCGGGGTAACATTGAACTTGAAAAAACTTCTAGGGAAATATTGCTCCTAGGTGTATACTTCCGGGTCGGATTTGCTACTTAGCCTACTATATTATACCAAATTATCAATAAATTTATCAACTTTATTATTTTAGTTTTCGATCTTACGTTTATCTTTTGAATCTTTGCCACCTACAAAACCCATCTTTCGAAGAATGAATACTATTGATATGATGAGGAACACACATGATCCAACTACAAGTCCAGCAATGGCTCCCGGAGAAATCCCAAGAATTTTGAAGTCTACAAAACAAAGTAGTATCGCATATATGATTCATAACAAAATCAAAATTGCCATCACTTAGGATTAAGATAGAAAGAGAGAGAACCAATAAATATGAGATTTGACTTACTTGGTGTGACTGAAATAGCAGATATAAGAGGTCCATATACGCCATGATCAGGAATAGTGAAAGTTCCTTTCCCAACCCAGTATAAATGAATCTCCAAGGTGTTATCCTTGACATCAACGTTAAACTCTTTAACAATGCCCTTACCTACGCCACCAGCTTCCTTCATAATGTTGAAATCACGCAAACATTTCCCACCCTATCAAGATATACATACAAAAGTTTCAGCCTTTCACAACTTTTGCTAAACCACATAGCAAAAACCATTGAAAGTGTGTTGATTATCGAATTGATCCTTTATGAAGTGAGAGAGACAGATATTAATGAGATTAACTTAACATTTAAGTCTTATATGGTTTGTCTTTAATTCTTTATAATTATTCCCTCCTGTACTTTTTATAAGGATTCAAAATATTAGTTAAAAGCAATAAATGTGTCAAATATGTATATATTTTTCTTTCCATATATACCCTTGATAATTCAGGCTGGCTGTCGTAGCCCGCAGGCCAAACAGGGACAGGCCTGTGCAACAAACTTAAATAACTTTGTTAATCTAATCAAATAAGATAAATAGGTCTTGTATGAAGAATTAGGAGTAGTAAGACTCACTTGAATTGAAACATCAAATACACGCCTTCCAAGGCTGCTAAAATTTTTGTCGTGAGAATACATAATCTCAGCAAAATGTAGCTTCACATTGTAATTGCCATTAATCATACAGATGCCATTATACTTGAGAGATAAAGGGGAAACACGAGCTGTTTCATAGAAGCTTGGACCAGTGATATTGAGGGAAAATCTATTTTTTGCTATGAAATTATTAGCAGATCTGCCGATGTATACTCCTGTGCTGCTATAAGCCCATTTATCATCACTAAGAAAAAAGAATGAGATACCCTCAGGATTAGTGTTATCTTCATATTTATTCCCCTCATATTCAATTTTTGGTCCTCCACAATTTATGAATAATGAATGATCTGCATACACAGTGACAACCTTCAAAAATCACATCTATAAGAGAATCCAAACTATCAAATTCATCACATCATGATCTTCTCATGTTGATTAAAATATGCATTATTCTGCTAAAACTCATAAAAAGCATCATGATGTGTTTTTTTGTTGATATATTTATTTTTATTGAAAATAAAATGCAATTAAAAGTGATATAATGTCATGGATGGGAAACTCTCAAACTAAACATGCAAAAAAACAAACACATTATTGATGTACAAAGTTTAAAGACTCACACTTAGGTTTTCCTCCACAAGGAAGGCCGCTTTTTAAGCAGGTACGTCTGTAAGATGAATAAAGTTACAACAAATAAATGAAAATGGTGTGGAATAATTTAAAAAGGACAGCTATAAGCATAATCTTACGTGGTGTTTACTGAAGATGACAGGCATGAGGCCAAGTTTCTGTATGTGACACCAAAAAATGGCTTGGAGGTTAATGCATATATAACTCCTTTAAGAAAAAGAAAAAAAGTTTTTTGTTTTTTTTTTGTAAAGGAGCTTACACATTATTGTACTGACAAGCAGGTGCATCTACATCTATCTCCGAAAAATTGTTGTAAGATAGATCACTGCAAGAAAATGTCTGTGAAATTACACATGTAAATTTTTTTCCTAAATGTAAGAGCTTTAAAAGGTTTATTTTGATTCTAGATATAACATCTCAACCCATTTTATATTTCAAGTTTATAATTAATTTAAAAAAATTAACCCTATTGATTGAACGTATTAAAGAAAACTTTTCCAATGGAGTAGTTTCTTTTGCAAATGAGCAAGGGATATATTAGGAAAATCAACCTAAATTTTCTTACAAATAATTAATTTAATTAGTTTTCTTAATCTCTATAAAATAATTATTTAGCTTGTATATTTAGTGCTGGATAGACAAAGAAAAGGGTTGGTCAGGCTCTTCTGTAATTTATATAAACTTTAAAAGCATATGGATAAAGCAATTAAAGGTGGGGAAGAAATCTTCGCAGCTATTCGAATTAAATTATTTCATTAAGAAAATCTGGATTGAATGGTAGCAGATTGTTTATAGACATCTTGAGTTATCGTGATAGTTTAATCAAAAGTTGTGTGTGTAGAAGATTTTGCAGATAAAAATCTTAAATGGTAGCAGCTTAATTTTGTATATACTGCATATCAGAACTTTCAAATTATAAATAACGTTATAAAAATTGATTAATTACAAATTATGACAGATTTAATGGTTACAAAAGTTTTCTTATTATGATTTATGGTAATTAATTTCAAATAAAAATGGCATTGAACTATAGTCATGAGAAAAAAATTGAAATTAAAAAAACATTATACTAACAAATAATCATATTTCTCTTGCAGTATCCATTCAGGAATTTTTCCACGGAGAGAATTTTCAGTTAGAAACCTGCATGTATGATTGATAAATTAAAAAGGAGTAATTAAGAAATTAAGTTATAAATACTTATTATGTAGAATGCTCCCTTACATGAACTTAAGCTTGATCAAGTCACTTATATCGTTTGGGATTTCACCGTTCAACTTGTTGAAGCTCAAATCTCTGCAATTAAACATGTGACACAAATATTGCTTCGTAAAAATAACTGAATTTGAATAAAGAGAAAATAATAGTACTAGCTTGTAATATATAATCAATAGTATACGTAATAATCTCTAAATTAGGAATTAGATTATCAATTAAAGTTAAATTGGGGATATTTTTAAGAGTATTCTAGATTGACATGATGGATGGATGGAGCAACTTACAGAATATACAAGTTTTTCAATTTACCAATATAATTTGGAATGGAATCATGGATGGAGCAATTTTTCAAAATCCTGAGAATAAAACAGTACAAGAAAATTATAAACTTCATTGAAAATAGATCATTTAATTTGTAACAAATTTTCAGCTCATTATTTTCTCAACTCACAAGTATCGCAATGATGTCAAATTTTCCAAATTAGGAAATCTCATTGTCGCTGGTCCATGCAAATCAGATATGGCCCTGAATTAGATATAACAAAAAAAAAAAAAATCATCAATAAGTCCATGTAATTTGCAATTAAAAGAGTGAACAAGTACGAATTATAAAGGAGTGAACAAGTACACACAAATAATTCAATTTTGTTAATTGAGATATAGTTGTAGGAATGGGGCCTTCCATAGATGTTCCTCTTAAATACCTGCCCAGAAAAGTATTTAGAAAATTAATAGTAAACAAAATAAAGGAAATATATCCAAAAAGGCAAAAAGCCTAGTCCATGTAACCTTTTTATATGTGTTTGGATTAATTTAATTACTAGGAATTAAAATTGTTTCATTTATTTTATTTATTTACTTAGTCTAACAATCACTCTCACCCTAATACTCTTTTCTCCCACTATCATTGAGCATTAAACTAGTTACTAACAGCTGATTAGATTATGTACTACACAACATCCCATCCTTTTCTAGGTTACATATAGCATATATAGAAGATTTTTTTATCTTAAATATATGTCCACTTAAAGGTTATTAATCACTGTTTTTTAATTTTATCCTTATTTAATTCGTTGGAAAGAAAATAAAAAGATATGTAAGAAAAATTTATAAATATTGAAAGACACAGAGAATTTAATAAGGGTAAATTTAAAAAAATTTATCAATTTAAAACTCATGTAATGATTTAACTGTTATTCCTTGATATGTAAGAATTAATTGGAATAGACTTATAATAAGGATCAAAATCATATATTAAACTCACAACTCATAAAGTTCGGTCCAATTTCCAATAAAATTGGGTAATTTCCCTGTTATGTTGCTCCCATCTAATGCACTGCAAAAAAGTTAGGGGAGATATTTTATAATTTTAAAAAATATCAACTCAACATCATTTGAAAGGAATGACTAATATATTATACTACTCACATAGATTCTAGTTTCTTCATATTGCCAAAACTTTCAGTGTATTGTCCCTGAGAAGTTGTTTCCAGAAAGAACCCTGAAAATTTTGAATTATACTCTTACAAATAGAAAACACATCCAAAAGCAATATGAAAACTTGTCTATAACAAGACTATAACTCATACGATAAAAGAAAATCATTTATATATAAAATATTCTTACAGTACACGTAATAGCTTCAATTTTCCAAGACTAGAAGGAAGAGTTCCTTCTAGCAGATTATCGATCAATATTCTGCAAAAAAAAGTACCAAAACCATAAAACCATTTCTCAACACAACTACTTTTAGAAACTATAAGTGTAATGATTTACACTCACAACTCCTCCAAAGTGTTAATTGCACCCATTTCCTTTGGAATCGGACCAGAGATTGGGTTACATGAAAGGTCTCTGAAACATATGGTCAAATAGTTCAAGCTTGTAAAGATGCATGCATGCAAATTAACATAGACTAAGAAAACAACCATATTCATTCACAACTTTTTCATCACTTACAATGCAACAAGAGGGAGTCTAGCAAAGCTCCTTGGGATTGATCCTTTTAGATAATTGTAAGACAAATCACTGTGATGTATAAAAGTTACATTTCAGATCACAAATCTCACATTCCAAACAGGCATAAACATATATATACTCATCTATTATTATATATTCTTACATAGATTAATAATAGAACACAATAACTTCATTACGTACAGTACTTGCAGATAGATAAGATATCCAAATTCTCTTGGTAAAAATCCAGATAGATTGAGACCTTTCATAAAGCTGTCGTAAAAGGGAAACATATCATTAATAAACAATTTACATATAAAGAGCTAAATTTTAAATTAAATTATGTTATAATTAGCAAAATTATTTGTTTGAATATTAATTTTGTTTCGATGTGGCAAAACCTTACTATAAATATTATGGAAATACATCCCAATAGTTTAAAAAATAATAAAGAATAAACTTTTCTATTTTATTTGACCTAAACCCAACTAGATCCATGTTAGAGCTAGATTTGGACCAACATTTAGGAGTTTCGTTGTACTTACATATCTGTAACATGACAAACTGTTCCATTTGAGAAAGTGCAATTGCAAGTTACAATCCTTTTGATGTCCTCCTCTTTAAAGATGTCCTCCTCTTCATTAATGGTTTCATTTTTGAAGCCTCCATCAATACAAGAATGTGGGGTCACGTTCCAATTCAAGTTCTCTATCTTCGATGATATTGCTTTTAAAACTTTCACTGTATCAAACAAAAATTAGTTTTTTATTAAAAAAAACTACTCACAATAAAGTAAGAACATAAATATCTGTATTTTATGTTCATGGACATTTGTAAACCTTATTTATAAAGCAATGTCAAGTTACTTCGCGTGGCCCAGTTTGTTTAACTTTCAGCCACATAAATATTGACATTAATATTGATGAACTTGAAATTAAGTTTTTAATTCGTAGAAAATATCTAAATTATTTTTTATTCTCATCTCGACGAATAAATGTCTTCTTATATATCCAGAAGTGCATCAGTATTGCCCAAATATGAGAGCATCTGTATTAATTAAAATTTAGCTTTTATATTCTCTTTCTTTTATAATGCTATATATTTCAAAATACATACAAATATAACAAAAATTTCAAGATCTTATTTGGTTTATTTTATTTAAAAAGGAAAGATTGATAAATGACTGTTAACAAATTTCATAAAATATAAATAAGAGAAGACTGCACAGAATGTAATACATTCTACAAATCAAAATGAATCGGTGTTATGGAAGAAAGAGAGAACGAGTTTGAAATTGAAGTATATTTATTATATTTATTTCAGTTTCACGAGTATGATGATTAATATCATTTAGAAATTATAAAAATAATATAAATTAAGCTAATTAAATATATATTAATACATAATAAGTAATTGATAAAAAATAATTTTCTATCATATTCTATGCATGTAAAAATATGATGCTTTATTCATATAATAGCTAAAAAGTTCGCTTAAAAAAATCATTTTAGATATAATTTATCTATATATAATATAAACATTTAAAAGTCACATATATATATAAAATATTATTATTGTTTACTTTGTTCTTTGAGTGGAATATATTTTTCGTTAAATAACTTAACTGTGTAAACGAGAAGAAGTTTTAAAATGTTTTTAAAATTAAAGTTGCATATAAATTGAATATTAGCATAAAATTGAAGGACTAGAATCCAGTGACAATGAATCAATAAAACTATAAAGTTAAGTAAGAAACCTTCATATTCTGGAATGAGTTGAGCATTGGATTCATAGTCCATGAAAGCATTCAAAGCGAAGCATCCAAATATGAAGAGGTAGAAAAGTTTAGAGCTTGAAATCCCAAACTCCATTTATGTTGTTTGCAGTTGGCAGAAAACAACTTTGAGAAGGAGAGTGAAGGAAGAAGAAGGAGACGCATAATGAGAAAAGAAGAATGCGTCATTTATAAACTGATTGAATCAATCCCTGTTTCTTGGTTCCATGATTAAATCAAGGTCAATTTTGTTATTCTTAATAAAAGTAAGATATTGTTAATTTTATATTTGAAAATAATATAATTATAAATATAAATCCGTACATACATGAGATGGTTATAAAAAAACTTCTTATATTATGGAACTTAACAACAACAACAAAAAGCTTGGGCAAAAAAAAAACAACAACAACAAAAAGCCAACAGATTATAACAAATTTCACTAGCTTCTTATAAATATTATCAAGTACAAGTTTATTTTAAAAAATAAATTAAAATTTAACATGTTTAGGAGAGAAACAAATATAGATAAATACTTTTTTTGACCTCAATGTAAATAAACAATTTAAAGTATATGCATGTGTGTTGTCAACAAAAATAAAATTAAAAAAATCGTTTTATTTTCTTATAAATATGATCATTTAATTGGTTAAAAACCAATCTTTAAAGATTAGGAGAAAAGGTCTATTTCACTGAGCTTATAATCATGGGAATCATGGTAAAATTCCTTCCAGGTTGACCAAAAAATATAAATAAATAAAACGTGCCACAGGAATGTAAAATGTCAGGAATGTATGTCTTATTAACAAGGATTAACGTTCTATCTACGGGATTAACAATTTCTTAAAAATTTTCTGACATTAGAATTTGTTGTGAGAAATTTTCCCTAAAATTATTAGGCCACTTGTCTAGACCATCATATCATCAGGCGACCTTCCCTTGCAAAATTTTTAAATATGTCTGGTATACAGTGGTTGAATATTCTTAATTCATTCAATGTGTGTAATTATAATTGTAAAAAATTACAATGCTATAAATAAAATTAAAAAAAAAAAACTCAACTCTACAGCGCCACTGTGTCTTAAATTTAATTATATTTATAACTAATGTGAATTTTTGTTAACAAATCTTACTATTTATAGGGTTGTTTTATATATTATCATCCGGTATCCGATTTGAGGTTTGTGGCTACCTCGTCCAACATAAGTATCTTATTTGGGACTCAAACTAGAGACTTAGAAGGATCTAGCGGATCGCACACAGCTAGATCAACTCTATATTGGTGAGTGTTTATAAGTTATTTAACACTTGTGTCTAATTCATACTTTGTATGAGATTTACAATAACTACAATTAATCATACATAATATTTCAATTTAATTTTTTCAAAAAAATTATTTGGTTGAGTGACAAGTCATTTTCTCTGTGATAAAGGTAAAACCAAATGAGGACTCTATTACCTTAAAAAATTATGGGAAAGAAAAAAAAAAAAGCAGATGAAGATGGAGTCGATTTAAGGATGAAAAAGAAATCTAGTGGTCTAGGTAACCCGATCTAGTCTAGTGAAGAAAAATTATACTGAATCAAATCAGACTGATCTTCACAGATCAGACTTTAGACCATTTAAACCTCTTGGTCTAGTAACCCGAATATTATTTTTATTTTTATTTTTGTCAATCCCGTACAATGTAGCTAGCATAGTAGCACCAGACGCTTTGTCCCATCACTATACGATGTCAGACTACTACTACAGTATAAAACTTAGGCATTGTCCTATCACTTTTCTTTTCTGTACAAATTATGCCAGGCTTTTCTCTGTACAAAAGTAAAGTTTACATATTGTCCCGTCGCGTGCTAGATTCACGGAGTGACAATGATGATGGAGCGAGAAGAGAAGAGTGAAGCCGATGCTGGCGCCAACAACATGAGCACCGGTGAATCTTGTCTTTGTTCTCTTTTCTTCAAAGAGGCACTGAAACAGGTCTGGTCCAGCCAGCTGAGTCTGGTTCAATCTAAATTCTGGTTGGTGCTGAATTGGATTGGACTGGACCGGACCGGACCTTGACCTTCAGCTGTATTGTACAACTTGAAGTACTATTCCAATCAGAGCTCAGGGTGAGGCCAAACCGGTCTGATTTGATCTGATCTATGCTCAATGATATGGATCCACAAGCTGGTTGAGTAAGGAAAAAGAGAAAAACAAATTATATTGATGAAAAAAGATAGTGTCGGATTTAATAAATCAAAAAGGTTATTTCTTTACAGAAGGGGTTAAGATTCTTAACAAGGATTAGTGACAAAATGAATTTAAAATTTAACATTTGTAATTTTTTAAGTAATAATTTTTTTTAAGAAAATGATAATTATAAAAAAATTAGTTTAATTTTCATTTTCTTCAAAATAAAAAAGTTTAAAAAATATAAAAAAAAGAAGAAGAAATAACGTGAAATATGTAGCTGTCCAGTTTTAATTTAAACAATCTCAGCCGGTCTCAATCAATCATGAGTCAAGCCACGTATGGCGTTTTGTCATCTTTGTTTCCTTTAATTTACTTTTCCAAATGCTTTATCTTCTTTGTCTAGTTGGTGAAAGAATAAAAAAGGCAAAAAAGTATGAAAAATAATACAATGATAACTTTAGTGGATTTAAATTAAAACAACTATTATATAACATTTTAGGCTAAATTATATAAAACTTCCTTAAACTTTATACCATATGTAAATATTAAATAACCTTCTTAACCTTTGAAACTTTGCCAGAACTCCCCGATGACCCCAAACTATTATTATTGTTCA
Source organism: Acacia melanoxylon (assembly GCA_019022615.1). Lineage (NCBI taxonomy): Eukaryota > Viridiplantae > Streptophyta > Magnoliopsida > Fabales > Fabaceae > Acacia > Acacia melanoxylon. The sequence continues at coordinate 8,668,239 of JAFJYJ010000012.1, forward strand.
TTATTTATCTACAAATAACTCCAAGTTTGAGGGGGCCTACATGTGTATAAAAATAATGTTTCGGGGGCACAAAAGTAATTGCAGAGGTTTATTGTAAAGCTTAAAAAGTTAAGGTTATTTTCATATACATAAAATTCAATGAAGTTTTATATAATTTAGTTTGTCCGTGTCATTTTATCTTCTCAAAACAAAATGGGTCCTTTTTTAAAATAAAGATTGAATGTCATCTCCTCAAAATATTTGCTTGAGACTTAGATATAATATTTTAAAAAAAATTGAATTACATTTTTAAAAAATTTAAAGAAGTGTGGTTTAAAATTTTTAATTGATTATTCTTACTCTTTTATCTTACATCTTATCTTTATTAAAATTTTATAACTCAACTTCTTCATGTTCTTTTTTAAATACAACTCTAAATATTTTTTCTACCCTCCTCTCCAAATATCGTATCAAACAGCCCCTTAAGTTAAGCTCATTATTTAGCTTCAAGAGGGGGGGAGCACATAAGATGTTTATCTCTTATATGCTCCTTACAAGCTCATCCCTCTAATTAGAGGGATGAGGCATTTTTTTAATATATTTTTTTATTTATTTAAATTTAAATTAATTTTTTTGATCGCATCATAAATTAATTAAAACTTCTTGGTGTTATAAAACAAATATTTCTGAATGCAGAACTAGAAACAAATTAATTTGAGAAATTGGGTGCAAAAACATTTCAGAAAGCATCATATAATTTAAATCTAAATAAATAAACAAAAATGTGCTCATCCTTCTAATCACATAAGGTGCATATAAGATATGTGCACCTAATGTGAACCCTTCAAGAGGATAGCAATTTCCAAGAAACTTCAAGAAAAACACTATAGTATTTTCTTTTCCCATAATAGATCTGTTCACATTGCATTTAATCTATCCATCTGGGGTCTAACCCATTCATTGGTTCAGTGAACACTGATGAAGTTGTTTACACTAAAGTTTCTTTGGCTTGAAACACTGTTTTTGTACATGTTAAGAACTGCTTGAAAAGGCTCATTTAGGTTCATATAGTCTGTCTGTTGATCAAAAAAAGGTTAATATAGTCTTTCTGAGAAATACCCAAGTTCCTCCAGTTCCAAAGCTTCTAAAAATCTGAATAATTTAAGAGCAATTGGGAAAAGAGAAAGAAAGGTGAGGGAAAAACCGAAAAAGACAAGTATTTTCAAGAAAAATGAAAAAATGGTTAAAAACAATGATGAGTTTAACGGATTTTAATTAAAATATAAAATAATATAACTATTTGACATCAAGAAATTCAAAAATGTTGGCATTTTTAAAAGTTGAGACATAATGTTGAAATTTTATAGGCAAAAACCCATGTGCAAGTACTTGTACTTTTGTTTTTTGGAAAATCTACCTCAAGGTCTAAATTAGTAAAAAAAAACATGTTAAAAAATGTTCCAAAAAAAATCACATGTCAAAAAAAGCCTAAGGTCTTTTTCCGTATTATTTTATAAAACGTTAGTTGTTAACGTGTCTTGATATAGTTGTTAACGATGATGCGATTTAATTGTTGTTAACTTATTTAGTTGTTAATTGTATAGTTGTTAATGTTTATGAAATAATACCAAAAAATGCCCTCGGCCTTTTTTAACATATGACTTTTTATTGAACTTTTTTTTGACAATTTTTTGTTAATTTGGGTCTTGAGGGGGTTATTTTTTTAGAGTTAAGATGCAAAAAATATATATGTGGTTTTTTTCATAAGTGCATCAAACACCAAGTTTTTTTTTTTTTTTTTTACAAAAGTGACTAAATTTCTCTCTCCTCCCACCACCCCAACAAACCAAACATAACGAAAATGAATTTCAAATTTTAACATAATAATCATTAGAATCATGCTAAAGAAAAGGAGTATTTCGCTGAGCTTAAAATTATTAGGCCACTTGTCAAGAGAATCATATCAGGCGACCATCCCATGCAAAATTTGTAAATATGTTTGGTATACAATGGTTGAATATTCTTAATTCAATGTGTGTAATTATAATTGTAAAAAATTACAATACTCTAATAAATCAATAAATAAAACTCAACTCTACAGCGCCACGGTGTCTTAAATTTAATTATATTTATAACTAATGTGATTTTTTTTTTAACAAATCTTACTATTTACAAATTTTTTAAATTATAATTTGGTATCCGGTTTCTTGGCTAGCCCTCCAAATATAAGTGTCTCATTTAGAACTAGAATTCGATACTTCGGAAGAATCTAACGAACTTCACACCGTTAGACCAATTCTGTGTTGATTACTATTTATAAGTTATTTGACACTTGTCTTAATTCATCCTTTATTTTTCTCTGAGAAAGTTATCATTCGTTGTCCCCTTTTTCTCTAAAGTGCACCGTTTTGGTGTAAAATACACATGTTCTACCATTTTTTTTTTTAAAAAAAAATGACATTCACCATCATGAAGTACTTTTTAAGAATCCAGTCAATACTCTAAATACTCTAAAGTATTTTTTCATGATCCGAAAATTTTTTTCAAGATCATCATGTATTTTTTCAATATCAGTTAATATCCTGAAGTATCCTTTTAGTACTAGTCAGTATCTTGAAATATTTTTTCAAAATCCTAAAATAATTTTTCAAGATCATGAAGTATTTTTTCAGTACCCTGAACTATCTTTCTAGTATTAGTCAGTACCTTGAAATATTTTTTCAAGATATTAAATAATTTTTCAAAATCATGAAATATTTTTTTGTAGTGATAGTCAGTATCTTGAACTATCTTTGTAGTATAGTCAATACCCTGAAATATTTTTTTAGGATTCTAAGTCAGTATCTTGAAGTATCCTTTTTGTACTAGTCAGTACCCTGAAATATTTTTCAAGACCCTAAAATAATTCTTCAAGATCATGAATTTTTTTTCGATCTTATTTACTATCTGAAGTATCTTTTTGGTACCAGCTAGTAATCTGAAATATTTTTTCAAAATTCTAAAATAATTTTTCAAGAGCATGAAGTATTTTTTCATTATTGGTCAGTATCCTGAAGTATCTTTTTAGTACTGATCACTACCTTGAAATATTTTTTCTAAATCATAAAATAATCTTTCAAGATCATAAAGTATTTTTTTTAGTACCAGTCAATATCCTAAAGTATCTTTTTTAGTATCCCTCCTAAACTATGTTTTCAAGATCCTAAAATGGCTTGAAAAATCTTATGATATTGTCCTAAAAGCATACTTCAGGATGGCGATTTTTTTTTTTTTTTAAAAAAAAGGTGAGAGCGTGTGTATTTTGCACCAAAACGGTGCACTGTGAGAGAAAAGGAGGGCAGCGGATGATAAGAGAAAAGGAGGAAAGTCGGATCCGTCGACAATTATATGGATCCACAAGGGGAGTAGGTAATGTCCACTGCAGCATCCCATCTTCTTCCCAAAACTGCATCGTTTTTGGTGCAAAGTGAACCTCATGCCTATATATTTTTATATAAAAATATAATTCAGATTCTTGGCCATGCGAAAAGATACTTCGGGATATTGGCGAAATCTTTTGAAAAAATACTTCATAATCTTAGAAAAATAATTCGGGTCTTGGATCGATACTAAAAATATACTTAAAGATACTGATTGGTACTAAAAAAATACTTCATGATCTTCAAAAATTATTTTAGGATCTTGAAAAACTATTTCAAGTACTAACTGGTACTAAAAAGATATTTATGATCGTGATTGGTATTGAATAAATACTTCATGATTTTAAAAAATTATATTAGAATTTTAAAAAAATATTTTAGGGTGTTCACTAATTAAATAACCTCCTTAACCTTTGAAACTTTGCCAGAACTCTCTGAACCGATAACCCCAAACTATTAGTATTGTTCATTATTTATCTACAAATAACTCCTAGTTTGAGGGGGCCTACATGTGTATGAAAATAAAGTTTAGGGGGTACAAAAGTAACAGCAGAGGTTTATTGTTAAGCTTCAAAAGTCAAGTTTATTGGGCTTGTTTGGAATCAGCGTTATGAGCGTTAGGAGGGTTTGCGGTAAAGTTAATGGGCTTTGGAGAAAATCTCAACGTGATGTGTTTGAGTTTGGCGTTAAGTTATTTGTCTTAAAGCTCCTAATTTCAAAAGTCAGTTAAGAAAAAGCTCTTAGAATCAGCTTTTTTAAAATCTCTCAACTTTTGACGTGGGACCCCGCTACTTCTACCACCATCAATTCAAACACAAATCATTATCTATAACCTGACTTTTTTCCTACAGAACTTTTTTTAAAGTTAGATAGCTTTTAAACCACCGCTCCTACCGCCAACCCAAACAGACCCATTTACATCAACATTATATAATTTATTTTGTCATTGTCATTTTATCTTCTCAAAACAAAAGGGGTCCCTTTTTAAATAAAGATTGAATGTCATATCCTCAAAAGAGATCCAACAAGACAGCGCATCAAACACCGTCGGTGGATAATTAAAGATACAAAAATTATCATTCATGTATGTGTGTGTGTGATAATTTTTTAAATTATGTAATTAAATACTATTAAACTTAAATCTTGGTAAATTAATTAACACGCTAAATAAGATCCTCCATAAATGCATAGTTAATCAATACCTGTCGATCTCTATGCTAAATAAGATCCTCCATAAATGCATAGTTAACAAAAACTAAACTAATTTAGTATCATTTGCAATGTCTCTAAAAGCACAATCATCTACACATCCTCATTGTAACCAAATCAATAGCTTCTACATACAACACTGTATTCCTTTGGTGTTTATATAGGAAATAGGATGCCTCAAGGAACGTCGGGGAAATTAATGATCATAAATATATACAAGTCACTTTGATAAGTTATTATTTAACTTTTTTTTTCAAATAATATTCCTTTTATGAAGGGCAAAAAAATATTGTTCCTTTTACAATTTATTAATAGCAGACTTGAAATATAAATCATTTTAATCTACCTCACCACAACTAAGGAAGAATAATTAACCCACTAAATCTATTTTAAATTTAAGAAATTTTTAACTTTATCCATTTCAATAAGGTTTTGAGGGGAGGAAAATTTGAGAAGCTTCATTTAAACATTAATTATTAAGGAAAAATGGATAAATAAATACTAGTATTAATTATTCTGAAAGTAACTTATATTATAGATATAAAAAAAATTCTTAGAAGATGACTTATATTTGAATAAAGGTTTTTTTTGGCATTTGCTTTCTTTAATATCAATAAAAGATAATGATTTTTAATTGGCGTTTTAACTTTTTGGGCCATAAAATGTCATTATTGTCCTTATTGAATCCTAAAATATCAATTTTGGCAATGAATCCGTAAAAAAATTAGTAATCAGCTTTGTGAGCAGCATCCGGCAGGCAGCATAAATTGTACGGTTATGCTTTTCGTGGTGTCCTTATTTTCCACGTCACTCCTTTTCCTTACTTTTCAACTTTGAAGCTTTTTGGCAGAGATCATACAATTAGAAATTTAGGATAATAGAAGAGCGGTCGAGTTTTTTTCATTGTACATTTTCTCATCATCAATAGATCTCTAAATTATGTACGTTTAATTAAATCTAAAAGATAAAAAAATGAGCTACATCATCAAGTTATCACTTATTTCACTTTTTCTCATCTTTCCAATCAACAGTCCAAATTAGCTCCGCTTTCCAATCAATGGTGCATGTAAGCTTATGAGGGATTTAGATAATAAGAGGATCTCCTCCCATAAAAGAGTTACTCTCTCCAATCCTAATTATAAGACTTAGTTGATTTTTTTGGAGAGATTAAGGAAGCTAATTAAATTACTTTAGAGTAATTTTTTAAAACTAATTAGTTTGACTAATAAACTAATATATAATCTAAAGATGTAGAACATATGAAATGATTAAGTAATTAACTTATTTAGATTCCTTAATCTCTCCATAAAAAATCAATTGGATCTTATAATTCATTCGGGAGGTTGTATCTATAAATTTTAGATAATTTTTTTAAAAAAAATTATTTTTAAAAGTCTAACTTGTATATTTACATTATCTATAAAATTTGTAAAAAAAAAAAAAATTAAATTTTTTGAAAGCTCTCTATATGTATTTTTCTTTTTTATCTGAGACATATAAATAATTTTTCCTTTGAAAATGACCTTTTTGGCCTCACAAGTTGTATATATGGTAATAGATACTCCTTGGTTCTGATTATAAGGCATAAAATAATAATTTTCATAAATCAATAAAAATAATTTAAGTCATTAAGTTAACCTAAAATTTAAATAATTTCTAATATTACTCCTATTAATTAAAATAAACTCTAATATCATATTAATTATTACTCTCACCCACTACTCTTACTAATTATAAAAATACATTAAAAAAATATTTAATACATATGAAAATATATAAGGTGGGTAATTTATATATATAGTGAGTGAATCGAATGGAATCAAATCTTTTGTTGCTTTATCTTTTCCCAATGTCATATCTATTATCTCTTTTTAGTCAACTTAAGCCACCTTGAAAAAAAAAAAAAAAAACTTAGGCCACCAAACCCCTCCTTCTTCTGCTTCATTTAATATTAACCATTTCTTTTTCTTCTCATAGTACAATACATGTTCTCAAATAATGGAGGATTGAGCATGGAGGAGAAGAGAGTGATAAGCCATTAAGACTTTAACTTCATTCCATATATTTAAATGAATATTAATGCATGGGAGGCAAAAAGTGATTCAATCAAAGTGATTGCATATAAAATATTTAATTATTACCAATGGTTAGTCACACATGAAAATAATTAATAACCTTATTGAAACAAACAAAAATGGAAACATTTATTTACTAAATAAGTTAACATATTTTATAGATAATGCATGGCAGGCAAAACAATGATTCAATCAATGTAAAATTTTATAACTCAACTTCTTCATTTTTTTTAAAAACTCCAACTCCAACTCTAATACACACACACACACCCTCCTCTCCAAATATATCGTACCAAGCAGCCCCTTAAGTTAAGCTCATTATTTAGCTTCAAGAGGATAGCAATTTCCTAGAAACTTCAAGAAAAACTCTACAGAATTTTGTTGTTCCATAACAGATCTGTTCACATTGCATTTAATCCATCCATCTGGGGTCTAACACATTCATTGGTTCTGTGAGATGAAGTTGTTTACCACTAAAGTTTCTTGGGCTTGAAACACACAATTTGTGTAGATGTTAAGAACTACCGTACTTGAAAAGGCTCATTTAGGTTAATATGGTCGAGATATACGCAAGTTCCTCCGTTAAAGCTTCTAAAGATCTTAATGATATAAGAGCAATTGGAAAAAGAGAAAGAAAGGTGAGGGAGAAAACGAAAAAGAAAAGTATTTTCAAGAAAAAAAAAAATTGTTAAAAACAATGATGAGTTTAACGGATTTTAATTAAAATATAAAATAATATAAATATTTGACATCAAAAAATTAAAAAATGTTGGCATTTTTAAAATTTGAGACATAATGTAGAAATTTTAGATGAAAAAACCCATGTGCAAGTACTTATACTTTTTATTTTTTTTTTTTTTTTTAAAAAAGGAAAATACATCTCAGAGCCCATAAAAAATGTCAAAAAAAAACCCAGAAAAAGTCACATGTCAAAAAAAGGTCCAGGGCCTTTTCTCGGTATTATTTTATAAAACGTTAACAACTAAATCGAAAGCATTAACAACAATATCCTAACAACTAAATTAGTACCCGTCAACAACTAAATTAGTACCCGTTAACAACTATATCAGTCGACATTAACAACTAACGTTTTATGAAATAATACCAGAAAAGGCCCTATGATCTTTTTTGACATGTGACTTTTTCTTAAGTCTTTTTTGACATCTTTTTGCTAAAATAAGCCCTGAGATGGATTAAAAAAAAAAAATCTGATCTTATTGAATACCAATAATGTGTACATATAGATGAGAAAAAGATAGGTCTAGCTAAGCCTAGATATTTTCTCTCTATCATATCAGAGATATCAAACAGAAAATGTGTGTTTGGTTTGAGGGGAAGGGATAGGAGGGGAACAGACCCTAGGGAGAATATTGATCAAATTGTCATTAATGAAAAAAATATTATCTTTTATTAGGAGTGTATTTTTGAAATATTAAAAATTTTCCATGCGTTATTTAGTAAAATGAGAAAATAAATTTCTCTCTCCTCCCTCCTCCAAAAAAAACATAACGAAAACGAATTTCAAATTTTAACATAATAATCCTTAGAATCATGCTAAAGAAAAGGGAGTATTTCGCCGAGATTAAAATTATTAGGCCACTTGTCAAGACAATCATATCCGGCAACCATCCCCTGCAAAATTTGTAAATATGTTTGGTATACAATTTCTTACTTCAATGTGTGTAATTATAATTGTAAAAAATTACATTACTCTAGTTTTTTTTTTTTTTTTTAAAAAAAAAAGCCAATTCAACAGCGCCACCGTGTCTTAAATTTAATTATATTTATAACTAATGTGATTTTTTTTTAACAAATCTTACTATTTACAAGTTTTATATATATATATTATAATTTGGTATCCGGTTCGGGATTCGTGGTGGCGTCCCAATGCAAATGTCTAATTTAGAACTAGAACTGAGACTCAGAAGAATCTAACTCGCTTCACAACGTTATACCAACTTTGTGTTGTTTACTATTTACAAGTTATTTAACACTTGTTCTCAATTCATCCTTAGGAGATTTACAATAACTACAATTAATCATACATAATATTTTTATTTAATTTTTTTAAAACAATTATTTGGCTGATTGACAATCTGCGATAAACAAGATGAGGACTGTTGCCTTTCAAAATTTTGAGAAAGAAAAAGAAAACAAATGAGGGTGGAGTTGGATCCAGCTTTCCTCCTTTTCTCTTATCATCCACTGTCCCCTTTTTCTCTCAAAGTGCACCGTTTTGGTGTAAAATACACATGCTCTCACCTTTTTAAAAATAAAATAAAATAATATTCACCATTCTAAAATATTTTTTTAGTATCGAGTCAAGTATTCTAAATTTTTTTTAAGATCATGATGTATTTTTTCTAGTATTTTTTAGTCAATATTCTAAAGTATCCTTTTAGTACTAATTAGTGCCCCGAAATATTGTTTTTTCAAAATCCTAAAATAATTTTTCAAGATCATGAAGTATTTTTTAGTACCATTTAATATCCTAAAGTATCATTTTTTTGTACGTCAGTCAAGACGAAATATTTTTTTCAAGATTATAAAATAATTTTTCAAGATCATGAAGTATTTTTTTTATTATCAGTTAGTATTCTGAAGTATCTTTTTAGTACTAGTCACTACCCTGAAATAATTTTTCAACATTATAAAATAATTTTTCAAAATCATAAAGTATTGTTTTAGTACAGAGTTAGTATCCTAAAATATTTTTTAGTACTAGTTAGTACTCTAAAATATGTTTTCAAGATCCTACAATGCCTTGAAAACTTTCATGATATTGAAAAAATATTTCGAAGACTTATTTGTGGTATTAAAAAAATATTTTAGGAAAGTGAATGTTATTTATTTATTTAAAAAAGTGAGAGCATGTGTATTTTGAACCAAAACGATGCACTGTGAGAGAAAAGGAGTAAAGCGGATGATCTATGGACAATTATATGGATCCATGGACAATTATATGGATCCACAAGGGGACTATGACCTCCCGTCCTCTTCCCCAAACTGCGTCTTTTTGTGCAAATTAGTGAACCTCATGCCTCTTTTTTTTTTTAAATATATATATATTTTAGGTTATTAGAGGTACTAAAAAGATACTTTAGGATCTTGGCCGTCTTGAAAAAATACTTCATAATCTTGAAAAAATTCAAGGTACTGACTGATATAAAAAATAGACTTAAAAATATTGATTGGTACTGAAAATATACTTCATGATCTTCAAAAATTATTTTAGGATCTTGAAAAAATATTTTAGGGTATTGAATGGTCCTAAAATGATACTTTAGGATATTTACTGATACTGAAAAATACTTCATGATCTTGAAAAATTATATTAGGATCTTGAAAAAATATTTCAAGTGCTAACGGGTTATTTTTTCAAAATCCTAAAATAATTTTTAACATCATAAAGTATTTTTTTAGTATAGGTGTGAATATCTTTTTAAAGTATCCGATTTTTTTTTTTTTTAAAAAAAGAGGCATGAGGTTCACTATTTTGCACAAAAAAAAAAAAAAACACGAAGAGAATGGAAGAGGACGGAGGCCGCAGTGGACACTATCACACATTCACACTACCCACTCCTTTTCCACGAGCTGGTTGAAAAAGGCAAAAGAAAAGAACAATTATACGTACGGAAAAAGATAGTGTTGGATTTAATAAATCAAAAGCTTATTGCTTTACAAAAGGGGTTTAGATTTTTAACAAGTATTAGTGACAAAATGAACTTAAAATGTAAAATTCGTAATTTTGAAATAATATTTTATTTTTTAAAAATGATAATTATAATTTTTTTTTAGTTATATTTTCATTTTCTTCAAAATATTTTTTTAAAAAAATATAAAAAAAAAATGAAATAACGTGAAATATGTAGATGTCCAATTTTAATTTAAATGATCCCACATTCATGGTAAGCAGCAGGTCTCATCAATCATGAGTCAAGCCACGTATGGCGTTTTGTCATCTTTGTTTCCTTTAATTTACTTTTCCAAATGCTTTATCTTCTTTGTCAGGTTGGTGAAAGAATAAAAAAGGCAAAAATAAAAAAAATAATTAAAAAAATGAAAAATAATACAATGATAACTTTAGTGGATTTAAATTGAAACAACTATTATATAACATTTAGGTTAAATTATATAAAACTTCCTTAAACTTTATGTCATATGTAAATATCAAATAACATCCTTAACCTTTAAAACTCTGCCAGAACTCTGGGAACCGATAACCTCAAACTATTAGTATTGTTCATTATTTATCTATAAAAATAAAGTTTAGGAGGCACAAAAGTAATGGCAGAGGTTTGTTGTAAAGCTTCAGGATATCAACCGGTATTGAAAAAATACTTCATGATCTTGAAAAAATAATTTATAGTACTGACGGATACTAAAAATATATTTGAAGATACTGACTGGTACTGAAAATACTTCATAATCTTCAAAAATTATTTTAGGATCTTGAAAAAAATAATTAGTCTTGATTTGGTATTAAAATGATCTTATGATAGTAGTGGTGGTACTAAAAAATACTTCATAATCTTAAAAAGTTATATTAGGATCTTGAAAAAATATTTCAGGGTGCTAACTGGTTATTTTTTCAAGATCCTACAATAATTTTTCAAGATCATGAAGTATTTTTAATGCATTGCACAATATCTTTTTTAGTACCATTCAGTACCTTGAATTATTTTTTCAAGATCCTAAAATAATTTTTCAATATCATGAAGTATTTTTTCAATATCAGTCACTATCCTCAAGTATATTTTTAGTACTAGTCAGTATCCTGAATTATTTTTTCAAGATCTTAAAATAATTTTTCAAAATCATGAAGTATTTTTTCTATACTAGTCAGTATCCTAAAGTACCTTTCTAGTACCCACAAGTACTCTGAAATATTAAAAAAAAATAAGAGGTATGAGGTTCACTGTTTTGTACAAAAAAATGACACAGTTTGGGGAAGAGGACGGAAGAGGATGGGAGGCTGCAGTGAACACTGGCCACTCCTTTTTCCACGAGCTGGTTGAAAAGGAAAAAGATGGCGTCGGATTTAATAAATCAAAAGGTTATTGCTTTACAAAAGGGGTTTAGATTCTTAACAAGGATTAGTGACAAAATGAATTTAAAATTTGTAATTTTTTAAATTTTTAAAAATGATAATTATAATTATTTTTTTAGTTAAATTTTCATTTAAAAAAATATAAAAAAAATGAAACGTGAAATATGTAGCTGTCCAATTTTAATTTAAATGATCCCACATTGATGGTAATCGTCAAGCCACATATGGCCTTTTGTCATCTTGTTTCCTTTAATTTACTTTTCCAAATGCTTTATCTTCTTTGTCTCGTTGGTGAAAGAATAAAAAGGCAAAAAAATATGAAAAATAACACAATGATAACTTTAGTGGATTTAAATTAAAACAACTATTATATAACATTTTAGGCTAAATTATACAAAATTTCCTTAAGCTTTATGTCATATGTAGATATTAAATAACCTCCTTAACCTTTAAAACTTTGCTAGAACTTCCTGAACTGATAACTCCAAACTATTGGTATTGTTCACTATTTATCTACAAATAACTCCAAGTTTGAGGGGACCTACATGTGAATAAAAATAAAGTTTAGGGGGCACAAAAGTAATATCAGAGATTTATTGTAAAGCTTCAAAAGTCAAGGTTATTTACATATACATTATATAATTTAGTTTGTCAGTGTCATTTTATCTTCTCAAAACAAAAGGGGTCCTTTTTTAAATAAAGATTGAATGTCATCTCCTCCAAAGAGATATTTTATTTGTTTGTCTCTAAAAGCACAATCATCTACACATAATCTCGTAACCAAATCAATAGTTTATATATAGTTAGTATACAACACTATGTTCTTATAGCCTTTAGACCCAAAGAGATTAAGCTCATGTAAAACCCCAAAAACACTATGTAAAACTGATGTTAGCTTACATGTCACTAATCTTGAAAATAACCCTATTGATTAAATAGAGAGATGGAGCTGATGATTGTGTATTCATTAGGGTTATTTTGGACTTTTCATATTTAAAATATATTGCACAAATGTCCCACGGAACCTCACTGTAAATTTGATATTTTAAGGGATCTTTTTGTCGTATTTTCTCTTACTTGAAACTTAGGTGCAATTTTTCCAAAATGTTTGAATTAGATTTTTTTTTAAAAAAATTAAAGTGGGGTTAAAAAATTTTAATTAATTATTCTTGCTATTTTATATTACATCTTATCTTTGTTAAAATTTTATAACTCAACTTCTTCATTATTTTTTTTTCAAAATCCAACTCTAAAATATTTTTTCCACCCTCCTCTCCAAAAAAATGCCGTACCAAACAGCCCCTTAAGTTAAGCTCATTATTTAGCTTCAAGAGGATAGCAATTTCCAAGAAACTTAAAGAAAAACTCTACAGTGTTTTGTTGTTCCATAACAGAATCTGTTCACATTACATTTATTCCATCCATTTATTGGTTATGTGAACAGTGATGAAGTTGTTTACCACTAAAGTTTTTCGGGCTTGAAACACACAATTTTTTTACATCTTAAGAAGTATTTGAAAAGGCTCATTTAGGTTAATATAGTCTGTCTGATGATGAAAAAAAGGTTAATATAGTACAAGTTTATAACAAATTATAACAACAACAAAAACACTAACAGATTATAACAAATTTCACTAAATTCTTATAAATATTATCGAGTACAAGTTTATTTTAAAAATAAATTAAAAATTTAACATGTTTAGGAGTACAATTTTTTTTTTTTTTTTTTTCACTTTTTAATTGTTGATTGGTAATTTGGTACTCTCAATTAGTTTTTTTGTCTTAAATCTTTCATAGGATAATAGTTAGTTTAGCAAATCTGTATTTTAACCCTTTAATATTTGTTGCCCTCCTTTTCCTCCATACGGTGCCATTTTGGTGCCAAAATGGCTTGTTCAATTTTCTTTTTAAATAGCATTAACCATTCTGAGTAATTTTTTTAAGCTTGAGTCAAGTCTTATGAAGTATTTTTTAGCAACATTCAAGTATCCGAGTATTTTTTTAGTACCGGTCAAGTATGTTGAAATATTTTTTCGATCTACTATTTAGTATCCCGAAATATATTTTTAGTACAGGTTAGTACCCTAAAATAATTTTTCAAGATCCTAAAATAATTTTTCAAGATCATGAAGTATTTTTCATCTAGCGAGTATCTGAAGTATATTTTTAGTACCCGAGTCGATTATCCTGAAATATTTTTTTAGTATCGATCAGTGTCTTGAAATATTTTTTAAGCACTAATCGACTTACCATAAAGTATTTTCTTGTCTTGAAGAAAAAGAAAATACTTCATAGTATTGACTAGTGCTAAAAAAATACTTTAAAACACTTGACGATACTAAAAAGATCTTCAAGATACTTACTTGGTACTAATAAGACTTCGGATCTTTATTTAGACTTGAAAAACACTTCATGATAAAGATCCTAAATATTTTAGGATCTTTAAAAAAATACTTCAGGTACTGATTGGTGCTTAAAAAAATACTTAAGTATGATAAATGATACCTAAGTAATTTTTCAAATAATACTTTGTTTTTAAAAAATGATACTTATATATATATTTTTTATTTATATCTTCATTTTCTCCCACATTCATGGTAAGCAGCAGGTCTCATCAATTATGAGTCAAGACATGTAAGGCGTTTTGTCATCTTTGTTTCCTTTAATTTATACTTTTTCAAATGCTTTATCTTCTTTGTCAGGTTGGTGACAATGATAACTTTAGTGGACTTCAATTAAAACAACAATTATATAACATTTTAGACTAAAATATATAAAACTTCCTTAAACTTTATGCCATATGTAAATATTAAATAACCTCCTTAACCTTTGAAACTTTGCCAAAACTCCCTGATAAGCCCAAACTATTATTTCTAGGTTAAATATATGAACACTTTTATAGTATAAATTATTTATAAAAGTATTCCATAATTAAAATAGGAGGTAGTAGTGTTTTTCATTATTCATCTACAAATAACTCCAAGTTTGAGGGGGCCTAAATGTCATTAAAAATAAAGTTTAGGGGGCACAAAAGTAATAGCATAGGTTTATTGGAAAGCTTCAAAAGTCAAGGTTATTTACATATACATTATACTCCTCTCCGGTCACAATTATATGAGTAAATTTTGGAGTTGCTTTTGGTCCTAATTATAAAAGCAAGTTTTAACTTTTGTCAATTTTTTCCTATAATACCCCTATCTATACTTTCTCAATAATAATTAAAGACAATAATAATTTAATAACACCTATATATTTTATAAAGTAAATAATGTTTGCAACTCATTAATGTCATATACACCTAAATTATACTTTTTTATATAAAATAATTTTGAGTAATTTTTGTTATATTTTTCCCATATCACCCCTACTAATACTTCTTCCACAATAATTAATTTAACAACACGCTTATATTCTATCAAGTGAGATATTCTACTTTATTTTTATTTTTAAATTAAATAATTATAATATTCCTTTAAGAATTTTTTTTTTAAACTATCCGTCCAAAGTGATTAATTTTTCCCCCTAAAATAACCTAATAAAACATTAATTTCATTATCTTTTTTCCAACAATAAAAAATAAACTTGTATTTATATTATGCCCAATTAAATAGATACTCTCTAGATAGAAGATTTTCATTATATGATGGCCGATCAAGTCTTCCCGGTGCTTGCTTGCCAACCAATCATGCCAATTGTGATTATTCGATAGGAAAATACCATGAGAATCACATGCGGAGAGTATGGACATGCA
The DNA here is from genome assembly GCA_019022615.1 of Acacia melanoxylon. Lineage (NCBI taxonomy): Eukaryota > Viridiplantae > Streptophyta > Magnoliopsida > Fabales > Fabaceae > Acacia > Acacia melanoxylon. The sequence goes on from JAFJYJ010000012.1 coordinate 8,683,722, forward strand.
CAAGGCTACCGATTCAACAAGCGTTTCCTTAATGTCATTTTAAATTTTGGGTGAGGGTATTTTAGGAAAATACACATAATTAACTAATTTAACTTCATTTCTTAATCCTTTAAATTAAGTAAATATTTCATATAATTGTGGAATAGGAGGGAGTAATATTTAGTTTGTCAGTGTCATTTTATCTACTCAAAACAAAAGGGGTCCTTTATTAAATAAAGATTGAATGTCATCTCCTCAAAAGAGATCCAACAAGACAGCTTACCTAAAACGTGGTGGTGGATAATTAAAGATACAAAAATAATCATTCATGTGTGTGTGTCTTTTAATTATGGGCAAATAATACGCTAACATCCTCCATAAATGCATAGTTAATCAAAACCTGTCGATCTCTATGTACAAGCACAACTAATCTAGTATCACTTGCAATGTCTCTAAAAGCACAATCATCTACACATCCTCAAGTAACCAAAAAAATAGCTTCTATATATTTATTCTAGTTCTAATTATAGCATATATTTATCAGATTTTGAAGAAATTAAGGATAGCAATTAAATTAGTTAATTATATTTATTTTCTTAAAACACCCTTAATTAAATTATTAGATTTGTTTGGGATGAAACCGCGTTGCCTAGAGAAATGATGTGACACGCTTCATCGTGTCTGTATGGAAAGACAAGACATGTAATGTTTGCTGGGGAAAATTACATGCAGGTCCCAAAGAAAAGAAATAATTACAAAAAAAATCATTTGAAATCACCAAATTACACAAAAGTCCCTAGAGACTTTTTTGATAATATTTGTATTAACAAAAAAAAAAAACATAGATTTACAACGGAAATGCTATATTTACAAAAAAAAAATTAAAATCTTGTCATTTACAAATGGAAAAGCCATATTTACAACAACATTTAAACACCTGGATTTTGAGCGTAGAAAGGTCATTTACAATGAAAAAAGGCTATATTTACAATAGGAAATGTTATATTTACAACAAAATTTAAAATATGACCATTTACAAAAAAAAAAAACCCATATTTACAACAAAAAAGTCATTTACAACAACATTTAAACACCTGAATTTTGAACGTAGAAATGTCATTTACAACAGAAAAAGGCTATATTTACAACAGGAAATGCTATATTTACAACAAAACTTAAAATATGGCCATTTACAACAGAAAAAGCCATATTTACAACAACATTTAAAAACCTGGATTTTTTTCCATACAAATAATTACAAAAAAGTCCCTTGGGACTTTTGTGTAATCTGGTGATTTTAAAGGACTTTTTTATAATTATTTTGTTCCTTGAGACCTACACGTAATTTTCCCATGTTTACTGCCCCTGCTATTCAACAGTAACACTATAATTTAATTATTGTTTGTTCAAGAATACCACGAAAAAAAAACTCACATTAAAAAAAAAATCATTACATTCCATTCTAACTTCCAAACGAACCAATAAATTAAGAGATTAAAAACTTATAATAATATAAAATACATGTCAAATTAGGGGGCAAAAGGAAAAAAAGATAAAATATATAGGTGAATTATTAAATTATTATTGAGAAAGTATCAAAATTAGGGTATTTTAGGAAAAAATTGAACAAAAATTAGAACTTTGTCCTATAATTAAAACTAAGATCAACTCTCAAATGTTATTTTATAATTAATACTTGGAGTAGTTAGTATACAACACTATGTTCTTATAGCCTTTAGACCCATAGAGATTAAGCCCATGTAAAACCCCAAAAAATACTGCAATAATTGAAAAAACTGATGTTAGCTTACATGTCGTAAAGCTTGAAAATAACCTTATTGATTAAATAGAGAGAAGGAGTTGATGATTGTGTATTTATTAGGGATATTTTGGACTTTTCACATTTAAAATATATTGCACAAAAGTCCCACGGAACCTTATTATAAATTTCTATATTCTAAGGGACATTTTTGTCGTATTTTCTCTTGTTTGAGACTTAAATGCAATTTTTCTAAAATTTCTGAATTAGATTTTTTTTTTAAAGAAATGGGGTTTAAATTTTTTTAATTAATTATTCTTGCTCTTTTATGTTACATTTTATCTTTGTTAAAATTTTATAACTCAACTTCATTTTTTCTTTAAAATCCAACTCTAAAATATTTTTTCTACCCTCCTCTCCAAATATATCGTACCAAACAGCCTCTTAAGTTAAGCTCATTAGTTAGCTTCAAGAGGATAGCAATTTCCAAGAAACTTCAAGAAAAACTCCACATTATTTTGTTGTTCCATAACAGATCTGTTCACATTGTATTTAATCCATGCATCTGGGGGTCTGACACATTCATTGGTTCTATGAACAGTGATGAAGTTGTTTACCACTAAAGTTCCTTGGGCTTGAAACACACAATTTTTGTACGTGTTAAGAACTACTTGAAAAGGCTCATTTAGGTTAATATGGTCTGTCTGAGACATACACAAGTTCCTCCAGTTCCAAAGCTTCTAAAAATCTGAATAATTGAAGAGCAATTGTGAAAAGAAAAAGAAAGGTGAGGGAAAAAACGAAAAATAAAAGTATTTTCAAGAAAAATGAAAAAATGGTTAAAAACAATGATGAGTTTAACGGATTTTAATTAAAATATAAAATAATATAAAACTAAATATTTGACATCAAGAAATTCAAAATAGTTGGCAGTTTTAAAATTTAAGACACAATGTCGAAATTTTAGAGGAAAAATCCCATGTGCAAGTACCTGTACTTTTCTTTAATTTTTAATTTTGTACTTGTGCGTTTCACTCTTGCACTTACATGCTTTAATTTTACTCTTTTTTTTGAGTCCACATATGGTGCTTATAGCTTATGTCTTATTACATCTTATACCTCAAATTGAGGTATAAGCATGTATTTTTTATATATTGTATTTATTTATATTTAAATTATATGTTGCTTTTCTGAATTTTTTTTTGCACCCATTATCTCAAATTAATTAGTTTTCATGATCTTGGTGTTACGGTCCTCAATTTGAGGTATAAGCATGTATAAGCACATAAGCTATAAGCACCATATGTGGACTCTTTTTTTTTTTTTTTTTTTTTTTTTTTTTTTTATATAATAATTTTACTCTCTTTGTAACCTTAACTTATGTAAAAGAGGTTGAGAACTGTTTGGATTTGCAGATGTTGGGAGTGAAGTTGAGAGTTATTCGGAGTAGCTTTAGACTAAAAAAAAAGTACTAATTCTAGTGATGTTTTTGGATCATCTATCATAATTTGTTAATCATATACTTTATCTTTTATAGGACAAATTAGCCATTCACTATCACTCTCCCCCTGGATGATTTGGAATAAAATGGTAGTGTTTTATGATATCGCACATTCATTGCGATATAATCTTTTTTTGTCTGGAGAAAAACATTTGTATCCTTTCTTAGTAGGAGAATAACTTGGGAAAATACATTTTATAGATCGAGAATATAATTTTCCACCACTGTCATCGAAAACAAAGGTTGTACACCCAAAAATGTATTTAGGAATAGAATTGACAAGCTATGAGTTTGGAAAAACTTCTAAGAAGGATTGAATGGGTGTTTTTGTTCTGTAGTAGAACACAGATGTCCAGCTCTAGTGGGCTGTGAATGATTTATGTTGGATCAATGAGTCTTCCACTGATCGAGTATCAATGAAAGACACTAGCTCGATAATATCTATGGGGGAGATATCGTCGAGAGAGCTCCGATCACAATGCAACACAGGTCAGGCGTTTCGCCTAGGGGGTGGTGTGTGTGCAGTGTGACTGAATAATAAGCAATGGAAATAGAGAGAGATCAGAGTGCACCTGGTGGGTAATCTCCTATTTATAGGGATTACCTAGGGTTTCACTCCCATGCAAATGTGTCTATCCACCAGCCCTTATGCGCCTCCCACGTTCTGCCAATACCTGCTCCACTACCTGTACGGCTCTGCATAACAGACAAGGTGGAGTAGTGGTGAACCATTTACCTGGCTAAGCGGGTGGTTTTACTGTAGACCCCCTGGTTGGGCCGGGTATCCGGATGGCCTAATATATGGGGCCATAACAGTTGCCCCCAAGCTCGGTATGGCAGGTTCCTGACGTGCCGAGATTAGCTCGTTGACTAGTCCGGTCATCATCTATTCGAGTTTGAGCTTTATACGGATCCTTTAGGACTCCCTTCCTGCTCGTCCTGCTTCATCGCTCTCCGTCATGGATGACGGGCTATTTTTCAGGGGACATAAGTTCGATTTTATCGCGATCGGAATATGTGCCTATAAGTGGTCTTTGGTTGAAACTGTTGTTGTGGACTCGGTCATGACCGAGCTTTTCTAGTGGACTTGGCCATCAGACATTTACATGCCCCCGCCGCCTCCTCGCTTTGTCCCCGAGTCACGAGGCGTCTCTCTTGGCGGGTTGGCTTATCGTAGCCGTCTTTGCGGTTATTATGATAACCGAGATTGACCTCGTTGCTTTTATGACTCGGCCCTAGCCGGATCGTGAGCTTCTCCCACGTGTGGCCCCCAATATTGGTTATTATAAAGGGTATGTAAGTATCAGACGACGTTACTTAGGTGTGATTTGATCCTCCTAGGGATACGGACTCACTGGCTTTTTGGTAACAATCCTTTTTTAATATCGTGCACATTGAATATGTGTGCCTCTTCCCAATGTGGCCCTTCCCCCAATATGTGCGTTCTCGAAGCATTTATTACCGCCGGCGCTTGCGTTTTTCAATAAAAATGGAATTTATTACCTCTGACGGTTGCACTTTTTGAGAGAATACTGGAAGTTTATGGGATGCCAAAAATAAAAGCAATAAGTGCCCTTGATGTCCTTAGCGCCTATATAAAGGCTTGGTCTTTCAACCTGCTTGCCTCATTTCAAATGGTTGAAACTTGAAGGTTCATTTTAGACAAGTAGAAGTGTGGATGCCCGTTAAATCAGGCTTTGGTCCTTCTTCTTTCCCTTTAAAGATTCTGCCGATGAGTGGTCGGAAAGTTAGGAAGAAAAAACTAACGCTCATCAAGATGCCGCCGGCGGTTCTTTCCATCGGTGATTTTCAGATGTATTTGCCAGTCTTCATCCACATCCTCCGACGAGCACCTGGGATTCCAAATCTATTTGCCAGTCTTCATTTGCCTGGCAAAATATTTCCGCTTGGATCCCAGCTAAGCTCTGTTGGTTACTAGCGGAGATTTTTGAGTGGACCGGCTCGGACTCGGGACCGTCATGCCTTGGGTGTGTCACGGTTAGGGTTTTATGGGCCAACGATGGATCAATAGGTCCACCGTATCCAAACGTCCACCATATCCAAACGTCCCTTAGGGGTCTCCGCCGATGCGCTTCAGGGGCTTTGTCTGCTGTGGAGAGTCCTTCATCCCTATCCTCTGCACATGGCGACGAGCTTCTTGTCCCAAGACTTTGTGTCTTTCTTATTATCAGTGCAAAATTTTGTTTACTTTCCTGTATGAATGTTATGTAAACTATTCACTTATCAATGGAAAGTATTTTTTGTATACTGTTGGATTTTCCTTTTTGTCTTTTGCGCGTCGCTCGTTCCTTACTTTTGAATCCTGGATGCATGACTGTTAAAGCGCTGGAATAAAATTAACCGCCCTCCATTGTCACAAAGCCCTATGATTTGGGCTAAGTTAAGATTTTCCGCCCTCCAGCACGGGTTGACTTTTGAGCAAAACGCCCTCCAATCCGGGCTAAGTTAAAATTAACCGCCCTCAAGAACTGTTTGATTTTTGAGCAGAAGGCCCTCCAATCCGGGCTAAGTTAAAATTAACCGCCCTCAAGAACGGATTGATTCTTGAGCAAAACGCCCTCCAAACCGGGCTAAGTTAAAATTAACCGCCCTCAAGAACGGTTTGATTTTTGAGCGTAACGCCTCCCGTCCGGGCTAAGTTAAAATTAACCGCCCTCAAGAACGGATTGATTCTTGAGCGAACGCCCTCCAATCCGGGCTAAGTTAAAATTAACCGCCCTCGAAACGGATTGATTTTTGAGCGAACGCCCTCCAATCCGGGCTAAGTTAAAATTAACCGCCCTCAAGAACGGATTGATTTTTGAGCGAACGCCCTCTAATCCGGGCTAAGTTAAAATTAACCGCCCTCGAACGGTTTGATTTTTGAGCATAACGCCCTCCAATCCGGGCTAAGTTAAAATTAACCGCCCTTAAGAACAGATTGATTCTTGGCGCTGGAATTTGATTGGGTTTTCGAGGAAATTTTATGCGCTGGGCACCTGTCAGTTGCGTGCCTTAACGCATAATGACCCTCTATCGTCGCCTACGTGGAGTGGTTATCCCTCTGACCTCGATATCGTGCGCATTTAATGTTTTACCGTTTCTTCTGGAACGTCACTTCCGCTAGGGTTTCCCACTCCGTTAGTTAGATGTAACGGCGTTGTGACTCTTGATCTTTCAAATTCCTAACGTATATATCAATTCTGTCGTAAGGATAGTTAGTCTTGTTTCATACTTTCGACATCTCCGCTGCTTCAGAGGGATTTGTTTTGCGCTCAAGCTTTTGCCTTTGCTTCTACAGTTTAGCGTGTGTTTCGTCCTACAACAGGTAATGCTGTTCACCTTCTTACTGGTAGTTTATGATCACATTTCGTACTTTTCTGTAGCTTTTGGTATGATTTTTGAGATCTTGCTGTTTTTCTGGGTTTAGCGGGAGTTTCTGGGTTTTGCCGGGTGGGTTCTCAGTTTCTTTTTTCTCTTCTAGGTATTCAGAATGGCCCGAGCCTTTCCGTATGTCTGTAAAACCAGAAGTTCTTTGCCCGAAAATCTTCCTCTAGGTCCTGACAGTGATCCTCCTTTACCAAAATTTTCCAGAAAACCCAGGAACTCTCCCAGACCCGAGAAGGTATCGTTTTGGGAATTATCATCCGACGGAGGCGAAACATTGATTCGTAATGGTTTATCGACTGTTCCACCATCCAGTCCCATCATAGTTCCAACTCCCTTACTTGGGAAAGCGCTTTTCAATATGTCCCTCTCTGATCTTATTTCATTTCTTATATATAGGTGCTCATGGCTTCATCACATCAACCCAGTCAATCCTCGAACGAAGAATCTAGCACTTCCGCCCCTTCCCCAATTTCTCCTGAGTTAACCCCCGTTGTAAGCAGCAAAGTCACTCAGGAAAAGAATTTCCTGACCCAAAATGAACTTCTTCAACTCGGGATCGGGGACGGGATAGGGCATACCCTACGACTGCCAACGAAACACGAATCAGTGGACTCCGGACGCGCAAAAGAGAAGGGTGGTCACTTCTTTTTTATTTACCGGGATATTATCACTCTTTTGGGGGTGAGGCTTCCCTTTACCGACTTTCAGATCGAGCTACTGAATCATTTGCACCTCGCCCCCTCCCAACTTCATCCCAATGGCTGGGCGTTTGCCGTCGCGTTCGAGAGTTTGTGCGGGGAAAAAGATTTCGTTTGTAGCGTGCCAATCTTTATGTCTTTCTTTTCTCCCTTGGAGACCGGTATCCAAACTACCGAGTCAACGAAATGGTTTGGGTGGACAACGCTCCGAAGCATCCGCGATCGGAAACTCTTCCGGCCTTTCCGTGAGTCATGGAAAAACTTCAAATCTGCCTTTATCAAGGTTGAGGCCCTTCCTGGCTGGGCTCCCTGGTTTGTGCGGAGGACCGACTACGGGAAGCGAGGAAAGGTTTCCCCTTTACTGGTCAACGCACCATCACTCATTGAGGCCCGAGGATTATGTTCCGCAGGCTAAAAGCTTTTTGGATAATGAGGAGAAGACCCTTTTGAGACTTTTGGAGTATGTGGGGTCTCTGGAGGATCCCCTGGATCCGGCCAAGTACATTACCACGCCTTTAGTTAGGCGGAAACCTACCGCGAGTATGACTTTATTGATACTTGGCTGATTTGCTTTTTGTTTCCCTTTTGTTGCTCTGATTTCATTTTTCTTTTGCAGGCCGAGCTATGGGTAGGCCCAAGCAACTGAACGTCTTCAAAAATCGTTCTCGAACTGCGGAAGAAGTTCCTGTCATCCCGGTCAATGACCCATCGAGTTCGGCCCCTGGAAATGTTTCTCAGAAGCGACTAGCTTCGTCCGATGCTGAGGAAAATGCCGCCCGCAAGAAGGTCAAAGGCAAAGACGTTGTGGTGGGGCCATCCAGTTTGAGTGTGGTGCCCTTCGAGGCGCCGGTCACTGAGGGTTCTCCTGCCCCTTCCAAGTCTTCCCCGGCGCCCACAAATTCCGCTACGCCCTCAGTACTAGGCCAGCTTTCCGTGGTCAATCTTCCTGAGGGCGCCTTGTGGGGGCATGGATTGACCCAGGAAGTATTAGATGTAATGTGACCTCCTTCTTTCCTTCATGACGCATCCGGCCTGTCGGAGCCTACCAAGAAGATGCTGAACCAAATGCAATTTGAAGGTTACCGAGCCATTTCCCTTATTCGATCTTATGCCCTCTTGAAGGTAAAATATGGGATGGCGTACACTCAGCTGGTTGCGCTAAAAAAGGAGAATGTTGCTCTAAAGCAAACTTCCGAGGTGGCTAAGATTACTGAGGACAGGGACAGAGCCGTTGCCAACCTGACAGCCCTTACGGCGGTGCATGCCCAACTGCAACAAAACTTCGATTCGTTGCAGGCCGTTAAAGCCAAACAGGAAGAAGAAATCAAGTCCTTTATCTCTAAGGAGAGGACCTTGGAAGAGGAACTGGAAGCCTCTACGTCCGACCTCAAAAAGGCGGAGGAGAAGCTGTCAACGGCAGAGCTGGATGTCCATCGTTTGGAAGATCTCCATACGAACGGTCAAATGGCCGTAGATAGGGCGTAGTCTGACGCTGATCATTATAAAGCCCTGCTCGCGGTTAGGGAAGGTGAGCTTGCGACCAAGGAGGTTGAACTAGGTCAGGCCAAGGCGGGGCTAACCGAGTATGCTGATGCAGCGGTTTTCTCGTTTGACAACGCTGTTGCACAAATCCGTGCCCTCAATCCCGGCCTTACCCTAAACACATGCGGTCTTAACTATGAATCATATGTCAACAAGAAGGGACAACTGATTCTTCCTGGTGTCGATGAAGATGAAGAAGAGGAGGGCCAAGCCCCGCCCCCGTCTTCCTGAGCTCTTAGTTAATCTCGGCATAAGGGTTGTTTTATGATTTCTGGCTTTTGAGGCCGTCCTTTTGATGCCGTGATCATAACCCGGCTTGTAAATATGACAATATCATTTAATTAATACTAGTGCTCCATTTTTCGAACTTCGCGTAGCTAAGGTCTGGAGTCTTCATTGTGAATTCTCTCACGCTTGTTCTTAACATAACTTCTTTTGAACTGGTGAACACATCTCCTGTTTTTCCTTATTAAACATGTCATTGAAAACTGGTTTCTTGTCCATGAATTCGTTTGCATTTTGACATCAACATGTTCATAGGATCGGGTTAAAATACCTCTGACTCCTACATGTTTTCGTAAAGGCGTGGTCTTTGAAAACTGGATATTTAATCAAGAGTTCATGCCATCCTTTCGTGAATGTGTTTACGGAAACTGGTTCGTCAACCATGAATCCACACAAATTTTTCAAAACACGGGTTCATTCACCTTTTTTAGAACCTGGTCTGTGGAGCCGGGTTAAAATACCTCTAACTCCTACTTGTTTTAATTGGAACATGATCTGTGGAGCCGGGTTTGAATGCCTCTCTCCTACATGTTGTAATTGGAACATGGTCTCTGGAGCCGGGTTTGAATACCTCACACTCCTACATGTTTTAATTGGAACATGGTTTCTGGAGCCGGGTTTGAATACCTCACACTCCTACATGTTTTAATTGGAACATGGTTTCTGGAGCCGGGTTTGAATACATCTGACTGCTACATGTTTTAATTGGAACATGGTTTCTGGAGCCGGATTTGAATACCTCTGACTCCTACATGTTTTAATTGGAACATGGTTTCTGGAGACGGGTTTATATACCTCGGACTCCTACATGTCTTAATTGGAACATGATTTTTGGAACCAGGCTAGAATGCCTCTGATTCCTACATGTTTTAATTGGAACATGATTTTTGGAACCGGGCTAGAATGCCTCTGATTCCTACATGTTTTAGTACGTGCCCGACTTTGGCAATCATAGTACAGTCAACATTGTTGAAAACGGGTTTCACGACCCGAAATTCATTGAAAAGTTTGCTTTAAAAGCTACCAGTACCTTACTTCCGTAAGAAGACATCAGATGAAGTAAAACGGGGAACACGCTAACTGTAATAGGTCTTGAGTTTATCAGCATTCCATGTCCGCTTTATGGGTTTCTCCTTCAGCGTTTCCAGCTTGTAGGCTCCTTTGCCCAAGTCTTTCGTTACTCGGTATGGGCCATCCCAATTTGCGGCGAGTTTACCCTGGCCGGCGTTCTTGTTCCCTATATCAGCGCGGTGGAGGACGAGATCTTCTTTGGCAAAAGTTCGGGGCACGACCTTTTTGTTATACCGATTGGCGATGAGTTGTTTAGTAGCCAATTCCTGACAATGTGCCCTTATTCTGACCTCATCTAGCAGATCCAGTTCTACAGCGATACATCGGTTATTTTCCTCTTCTTCGTGTAGAGCTCTGATTCTCCGCCACGATGGTTCACCGATCTCGACCGGGATCATTGCCTCGCATCCATATGTTAGCCTGAATGGGGTCTCGTGGGTTGCCGATTGAATGGTGGTGCGGTGCCCCCATAGGACTGGATATAGTTGCTCCACCCAATCTGATTCGGCATCCTCCATTCTTTTCTTCAACCCGTCCAAGATGACCTTGTTGGACGATTCGGCCTGCCCATTAGACTGCGGATGCTCAACCGAGGCAAAATGGTGCCGAATATGGAGGTCGGCCACCATTTCACGGAAACCTTTATCAATGAACCGGGTTCCGTTGTACATTACGATCTCGCGCGGGTATTCCCAACCGTGATATGATGTTCGATTGAGAAACTTCCGTACCCGTGTCAAGTAATTGTTGCCAATGGCTCGCTTCTATCCACTTGGTAAAATAATCCACCGCCACAATAAGCCGTAGCAGTGTCCAGGGGCTCTCTTAAATGGGCCCAACAGATCCATACCCCATTTATAGAACGGTCAAGGAGCCGAAATACTCGTTAACTCAGATGGGGGGTATGAATGATATTGGCGTGCTTCTGGCAACTGCTACATCGGCGTACGTGTTCCTTGGAATCCTTGGCCATTGTGGGCCAAAAGTATCCGGCCCTGATCGCCTTCCGCGCTAATGCCCTGGCACCAATGTGGTGTCCATTTATCCCCTCATGTATCTCGGATAGCACGTATTCGGCCTTAGCCGAATCGAGACATTTCAACAATGGGGAATGAATGCCCTTTTGGTACAACTCGTCGTCTATCATGGTAAATGAAGCTGACGTTCTTATTACTTTCCTGGCGTCTGCAACATCTTCTGGAAGGATTCCTTTCTCCAGGTAGTCAGCGATCGGCTTCCGCCAGTCACCAGCTTGTGAAATTATCATGACACAGCTTGGTTGTGGAAGGTTCTGTTGAACCACAGTGCGGTGATTTCCGGGATTCTTAGTACTTGCCAGCTTTGATAGAACATCTGCCCTGATGTTTTCTCCTCTTGGGATATGTACCACCGTTACGTCATCAAAGTCCGCCATAAGTTGTCTGACCTTTCCCAGGTATTTTACCATTAAAGGGCCTTTAGCCTGGTAACTACCTTCTATTTGAGATGCAACCAACTGGGAATCGGTGGATACATGGATTTTCTTGGCTCCGCTTTCCCGGCTCGCTGACAGTCCAGCGATGAGTGCCTCGTACTCCGCTTGGTTATTTGAGGTTGTGAAATCAAAACAGAGGGAATGCTCCCAGGAGATTCCTTCTGGATTCTCGATAATGATTCCTGCCCCGCTTCCCTTTTTATTTGACGATCCGTCAACAAACAGCTTCCAAGTTGTGTTGCTTTCATGGTCGCCGTCCTCATCCGGGCTTTTCCCGGGAGTTAACTCTATCACGAAGTCAGCTAAAGCTTGGGATTTTATGGCATGCCGGGCTTCATAGACTATGTCGAATTCGGATAGCTCTATCGCCTAGCTAGCCATTCGGCCTGCCAAGTCGGGCTTATGGAGAATTTGCCGGATTGGTTGATTCGTGCGCACTACCACGGTATAACTCTGGAAGTATGGGCGTAACCGTTTTGCTGCCACCAACAGGGCGAAAGCCAATTTTTCCAGTTTTTGATATCTCAACTCGGACCCTGCAGAGCTCGGCTCACAAAGTATACCGGATTCTGTCTCGTTTCTTCTTCATTAACCAAGGCAGCACTGACGGCCTCTTCTCCCACAACCAAATACAAAATCAAGTTTTCCCCGGCTTCGGACGGACAGAACGGGCTGGTGGAGTGATAGACATTCTTTGATCTTTGTAAAAGCTTCTTGGCATTCGGCGTTCCATTCACCGCCGATGTTTCCTTCTTGACAATTTGAAGAACGGGAGAGAGTTTTCGGGCGATCTCGGTAAAAATCTTGTCGAGCCGCCGGCCTCCCCGTTAAGCTACTTCGCACCTCCTTCTTGTTTCTTGGGGGTTGCATGTCTAAAGACGGCGACATTTATCCGGGTTGGCCTCGATTCCCATGCGTAGCGAAACCCAAGAACTTCCCCGCCGGTACCCCAAAGGCACATTTCGCCGGGTTAAGCCGCAAACGATGTTCTCTCAGCCTGTCGAACGTTTGTTGTAGATCTTGGACGTGGTCTCCCAACCGGGAGGATTTGACAATCATGTCATCGATATAGACCTCCACATTTTTGCCTAGCTGATATTCGAATACTCGGTTCATCATTCTCTGATAAGTAGCCCCTGCATTCTTCAGTCCAAAAGGCATGACATTATAACAATAGTTAGCCTTTTCAGTGATGAACGCTGTCTTCTCTTGATCATCCTTATGCATGGGAATTTGGTTATATCCATGAAGGAGAGCATCTTGAACCCGGATAGCCGTCAACCAAATTTGGTCTATGCTTGGCATGGGAAAAGAATCTTTTGGACAAACCTTGTTGAGGTCTTTATAGTCGACGCAAACCCGCCACTTGCCACTGGGCTTTTTTACCATTACTACATTGGATAGCCAGGTAGTATACTGTACTTCTCGTATGAAGCTGGCTTCCAGCAATTCGTTAACATGTAATTCCAGGGTCTTCTTCCTATCTGCCCCGATATTTCGTTTTTTCTGGGCAACCGGGTTTGACCCCGGGCTGATTGCCAGTCTATGGCAGCATACGCTGGGATCTACTCCCGGGATCTCAGATGGCTGCCAGGCGAAGATATCCCTATTGTCCCGTAAGCAGGCTTCGAGCCTCGTACGGATCTCCGGGTTTAAACCCTTACCAATTTTGGTAACTTGCTCTGGACTGGGTCCCAGGACGAAATCCCTTAACTCCCCGTTCGGCTCCGTCCTTTGCATCCTTTCCTCCTTTTGCAAATCTAGCTCCACGAGGTTAACCGACTTCCCTGCTTCCTCCCTTTTAGACGCCTTACTCCTTCCCTTCCGGGGTGGTAGGTCGGTCTCACTTTCCTTGACCGTGTCGAAGTAGCATTGTCGGGAATCCTTTTGGTCACCCCTAACCATGACGATCTGGTTCCTCTTATTAACCAACTTCAACTTCTGGTGCTTTGATGACACCAACATGTCCCAATCGTGGATTGTAGGGCGTCTTAGGATTATGTTGTATTGGAAAGGAAAATCAGCCACTATAAATCTGACTCGCTCGGATTTAAAGGCTTCTCTCGTTCCTAATGTGAGCTTCAAATCGATATAACCTTTGGGGCTAGTATCGCGGCCATTGAACCCGGTTAAGGTCGTCCTGCACGGTTTTAAATCTTCGGGGTCAAGCCGCATTCTCTTGAATGCATCCCACAGAATGATGTCCACCGCACTTCCATTATCCACGAAAATCTTCTTTACGGAACAATTAAGCACTGTTCCTGTGATGACCAATCCGTCGTGGTGTCCTAGGGGTACATCTTCTAAGTCCTCTTGTGTGAAGCACAGGACCGGAGGCTCGGGTTTGGCATCGTCCCGCTTAAAACTTGGGCGGTCTCGGATTGAGAGGATCTCCCTAAGATACTTCTTCCGCTTGCTTATTGAGTCTCCTCTGCCTCCGAAGCCTCCACTAATCCCATTGCAGTTATACTTGGAGTCGGGAAACTCATCATCGCTGTCTGGGTCCTTCTTTTTTGGATCTCGCCTTCACTTCTCCGGGGGCGGGCTCTTGCTCCGACCCCCTTGGCGCTTTTTGTTCAGCCGTCCCTGTGACTGGATTACAAACCGGACGTGTTCAGCCGTCCCTATGGCATCGCGTAAGTCCCAGCAGCTGTCCGTCGTGTGACCGTGCTGGTCGTGAAACTCGCAGTAGCGGGACTTATCCAGAGTAGCGTCTCTTCGGATCAGCCGGGGTCGCTCTACCTTCTTCATTTCGGTTGCCGACACCTCCTTCCAAATTTCAGCCTGTGATACCCTTAACGGTGTATATTTGTCGAACCTTCCTTCAGGTCTGCTCCCTCGTTGTCTTCTTTCTCTATCACGACCACGGGACTCTGGCTTTCGACCGCTGTGTTGTTCTTTGCCTTTGGGAGGTGGGCTCCTTCCCCTTTCCCTTGGCCCTTGGCTCATCATTTCCATTTGTTCTAATTCCAGGTACGTTTTTGATCGGTCCGGAAGTCGGCCAAAGTTTGAGGTCGGACTCTTCATAACCGACTTTTGAGCGGGATGTGCTATTAAGACCGGCTATTACGCGGTGCAAATGTACTTCCTCTTTTAGCCCGGGCACTGAGGGCGTGGCATTGAATCGATCTAAGTACTTCTGCAAGGTTTCAGTCGGCGCATTTGTTTAACCTGATCCAGCTGGAACTCGGTCTTTGGCTGCTTCCTGCTAGTCGCAAAATTGAGTAAGAACCTATGTTCCATGGTCTTCATGTCCGGGATAGATTCCAAGGGCAGAGAATGAAACCAAGTTTGAGCGGCTCCTTGGAGAGTCCCTGCGAACAGTCGAGGGATGACGGGATCAGTGATCCCTTTCACCCCGATCTCCATTTTGAAATTATTCACGTGGTTCAACGGGTCCTGCGCTCCATTGTACTTGGGCAATTCCCGCGAGTCCAAGCCCTTGGGGTAGGTGGCAGCCATAACTTCTTTTGAAAACTGGTGTAGGATGCTATCTCCACAGTGTCCTTCTTGGATCGTTTAAGGAATGCTGAACGACGGGGGAGTTGTCCCTTTTGCTTGAGATAGGCCGAGCTCGGCGTTTTGTGGACGTCCTCGTCCATTCGGTGGCCGTCTTGTCACTAGTCCGGCCGGGTTTTCCGATATCCGGGGGCGAAAGGTCGGTTAGGGTCTTCTAATACCCTTATTCGTTCCTTTAGGAGCAAAATCTCTTGTTGCTCTTCCTCGGTGGTAAGACCCCGGTGATGTTCGACCATAATTTCCTCCTCCTGGCCCTCTCGCCCCGCTGGTGTGGACCGACGTTGAAATCATCACCCGACTTGTACCCGCACCATCTTTTCTTTCCGCCTCAGCCTGCTTCCCCTTCTGACCGGCATGCTCTGCCCATTCTTGGCATATTCGCCTCTGCTCATCTTGCCGCCAAATGGCATTTTGGCGGTTTAGGTTCTCTCGGATAAGCCGGATATCTTCCTCTCTCTGGAGTCGTTGGCGAGTTTCCATATTCTCTATTCTTCGGATCAGTGAACCCACAGTCTTATGCAACACCCTAGAATCGGGGTGAACCTCCTGGAACTCGCGCGGAGGGGGAGGGATGTCCAGATTCTGTATGCGCTGCTGCCCTTGTTGGGCAGTCAGACTCGGGTGAGGAGAGTGGGCTGTGTCCTCGGTTTCGCCCTCGGTCGCCACAGTTACGTGGTCGTGGTTTGGAGCTACCGAGTCAGAGTATTGGGTTATGTGCTCCTGCTATGAGCGTTGTTGAGGTTCTTCCGGCGGTTGGTCCTGCCAAGTTGCATGACTACGGCTTCTTGTGCTCGCGGCCATCCTCAGTGATCAGCAGTGACTTTGTGGTTTTGGGAATCGAAGTTTACAGTCCCCACGGTTGGCGCCAATGTTCTGTAGTAGAACACAGATGTCCAGCTCTAGTGGGCTGGGAATGATTTATGTTGGATCAATGAGTCTTCCACTAATCGAGTATCAATGAAAGACACTAGCTCGACAATATCTATGGGGGAGATATCGTCGAGAGAGCTCCAATCACAATGCAACACAGGTCAGACGTTTCGCCTAGGGGGTGGTGTGTGTGCAGTGTGACTGAATAATAAGCAATGGAAATAGAGAGAGATCAGAGTGCACCTGGTGGGTAATCTCCTATTTATAGGGATTACCTAGGGTTTCACTCCCATGCAAATGTGTCTATCCACCAGCCCTTATGCGCCTCCCACGTTACGCGCAATACCGCTCCACTACCATGCGGCTGCTCCGCATACCGCAGACAAGGTGGAGTAGTGATGAACCATTTACCTGGCTAAGCGGGTGGTTTTACTGTAGACCCCCTGGTTGGGCCGGGTATCCGGATGGCCCAATATATGGGGCCATAACAGTTTTAAAATTCAAAAGACAATCTATTAATGAGAGAGGCAACTGTAAGAACTGCATCTCCCCAAAAAACGTTTGGAACATTATTTTCAAGTAAGAGCACTCAAGCAACTTCTAGAAGATGTGTATTTTTCCATTCAGCCAATTCATTTTACTGTGGAGTGTTGACATGTGACATTTGATGGTATATACATTTTCAGCCAAATTTTTTGAAAACTTGATATCCCCTTCTGTTATCACTTCTCAAAATTTTGATAGAGGTGTTAAATTGTGTGTTAACAAAAGCATGGAAAGTTTTAAAAATTGTTTAAACTTCATATTTTTCCCTCATTAAAAACAGCCACGTAAGCCGATTATGATCATCAATGAATGTGACAAACCATATGGCCTTTCTATTTGTTTTTATCTTAGATGGTCTCCAAACATCACTATGAATTAGTGTAAATGGTGTAGTGGGGGTATATGAGGTAAGTAAATAATTGTTGCGGGTTTGTTTAGCAAAACAGCAAATATCACGTTACTTCTTTTATTCAAAGATTCAGGAAACAGAATTTTCATATAATCAAAGCTCGAATGACCTAGTCTAGAATGCCATAACCTAATGTCTTTTTGTGGCACCGAAACTGAACTAAAAGCAGAAACATCCAAATGACCTTTATTGATAGAACGTCCTTCTATGTAGTAGAGTCAATTACTTTCCTTAGCTCTGCCAATTTCTCTCACCAAGACTATATCCTGAAAAACACAGCAAAACTTATTGAATAAGATTAGGCAATTGAGTTTAGAGAGACTAAGCACTTCATTGACAACAATTTACAAGGTATTTCTACTACATATAAGACATTCTCTATAACAATATGTTATGAAATAGTGATATTGCCTGATCCCTTAACCATAGCATATGTATTATTAGCAACTTGTACCTAAGAATGGTGAGAATGAGAAGAAAAAGTGGAGAACAATTCTCTGCAGCCTGAGATATGATCTGTTGCCCCAAAATCAACCACCCATATATTCTTAGATTTTGTAAAAGGACTTAGAGCTATAATAAATGTCACACCTACGTATGCTAAGGTAACTGAGGGAGTAATATTTTCATCCTCACTTTGGTTATCAAAAGAGTGTTTATCCATAATCTTACCTAGCATAGGGAGTTCTTCAAGATTTAGGGAAGGACCATCACTCATGAAATTACATGTTATTAGGCCTCTACTTTTTGATCCTCTGTGTGATGCCAGTGTATCTCTGTGCTGGTTGTCGACAACCATGGAAGTCGGTGGATGGTGAGTTAGCGCTTCTTTGAAAGATATTAGTGGTTAATGCTCTGATGTCATGAGCAAATTAAACGTTGAAAATCTAATCTTATTGAATACCAATAATGTGTACATATAGATGAGGTCTAGCTAACCTTAGATATTTTCTCTCTATAATATGGAGATATCAAACAAAAAGGAATTTCACATTTCAAAATAATAATCCCTAGAATCATGCTAACTAACCAGATCCTAATTAAAGATAATTAAATATTAATTATCATTAATTAGGCCCATTTATTCTAAGCCCAATTTTAACAATTAGCAATTTAATTAAGAGGAAAAAACACACAGGTACCAAGTTAAAAATTGAATGAAAGCATACTGCAAAATAATTTTCTTAATTTTATACTACAAACTAGTTAAATTTAAAAAGCTGCCGCCTTAGATTAATGAAATTTCACTACTAAGTAGTGATAAGTGGAATCGCATGGTCTTTCAACTTGTGTTTAGTTATAATTATTCCACATTTAGTGTTATCAAACTTGCCAAACTTTTGGTATCTATATATAATTTTATTTTTTGTTAGGAAAAAAATTAAAAAAAATATTTATTCACAAAATTGTTAAAACAAGAAATAAATCTGACATTTTAAATACTAATTACTTAATGATTATTATTTTAAAAGTGAGATAATCAGATAAATAATATATTGAAGATATACCTCTGCAAACTCATAAGAATACCATCAGTGAAAGAGAAGCTCCTAGGCATCTTGAATGACTTACATTTATGCTAGAGTCGAGGATTCAGAGATGTGGTTATCTTCTCAGATTGTATGGATGCTATTAACTCGTTACTTCGGGGAGGTGATCACAATCACACCCCTTTTTTGATGTAATTGATGAAGCCAAATGTTTTTTGCATAGAGATGGGCATGTAGAGATTCATCATAGCCATAAGGCGGACCTCAGCTCATCTTATTACCTTGCTAAACTTTCTCATAGTGTTATGGATAATTTTTGTATCTTTGATCAACCCCCACCTGTTATGGATTGAATTCAGTTTATATATATTTTTTAAAAAAAGATATAAAGGGAAGTAAGGCACCCCAATAGCTTTTCAAGACCTTGCAGGTTCAGAACATAGCTCTACACTGGGAATATGTGGCAATAGTATGGTCCAATGAAGTTTATGTTGGCTACTTGGCTCCAAATATATATGTATGTTTCATAGCCTCCTAATATGTTTTATAAATATTGATCATTGATGATATTTTTTATGGGTATCTAAGATTTTTACCCAAAAGGAAAAAAAAAAACAAACAAACAAACAGAGAGCCACTTTTAAATCTAGAGATCCTGCTTGGTTGAGTATCAGTTTAGGACTTTAGGCCAAGATGAAATTGAAAACTACAAAGTCCTATTAGACATCACTATGGCAGCTTCCTCTGGCAACGAATGAACTTACCTAACTTCATGCAAACAGGATGATGTAAAATTTTCTAAGTTCGCTGGTTGAATAATTATAACAACACTGAGAAATTGTCTAAAAAGTCACTAGCAGAAATCCAGACTTACAAATATCAAAGAATTACATTTGCAATATCTACATTCATCTTATTATTCCGAGGCAAGTTCAGTTTTGTGGATCTTTATCAGACGCCAAAGGTAGCAAACGTAGCAAAAAGAAACTTTAGAAGTTAAAAAAGAAACAGATGAAAAAGAAAAGCCATGAACCAAAGAAACAAAAATGGATAGATGTAGCAAAAAAATGTTCCAGCTAGATATCAAATAAAATGCACATCTAGAATAAACATACTCAAATTATCTTTCTCTAAAGGACAAAGAAAAGATAAGAGGGAACCCTGAAATAGCCATATTTCTGGCTTAAGACATGCATGAATAATTGAGCTACACATTATAGGGTTTAGGTTAACTAAAAACTCAAGCTTCTAAAGTCCAAAAGATCATCCCTAATCCCTAAGGCGTAAATAATTGAAAATCAGCATCCACATTCAACAACTGGGTAAGCTCCAAGTATCCCAACATAGAAAAGATCAACGCTAAAGAACTAAAGGAAGACAAAAACTGCAATTTTTTAATGTTCATATTCTTCTGTATGCATCTTCTCCATGAATCAAACAAATGTAAGCATGTTATCTTACTTGGAGATTTCTTGCTTGTCTTTGCCCAACTTCTGCACCGCAGACAATGTATAATACCGGGCATATTTAATATCAAACCAGCTAAGATCAAAATTTTTACCCTTCTCAAAGTTGGCATCTCTAAGATACCCTTCTTTGTATAAATAAGAAAGGAATGTTTCCATGTCCAACGAAAGCTTCTTTAAACCACCTGGCTCCCTTTGTTTTACTTCTTTTTGCTTTTCAATAGGAGCAATTCCAGGACTTAATCTCCTTGGATTAGCTTCGTTCGATTTCTCCCCCTCAACTACCTCCTCCTCTTCTATCAATTTTATTTTCCATTTCCCTGGTTTCTTCGATTTCTTCTTCGGCTTCTTCTTTTTGTGTTCTATGCATCGAACTTCATTTTTCTCCTTCTCTGTTTTCTCCGACAAACTCACGGCTTCACCTTTTTCCGGTTTTCCTTGGAGCTCCTCCTTAACGACCTCCTCCTCCTCCTCTATGAATTTTACTTTCCATTTCCCGTGTTTATTCGATTTCTTCTCTATCATCAAGCATTTAACCACCCATTGAAGAGATAAATAAACATAGGGGCTGTTTCGTACGGGGATTTGGATTGGAGGATGGGGGAGGAGTGGAAAATTTTGTGTAAGTTGAATTTAAAAAAAAAAAAAAAAAAAAAGATAAGTGGGGTTAAAAGTTTTGATTTATTTATTTTATCTTAAATCTTATCTTAATTAAAATTTTATAATCCACTTCTTCAACTTTTTTTAAAAAATCAACTCATAATTTTTTTTGGGAAAAAGATAAAAAAAAAAAATTACTTGAACTTCAAAATCTCTAATAAGTCTTGTTGCCTAAAAGAGTGTAGGTATTGACTTTTACAAGTATAGGCGTATAAAGATCGACAACTCATTTTAGCAGGAAATCATTGATTTGAGATCTTAAAATTTAAGTGGTATTTCATTGTCTCTTTCCTAAAATTTTATTTACTATCTCCTCTCTTCCCTCCCGTCAATATTTATTTCTCTTCAAGTCTATGACTACATGGCTAGAGAGAGTTTCATTTGATCACTCTTGAGTAGAAAAAAATTAGATTAAAAAAAGAGGGGCTCACTTGAATTGAAACATCAAATATGTGTCTTCTTAGGCTACTGAAAGTTTGGTCATTAGAATACATAAACTTAGCAAAATGTAGCTTGACGTTGTAATTTCCATTAATCAGAGGCCATGGTACTTGAGAGACGAAGAGGGAAAGCGAGTTGTTTGGTAGACTGTTGAACCAGTAATGTTGAGAGAATAAATGTTTGTTGCTATGTAATTAGTATCATCATATCTTTCGGCCTATGCTACTCCAGTGATGCGATAAGCCCATTTATCTTCGCTACAAAAAAAAATGAATGAGATACTCCCAAGATTGGTGTCATATTTATTCCCCCTCATATTCAATTTATGGTCCTCTGCAATTTATGAACAATGAATAATTTGCATATGTAGTAAAAACCTCATCAAAAATCACATTTGTATGTGTATCTAGCTTATCAATATCAAATTTATCACATCATGATCTTCTTTCTTGTGAGAGATTATATACCGTCACATGACATTGACATCTTCATAAATTCACCGTTATCTTGATTAAAACTTGCATTATTATCAACTGATTTTTTTAGCTGATTTTTTTTGTTTTTGTTGAAATAAGAGAGATTGTTTTACAACTATACACTTATGCAACAATAATGAAAATTGGGAAAGGTACCATGTGGCTAAAAAGGAAACTAAGAAAGTAGTGAGTGAAGCTTGCTCTATACCGTTTGAGGGGTTTTATAAGGAGTTAAAGACAAAGTCTAAGGAAAGAAAGATTTACAAGCATTACAAAAAAAATCAGTTTTTGCAATGGAAAAAATCCGTCGCAAAAAACCCTCGTCGCAATTTCGACGGATTTCCAATTTTCCGTCGCAAATTTCAAAATTTGCGACGGATTTGGAATCTGTCGAAAATTCCGCAATTTTGCGACGGTTCTCAATCCGTCGCAAAATTTTGGGATTTGCGACATTCTCAATTCGTCACAAAATTTCAATTTGTGACGGATTCGAATCCGTCGCAAATCCCGAATTTGTAATAACAATCATAAAATTTTTTTTAAAAAATATTTTTAATTTTGTTTGATTTTGTGACGGATTCCAAATCCGTCGCAAATTTCATTATTTTTTTAATTTTGTTTTAAAAAATTACATAATAATTAAAAAAACTGTATACCATAAAATAAATATATAATAACAATCATAAAGAGTTTTACATGGAGAAAACATAAATAATAGTGTTGCAAAGAACATGTACTAAAAAGTAGTCTAAACAAGAAAGATAGTGTCGTCATCATCATCATCACCACCAACATTGTCTAATTTAACTAATTTTTATAATACATACAAATTTCATTATTCCATAAACTTACAACTTCTTTGTACTTTACGTTAATTAATTAATTCTCTTATCCCTCAATATCACTTTATAATTTGTTTTTTCAAATTATCCATGTTTATTGTATAACTTGTTAAGGATACTTTTAAATCAAAACTTTAAATGAAATATTTTTTTTTAAAATTTAATTTGTAATTTTTATAAGAGATTAAATGAACTAGTTAATTTCACTAATTTTTCTAATACA
This sequence comes from Acacia melanoxylon, assembly GCA_019022615.1. Classification (NCBI taxonomy): domain Eukaryota; kingdom Viridiplantae; phylum Streptophyta; class Magnoliopsida; order Fabales; family Fabaceae; genus Acacia; species Acacia melanoxylon. The sequence continues at coordinate 8,706,363 of JAFJYJ010000012.1, forward strand.
TAAAAATTTCATTATTCCTTAAAGTCACACCTTCCTCCTACTTTACATTAATTAATTAATTCTATTATCCCTAAACATCACTTCTTAACACTTCACTTTTCTCATTTCAACACCATCCTATTTATAGACTTATGTATCATTACCCACTAATACAAAATCATAATTTTAACACACAATTTTTCCACTATACAAAATAGACTATAAAAAAACAATGCAACATTAATATTCTCACTAATGGTCACAAATCAAAAATGAAGAACCAAAAATGAATAATTTAATCAAGATTCAAGAAACAACACAAAATATTATCACATATCAACTTTGATATCAAATAAAGATATGTTATGTAAAAATTTCACTCAGAAGAACCAATAATGCGATACTAAGCTACAAAATAATACTTTTATCATCATTTTATCACAAATCAAAATAATACTCCAGAAAAAAAAAATCAAATCTTTACACACGGTGGTGCAACCAAAAGAGAGAAGAGAGGTAGGTTACTTGGAATAGAAGTGGAGGCGGTAACCGGTAAGGGAAGAGGAGGAGGAGGAGACGATCGGAGCGAGGGAGACGACGCGAAACTCATCGGACGGAAGCGGGGGAGACGTAGCCGAAAACTCACCGGACGGAGCAGAGGGAGACGATGCCAGAAACTTGCTGACCGGAGCACAGGGAGACGCCACCGGAAACTGAAAGATGAAGATGGGAGAACGAGAGGGAAGGAAGAGGCGGAAGAAGAGAAAGAAGGAAAAACGAGGGGGGCGGGTTTATAAGGTTTTTGCGACAGATCTTGGATGCTGCGCAAAACAGCGGACCTTTGGGTCCACCGTTTTGTGACGGACTGGCGGTCCGTCGCAATTTGGCGAACCCAAGGGTCCGCTCTTTACGGTCTGTCGCAAAATTTGTGACGGACCGCCCATCCGTCGTAAAATTTGTGACAGACCGCCGGTCTGTCTTGGGTCCGCCATTTTGCGACGGGACCACGAGTCCGTTGCAAATTGACCGGGATTTGCGACGGATTCATGATCTGTCCCAAAAATGAGTCTTATTTTCACAACTTTTTTTCGCGAATTTTTTTTTGCGACGGATCATTTTATCTCGTCGCAAATTTTTTTTTTTTTTTTTTTTTTTTTTTTTTTTTTTTTTTTTTTTTTTGCGATGAATTCTTATTTCCGTACCAAATTCCGCCACATTTGCGACGGAATTAATTCCGTCACAAAATCCGTCGCAATTTAACTATTTTCTAGTAGTGAAGATTGTAAAGAATAGGAAGAGAAAAGAGAGAGATTTGGATCAAGTAAGGTGTATAAAGGATGAATAAGGCAAAGTTTTGGTTTTTGATGGAGATAATAATGATAGATGGGAAGCCTACTTCTATAGGTTGTTCAGTGATAGAGGATGAGGTTTAACTCGTGAGTTGGAGGATTTGTAGTTAGAGAAGGTGAACAAAATTTGGCATTCTATCGCAAGATCTATGATGGCGAGGTAAAGGAAGCTCTTAAGAAAATGGAAAATCATAGAGTCATTGGTCCTAACGGTATCCCTAATGAAGTTTGGAAGCGTTTATGTGAAAAGGGGCATTATGGCTTTCTAAAGTTTTTATTGATATTTTATGATATATAAGAAAATGTCAGATGGTTGGAGGAAAAACACTTTAGTCTTTATTTACAAGAATAAAGGGATATCCATAATTGCACTAGCTATAGAGGGATAGAGCTTATGAGCCACGCAATGAAATTGTGAAAAATTGTGATTGAAGATAGATTGAGATTAGAGACTTGCATTTAGGAAAACCAATTTGGATTTAAGTCGACAAGGTCCGCAATATAAGAAATTTATTTGCTGAGGGGGTTAATGGAGAAGTATTAGATCAAAGGAAGGGAATTGCATATAGTTTTCATTGACTTGGAGAAAACTTATAACCGCATGCTGGGAGATGTATTTTGGAAAGCCTTAGAAAAGAAGGGTGTGCATGTTGCACATATTAAGGTCATGCAAGATATGTATGAGGGGTAACAACTTGTATGGGAATGTCTAGAAATGAGACAAAAGACTTTCCTATAATGATTGACCTACATTATGGATTGTCCTTGAGTTCATATTTGTTTGGCATAGTCTTAGATGTTCTGACTGAGTTTATACTCAAAGAAATCTTCAAGTGCATGCTTTTTGCTGATGATATTGTACTTGTGGCCGAATCAAGAGAAAAACCTCAGAGTCAAAGGGTTTCTAGCTGAGTAGGAGTAAGATGTAACATCCCAAATTAGGGGATTTGAAATTGGAATATTGTATGAGAAATTAAATTGTGAAATTTGGCCTGAATAACTATATTAGTAATTATTAGAAATTAAGGCCTATTTTTCCTTAAATTTATTTAGGAAAATATCAAGGAATATTCATAGAAGATAACTCTTGGCCTAAATTTTTAAAAGCGATATTTTATGGTCCAATGTTAGAAAAAAAGAAGAAGAAGAAGCTAAGAGCACATTTGGATCCTCTTATTTTTGAATTAAAAGCTACTTTTAAGCTAAAAAAAAAAAAGAGCTTTTTTTTTTAAAAAAAAAAAAAACTAAAAGCTGTTTGGTGATTATATAAATTTTTTAGCTTAAAAGTTACTTAAAAGATGAAATTAAAAATAAGCTATTTGACAATTTTTTTGTTATAAGCATTTTTTCTAATAAAAATTATCATAAAAGGTATATTATAATAGAGTGGTGGTGGCGGCGGCGACCGGCGATGGCAGTAGTGTTCGATCGAGAGATTACAAGTTCTCTTTTCTTTCTTTTTCTTTTTAAAAATAGAGCTTATAAAAAAAAAGCTTAAAAATAAGCTCCTCATAGGAGTTTATTTTTAAGCACATTTTTCTTCATTATGAAATAAGCTCTTATAATTATAAGAGCTTATATAAAATCTCGTTTAGCGCTAAATTTTATCTTATAAGTAGAAGATAAAAAGGCTAAAAATGTTTAAGCTTAAACAGTAGCGTGATTAGTGGTGTTTTATTATTAAGCCGTGACTATATGGCGTTGGCAAATCATAACCACAAAGGTAATATTTTATTAATTACTCAAAGATTTAAAACACTTCCACTCCTCTTTCATTTTCATCAACAGCCAAGCCACACATACTCACAAAATATACACATTTCTCTCATGTATTCACGTGGCTATCCTATGCACAATAAGTCCATGAATTATTCATTTGGGCCCAACATGCAGCCTCCTCAATTATTCAATGAACCCCTCTCCTCTTTATTCAATAATATCTTCAGCCCAAACTAATGCATTCTCACAAAGCCCATATTTTTTTTTTTTTTTTTTTTTTCATTCTTTGGAAAATTAGAATGAAAGCACGCGGAAGAAAAAGATATTTATTGAAAAACCATAAAAATTGTAATTACTTAGAATGACCAAACATCATAATATAAATTTAAAAATACTAAATTGTCCTTAATCAAACCTCCTACATTATCTCTTGCATTTATAATTAAAAATAACTAAAATTAAAAATAAAACCGCCCTCCATTCATATATAGTATCATCGTATCTTTTTTAAATTTTTATTTTTCACCAAGTTTCAAATTCATGTAAAATCAATATATTTTTAATTGACTACGGTTCAAACTCATATTTTTTTAATTTTAATTTTTCAACAAGTTCTATATTCATATAATCAATAGATCAACTAATTAACAAATATATTATCAAGTTGCTAAATTTATGTTATGAAGTATCAGCATTGACATCAATTAAACACTTTTTATGAAAGTAAAAACTAAATTCATTTTAATTTTTTCAGGATATAATAGATTTTAAAATTTTATTAACGTTAAATGAATTTCTTAACCCACATAAATTTCAGCTAAAATAAAAATAATTCATATAATATTTTTGGTCTAACATATATACTAAATTATAAAAGACTTTGTATTTTATTAAAATCATAATATTATATTTTTATTTAAAACTTTATTGATTTTAAGAAATTATACTTTTGACAAAATTGAAGAATGTGTGATTTTTCTACAAATATCTATGCAAGGTGTGAAAAATGAAATTTGAAAATACTATTAAAATGAAAGACCTGGAAGAAAAAGATATTTATTGAGAAAGACCATAAAAATTGTAATTACTTAGAATGACCAAACATCATAATATAAATTTAAAAATACTAAATTGTCCTTAATCAAACCTCCTACATTATCTCTTGCATTTATAATTAAAAATAACTAAAATTAAAAATAAAACCGCCCTCCATTCATATATAGTATCATCGTATCTTTTTTAAATTTTTATTTTTCACCAAGTTTCAAATTCATGTAAAATCAATATATTTTTAATTGACTACGGTTCAAACTCATATTTTTTAATTTTAATTTTTCAACAAGTTCTATATTCATATAATCAATAGATCAACTAATTAACAAATATATTATCAAGTTGCTAAATTTATGTTATGAAGTATCAGCATTGACATCAATTAAACACTTTTTATGAAAGTAAAAACTAAATTCATTTTAATTTTTTCAGGATATAATAGATTTTAAAATTTTATTAACGTTAAATGAATTTCTTAACCCACATAAATTTCAGCTAAAATAAAAATAATTCATATAATATTTTTGGTCTAACATATATACTAAATTATAAAAGACTTTGTATTTTATTAAAATCATAATATTATATTTTTATTTAAAACTTTATTGATTTTAAGAAATTATACTTTTGACAAAATTGAAGAATGTGTGATTTTTCTACAAATATCTATGCAAGGTGTGAAAAATGAAATTTGAGAAAAAAATTATTTAATTAATTGAAATTTAGAATTTTGTATTAGTTTTAAAAATATGGTGTAGAAGGGAATGAAGAAGATTTTCTTAGGGATGGTTTAGTATTTTTATTTTTCTAGTTTTTGCATTTGGTCCTTATAAGTAATTATAATTTTTACGGTCCTTCTCAATAAATATATTTTCCTTCAAGTCCTTCATTCTAATTTTCCCTTCATTCTTCTCCCTCCAGCCCAACACGTGACAGTTAAATAGGATAGCAAGATATATATATTCCTACTTCTCTAATGCCTATCCAGCTGAAAACACGAAACCACAGTGGAGGAAAAGTCAGCAAATCCTATCGCGCCATGCTTTCCTCATCAGCACATATAACTTTCAGCCCTCCACTGTACACGCAAGATCGTTGACTCCTCTTCTCAAACACAAAAGCACAGTGTTGGCAGATTGTACCATGCTTCTCGAACCTCACCCACGCTGAAGACTCGTTGGTCCATTCTTCTCGAACCAGACCCTTAAACCATTATATAATAGTTGCTCTTGGACTTTCATCAATCCACATTACCTGAACAAAAACCTGAGTCTGGGAAAGAGAGGAACTGAGGAATGAGAGAAAGAGAGAGTTCAACCATTGTTTGCTCTGTTTTAGATCCAGCAAAACAGAGGCGAGAGTAACAACCAAGTTCGACGTGTAAGCCTGAAACCAACTGAAGGTAAGTCATCGAACTTTTCTTCCTTCTGGTTCCATAATTTCCAAACGCAAATTTCTAAGTATTACGCCAAGAGGAAAACATTGTTGTTATATATATATATATATATATGTATATATGTATGCGTTGCTACAGATGGAAAGAAAGAGAGGAAACTTGGCTGTCATGTATATATATATCGCTGATGATAGGAAGAACTTGCTTTGGAAAATGTTACGGATCTTACTCGCGGCCCAATAAGGACACGACCAAGAAGCAAGAGCATCCGGACTCTACCAACCAAATTGTGGCCCCAAGAAGTAGGATCCCGAGATCCCTCCCCCCCATAATCAGGGGGTGTAATCTATCATATCCATAATCCCGGATATAATAGATGGCAGTTAAGATATCACGCCACACCCTATAAATACAGGGGGTAACACCAAGGCGCACACGTTCTAACTCGGCTCTTTACATTCTCGCACAACACAACCCCCACTAAACACATACCTCCTCCCCCTTGGCGAACGGCCTTGTGTTTGGTGATTCCTTTCACGGGATATCTCCACTCATAGATACTCCGGTAGAGACAACCCAATCCAAAATCAAACCACCACCAGAGGGCCGACATCCTGTTCCACACCGAACATTGGCGCCGACCGCGGGGACCGTAAATTTCGATCCCCGTGACCAACAATGGCTACTACCGTAAAAGACTCGGAACCCTCACCGGGAGAGTCCATCGCGTGCGCAGCCGAGACAGTCGGAAGAACAAACTCAAGGACCTCCCTACTCGAGGATATCCCCAATAACAATGATAGCAAGGATGGGAACAAAGTGTGTCGACACGCCTCGTCTCCCCGCTTGGAGCTAAGTGTAACGACATACCGAACCCAGACCTCATCCTCCTCCAGAATACACAACAATCAATTCTGAGGAGGATAGAGAACATGGAGAAGCGACATGACCTCCAGCGTCAAGAAGACTTTAGAGTAATGCAACGAGATCATGGAAGACAACCGCCAAGCCAAGCCAAAACGTCGGAACACGAGCAAGGACGGGATACACGGAGAGAGAAAGTAAAGATATCCGGAAACACGGAGGCCCTCGGCCGATCGGAAGCTCAAGAAATGACCGGTATGCAAAGAAAACGACCTCTTCGGAAACGGACTCGAGCATGAGGAGACCGAGACCCGTGTCGGGTCGGAAGAAACATTTTCTAGGGAAAACCTTGGAGGCGAAGATCGAGATGGAGAGGCCGCCCCGGCCAAAGGGCTCGCCCGGGAATATCATGTGAAATACATAGCGGGACACAACACCAGCCCTTTCTCGGAAGAAATCGAGAATGCTCCATACCCCTGACAAGTTTGAGCCGACTATTTTACCCAAGTATGATGGCGTGTCCGACCCGAGGGCCCATCTTGACGCCTTCGAGCTACTCATGTTCGTAAGGCAAATCAAAGGCCCGGTCATTAGTCGGCTCTTCGCGCCACTTTAATCGGTCGGCTCAAATTTGGTTACACACACCGCCGAGAAGGTCCATCCACGACTTTCAAGGCCTCGCGCAAATTCGAACGAATTTCGCAACTAGCTTGGAAACAACCCAAATCTCGGTAAACCCGAGTAAGATAAAACAACGGAGGGGAAACGCTACAAAAATACCGGACAGATTTAAGGTGGTAGCCTCCGGGTAAGGTCCCTCCCGGAAAGCGTTCATGTGCATTGTCTCGTGGACGGCTTGGAACCCTCTTCCCGGCTGGCAAACTCCATCTTCAAGAACCGGGTATACACTCTCACTGAGTTCAACACTCGCGCGAAGCAATATCTGGAAGTAGAACAGATGGAGATCGCCAATATTAATGGCGATGAAAAGCGAAGCACACCGCCCCGAGTCAAGAATCAGAGTGGTCGTAAATAGGAACCCCGTGCTCGAGAATCGAGACAAGCAAAACAAAGCCGACAAGTTTGAGAGGAGGCGTGAGTGGGAGGTACACCCCGCTCAATGTTTCGCGGGGGCCGTTATGGAAAGAAGTGGCCACCACGAGAGATGAGGAAGGTAGACCCACCCGTGCCCCCACGTTTCCGACCAACCACGGATCGATCAAAGTTACGTGATTTCCACGACGGACAGGGACACACCACGGACCAGTGTTTGAACTCGGGACGCAATTGAAAGATACATCCGAGAGGGTAAATTGCGCCGCACCGATAAAAACACGGGGTCGAAAGAACAACAAAAGGAAACTAGGCCGAAGCCCGAGTCCGCCCCCACTCGATCGGAAAGTCGATGGAATAGGACGACGCGTCATCATCCGACGACGAGCGGTTCCGGAGATAGACATGAACCACGGGTGTAACGTAATCGGTGGAGGCATGGGCGGAGGAGGAGACACCTCAAGTCAAAGAAGAAAATACTTGAGGGAGTGCACTGCGAAGAGCCCCCCAAGTTCAAAGACAACCATGACCGACCGACGCCTCCAAAGATTACGGTTCACCACCGAAGACTTGAAAGACGTCACCGGGGCACCAAGACGGATTGGTAATTACACGGAATCATGGTAAAGCGCCTTGTGGAAAGAATTTTCGTTGATCCCGGCTCAGCGAGATATCATCATGGGACGCCTTTAAGAGGATGAACTTGGATAAAGAAGACCAAGCGTCCATGCAAGACAACACTCGTAGGCTTTAACGGCGAACAATCCAAGCCGGAAGGGTACATCGACCTCAAGCCGACCTTGGGAACTAAAAAAAGCCTTCAAAGCCGAGAGGAAAGATTCATCGTGGCCGACTTCCCTCCCCGTATAACATGATTTTGGGCGGACCAACCATCCGCATTTGGGATATGGTTGCATCCACCAAGCACCGAAGTTAAAAATGGTCGGCTCAAAAATACGGTTATCACCATAAGGGGACCGGAAGGAAGCTCGGCAATGTTATTATGAAACCATGCGAGAGAAAGGGACCAGAGGAAGCGCCAACACCCAGGATCAAACGCCACGGGAAGCTCGGCGGCGAAAAATGCAAGCAGCGGGCCGACCCGTCGGTGTGGTGGAACCGGACCTAAGAGATGAGGAGCCGAGAACCCAAGACCCGAGCGGAGGGAGAATTGGAAGACTTAGTCTGGGGAAGATCCGACCTGTGTAACGAAGATATGAGGCGCAATGACCCTAGAGCTCAAAAGGAATTAAGTAATTTCCTAAAAGCAAACCGAGATCTTTTTGCATGGAGGGCCTCGGAGGTACCGGAATCGACCCCAACTTCGCCGCCACGGGTTGGCAATCAAACCGGATCTACCCCGTATCGCGAAAGAGACGAAAACAAGGGACCGACAGTGCGATTGCCTTAGAAAAACATGTGAAGGAACTGCTAGAGAGGCGGATTCATCCGGAAATACAATACACCACATGGTTATCCAATACGGTCATGGTCCTAAAGCCTAACGGGAGTTGGAGGGTGTGTATAGATTACACCAACTTAAACAGAGCACGCCCTAAAGACTCGTACCCGATCGAGCATCGACCAATTGGTCGACAACTCATCCGGATTTCAACTATTATCATTTATGGATGCTTACTCCGGATACAATCAAATAGCGATGCACCGGAAGATCGAACGGACGGCCTTCATAACCGACAAGGCCAATTCTCGCTATAATGTCATGCCGTTCGGGTTGAAAACGCCAGGGCCACCTATCAACGAATGATGAACAAAGTCTTCGAAGACCGGCTCGGCGAAATGTAGAAGTATACATTGATGACATGATCGTCAAGTCGGTGAAGCGGGAGACCACATCCAAGACCTCGGACGAGACGTTCGAAAAGTTACGAAAGCACCGAATAAAGTCAATCCGCAAAATGTGCATTTGGAGTCTAGGCGGGAAAATTCCTCGGGTTCATGCTCACACACCGAGGAATTGAAGCAAACCCCCGACAAGTGTAAGGCGGTGCTGGATATGAGAGCACCAACCAACAAAAGGAGGTACGAAATGGTGGCAAAGGGAGGTTGGCGGCTATGACAAGATTCTTACCTGTGTCGGCCGAAAATGCCCTTCCCTTCAAATTTGCTAAAGAAGGAGACGAGAGGCGGATGGAACTCCGAATGTGAGTCCGCATTTGCAAAAATCAAACAATGCACTGGCCACCCCGCCGGTCTATCCGGGCCCGCTCGGGTGAGACGGTTTTCTGTATTTATCCGTTGGCCAAGAAGCCATAAGCGCCGCCCCGGTTCGAGAAACCCAATCCGGCCGGACACCGGTTACTTTGTGAGCAAGGCACTTCGACCTCGGAACTCGTGTATCGAAGTTGGAGAAGGTAGCATTCGCCACGCTAACGGCGGCAAGACGCCTACGCCCATACTTCCGGGGCACAAAGTGGTGGTACGAACCGGCCGGCCAATCCGGCGGGTTCTACACAAACCGCACTGGCCGGGCGAATGACCGGTGGGCCATTGAATTATCGATTCGACATTTCCTACGGCCCGACACGCGATAAAGTCGCAAGCCTTGGCCGACTTCGTAAGGGAGCTTACCCCGACCCTCGAGGGAAGGGACGTCGGTCTTAAAGAATGGACGGTATACGTAGACGGATCCTCAAATACAAAAGGGAGTGGGGGCTGGAATAATAGTTGAAAATCCAGACGGAGTCGCCGTCGAACACTCCTCCACCTCAAATTTCCGACATCCAACAACCGGGCGGAATACGAGGCGATCGGCCGGTCTCGAACAAGCCGGAGCGGGGGCGCGAGAGAGTCAAAATCGACCGACTCCGGCTCGTAGCGGCTCGTATACAAGGCTCTATCAAACCAAAGGCCGTTGTTGGCAAAATACTTGAACAAAGCCGGAGACATGATGGCCGAGTTCGAAGAGGTGACGATTACTCATATCCCGCGGGAGGAAAACACCGGTGGCCGACATATTGTCAAAGCGGCTAGCACCAAAGGTCCGGGAAATTACTGGACTGTCGTCAACGGAACACGGACGAACCAAGCCGTGTCATGTCCATATCATCGCCCTGGATTTGGAGAAAACCGATCGAGGACTACCTAGAAAGAGGAATCATACCCACCGACACAACGCGAAAGTTGATCGAGCCGCCGCCGTACGCGATAGTGGACGATCGGTTGTTACGGAAATGATTACACTCCCCCATGATGAGATGCTTGAGTGAAACCGAAGCGTGCGTTCTCGCCGAAATACATGAAGGCATTAACTGGTCAAAGATATGGGAGGAAAATCCCTAGCTCGGAAATCACTCGAGGCCGGATACTTCGGCCAACGATGGCGGCGGACTCCATGGAAACGGTACGTAGGTGCGACAGTTGTCAGAAACACGCCAACATCCTCTGGCGCTCCCCGACAGAACTAAAAAGCATTACGGCTCCCTGGCCGTTCTACAAATGGGGGATGGACCTTCTCGGTCCATTCAAAACAACCCAGGGCCTAAGGTACCTCATAGTCGCGGTCGACTACTTCACCAAATGGATAGAAGCGAGCCACTAACCACAATCACCTCGGCCCGCATTCAACGATTCTTTCGGCAAAGCATCCTCTCTCGGTTCGGAATACCGGCCGAGATAATTACGGACAACGAACGCGGTTCATCGACAAAGGATTTGAGCATGATGTCGGACCACGACATCACGCATCACTTTGCATCGGTCGAACACCCTCAATCCAACGGCGGGCCGAGGCCGCCAACAAGGTCATCGTCGACGGGTTAAGAAGACGCATGGAGGACGCCGACTCTTCCAGGTGGAGCAACTCTACGGCGTCGTGGGGGTATAGGACGAGCGTCCAAACCTCCACGCGGGAAACCCCATTCCGTTTGACATATGGATGCGAGGCGATGATCCCGGTCGAGATAGGCCAACCGACGTGGAGGAAAATGAAAGCTAGAAGGGAAGGGGAAGAGTCGAACAGTGACGCCTTGATGACAGAACTAGACCTCATTGACGAGGCACGGATCCTGGCGCACTGCCGAGACCTCACTGCAAAGCAACTGATCGCAGCGAAGTACAACCGAAAGGTGAACCCCCGCTCCTTCAACCGGGGCAACCTCGTGCTCCGACGCGCCGACATCGGAAATAAGAACGCCAAAGATGGCAAGCTAGCGGCAACCGGGGAGGCCCTACCGCGTAAAGGAAAAAGCGGAAAAGGCGCCTACATCACGGAGACCACGAGCGAAAGCGGTCAAAAGGACGTGGAACGCCGACAACCGAGAATCTACTACGGCTAGACCTCGATGCCTCTACCAAGATAGAACCGACGGGCGTACTTATGTCGCAATTTTTCAATTAATTTAGTATTTTCAATTCCGAGTTTTTATATTTTTGAAAGACAAGACTCATTGTTTCTTTCAATCGTTCTTATTGAAAGACTCCCCGGTGGAGACACCAATTGTCCATTACGGATTGGTTAATTAAGGTATCACCGAGGCACAAGCAGACCTTGGTCGAGCAAAAATACCAAAAGAAGGGATTACACGGGGTTACCACACCTGTGTTACGTATAGCCCGATACGTGGCATTCGATGACCCAATTCGCGGTACTACACCCGGCTACCACGCCGGTTCGCGAGACGGTAAAAATACCATCTCTTTTAAAAAAGATGCATAAAAAAATGCTCCTAAATAGGGAGGTGAATTGTCACGCAGGCCCCGATCAGGCCGACATGTACAAACCGCGAGTTCAGACACCGCGATTGTGCATCTGACATTTTGCCCCTATTCTGGATAAAACAACCCCGGACAGCCATATCCGGATCTCGGTAGCTCGGGTTACTCCCCTACCCCTTTTCCCGAAGTCAACCTATCGGAAGAAACACTTAGCGACATCTTTGCGCATATAAAGGCCACAGCCCGCCATAAAAAATAAAGAATGTTAACTAACAGTTGACAAGACAAACTGATTGGTTGAAATCAAGTTTTATTATTATAAGGTTACACAAAGGAACCCGGTACAAGGCACCGGTTCAAACCTACAAATTACAAAAAGGAACCCGGTACAAATGTCGGTTCAAAATACAATGCTAAAATAAATTATGCGGGGAGGGTCATCCTCTAAAGCCACGGCCTCCGGAATACCGCCTCGACGACCGGGAGCACATTTGGAGCTCCCTCTCCACCATCACCCCGTCGGCACCCGAACTTCCCCTTCCCCATCCGGATCCTCCCGTAAGCGAGTCGAGTCATTCTCGGGCAACGCAGGGGCGGGGTAGAAGACGCCATCCTTCACATAGGCACGGTAATGATAGCCGTCCGTCATAAGCTCTACCCCAGGATTAAGTAGACGGATCCGGGCCAAGGCCATATCGGCGATCGAAGCGGTCCCCTTGCATATGTCCTGGCATTCGATCCGGGCTCGCTTCTCTTCCGCAAGTGCCGCATTGACATCTTCAAGTTCAGAACATAGGTCCGCCTGCTGGCTCTGAACGGTCTTCAGGGCATCCAGCCCTTCCAAATGTGCCTTCCGGAGAGCGGCCAGGTCCGAAGTAGCCTTCTCTACAGCTTCCTTGCAAAGAGTAAGCTCCTCGGACGCCTTCAGGGCGCTCGCCCTCGCGACCTCGGCGTCTTCTTCAGCTTTAGCCTTGGACGCCTCCGCCGCATCCTTTTCCTTCTTCAGCTGGCGAGCCTCGGCGAACTTTCTCACATACTTGCCCTTAAGGTGCGAGATACGCACAGGCCAAACCAACACCCCAGCGCAGGCGAGCACGGATGTCGTGAACCACGGCCTCATCAATGTCGGCCGGTGGCGGGGCGTTTGTAAAGCGGGCGAGGCGGCGGAAGGCAACTTCGAGCTCCTCGGCCAAAGGGCCTTTCTCCCAAGCAAGACCCCGGACGATCTTGGGAGCGAGATGGGAGCGGCGGGAGATGAGGGCCCTTGGCAACCTCCTTACCCTTGGAAGGAGAAGCAGCCAACGTCTGGACAGCATCACCTTCGGGTAACGAAGGCACCCGGACAGGAGACGCGACTTTGGCTTTCTTAGCAACCCGGTCTTGTGCGGCACTGACGGGCTGCACCCTCCGGGGCTCGGAAGGAGGACGCTTCCGAGGATTCCTCTTCGGAAGAGCCTCCGGATCGAGTCACGCCGTCAAGTACCGCGGAAGCTCCCCATCGCCTCGGCTACAAAACACAAAGGAAAGTAAGGAAGTTAGTGAGGCGACAAAATCAACGAAAACAAACGTAAAGAACAATAACTACAAGCCGCATACAAATTACGTATCCCGCTCCGATCCGGGACCGGTGATGAAGAAGGCCGCGCTCGGCACCGTATGTTTTCACATACGAAACCAGGCGGTCAACGAATGCGACCTCGCCGCGGGAAGGTCGTCGGACATCACTTGGTATGAGGCGGAACGAGCCTACGGTGATCAAAAGTCCAATAGAGGGAAACCTCCACTCCACATCACGGGCCTCGGCCCCCTTCAAGAACCAAGGTGGCGTCGGGTTTCGCCACCACTTTAAAGAAACCATTCTTAAAGTATTTGAAGGAGTCCGAAAAGGCGGTAAGCGGCTTTCGGTCGGGGTCACCCCGGAGGAGGTGAGCCCCTTTAGTTTCTCGTCCTCCTTCCCGGGCGAGGAGTGAAAGGCCGAAGAAGAAAAAGAATAAGGTGGCGGTACAAGGGATAGGTTCCGAGAAGGACTGACATAGCCGCTCGAAAGCAACTATGTAAGCCCACCCGTTGGGGTGGAGTTGAGATGGGGCCAGACGGAGATGGCTGAGGCAGGAAATTTGAAACTCGGTGAACGGAAAGTGAACACCGAGCCGGGTCATATAGGCCTTATAAAAGTAAAAGAAGTTGGTAAAATCGCCAACCCTCGAAGCACAGACGGGCTCCTCCTCCCCCGGGGGGCAAAAGTAACAGCCCGGTATAGCCGAGAGCTTCATCTGGCGGAGGGCCCGAACGGTGATCGCCGAATGGGTCGTCCACACGTCCCGGGTCACCCAATCAAGTGGTCCGCAAGAGTTTGAGGAGAGGGCGGGGATTCCGGCCTCCCGGCGCCCGAGGGGGCATCACTTGGCGAAAGCGACTTTTCCATTTACCTATAAAAGCAAAAAACAAAAGTGCTAGAATCGGTAGATGCGAGGATACATCACTGGAAGAAAAGTCGGTCGAGAAGAAGATAGGGGCGAGCCGACAGCATGACGACAAGAGCCTAAAATTGCGTCGGCCCTAAAATCTTCGCCTCTAGCGACAAAGTAAGAACTTGACTCTACGCAATCCCAACAAGGGCCGGCATACCCCTCGGCATATGAGTGGACCTAGGGGGCGAACGGGAGGGTTATAAGGATTAACGGGTGAGGCCGACAAGACCGCGACCCTCTCCGGCCCTCCGGAAAGATCTAACGGGGGCGAGACCCTCTAACGGCCCCCTACGCGTGCCACCCGAGCCGCCGCCCGGGGAAGGAAGCCGGCCTTTGCTCCTCGGACAAAGGAGTACCCAATAACCGAGCTGGCTAGTTCGAGGGAAGCGGGCACTAAGGGCTTCCACCTCTTCGGGAGTCAAGTGACCGAAGTCGAAGGTCGATTACTCCCACTCATTGTCACCCAAGAACGCAAACCTAAAGAGACAGGAAATGACAATAAGGAAAACGACGATAACTCCTCCGGCAATGGAGGCGAAGGTTTGTAGGCGAGAGGAAGCAAAACGAAATCAGCAACCTAAAACCTACCCGAAATCGGCAACCTAAAACCTACCGAAATCTCTACAAAGCCACGGGCGTCTTTTGGTTTCACGGCGGGATCGAGCAAATAAAGAAAAGAAACAAAAAACCCAAAGAACGGGAGAAGTGGCTTACCGGGATAAGGAGGAAGAGGACAGCCACCGGAGGAAAAAACTGAAACAGCGGAAGGAAGCTCGCCAAGGGAGAGCCGGGAATCAAAAGACCCAAGTGGTAAAACTTGTCGAAATCGAGAAACTCCGAGAGAGAAACTTCGAGAAAATGTTCGAAAGTGGAAGAAAGAGAAGAGAAACAGGTTTAAAAACCCATGAAACGCCGGGGGATACGAAAAGGTGCCGGCGGAATTAAGGGCAAACCCGTAAGTTCACCGGCAAAAACGAGGAGACGTACCCGGGAAAAACGCGCATTAATGGCGCACGAAAACCAAAGGCGGCAGAGTGACGGTTGCAAAACCTCCCCACTCCGAAGCCGCCAAGTAGAGGGCGCCATGATGGCGAAGTCGAAGGGCTTTTCAAACCCCGAAGCCAGCGGATCGCCTCGAATTCCTAGGGTCACCAACCAGCCGACGCCCCTCGAGAAACAATCTGGTCCGGAATACCCCATTGGGCACCCACCTCGGACCCCGCGTCGGACGAGTCCGCTAAGGTACCCGGACCGGGGAGCAAGGCGCGTCCGGCCGGAGAACGGGATCGCCGGCGGCTCAAACTCTTGAACTACCGAGGGGGCAATCTGTTACGGATCTTACTCGCGGCCCAATAAGGACACGACCAAGCAAGGGCATACCGGACCTCGGCCCGGCCGGCGGCCAAAGTAGTAGGATCCCGAGTATCCGGTTCCCCTCGCAATCGGGGGTAATCTATCATATCCATAATCCCGGATATGATAGATATGCGATTAAGCTAAGATATCACGCCACACCCTATAAATACCGGGGGTAACACCAAGGTGCACACGTTCTAACTCGCCTCTTTACATTCCGCACAACACAACCCCCACTAAACACATACCTCCTCCCCCTTTTGGCTTAACTACCTTGTGTTTAGTGATTCCTTGCTCACCGGGATATCTCCACTCATAGATACTCCGGTAGAGACAACCCAATCCAAAATCAAACCACCAGCCGCCTGGGCTGGACATCTGGTTCCACACTGGAACAGAAAATAATAGGAAAGCTTGTTGTCATGTTCTAATATATATATTGCCGCATAAACTTTTGCTGTCATCGGAATGTTTATATATATATATCCAAGACATATTTACGTGGTGAAAGCTAATGGTCAAACCCCAAAAAAACTGGTAATTATATATGTATATTTATGAACCCAAAAACTTTGCCCCATATATATATATATATATATAAAAGTTGCTGTTGTATGAAACAAAACCTTGAAAAACTTGTTGATATATATGCATAACACTACACACTTAGAAGAAGAAATTTTTTTAAAAAAAGAGAGAGAACTTGCTGTTTAATGTAGATATGTGTGTGTGTAGCACTGTAGCCTAGCTGTTTTTATATATATATTAATCAAAACATTGTTGCTTTGTTGTTTTACACATCGCTGCTTATAAGAAGAATAATAACCAGGCTGGCGGACCCACACTGGTGCCAGTATGGGTAAGTGCAGACACAAACAGTTTGATAATATATATATAGTTTGAAGGAATTTCTTATCAACTTACCTAGGTGGTCTAATTGGTAATACTCCTACACACTTCACACTTGGTCCAGGGTTCGAACCTTGCTATCCTCCTCTCTTTCTTTTTTGTTTCAATTGTCATTCATTGTTCACCGTCACCCCTCTCCAAATCGAGACCGTTCTAGATTTTTTTTTCCATTTCCATTGTTCACCGTCGCGCACCGTCGGCCGTTCGCCCTTGTGCACCGTCGCCCTCCAAATCGCGAATCCGTTCGCCCTTGTTCACAAACCTCCAAATCGCGAATCTGAGGTAATTTACATTTATCTCTTGTTTCTCTGTCTTCCAGCTCTTCCTCCATTAATTACAGTTGAAGGGTGCAATTAGCAATTCCTTTCTCCATGACTTCTTTGAGAATTGGGATATATAAAATTTCTTGTGACTAGGGATACTGACTTTGCTGATGACCTATTCTACTGCTTATCGCCGCTGATTAGGTCTATTGGCTAGATTATGAATTTATTGAAAGCATAGGCTTGATGTTGGATTTTAGCGTTTCAGCTGGATTTAAATGAATTTTTTTGAGTTTCATTCTTTACAATCGATTAAGGTTGTTTCCATCCTGATGCATTCAACTAAAGATGGCAATCTAGACTTCATTTATGAAATCTCTATTTTCTTTTTCTATGAAGCAAGAAGCGGCATTGGTAGTTTTCCATATTTTTCTGCACTGTTATCTGCTGAATAGCAATGTCAGTTTAATTGTGATGATTAAAATTCTTGACAGAAAGTGATATGTATGTATCGTGTCACCCTTCCTTGATGTAGAACTGCAGGGCTGATTATTCACAAGGAGCCTTTTATACAGAAAAAATTGCTTAACCTGAAGTGCACTGACCCTTTCTTTGTTGCATTGTCTATTTACGTTAGATAACTTGATTGATTTGATTGTGTTAGACTTGATCATTTTTCACAAAAGACAATGGGTCCTTCAGGTTGTGATGCCTATGGAAAATGTGGCCCATTCGGGATTTGCAATTCGCAGAGCTCCCCAATCTGTAGCTGTTTGAGAGGGTTTGAACCAAAGAACAAACAAGAATGGGAAAGGCAAAACTGGACAAGTGGCTGGGTGTGTGAGAAGAGAACCACTTCTGTGTGAAGGAGTCAAAAATGTGTGTTTTTATTTCTCTTATCTTATATAGGCTATAATTTGTGTGCTTTATACTTGACATATTCTGCATTTTTCACAAAAGTTATTTATGTCCTTCTATTACTGTCTTCTGTTGGATTCCTTTCCCTTGAAAAATGCATTCTCCCCAAATTATGATAAGTATGGCGATTTTAATATAAGAGCATGACAACGCACCTTAGAGAGCATTTGAAATCAATGCGTTGGTTCCCTTTCTTTGTTCTGCTAGGTCTAGATGGAGTTCATTGATTTAGATTTTGAATAGCCATGTTAAGTTTTGATAGGTTGATTATTTTGTGTAGCTCAAAAGGTTGAAGTTGTCAAATAGTAAACTGTAGAAAATATATTACTGGACTAGTTTTGATAGGAAATTGTTTGCTTGCTTGTTTGAGACTTTTGTCATGTTTCCAGTATTATCTAAAATTTGTTTTAGTTGAAAACTACAAAGTTGGTGTTAAATCAAAATATTTCTTTTTAGTTTAAAACTTTCCTTAAAAAAATTTCGGGGGCGCTGCTCATTAACCCCCAAATCCTACCACTAATTGTGCACCCACAAACCTCAAATCTTGGGTCCGCCCTAAATGAATCTTAATGAATGAAATAAGGCTTTAAAATGTGGATGAGCTCAGTAATAGTAAGCTCAGCAGGGAGCTCAGCAACACACATACATTGAACTCTGATATTAAGCCAAGCCAAAATTTATAACAAAGCTCGGCTCGTTAATAAAGGAGCTGAACCGAATCAAATTCATGAAAGTACAACAAATATCACACACACTAAGTATTGACATAGAAATTGGGTGATAAAAATCATTGATTTTTATCATCATATATATATATTTGTGTGACTGTCGGTGCATATATATATATATATATATATATATATATATATATATATATCACAATTTGAAGGCCTTAAATATGCACAAATGCCATTATTAAATAACTGCGACCATGATTGGCATAGCTGTGAGGGAATTGATCTCATTCTCATAAAGACGTGACTCGGAATGAATCTGATCTTTTTCAGAACATTTTATGATAGTATGGTGAGTGAAGGTTTAAAGTTTGGGTATAATCAAATAAATTCTAAAACTTTTTTAGAAGAAACAAATGTTGACAAGAGAGAACAATACTAATAATAAAATAAATTTAAATAAATAATAATGATATTCTAATAATAATAATAAATAATATTATTATTTAAAAGGGGAATAAATAATAAATGGAATTATTAATTGATAGAAAAAGGTATTATTAATTAGTGATAAATAAAAAGGAGAATTAATAGTTACAACGGACTCATTTTAGGACATTGACGAAGTTCGAGTTTCTAACACTAGAGATTGTAGCTATACTCGCGAAGTTGAGGTTGGTAACTTAATCTCCTAGTCCTTGTGTTTTTATATATACCTTATATGTTCATGTATTGTGGATTCTTGGCGGGTTTGTATGCCCGAGTCTATGCATTTTATTGGCTAGTTGTGGGTTATTGTTTTTGAATGATAAATTTGGATACTTGTTTTCCTAGCGCTAAGGATTCATGTCGGGACACATGACACTTGTGAGTGCTTTCACCGTTAACGATGCATGGTGTGCTATGTAGTTGGGTAGCGGTGTGTTTGCCTAATGCTTTCTTTTATACGCAATATATGAAATATCTGTCATGTATGATTTACACTTTGAATGTGAGATTAACCGTTACTCTGAGACTCATCTGATCACTAAATCTCAGTGATACCTAAAGATTCAGGGAGATGCTCTGGATCGGGAAGTAAGGTTGTGCAGCTGGAGTAACTCAAGAAGACCCCAAAGGAGAGGATTTAATTAAGTTGAATTTCATACTCTAATGTTTTGGATTATATTTGCTAACTATTTAACCGACAATTTGGGATAATTGTATAACTAAAATCCTCCAACGGGATTAACCACGACTATTACCAAATTTAAGTTGTATCACGCTTATATTCCCCAAGAATTTAAATTAACCAAAGATATGTCCGGGCATATATATATGTTATCAATTATTCATTCGTCTAAACGTTATGTATGCTCTCTGTTGTGACTCACTCTGATCTGTTAACGTCTTTATTATGATAAATACACGTGAATTAGTTTAATAAGAGATTAAAGACATAAATGGACATCATAATAGACGTAGGAAATAGGGGCGTTACATAAAACAGAATATCAGAATATATGCATTGCATTTTTTATAAGAAAGAGAGTAAGAAGTGATTTGGAGGTCAAAATGGGAGATAAGATGATTTTACAAGTGACAAAATTCTAATATTTGGGATTTATTTTGCAAGAAGATGGTGAAATTGATGGTAATGTTAATTATGTAATTCAAGCTGAGTGGCTTGAATGGAGAAAAATTACCAGAGTTATTTGTGACTTAGAAATACCTATAAAGTAAAATGGAAATTTTATTGTACTTCTATTTGACAATAATGCTTTATGATAATGAATGTTAGGCTTTGAAGGGTAACATAATCAAAAGTGTGGGTAGATGAGATGTGGATATTAATGTAGATATGCGAACATACAAAGAAATATAAAATATATACGTAATGAATTTATACAAAGAAGGGTTGAGATGACACCTATTGAAGCAAAAATGATAGAAAATCATTTGAGATGATTTGAATACGTACAGAGAAAGCCATTGGATGCGCAAATAATGAGAAGGGTGGATCAAGTTGTTTGGAACTCAGTTAAAAGGCGGCAGAGGAAGACCGAAGAGAAGGTTCAATGAGGTTATTAAGTCAGATATCTTAATTAGCAATTTATCCAGATATTTGGTTTTTAATCAAACTCAATAGTATCGTTTTGATTTTGATCCATGTAGCTGACCCCACATAGTGTGATAAGACTTTGTTGTTATTAAAAATAAAATAAAATTAAAAATACTGCAATGTCATGGAAAACTCTCAAACTTGTATGTAAAAATGAAAAACATTGATGAAAGTTCAAACACTTGCCCTTGGGTTTCCTATACAAGGAAGGCCCCTTTTTAGGCCAGAACACCTGCAAGATGAACAAAAGTTACAATAAATGAATCAAAAGGGTTTAGAATAATTGAAACAGGACGTGCATAAGCATAATCTTACAATATGTTTGCTGAAGATGAAAGGCTCGAACCCAAGTTTCTATGTAACCCAAAAAATGGCTTAGAGTTGCAGCACAAAGCCTTTAAGAAAAAGGGGGGAAAAAAGGTTGTCTTTTTGTTGGTGGGAAAGGAACTTACATATGTTTTTTGGAATTTCACTCCTCAACTTGTTGAAGCTTAAATCTTTGCAATCAATAGACGTGACACAAACCCCTCGTCTTTGGGTTCAACTAGTATAAAGGGTCGGACACTCTCATCAAAAGGGAAAAGGTTCGATCCTAGAGTTGGTTAGGCACAGTGGGGAGGCATCCAGGGGGTACGAAAGCGGTAAACCCGGCTAAGGTAGAGACATGTGTATGTACTCTTAGTCCGAATTTCTTGCGAGAGTGGGCTTCAAGCGCCCTACCCTTGGATTGTGGATGAGCCCAACCCTTCTCCTAAAAAATTATATATATATATATATATATATATAAATAAATTAGATGTGACACAAATATTGCTTCATAAAAATAAGAGGTTAATATGCTAAAATACTCCTAAGCTTTTATCGACAAAAGTATGTCAAGTACCATATGTTTTACATAGGTGCAAAAAGACTCATAAACATTCAAGATGAGAGAAAAAATGCTAGGATTGTTAAATGAGATTGGCCGTCGCCATCCGCTCTTACCGTTCTCTTCCCTCTTGAATATAATTTTGTATGTTTAAAAATATTTTTAAATTTTTTTTTTGAGCGGTTCATATTTAATGTTTTATAAAAAATATTGATAAAACATAAAATTATTAATTAATTAATTAAACTTCTAAATTTTAGTTATCATTATTTAAAACAGCATTAAAAGAATATTTTTATAAAATATTAAATTTGATCTGTTTAAATTTCAATCTAAAAGCTAAGATGAGTAGTGAAAGGGAAGAGAACGGTGAGAGCAGAGGTTGGTAGCCAATCCCGTGTTGAAATAACCCAACACTTATATATTCCTATGCAAAATTAGTGTGGGCCTTACACCACAAAAAGTAACGATATTAAGTTATACGTATTTAATGGTGTTGACATTTTTGTTTTCATTTTGTATATTTATGGCTATTTTTACAACTTCAAAAAACATATAATGTCAGATGCACTTTAGGTAAAAGCTTATAGATTTTCTTGCACATTAACCAAAAAATAATCAAAGAAAAATGAGAAAAATAATAGTAGCAGTATAATATATAGTCAATGATATAAGTATTATCTCTAAACTAAGAATTAGGCTGTCAAATTAAAGTTAAAGTGAGAATATTTTTTATAGGCCGATTTTGGATTGACAACTTATGAGGATGAAACAGTTACAGTTACAGACGATATAAGTTTTCCATTTTACCAATGTAACTTGGAATAGAATCATGGATGAAGCAATTCGTCGACATTCTGAGAGTAAAAGAGAGTAGAGCCGGGAAATCGGGCGTCCCGTTTAAGTTCTATACGCCTTATCCCCGCCAAGGGTCGGGTTTGAAAAATGGACAAGATTTTGGAAATTGGCCTTATAGGGCCCAAGCTTAAACGGGCTGGCCTGTTAGACCCTTTTCTTGTAGCTTTTTTTTTTAAAAAAAAAAATTATAAATAACTTTAATTTGTCTGCTCAATATGAAGCAGGAATGAGTGAGAACTAAAAAATTTAAACCATTAAATTAAGAATGAAATTGTATACTTATGTAATAAATTTCTGGACACGCAATTTTTGTGGTAACTAAAGAATTATTGGATCATTATATTTTATCAAATAACGATATAAAATATTAAGCTTTTCATTAACTAAATATTAAAATTGTTTAAGATATTAAATTTAAAAACTTATATATGATTATTAGCTAATGCCAACATCTCATCCCTTAAGTAAGTGGTTGGGGGTTCGATCCCCAACTTTTGTGAATAGAAAGCATCCCGTGGCTAGCCCTTTACCGCTTTGTGCGCTGACCCGGGGTGGGGGATTAGTCTCATGGCTACCTATTACGTGGGGATACCCTGCGATGTATATTAAAAAAAAAAAAGCAGGTTTAAAATGTTACGAAATTCTAATCAATATGAGAAAGCTAGGCAACTGCATGCATGCATGTTGGACCAACTGAAAAAGGTACTTGAAATATAAAAAATTAAAATTGATATTAAACAAATTTTATTACCCGAATAATAATATCAACCATTTCAATACTTACACTTGAAGTTTGAAGCAAGGAGAGACCGGAGCAGAGGTAGTGGATAGGAATCGGATTTATATGTATTTTATATTTGTTATAGAATTATTTATTTATTTAAGTACAAATACATAATAACTATACTCTGATTTTATGATTTGATTTATTATTTATTGCAAATAAAGATTATGGATGTGTTCATGATGAGGAGAAGAAATTCATGATATTCTTACATGACCAGGAGCTGCTCAAAGCGAAGACAATCAAATGTCATTAAAATTGATGATAGTGGCGAAGATGACGATAATAATAATAGTCATCATACTAATATCACTTAGTGGTATGCTTCTTATGTTTTATGTGAGTTATTTATGAACATAGTTTACTTTTGATTATGAATTAGTGATTGTGCTTCTTTGTTGGATGATTCGTGTTGTTTGGATATTAATATTAACAACATTTATTTGATAAAGGGTAAAGGTGCAAAAATACACATATACTTTGACCTCAGGAGCGCAAAAATACCCACGTAGTTAAGAAATTGGAGCAAAACTCCCACTGCCGTTAATAAACCCAAACGTCGGTTAGTTTGTGTAACTGGACGTGTTCTAAGCATGCATTCATCTTCTTCCTCACTCAGCTTATCGTTTTTCCACGTCCACCCATCTCCAGCAAACACGAGTCCTGACCAGTATACTCTGTTCTGGTTTCTTGAAACAGAGGCGAATCCCAGGTTCCACCTAAAACAATTTCCCTTGTTGCCAAGGTGGCGGAAGCTTATTAGGGACGTAAGTGGCCGCCCAAAAAAAAAAAAAAAATAATTTTTTTTTTTGATGGAAGCTTTTTTTTAGTGTAATAATACAACTTTACCCCCAAAAAGTAGTAAAATTAAATTTTGGCCCCCCAACTTCTTTTCTTTTTTTACATTTTTCCTTTTTTTATATCTTTGGGCTATAATTCAATCTTTGTTTGTTATGTGGGGTCTTGTATGATTTATGTTAATTTTGTCATTCTTTTCTATATTTCATTCTAATTACGCGAAATTTTTAGGCTTATCGTGAAATTCTTTTGTGGTGTATCACTTACTATCTTTTTACCCATTCTACACTTACTTATAGATGAAGTTAATTGACTTAATTTTTGAATATTTTTTTTATTCTTTTCATTTTTAACGATTTAAAACTTTCCTTACTAAAAAAATTTTTTTGGCGCTCAACCCCGAATCCCCACCATGCTGGCCCCCCAAACTTTTCCTCCAAGTTCCGCCACTGCTTGCAGGCCTTTCAGCAGTATGTTAAGATTGGCAAGGCCGTCGAAATCGCCGCGAAGGTGGACTACGTGGTGCTGATGATGGGTTTGGATCAAAGTGAGGAGAGGGAAGATCGTGATCGGGTTCACTTGGACTTACCTGGCAAGCAGCTGGAACTTATACACAGCGTTGCTAAAGCTTCCAAGAGGCCTGTCATTTTGGTGATCTTTTCCGGTGGCCCTCTTGACATTTCTCCGGCCAAGTATAACAACAAAGTTGGAGGTATCCTCTGGGCCGGTTATCCCGGAGAAGCTGGAGGAATCGCACTTGCTCAGATTATCTTTGGCGATCACAACCCAGGTCAACTCAAATTATCTTTCGCCTGCACCTAACATCTCTGTGTCTTTGGCGTAACTTTAAACAATGTATTGTAAGTTTGTAACTGGAAGCATATTCTTTGAGGCTAGAGACCATAGTTCACGTGAAGTTGTGTGCTTGTAATTTATCATTGGAACCCATTAATATGGACTGTGTACTCGTCCCATATGATGATATAAATAAGGTGAGAGGATACCTTTGTCGTATGATAAAAGGTTACATGAAAAAAATCAAAACTCATTATAAATAACGTTCCCTAAGAAACACTCTAGCGTGTAATTGAGCTTCTAGCAAGCATGTGTAATTATTTTTTACATGCAGGGACAAAAATGAAAGATAATCTAGAGGAAACGGAATTTGTCGTTTTCCTGCTACTCACGGACAAAGTAACAGCGACTGTGCAAATGTTTTTTCTTATTTCACTTTTAACACACAATAGTAAAGTCAAATGGCTGTGATATGCATAACCATGAATCCCTCTCACTGTTTGGTGTTCTTAACATACTGCTGAAAGGCCTGCAACAAGGGAAATTGTTTTAGGTGGAACTTGGGATTCGCCTCTGTTTCAAGAAACCAGAACAGAGTATACTGGTCAGGACTCGTTTTTGCTGGAGATAAATGAGAACTATTGTGTTTGCTGGAGATGGGTGAACGTGGAAAAACGAGAAGCTGAGAGAGGAAGAAGATGAATGCATGCTTAGAACAGACGTTTGGGTTTATTAACGGCAGTGGGAGTTTTGCTCCAATTTCTTAAACACGTGGGTATTTTTACTCCTAAAAAAAAGCGCGTGGTCTTTGGACGCTCTCGGCGGTAAAGATACGTATGTGCATTTAAGGCCTTTACTTTCTTTGATAAATTAGAACTTTAATTGTTGTAATTTATTAATTATATTTCTTTAAAAAAAACGGAGGAAAAATAATTAAAATTTAGAATAAGAATATGACCCTTCGTATCAATTTCTAATTCCTAATTCCTAGCTCATGAAAATAATAAACTTAAATTGAAAATAGCTCATTAGCGATAAATATATGTACACCTCCTTGTTAACCTAACTTACATGATTTCCAAGGTTGTCGTTGGTCCATTTAAATCAGATACAAACCTGAAATAGAAAATAAATTAAGATAAATACTTCGAAAAGTTCAATCCATTTAGCCTTTTTTTTGTTTGGTTTAATTTAAGTACTAATTAAAATTACTTCATTTGTTTATTTTATATATTTATTAACCTGGTATAATATATAATATCTCGGTTCAATTTTATTTATTATTTTCACTCCATTAATCGCTTCCACTCAGATTTTTATTTTATTTCTCCCACCAGTATTGAGCATTTAACTAGTTCAATGCTCCTATTCCATTAGGATGTAATATCGGGAAAATTGTATTATTCTGTGATAGGAAATCACCTGAAAAGTGAAAAATATGTGAGTTTTAAAATAGTACAATGAATATGGGCAAAATTATCACAATATCATTTATTACTTGAATAAAGACTTATAAATAGGACCAAAAAATTTTGTCATAAAAGATTTATAAATAGGATCGGAGAAGTTGTATGATGGAGAGCAGATTAGACTCACAGTACTTGAAGTTGGGTACAGTTCTCAATAAAATTGGGTAATTTTCCTGATATATAGATCCCATATAATGAACTACAAAAAGAGTTAGGAGAATATAAAAGAGACCAACGCAACATTAAACCGAATGGACTGACTAGACGAATCCACATTACATGCTTATAAGCATGTAATGTTTATGTGCTTATACCTCTTATAAGAGGTATAAGCATATTTTTTTAATTTTTTTTAATTTTTTTATATATTGTATTTATTTAAATTTAAATTATATGCATTTTTCTGATATTTTTTTTGCACCCAGTTTCTCAAATTAATTAATTTTCATAATACTGGTGTTACAGATAGATGTAGAACTGAAAATTAATTAATTTGAGAAACTGGGTGCAAAAAAAATATCAGAAAAATGCATATAATTTAAATTTAAATAAATACAATATATAAAAAAATTAAAAAAAATAAAAAAAAATATGCTTATACCTCTTATAAGAGGTATAAGCACCTAAACATTACATGCTTATAAGCATGTAATGTGAACCCCGGACTATTATGCCACTCACAAATACTGTAGCGTTTTCAAATTGCAATTTTCAGAAATTCTAGAGACATTTTTGTAAATTTTTCCAATCCTTAAAATATTAATTTTGACTCTCCAAAATCTCTAAAAAAAATTTTCTTAAACACTTATAATGTAAGATTAAACACAAGATAACATCAAAAGTCTAAGAAATCATTTGGATGAATAATTAAAAAAATTATGACAATTTTACCCTTAATTACATTTAATTCAATACAAATATTCCTAACTTAAATTAGTTTTAATCATGCAATAATGTCATAAAAAATGGATACCTTGTTTAGAGCCTGCTAAATGGGTTTGAGTTTCTAGTGGTGAGAGAATTAGGATAACACATAGGGAGCATTGAATTGACTAAACATATATCCTTGACAAATGTTCTCTATGCTATAATCTAATATATATTGCTAAGGTAACTCTAAATAATGGTTGCATGGCATGTTTCGCTCCTGATTTCTTATTTCTGTTTATTGTAGGACATGTCTAATGGGATGACTAAAGGGATTGGTAGACATTCAAAGGGGTCTCTACTTACTAAGAAGAATTGATTATTCTGAATTCTTTTCTGTTAAAAACAAATTTGAGCATGTAAACAATCTTAATGATTTCTTGTGGTACTCTAGATTAGGACATGCACTCAGTGGCGGAGCCAGGAATTTTAATGACCGGGGGCGAAAATTCCTGACTCCTCCGTACTACTACTATTGTCTTCTCGCCGGGGTTGAAACTGTAACATATTAGAACTGCAAACATCTTTCTCGACTTTGTCCAACTCTTGTATAGGGAAGAAGGTTTTTCTTTCTAGAGGAAGAGGTTGTTTTTGAACCGAAAAGGCGAAAAATAAAGAGTAGAGGAGGAATTTATTAAAATTGAAGTTCCTAGGTATAAGCTAATCAGAAATTTTTAAAATAAAGATAACCTTTTACCAGTCAATTTTTTGAAACATGATTTTTTGATTTAAGATTTTAAATATAGACCATTGAAATTTTATATGATACAAAGTAAATGACTCTTGGCGTTCCATTGCCATGAGCACTGACACACGAGAGAATGCTCGATGTTGAAAGTAGGGGCTAAGCTGTGCCTCCCTCAAAATCCCAATACACATACAAACACCAAATTATCCCTCCCTCTATCCTTTGTACCTCTCAAGAATATGATATTTCTGTTCTTGTACGGACGATTCGGTTCCCCATCCCAACAACTGTCCGATCATCCCACGTTCTGACAACTCACACTTTGTTGGTGGGGTTCATCTCTTGACTGGCCTAACGGGCTAATATATTAACTTATATATCAACATCAATAACATAGAAACCTATCTTATAAAAAAGTTTGGGGCCGGTTTCGCCCCTACATGCACCTATGGATATATTGAGACGTTTGTCTGATATAAAACTTTCTAGTTAAATGAACAATGAGAATAAATGTGAGATATGTTCGAAATATAGCGATCTAATCATACTAATTAACTTAATAAGCAATTAGATCAATGCGGAATTAAATTATAAAAGATCGAACATACCTTCAGCCATTGATTTGTTCTCAAATGAAGAAGAAATTAACTCTAGGTTTTGGCTCTTCTAAGCCTTCTCTCTCACTCTGTAAATGGTGTAAGATCTGAATGTGTAAGCAGACTTAGGGGACCAAAACCATATATACACGTCTTAATTTAACCTCTAGCCATCACAGAGGTGGATCATAATTGTGCATACAAAGTGGGCAGTTACAGAAGAGTAGTGGGTTAGTGGGCCTGAACGTGGACCACATAAAATCCATACACGTGGACCACTTAATGGAATATTCAGAATTAAAAATATTCAAATATTAACTCAAAATTCTAACATTCTCCTACTTGGTCCACACACTTCATCATATACCACAAGGAAAAACAAAATGCATGGATCATAGCAACAGGTCCTCTTAAAGCGAGTATTATCTTCCATGTATCACAGTGCATCATGTCTCCCAAGCCCATGTGACTTAATGAATAAACCCTATGTTTATTCTAGGTCCAAACTTTAATGATATTTCTTAAAATAAATATGTGCACAAAACTGAATGAGAAAACATCGCAAATAATTTTTTGTAAATAACATCATTCTTACAACAAAAATCACATAAAGGAACTAAGTCTCATTCTTTCTGTATGATCCTGAAATTTCAATGTAGGCATGCCTTTAGTTAAAGGATCAGCAATCATCAATTCAGTGCTCATGTGTACAATAATCACTGTTTTATTTTTAACACGCTTTGTTATGGCTAGACACTTAATGTCGATATACTTGATTCGACTACCACCTTTATTATTCTTAGCCATAAAAATAGCAGCTGAATTGTCACAATATAACCTTAATGGCCCAGAAATTGGATCCATAATTCCAAGCCTAGAAATGAAACTCTTCATTCATACACCATGTGAGGTAGCCTCAAAACAATATACAAACTCAGCTTACATAGTGGAAGTAGCAATTAAAGGCTACTTTTTACTACTCTATGATATAGCTCTATCGACTTAGCATGAAAATATATCCTAATGTGGATTTTCTTAAGTCCATGCAGCCAGCATAATCTGAATCGTAGTAACCAGTCACTTCCAAATTGTCAATTCATTTGTACTTAAGCATGTACTCTTTAGTCCCTTTAATGCATCTCAACACTTTCTTTGCAGCTCTCCAGTGGTTTATACCTGGATTACTCTGATATCTCCCTAGCATTCCAACAGCAAATGCAATGTCAGGTCTTATGCAGACCTGAGCATACATAAGGTTTCCTACTACTGAAGCATAAGGAATGTTTTTCATTTGTTCCCACTCAAAGTCATTCTTTGGGTACTGGTCCAAATTGAACCTATCACCTTTCACAATGGGAGCTACACTTGGTGAGCAATTCCTCATCCGAAATCTTTCCATAACTTTTTTGATATAGGTCTCCTGAGACAAACCTAGAATACATCGACGTCTGTCTCTATGTATCTTAATGCCAATGGCATAAGATGCATCTCTCATATCCTTCATATCAAAGTTTTCATAAAGGAATTGTTTCACCTTATATAGTAAGCCATTATCATTGGTTGCAAGTAAAATATCATCCAAATATAGAATAAGGAAACAAATCTTGCTCCTACTAACCTTCTAGTATATACACTCATCCACAATGTTCTCTACAAAACCAAATGAAGAGATAACATTATGAAATTTTAAATACCATTGACGGGAAGATTGTTTCAATCCATACATAGATTTCTTGAGCTTGCACACCAAATGCTCACCACTGTTAGAAGAAAATCCTTTTGGTTGTTTCATGTAAACCTTTTCCTCTAGTTCTCTATTGAGAAATTTCGTTTTCACATCCACTCGTTGCAACTCTAAATCAAAATGTGCAACCAATACTAGAATGATACGAAGAGAATCTTTCTTAGATACAAGGAAAAAGGTCTCCTTGTATTTGATTCCTTCTTGAGTCTTGCTTTATGTCTCTCAATGTTGTCCAATAAGTCTCTCTTTGTTTTGAAGACCCATTTACATCCAATGGGTTTTACACCAATGGGCAACTTAACAAGATCCCAGACTTTGTTAGATGCCTTAGAATTCATCGCATCCTTCATAGCCTCATACTATGAGTTTGATTCTCTATAGTTCATGGCTTGTGAAAACGTTTCAAGATCATTTTCAGCTCCTACGTTATAATCACATTCCTGCATATACACAATATATTCACTAGGTATCGCTGATCTTCTTGTTCTAATAGATCTCCTTAATGATCTTTCATTATCTTCTTGAGGAACTTATTGTTCAACTGGTTTCAACAACTTCTTGTTGTTCCTCATCAAAAACTTGATCTACTAGATCAATATCAGCAGGTTGTGGATCTTAAATGATTGGTTGTACAACACTCAGTTGAGCTGAAGGAACATTGTTAACAACTAATCTTAAACTCAAAGTGGAAGGTTGGCTATCTGAATGTTCCTTTTCAGAAACAAGGGTTCTGATCGATCGCTCCCCCTAATCAAGTCATATTCAAGAAATTCTCTCATTTACATTTTCAACATGCCCTCCTCCTAAACACATGTGGTCAAACATTTATTGATTGACCATTTATCCTTATATATGTTACAGGATATCCTAAAAGGTCTATATGGCTATGGAAGAGTGTTCAGAATATAGTGTACAAGGAAGGAATCAAACATTTCAACCTTAAATGATTTCATTTGACCTGCAATGTCCCTCATTTGTATGATGTGCTTACACACATCTTTTACTATAGTGAGTCTCAGGGATGAAAACTTCATAATTAGGGTGCCGACAAGTGCCTTATCTGACGTCTGGAGTTGTTCATCAATAGCCTTCAGAAGCGACCTAATCTTGTTATGTTGTTTGACAGAAACTTGAATGCCAGCAGAGTTTGAGGTCTTTACGAACATAACTAAGAGGCGATTAGATTGCTCCCATTTTTCATACAGATCAACCTTATTTGGAGTGCTGGTCTCAACGATAGAAGGTGGTTTGTCTTTCCTAATAGCATAATCAATGTCCGTTCACCCCAAATGAAGGATACTTTATAGTTATCATCCATCAATTTGGGAATGTCACATTTCTTGTAAGAGAAATTCGTAGGTTGTATGGCTGCATAGTATTAAACATACATGCTTATAACTAAAATTTGAGACTAATAAATCATATCATATTTTACCAATGTAAATCATGCTTAAAAAACATGAATTTATTGACAAACAACTTGCTTGTGGGCTAAAGTTATAATTCAATTAGATCCATATAAAACTTTATGATAAAGCTATCAAATTATTTCCTTATTCTTAATTCCTGTGGATAAATTAAGAATATAATTTGATATTCTATCTCAATTAATCATATCATGTTTTACCAATGTAAATCATGTTTAAGAAATCATGAATCTACTAACATATAACTTATTTGTGGGCTAAAGTTGTAATTCAATTAGATTCATACATATAACTTTATGATAAAACTATCAAATTATTTCCTTATTCTAAATTCTTGTGGGTGCATTAAGAATATAATTTGATATTCTATCACAATTAATCATATAATTATAAATTTGTATCACTAAAATCTACCTATGGGCAAAGACATTAGCGTTGCATGAATTTATCTCAAATTGATGAAACTAGAAATGCAATTATATCCCCTAATGCCTATGAGCTACTTAGAAAATATAACGTCGTTCCATTCCACCCTAATTAAAACTATGATTATAATTATCTACTTGTGGGCAAAGATTAATTATAACCACACATTTAATCACAATTGATGTCTTTAAAACCCTTTGTGTGATGTATTTTGTTTGTTAGAACAAAACAGAGTGTATGTGCCTAATGATGATGTTTTGGCTACTCCTTGATTCTACATACTCATCACAAAGACATCACACCATTGTGTATACTAATTGTACATATGATCATAATTTTGATATGGTATAACCTTATGTGATTAAATATGCATACAACATGTGCATAAGGATATTGTACGTAGTTATTCCTTAAGCAAAATATGTATGCTAATCACTAATATCAAATTTGTACAATTTAAATACCATACACACAATGTAGATAGGAATCTTAATTTAATGAATTTAATCAACTAAATCATTAATGTGAATAAAATTACATTTCCTCACCTTCCAAAGATCACTACTAGAAAATATCCATTGCGGAATTTGCGAGCAAATTTTGTAAATTTGCTGGGAAATATGTTTCCCTCGTAAAATAGTCATTTTTTGTGAGGGAAAAAAGTTTCCTCGCAAAATGGTGATTTTGCGAGGAAAATTAGTTCCTCGCAAACAATAACCATTTTGCGAGGGAACATCTTATTTTGCGAGGGAAAAGAATTTTCCCTCGCAAAATAACCTTTTTTTTTGCCAGGGAAAATTGAGTTCGCTCGCAAAAATCACTACTAAAGATGCAATATTGGGAAAGTTGGTTCCTCACAAAATATATTTATCTTCCGCCTAGTCTCTCATACGCCTCTGGCATTTCTCTTACCCTCTCGAAGTCGAACTGCACAATCCCTGGCGTCCTCGGTGATTTCTCCATGCCTCTCCCATCATCACACAGTCGAGCTCCCCTGCGCTCGCCCCTCTCTCTCGACCCTGTTAAGCAAAATTTTAGATCCAAGCCAAAACGCCGCCGTTGATTTTAGATTTCTGGGCCAGCAATGAATGAGTCACCGGATTCCGCCCTTGGGAACGCTACACAAGCAAAAAGCCACAGTCGGTTTCAGATCTGGAGATGGTGGTGGAAATGCGGTTCGCTGATTTTCTAGATCTACCGCCGTCGATTTCGCCAAAAACCCTCACGTTTTTAGATTCTCTCCAGATCCCCTTCTTCAGATCTGAAACCAGATCTGCATGACTTTTGTGTGTGTGGTTATTTTGGATTGTCTGTACATGCTTTCCATTTTTCCCCTTTTACTGATAATTGAACGGTGATTTTTGATAAAGATGATAGACACAAAAGGCGTGATTCTGTTTCTTCACCATAACGTTCTCCATAACATGTCTTCGAAGAATATATGCTGCGGTGCTTTTAGGAGGATCTATTTCTGCCTTTTATTCTTTTTGTAGTTCTCCTTTTAATTTATATTTTAACTGTAACTGTAAAGACATCACAAAAATCGTGGGCGAAGACACCGCTATGGAAAAGAGCAGAGTTGCTTCATAAGGCAGCTGCAATACTGAAGGAGCATAAAGCACCCATTGCCGAGTGTCTCGTCAAAGAGATTGCAAAGCCAGCTAAGATGTCGTCAAAGAAGTATGTAGAATGAAAAGCTTTCATTGAATGCATCATTATTTTTTACGTCTTGTTTCTAACATTTTCTTCATGGCATTGTAAATATTAAGTATAGTGGCATTTTGGAAAGTATTAATCGGGTTTTGAAGAGTGAAAGTTACTGGTTGATTTAATGTATTGCATGCTTTTAACATTTGGGAACTAATTATACATATTCTATAAACTATGCTTTGCTTTTGATGTTGGTTGTCAGATCAGGTGATTTGGTGTCTTATTGTGCTGAAGAAGGGTGAGAATTCTTGGAGAAGGGAAATTTCTGGTTTCTGATAGTTTTCCCGGCAATGAAAGGACCAAATACTGTCTCACTTCCAAGGTAATGGATCTACCCCTTTTGGTGGCTCACGCCTCTTTAGACACGTGGGACCCAAACATGTAGCTTTCAGTCTTATATATGTTTGTCTATCAACAACTTTTCATTGTTGTAATAACCCAGATATTTGAGAATTAAAAAAAAAAATTGAACTGATATTGGAGTTGCTATTGAGTATTTGTGTAAATTTGAATTTTTGGGAACAATTGAACATTACCTGACTTGCTTCTATTTTGGCAAGAAGTTTCATCACTGAGTTTAGTAATTGAGCCTGAATTGTTGTAAAAAAATTGATCACTTATTGCATACTCCATTGGTGAAGGATTTAAGGATTTCAATCCGACATTGCTGTGCTTGGAATTGTTTAGAAGCTTTGTTGATATGAATTGATGATGTGATGTTATGTGTAATTTTGATCTGCTGTGTTGGAAAAAATTGCTAGAAATTGTTTCTCCATGAATTTCACTGCGAAAGCAAGGCTCTTAGCACAACACCTTGGTTCTGACTTGCTACACTTAACTTTGTCCTCATTTCTAGTTGCACTAGTTACAACTGATTAAAGGAATATAACTGTGCAATCGTGCTACTGTTTGTGTTCTCATTCATTTTAACATTAGAGATTGCTCAATTCTTCATGAACTTGAGATGTGCTCTGTTTGTTATTGAATTTACTAGATTTTATTGACTGCATTGTAGCTGATATCTGAATATCAAACTTGTTTTCTGCTGAGATTAATGATTAAATCTGATTTCATGTTGTGCTGAGTTGTGATTATTGGTTAAAGCTATCCATCAGGATTTTTTTTTTGGCTGTCATGGATAAATCTATGTAACTTGATTTTTGCTTGCTAAAAATTGAACTGATTTTAGTTGCAATCTGTACACTACTTTTCTGATGTTTACCACTGAATTCGTGCACTAAATTGAACTGAAGTTCTAGAATATGTTGGCTCGCTGGAACCTGACTGTAACTTGAAATAAACAAAGTCTTCATATTTAACTTTGTGTTGCTAGAAACATTTGAGAATTTGCTGCCTTTATTGAAAATTTGTAATGTTGAATTTTGAGAGTACCTACTGATTTTAGGCAATTGATATTCTAAAATCCATATGTGATTATTTATGCATGTTATAAGAGAGCGTTGTAGCTACTACGCACTCTAGCAAGTAAGTTAATCACAAATATCAATAATGTGAACTTAAAATTCTGTATATGCATAGCTTCATGGAAGACTTAACTAATTAATTTAATCAACATAAGTGACTTAATCACAAATATCAATAATGTGCACTTAAATTCTATATATGCACAAGCTTCATGGAGGACTTAACCAATTAATTTTATCAATATAAGTGACTAAATACAATCCTCCCACTTTGATTAGATTAATATTACCAATGTTAATCACCAAAATTAATCTTGTGCATTTAAATTCCAAATATGCACAAATCTTTAATGAGAATTTAATTGATCAATTTAATCAACAAAATGTGATTAAATAATCATCTTAGACAAATTCTCTCACTATTTTATACATTCAAAAATAAATATAATTTATGCACATCTTAATGGAGGGATTAATTGATTAAGTTGATCCAAAAAGTGACCAAATAATCAAATTAAAAGAAAAAATCCTCCCGCTGTTTTATGTCTCCATAAATTGTTTAAAAAATTAATTTTGGCATAATTCAACTTAAATTTGGCTCCAAAAATTTAAAAATTTATACAATTATCTAAATTTAATTTTCCAAATATTTAGACAATTAAATAACTCAAAAAATAATAGTAATAATTTTTTGAAAACTTTTGAGAATGTGAAAGTTGCTAAAATTAACTTTTTTTCAATTTAAACAATTCAGCATGATGTAAGGGAAAAAAAATCACATAAAACAGATTGCCAGAAAATTAAACAAGCATGGCTCAGGTGCATCACTCTTTGAATTAAGAATGATAAAACATGGCCTTTTATCTCTGAAGTCCAGAATACAAAAGATCAAAATAAATAAATGCTCAATTTTTAGCAAATGGCGGTACGTGGCTCAATTGGCAAAGAGCCAGCCTTCAGGCACTTGCACAATAACGGGTCCAAGTTCGAAACTTCTGGGGACCGTTTGCAACGCCAATTTTTTTTTTGGTTATGCAACTAGACAAAACGACGGCGTTTCGCGCGAGGGGCCTTCTTCCTCACCCAACCGGAGCCCTACGACCCAATTCTCGACCCGGTTCCAGTCGCCGATCCTGCAGATGCAGGTCGCTTTTTCCGGCGACTCTAGGTCTCTTTACCGGTAGCTCCAGTCGCCAAATCCGAATGTGTCTTAGAAGAATTTTCCGCTGCCATGATCTGAGACGCCACCGTGACCCGAAACACAGCTGTCGGAAACAGAGTGCTCTAGATCCAGTTTCCGGCGATCCCGAGGCTATTGTCGTCCATATTTCAAGGCGATTCTCAGGCGATCATGGAGTCCAAAGGACGGCGATTTCCATGCGATAATGACGGAAAAATAATCTTGAACGTAATATACGCACAATTTTCTCAGAATCAAAACGAATATTTGATTTTGAAATCGAAACAGATATCGTGTTTTTTGGGTTCTTCGACTCGCCGATGAAGAACCGAGAGCGACGATGTAGGCGGGCGTTTTGAAAAACTCAATCCAGTCATGCTCATTAATCAATTACAAAAGCAAAACAAATGATCATGAATTCGAAACATATATGTAATTGAATCAAGAATCGAAGGCTTCGACGGCAATAATGAAACTCAAAGAACGTCGTTAGCAAAGCGATATCTAGGTATGATTTATCAATCGATTCAACAATCAATCACAAAATCTAAACGAAATCTCTGGGAAAATGATTTTGCATCTGAGCATAAATACAACATTGATTAAAAGCATTTAAAATTCACAGATATAACTCAAGTTTCGAACTCGGTTGAAACAAATTATCATGAATTAGGCTCTCCACCCAGTGAGCAAAAGGGAAGACAGATTGGAGAAAATCAAGGCAGAGGCATATGAACAACTATGATACCAAATGATGGAAATATAGCGATCTAATCATGCTAATTAACTAAATAAGAAATTAGATCAATGCGGAATTAAATTATGAAAGATCGGACATACCTTCAGCCATTGATTTGTTCTCAGATGAAGAAGAAATTAACTCTGGGTTTTGGCTCTTCTAAGCCTTCTCTCTCACTCTGTAAAAGGTGTAAGATCTAAACATGTGAGCAGACTTAAGGGGCCAAAACCATATATACAAGTCTTAATTTAACTTCTGACCATCACAAATGTGTATCATAATTGTGCATACAAAGTTGGCAGTTACAGAAGAGTAGTAGGTTAATAAGCCTAAACGTGGACCACATAAAATTCATACCATAGGCCACTTAATAGAATTTTTAGAATTAAAAATATCCAAATATTAATTTAAAATTCTAACAAGATGTGCATACAAAGCAAGTACTCCTGCTTGCTCTTTTCTTCTTGGACATCCGAAACTCAGTTTTGTTTTGAAATGTTGCATGTAAATGTGTGGGTCCATATAAGACGCTCACGCATCAAAGTTTTAGATATTTCTTGGTGGATGACTACTCTAGAGGAACTTGGGTTTTCCTCATGTATGTTATATCTGTGGTTGCAAAGTTTTTGAAAATTTTCATCCGTTATGCTGTGAACCAATTTTCTGCTAAAATCAAGGTTGTAGGCATCGATAATGGGACAGAATTTGTTAACGAGTTAAGAGATTTCTTTTATGATCTTGGTATTGTTCACCACAAATCATGTCCATTCATTCCACAACAAAATGGGGTGGTTGAAAGAAAGTATAAGACACTTATTGAGTGTTGCCAACTCGCGCAGTTTTTTGAAAAGCACATCTGGACCGTTAGATCAAAAATTGGACGGTCCAGATTGGGATGATGAGGGGAGAGCCAATGAGAGTATCTTCTCTCAAGGTAGAACCAGATAACTATTTCCAAGCATGTAAAGATCCTAGATGGGTTAAGGCTATGTAAAATGAAATTAGGGCCTTGGAATCCAATAAAACCTGGAAAATAGTATATTTGTCTAAAGCAAAGAAAGCTATAGGTTGCAAGTGGGTTTTCAAGGTCGAATATAAGGATGATGAGAAAATTGACAAGTTTAAAGCTAATTTGGTTGCTAAGTGTTACAATCAAAATGAAGGGATTGACTTTTATAAAACTTTTCCCCCGGTGATGAAGATTGTGACCATTAGAACTATTGTTAAGCTTGCAGTTGGTAATAATTGGGAAATACATCAAATACATGAAGATAATGCATTCCTTCAAAGAGATCAACATGAGAAGGTCTATATGACTATTCTTCAAGGTTTTGAAAGAAAAACATATCACTTGTAGGTGTGCAAACTTGAGAAGTCTCTTTGTGAGCTAAAACAAGCCTTGAGACAATGGAATGATAAATTGACTCAATCCTTGATAAGAGAGGGTTTTCAACAAAGTAAGTATGACAATGCATTATTTCATGAAATTAATAGGAATGGTTTAGCATTTATTCTTACTTATGTTGATGATTTTATGATAACTGGTAGCACTAAAGAGATTATCAATGATATAAATAGTTAATTGCGTGGAGAGTATAGTATAAAGGATCTCGGTACATTGAGTTATTTCCTTGGGTTAGAAGTGGTAAGATCAAAGCAAGGAATTCTCCTCAACCAGAGGAAATATGACGCGGAGCTCACTTATCAAGCTGGCTTAGACGAGTCCGAGACAGTAGTGACTCTTACGGAGCAGAATCTTAAACTGACAGCAGTTGAATCTGACAAAGATCCACATCTTGATGATGGTGGAGCCTATAGAAGGCTCATGGGTAAGGTGTTATGTCTCACTTTGACTAGGCCTGACATATCTTTCATTGTGCAGGTGCTGCTGAGTCAATTTATGCAAAAGCTTAAGGAGTCACACATGAAGGCTGCACTTCAATTAGTCAATTATTTGAAGGTCAACTTGGGAAGAGGGATTTTCCTCTCAACTGAGAACTCTTCTATTTTAAAATGTTAATGCGATTTTGATCATACTGGTTGTGCAGATACTAGGCGGTCCGTGACTGGATTTCTTGTGACTTTTGGTGGATCTCTTATCTATTGGAAGTCCAAGAAGCAAAGTGTGGCGTCCATCTTTCCCACAGAAGCTGAGTATAGAGCTCTATGAATGGCAGCTGCAGAATTAACTTGGATAATGGGGCTAATGAAGGAGCTGCGCGTCAATAAATTGGAGCTGCTGAAGGTCTTCTGTGATCGAAGGTCTGCTATTCATATAGCCACAAGCACAGTATTCCATAAACGGATCAAACATATTGAGGTTGATTATCACTTTGTTGGACACTTAAAGTCATAGGAACAACTTGTAGATATATTGACTAAAGAACTCAGAGGAGCACAACATAGATATATCCTCAGCTAGCTGAGAACTTATGAATACAGAGTTCCCAACTTCGAGGGGGTGTGAATATTAGTTGAATATAATTATTAGTTTATATTAATTATGAAGAGTATAGTTAGCCATTATTTATTTTCTGTGTCTATGTTGACAGTTAGTGGGTCAACGTTCTTGTTGGGCCAGTTGTATAACAGTATGTATGGGCATGTACAGTTGTGTAATACAGTTTTTTGGTTGTAATCTAAGGAGCCACTATTCAATTATTCTGGATAGAATTTCTCAAAGGTTAATATTAAAGTTAGCAAGTTCCAACTTGATCAAATTTTCCCAACATCGTAATCACCTAGGAAAAAAGGAGATTTCGCCCTGCAATTGGATCATGGGTGAACCCAACCCCTTTCCTAAAATTTTTATATCAAAAAAAAAAAAAAATTGATCAAATTTTAGTTTTCATCCCTATAATTTCAAATCATTGGTTTTGGTCCTCATAGTTATATAAGAACTTAGTCAAAGTTTAAGTATATAGAGACGAAAATCAAAACTCATTAATATGAGGACCATCCGTTAAATTGAGTTCAAATTCTTCTAAAATTATAAGGGCCAAAACCAAATTTTGATTGACTTGTGAGGAATAACAATAGTATTAACTCAGTTTTAAAAATCATATGACACAAGTCCTTTACTATTCTCTATTTTCACCTTTTCATCATATTCATTTTATATATATATAAAAAAAACATAAACTATGTGATTTTATTAAATGAATGTGATAGGAAAAACAAAGTGAAGAAATTATTGAAAAATTAACACACAGAAAATCAGTATTACGAATTAATTTTTTGAATGATTTTGAAATTTGAATCATATTTAAGAAATTGAATTTTATTAATTATCAAATTAAATTGAAAAATTTAAGGGAAAACCATTTTGTAGGTACTTATAGTTTTACTTAATTTTTAATTGGGTACCTATATATATATATATATATATATATATCTATCTTTTTTTTTTAAAAAAATAACCATTCAACTTTATTCTGTTGTAATAAAAATTTTAAAAAAAAAATCTCATGCAATGTAAAGAATAAATAATACAAAATCAAAACAGTGAATATAGAATAATAATAAACTGTTGGCCCCCTATACTTCAGGAAATACCATAATAATAAACAACTTTCAAATAGAAAAACCTTGAGGGATATTCTGCAAAGGATTTTCTTTGAGGGCCAAAACGATTTGCTTAGAGGGAGGATGGATTTTCCATTTTGCTTTGAGGGAACCAACTTCTACCATTCGATTTGCTTCTTTGTTAGCTACAACTGTTCAACGATTTGCTTCTTTCTCTAGTAAAGGTTTTATGTGATAAATATGGTTCTGTTTATCATCACATTGCATATTCAGGAGTTATATAACCACGGATAAGAGTACACATAAGTACACATTACACTTAAATTGAAAAATAGAAGAAGTAATTAATTAGCACATGTAAATTCTTCTTCACACTTTATATTATTTCTCTGACTTGGCATGTGCATGATTATTACTCCCTGCATCGAACAATATCTACTCCTTTTATGAAAGATTGTAGCTTCATGCAAATTTTCCAACCTAGTAGAAATCTTTCAGAAGCCTACCAGATGAGAAATATTTACTTGGAATGGAAATAAAGGAATCAGAGGATGCTTAATCCATTGCTTCAACTCTTTGCTTTGCACTTTTACATGAGAATGAAGAAGAAGCAAAGGTCTGGCTATGGTTATCTTGTGATGATGGGCAATCCATTGCTTCAACTCTTTGCTCCACACTTTGGTGTGATTTTGTAGAAGAATCAAAGGTTTGACGTAGCTACCTTCAACTGATTGTATCTCAAAGGCATTGAATCTCAAATGTTGGCCACTCTGCTGATGCTTGATTATCGGCGCTTGGATCGGCAACTTTCCTTCAAGCATGCCAACAACAGAGGACATGGAT
This sequence comes from Acacia melanoxylon, assembly GCA_019022615.1. NCBI lineage: Eukaryota > Viridiplantae > Streptophyta > Magnoliopsida > Fabales > Fabaceae > Acacia > Acacia melanoxylon. Next base: position 8,747,946 of record JAFJYJ010000012.1, read on the forward strand.
GGTCTTAGAGTTGGAGATGGGTTAGTACATAGGAGGGCCACCTCCAACATTATCATGGCTTCATGTGATGAATAGCTTGAACCCAAATTTGGATCCACCAGCTCAATAAGATTTCCTTGCTCTTGAAGAACATAGGCCTTCAATTACATCAAATATGTAGTCATTACAAATTCGATCAAACTATTAATTTATGAGGAATATCAAACACCACTTCTATATGCTAAGTGTAAGAAATATAACTAACCCAATCAAGAAGATAAACAAACTCCTCTTTTGGCCTATAACTTGTATTGCTTTTTCCACTAACAATTTCTAAAGCAACAACACCAAAGCTGTAAACATCTGCTTTATCAGTCAAGTATCCTTGCATTGCATATTCAGGAGCCATGTAACCACTGATAAGAGAACATATAATATTAACAGTCAAGTAACAAGACAAGGTATGTGTAAACCAAGTCTAAGAAGAAAAAACCTATTAATACTCCCTGTTTGTGAGCATTTCAGATGGTTGGTGGATTATGTCCTCATATCATATTTTCTTCCAGAAAGTGAGAAATGATATAGCGAAAACAAATGTATAAGAGTACTCACATTGTTCCAGCTATTCTTGTGCTAATATGAGTATTTTCATCTTCGTCAAGCTTGGCTAAGCCAAAGTCTGAGATCTTGGCATTCAAATCCTTATCAAGTAACACATTTGTTGCCTTAATATCCCTATGCACAATTTTCAACCTTGATTCCTCGTGAAGAAAAGTTAACCCTCTTGCTATGCCTACACATATTTTCATTCTTGTAGGCCAGTTCAAGGGTATCTTTGGTCCTTGGCCACCTAACATTAATATAAATGACATCTCAACTTAAATAAAACTAAATTAAAGAATATTTCTCACATCTTTACTATCAAGTCCTTAAATAAAATTTAAATATGTGCAGAAGTTGTTTCAAATGAGTATATATGTTTGGATAAAAAAGATGAAAATGCATCATCAAATTACATACATAAATTAATGATGTAACTAAAAGTTGTTAACAAATAATTTATCACAATATCACAAGATTTTATATTTTCTACAAAAGTATCGTAAAACAATAAAAGAGAGACAGGAAAAAAAAACTAAATTACATACATAAAATCTATTTCACTTTTTGATATACTCAATCAATTTTATCTTTCCATATAATACCATATATGGTAATTTTTTACTCAAGAATTCAAATAATCCTTACCAAAAAGAGCACCAGCAAGACTGTTGTTATCCATGTACTCATATATAAGCAACAACTGATTTCCTTCAACGCAACAACCATAAATCGGCACATTTCATACCCATTAGCATCCACTACTCTCCAGAACGATTGGCTGCAATCTACATCAAAGAGATTGTGAGACTGCACGGAGTCCCTAAGAGTATTATCTCGATCGGATACTCGATTCCAATCCCGCTTTTGGCAAGCACTACATGAAGGAATGGGTACCAAAGCGAAGTTCGGTTCGGCTTATCACCCTCAAACCGACGGTCAATCGAGAGGACGATATAGACGTCGGAGGATATGTTGCGAGCATGTGCCCTGGATTTCAAAGGAAATTGGGACGAACACCTCTCACTAGCGAAATTCGCGTATAACAATAGTTATCATTCAAGCATACAAATGGCCCCGTTCGAGGCTTTGTATGGGCGAAAGTGTCAATCGCCTTTATGCTGGGATGCGTCTGAAAAGCAGTTGCTTGGACCGGATATGCTAAAGAGACCTCCGAGCGATCGCTCCGATCAAGAAGAGACTCCTTCCGCACACGTAGATGTAAGAGTTATGCGAGATAAGATGAGAAGACCGTTGAAGTTGAAGTCGGAGACCATGTGTTTCGAAATTATCTCCAAGAACGGTGTGCCGGCGAGAACACGAAGAGAAAGAAGCTTAGTCCGCGTTACGTTGGACCATTTGAAGTGTTAGCCGAGCGAGGACCGGTTGCGTATCAACTAGCGTTACCCCGAACCCGAGTAATCTCCACGATGTTTTTCACGTGTCACAACCGAAGAAATACCTACCGGATCGAGATCATGTCATAGAGTACGATGATGTTGAAGTACGGCATGATAACACCTTTGTAGTCAAGCCGGAGCAAATTCTCGAACACCAGGAGAAACGGCTTAGGACTAAAACTATACCGATAGTGAAGGTGGTCTGGAAGGGTTTGTCACCAAACGAGGCAACTTGGGAAACCGAGAGTGACATGAAGGAGAAGTACCCAGAGTTTATGGCCGTAGTCTAGTTGGTATAGATTAAATTTCGAGGGCGAAATTTTGTTTAAGGGGGAGAGAAATGTAATACCCGCATATTTATTTATCTGAAATATTACATTTTGGTAAATAATTTGGCTATTTCTGATAAGTGGAATTATTGTTGCAAGACTTGTGTTATTATAGCCTATTTTTCTAGGATGAGTTCTGTAGGAAATTAGAGAAATTAAGGGCCAAAGTGCCAAATGACCAAAATACCCCTGATATGCAAAATGACTTAGGAAAATTGTGAAAAATCCTAAAAGGCAATGAAATAATTATTTGAGTTAGGAGAGTATATTATCTCTAATTGTGATAATTTGATAAATTATGAGCGTGGAGAAATTGAATAAGAATGCTCAAAAAGTATTGTAATGACCATAATACCCTCTCAAATTCTAGAATAATGCGAAAACATGAAAACGAAATGTCGTGCTAGAATTATGAGTTAATGAGGCATTTTAATTAAGAAAATTATCAACTAGTGATAATAAAGTAGTTAAGTAATTTCTCGCTAATTACTTAAGCATAAGTAAAGGAAATTCATAAGTAATTTTGTAAAACCCTAAAATTAGTGGTTTTTGGCTTAAAATTAGTAAGAACATATTTAGTAATTAATTGGAGAATTTTGTGAAAAATAAGTGAGTTTAGGTATTTTTAAGCCTAAATACAAGAATGGACCAATTAGGTAATTTTGTGAAATTTTTGGAAAATTGAAATAAATAAATAATTAAATAAATACAAATTTTTTAAAAAAAAAAGGGGGCAGCCGAAAATTGAGAAAGAAAATAGGGATAAGGATAAAATTTTAATATCATGATATTTTTTTGTAAAGTTGTATTATTATATAATATAGTGAATAGTAATGGAATAAATAGGAAACGGATCCTATCTAGAAAACCAGGAATAGGAATTCCAAAGTCAAGGTAAAATATTGATCAGTGAGTTTTACCTTCAAGTGACCTCTTCCGGAAGTTAATTCCGAGGCCTCGGTAGCGCATTTACCTAATAAGACGAAATAGGAAAAAATGCGAGATAGTCACATTTTGGATATGAAGAAAATAAATTATAACTCAACATCCGGAGATGAGTTTATGATTATATGGACATATTTGAAATCAGTGAATTTTTGTCCAGAGGTTGATGATTCCGAAAATGATTTTCAGAACCGGACGCGCCTAGGACACGTTTTTCGAGAAAACTTCAATCTGACTGTTGGAACCCCGTAAGGACTGGAATCTAAGTTAAATTAGATATTATTGATGAGGAAGAGAAGATCTTCAAAGTTATGAATTCAGAATTTAGAGACTACGCGAAACGGACACCGATCGGGAAATTCTATCGGGATCGGCATAAAGTAAGCTTAAGTCACCATTCTTGGACCAATGGTTTGATGCCACATCACCCCCCCCTATATGTCGACCAAGGCAGCCCATGGACAAGAATTTACCACATTTTAACTTGATTTTACATGGTTAAAAAGAAAGGAAAAATTACAAAACTTGGAAAGTGAAAATTACCAAAGTAGCCCAATTTTTGCCTATATAAAGGCATGAACTCTTCATTCATTCTTCACACCTCCTCTTCTCTCTACCTTGGCCAAAACTTAGAGTGAGAAGCTCGCAAAAGTTTTGCCTTAGCTCCGAGTAAGTTCTTACGTCCTTAGCTTTTAGTTTCCGTAGTTCTTTCGGTAGTTATAGTAGATCCGTTGTTTTGATCTAGGAAGTTTCGAATTTGTTCCTATGTTTGTTTTTATGCCTCATTGCATTGAAAGATGCCTGACGAGGTAAAAACATAGTGGGGATAATTTTGAAATGGAATACGATCAAAGTAACGAAGTTCTGGCGAAATTCCGCCAAATTAGGGGTAGAAGGGCAAAATGGTAATTTTTACCTAAAATGCCAGTTATGATGTCAAATCACTAATGAAAGTGATATTACTCTGATAGGGCATCAGAAACTTTGATTTGCTGCCGTTACGCTGCCCGACGTGCCGCTGGTGAACATTTCACGTTTTTCCGTAAAAAGTACGTTTTTCCGCAGAAGTACCTAACGTCGTCAACGAAGGTACGGACGCGTACTGTAACACTAATCTTGTACTGCTTAAATGCATATATATGTGATAGATACGTTCGTAGACCAATATACAGACAGTTTTACACGGGTTATAGTCATGATAACGCCGTATGTTTTTCTAGCGCTGAGAACACGAGTGGTATCGTGGCACTGGTGAATAGTGCAAGCTGTTATTGTTGTTTTACATCGTGGGGCTTTACATACCGCGTAATGCTTATGTTTTGTCGGCACAATGATCATGCATCTCGTATTTGTATGCTTATGTAGTGATATCCGTTGTATTGTCTAGAATATCTCGTTATCTCGTATACCGTATTGTTTGGGTTTGAGATTAATCGCTACCCGAGATTCAATGCGGTGAATTGAATCTCGCCTATAGCATCGGGATCCGGAGGAATACGGATCGAAGATCGAGGCAAGCAAAGACGATGAGACGTCTGACCCGAGAGACTTATCTATCTTTACCGCTTTCGCCTATCCAATTTCAAACTCTAGGATTACCGTAATCATTACAATGTTACACTATGGTTGATGTTTGTTATGAATCAGTTACTCACTCGCTCCAATGCTCTACTCTGACTACTCTGCTTGAAATATTTGGAAACGTTTTAAAAAAAAAAATTCCGCCGTTTTCAAATGGGATGTTACACAGGTGGTCCAAAATATTAGTTAAAAGCAATAAATATATAAAATATGCATTTTTTTTTATACATAGACACAACACACATCCCCCAATATTTGTTTCTTATATTAAAGACCATCCCTATGAAAAAGGATATTTCTTATAAAAAGGACTGGAGGGAGTAGCTATTTAGCCACCCATTAAAGAGATAGATAGACACAACACACATCCCCCAATATTTATTTCTCTTCAACTCTATGGCTGCATGGCCATGGAGAGATCAGTCTTATTTACCCAATTTTCACAAGGAAGAAAATAGATTTTAACATACCCCCTTCTATTCTAAATATATTATCTATTTAGGGAGCTGATCTTTGCCCTAAATACTCCCCGATACACAATATGTCATAACTTGATTTTTTTTTTTTCACTTTTACCTTATTGGAAAATATATTTGAATATTTAATGAGTAGATATAATTAGAAATGAGCATTAAGGGGTATAAGACATATTTCTCATATTAGCCAATCTTTTTTTAAATTTGGTTTTATTGATGCTCCTTTAACAATAATCAAGTAAGAGAGGTGGAAGGAATTAAAGATGATGATTATAGTGTTTTAGAAAGAAAAAAAAAATATCATATCAACTAACTTAACTAACTTCCTTAACCTAATCAAAGAAGGAAAATATGTCTTGTATTAAGGATATGGGGGAGTAGTAAGACTCACTTGAATTGAAACATCAAATACACGCCTTCCAAGGCTGCTAAAATTTGTGTCATGAGAATACATAATCTCAGCAAAGTGTAGCTTGACATTGTAATTGCCATTAATCATACAGAGGTCATGATACTTGAGAGATAAAGGGGAAACACGAGCTGTTTGATAGAAGCTTGGACCAGTAATATTGAGGGAAAATCTATTTGTTGCTGTGAAATTTTTATTATCAAAATCATCGATGTATACTCCTGTGCTGCTATAAGCCCATTTATCATCATCTCTAGGAAAAAAGAATGAGATACCATCAGGATTACTGTCATCTTCATATTTATTCCCCTCATATTCAATTTCTGGTCCTCCACAATTTATGAATAATGAATGATCTGCATACACAGTGACAACCTTCAAAAATCAAATCTATAAGAGAATCCAAATTATCAAATTCATCACATCATGATCTTGATTAAAATATGCATTATTCTGCTACACTCAAGAAAAGCATCATGATCTGTTTTTTTGGTTGATATATTTGTTTTTATTGAAAATAAATGCAATTAAAAGACATGCAAGAAAACATTGATGTACAAAGTTTAAAAGACTCACATTTAGGTTTTCCTCCACAAGGAAGGCCTCCTTTTAAGCAGGTATGTCTGTAAGATGAATAAAAGTTACAACAAATAAATGAAAATGGTGCGGAATAATTAAAAAGGATAGCCATCAGTATAATCTTACCTAGTGTTTGCTGAAGATGATAGGCTTGAGGCCAAGTTTCTGTATGTGACACCAAAAAATGGCTTGGAGTTTAATGCACATATAAATATATAATACCTTTAAGAAAAAGAAAAAAAAAAGTTGTTTTTGTTTTTTGGGAAAGGAGCTTACACATTACCGTCCTGACAACCCGGTGCATCTGTCTCCGAAAAATTGTTGTAAGATAGATCACTGGAAGAAAATGTATTGTTAAATTATACATGTAAAATTTTTTCCTAAATGTAAGAGCTAATTAAAAGGTTTATTTTGATTCTAAATATAAGTTTTCAATCCACTTTATCTTTCAAGTTTATAATTTTTTTTCTTAAATTATTCCTATTGATTGCATGTATTAAAGAAAACTTTTTCCAATAACGTAGTTTCTTTAGCAAATGAGTAAGGGATATACATTGGAAAAATCAACCTACATTTTCTTACAAATAATTCATTTAATTAATTTTCTTAATCTCTATAAAATAATTATTTAGCTTGTATATTTAGTACTGGATAAGAAAAGGAACAGGGAGATGGGGTACCTATTTAGAAGGGTTGGTCAGGCTCTTCTGTGATTTATTTAAACTTTAAAGGTGGGGAAGAAGTCTTCGCAGGTATTCGAATTAAATTATTTCATTAAAAAAAATCTGGTTTGAATTGGCATATAGACATCTTGAGTTATCGAGATAGTTTAATCAAAAGTTGTGTGCGTAGAAGATTATACAGATCAAAATCTTAAATTGTAGTAGCTTAATTTTTTATATACTGCATATAAAAACTTTCAAATTGTAAATCACGTTATACAAAATTGATTAATTACAAATGATGACATATTTAATGGTTAAAGAAGTTTTCTTATTATGATTTACGGCAATTAATTTCAAATAAAAATGGCATTGAACTATAGTCTTAAGAAAGAAAATTAAAATTCAAAAAACTTTATACTTACAAATAATGACTTTGGTCTCGCAGTATCCATCCAGGAATTTTTCCACTGAGAGAATTTTCAGTTAGAAACCTGCATGTATGATTGATAAATTAAAAAAGAGTAATTAAGAAATTAAGTTATAAATAATTAGTACGTAGAATGCTCCCTTACATGTACTTTAGATTGATCAAGTCACTCATATTGTAACATCCCATTTGAAAACGGCGGAATATTTTTTTTTTTTTAAACGTTTCCAAATATTTCAAGCAGAGTAATCAGAGTAGAGCATTGGAGCGAAAGAGTAACTCGATTCATAACAAACATCAACCACGTGTAACATTGTAATGATTACATTAATCCTAGAGTTTGAAAGTGAATAAGCGAAAGCGGTAAAGATAGATAAGTCTCGGCCGCACGTCTATCGATGCTTGCCTCGATCTTCGATCCGTATTCCTCCGGATCGATGCTATAGCCGAGATTCAATTCACCGCATTGAATCTCGTGTAACGTTAATCTCAAACCCAAACAATACAAAGTATACGGATAACGAGATATTCTAGACAATACAACAAAGTATATCACTACATAAGCATACAACGAGATGCATGATCATTATGCCGACAAAACATAAGCATTACGCGGTATGTAAAGCCCCACAATGTAAAACAACAATAACAGCTTGCACTATTCACCGGTGCCACGATACCACTCGTGTTCTCGCGCTAGAAAACATACATACGGCGTTATCATGACTATAACCCGTGTAAAACTGTCTGTATATTGGTCTACGAACATATTTATCACATATATGCATTTAAGAAGCACAAGATTAGTGTTACAGTACGCGTCCGTACCTTCGTTGACGACGTTAAGTACTTCTGGCGGAAAAACGTACTTTTTACAGAAAAACGTGAAATGTTCGACAGCGGCACGTCGGGCGGCGTAACGGCGAAGCAAATCGAGTTTCGATGCCCTATCGAGTAATATCACTTTCATTAGTGATTTGACATCATAACTCGGCATTTTAGGTAAAAATTACCATTTTGCCCTTCTACCCCTAATTTGGCGGAATTTCGCGAACTTCGTTACTTTGACCGTATTCCATTTCAAAATTATCCCCACTATGTTTTTACCTCGTCGGGCATCTTTCAATGCAATGAGGCATAAAAACAAGCATAGGAACAAATTATGAAACTTCCTAGATCAAAACAACAAGTTCTACTATAACTACCGAAAGAACTACGGAAACTAAAAACTAAGGACGGAAAGAACTTACTCGGAGCTAAGGCAAAACTTTTGCAGAGCTTCTCACTCTAAGTTTCGGCCAAGGTAGAGAGAAGAAAAGGTGTGAAGAATGAAGAAGGGAAGGGTGCTATTTATAGAAAAAGGGAGGACAAGGTGGGTATTAACAAAAAGTCTTCGTAAATGATTCGCCGTTGGATCTAGGGTTTTGTAAGATGCAATCTTGACCATTCAAGGTCTTGGCCGACCTCTTGGTCCCCCAAAAGTCAAAGATTGATTTTTCATCTTGCTTTATGGCCTCCTATCCGATAAAGCTACCCGACGGTGCCGTTTCGCGCGATTTATTTGAAACTCAAAAATGCAGGCATGTAACTTTGAAGATCTTTTCATCTTCTTTCATATTATCTATTTTGATCCTCTTTTTGATCATATCCAGGTATTCTCCGGTGCGTCGGAAGATATTCGGACAAACGCGTCCGGTCAACACGGAAATCGCTTCCGATAGAACCAACTTGGACAATAATTTTTGAATCGTAAAACGTCCAAGTGGTTGCCTAACTTAATCTCGTGTTTGAAAACACGCAATTGTTTCTATAGGTTCTCACTTTGCCTATCCGGCTCTACTCTATCTCGATCGCCTTTCCGTCTTATTAGGAATTAGGGTTTTCGGTTCACGGAATCGACACGGTAAATTCTTTCTTCGTGTAAAAATTCACTTGTTCTTAATTTGATCAGTCTCGAAAAGACTTTTACCTCCGGTTTACCTTTAGAATTTATTTCTAACTTTTCCCTCGGCCCGCCTATGTTCGACTCACCGCATTATATTATTATTTTATTCTAATTACCATTTTAATTATTTAAACAATTCTTTTTAATTAAAAATACTAAGAATTTCGGCCCCCTCTTTTAAAAATTCAGATTTATTTATTTTTCTATAATTTTTTCCATTTTTTAAAAATATAATATTTTTTACCAAAATTCTCGTTTTACCCCCGCCTTCGTTAGGGCTTAATCGGGCCTAATTTCTTCGTTTACGTGGATCAGGTTTCTTCATATATTTATCTTTACTAATTTACAGTATATTGTTATCTTTCAAACTTCTATCGATATTGTCATTTTATATCCTATGTAAAATATTAAAAATGTTTACCCCATCAGTTACTTTATGGTTACGAAATGCTTTTTAAACTTTTCTTCATGTTATTTCCTCCGAAATAATTTATTAAATTCTCATAATTAGGGATAACCCTTCCATATTTTTCTCATAATTTTTCATGATCTTTCAAGTATTTATCATAATATTTTTAGACTGTTTTTATCACCATTATATCATTTTTAGTCATTCGTTCATCGATTTTCCGTAACTTTTTCAACAATTTACTCTATAATTATAACAATTTTCTATAATGTTTTTATCTCATGAATTTACTTCATTAAAATATTCATTAATTTTCCTTTATCTCGAAATTCCAAATTTGCTAAAATCCGGTATTACATTTCTCTCCCCTTAAACAAAATTTCGCCCTCGAAATTTAATCTATACTCACTAGACTACGGGCCATAAACTCTGGGTACTTCTCCTTCATGTCACTCTCGGTTTCCCAAGTTGCCTCGTTTGATGACAAACCCTTCCAAACCACCTTCACTATCGGTATAGTTTTAGTCCTAAGCCGTTTCTCCTGGCGTTCGAGAATTTGCTCCGGTTCGACTACAAAGGTGTTATCATGCCGTACTTCAACATCATCGTACTTTATGACATGATCTCGATCCGGGTAGGTATTTCTTCGGTTGTGACACGTGAAAAACATCGTGGAGATTACTCGGGTTCGGGGTAACGCTAGTTGATACGCAATCGGTCCTCGCTCGGCTAACACTTCAATTGGTCCAACGTAACGTGGACTAAGCTTCTTTCTCTTCAAACTTCAATTGCCGACACCGGTTACTGGAGATAATTTCAGAAACACATGGTCTCCGACTTCAAACTTCAACGGTCTTCTCCTCTTATCTGCATAGCTCTTTTCCGTCTTGTGTGCGTAGGAGTCTCTTCTTGATCGAGCGATCGCTTGGAGGTCTCTTTTAGCATATCCGGTCCAAGCAAGCTTTCGACGCATCGTCTGGAAAAGCATAAAGGCGATTGGCACTTTCGCCCATACAAAGCCTCGAACGGGGCCATTTGTATGCTTGAATGATAACTATTGTTATACGCGAATTCGCTAGTGAGAGGTGTTCGTCCCAATTTCCTTTGAAATCGGGCACATGCTCGCAAAGATATCCTCCGGTGTCCGTATCGTCCTCTCCGATTGACCGTCGTTTGAGGGTGATAAGCCGAACCGAACTTCAGCTTGGTACCCATTCCTTCATGTAGTGCTTGCCAAAAGCGGGATTGGAATCGAGTATCCCGATCAGAGGTAATACTCTTAGGGACTCCGTGCAGTCTCACGATCTCTTTGATATAGATTGCAGCTAATCGTTCTGGAGAGTAGTGGATACTAATGGGTATGAAATGTGCCGACTTGGTTAATCGGTCGACGATCACCCAAATGGTATCGTGATGCCTGATCTTAGGTAGACCTACCACAAGATCCATGGTCACATTCTCCCATTTCCACTCCCATAGTTCTAGTCCTTGCGAGAAGACCGGGGGTCGCCGGTGCTCGATCTTTACTTTCCGGCAAGTTAGACACCCTGCCTACGTCTTCGAGTTACGTCTCTTTTCATTCCAGGCCACCAAACTTCGGCCTTCAAGTTCTGGTACATCTTGACCATTCCGGATGCGAGTGTACTTACTCTTATGAGCCTCATCCAAGATCTTCCGCTTCAGTTCATCAAGCGGCGGTATGTAAATGCGCCCCTTGTGTCGACCAATCCACTAGATGAAAGGTCGTGGTCTTGGGTTTCACCTTGAGAGATCTTCTCCCGCACGGAGATTGCCCAATCATCTTGTCTCTGAGCTTTATCAACTTCATCTCTCAGGTCGTACTCCCCTTGACTCACAAAAAGATTTGCAAGGTAGGCGTCACTTGGTGCGTTGAAATCCATGCAGATTCGGTTTGAAAGATTCAGGTCTCTGAAATCTTCAAGTAATTTCTGCTCTTGTATCATCATGTATGACACTTGCACCTTCTTCCCGCTTAGAGCATCTCGCAACGACGTTTGCTTTCCCGGGTGATACTTGATCTCCAGGTTGTAGTCTTTCAAAGAATTCCATCCAACGACGTTGCCTCATATTCAGTTCCCTTTGATCAAAGAGATACTTCGGGCTCTTGTGGTCGCAGATAGTTCTACGGTCGTACCGTACAGCATAATGCCTCCATATCTTCAAAGCGAACACGATGGCAAAGCAAGCTCCAAATCGTGTGTAGGATAGTTCGACTCGTGCGGCTTCACCGACGAGAGGCATAAGCCACCACTCGCCCAATTGCATTAGGACACAACCCAATCCTTGCCCACCGGCATCACCGTAGACAACATATGTCTCATCGGGATCCGGGATTATCAATACCGGGTCGTAGTCAACCTCCTCCTCGGTCTCGAAAGCTCTCCTCACGCTCATCTCCCATATGAAGGGTTGATTCTTCCTCGTAAGCTTTGTCAATGGTAGGGCAAGACGCGAGAAATCCCGTATAAATCTGCGGTAATATCCCGCTAGACCTAGGAAACTACGTATCTCCGTCACCGTTTCGGCCTCTTCCGTCCGTAACTGCTTCCACCTTGCCGGGTCAACAAAGCAACTCCGCCGCTAGATATCACATGGCCCGGAAATCTCACTTCCTAGGCAACCAAAATTCGCATTTGCTCAACTTTGCGTAGAGCCGCTTCTCTCTTAGTATGCTCAACACTAGGCGTAGATGTTCTTCATGCTCTTTTCGCTTTTGGAATAGACGAGTATATCGTCAATGAACACCACCACAAACTGGTCTAGGTGTTGTCGGAAGATACGGTTCATGTAATCCATGAATACCGCAGTGCATTTGTTAATCCGAAGGGCATCACAAGGAATTCATAATGCCCATATCCGGTTTCGAAAGCCGTTTTGGAAATATCATCGTCTTTGACTCAGAATCGATGATATCCCGAACGCAAATCAATCTTTGAAAAGACGGTGGAACCGGATAATCGATCCAAAAGATCATCAATCCGGGGAAGTGGATATTTGTTTTTGACAAGTCACTTTATTTAGTTCACGATAATCGATGCGAGTCGAAAACTTCCATCTTTCTTTTCACAAACAAGACCGGGCTCCCCTGGTGATACATCGGGTCGAATGAACCCCTTCTTCGAAGTTCTTCCAGTTTGTTTCTTCAACTCTTGCATTTCATTTGGAGCCATACGATACGGCGCCTTTGATATTGATCTGTGCTGTGCATCAATTCAATATTGAACTCCACCTCTCGGATAGGAGGTAACTCGGTGAGATCCTCCGGAAATACATCGGGAAAATCATTCACCACAGGGGATATCCTGGAGTGAAAGTTCGCTTCGCTTTAACCGAAAAGAATACCATGTAGGCATGGCATCCCCGTTTCACGCATCGATCAACTTCTCGTAGCGGAGAGAAAGCTCGTGCTCACATCAACCTTGTCTCCGGAAATGATATCTTCTTCTTGCCACAATCGATCATTGCACCGTTGGTTGTTAGCCAATTCGAGACCGAAAATGACGTCGATGCCGTGAAGAGGTAGACGGATGAGATCTATCTTTGAAACTCGCCCATCCACGTTAGCGGTACAGTTCATACACGCGTCGAAGCTAAAGACTTTACACCCAAAGGTGGTGTAGACACTACCGATCAAAAGGTAAACTACGTGCATGCATTCCTAAACGACTTGCACAATCATATGATATAAACGAATGATCGGCACCCGAATCATACAATGCTTGCAATTTATTCCCATTAAGATAGATGGTACCTTGGACCATTTTCGGAGACTGTCTCCGGCCTCGGTGTTTGTCAACGCAAAGATCCGCCGGCGCTCGAGGTCGTGCTCTGCGGCCTTCTCGTGGCAATCCCGCTAATGTGTCCGGCTTCCGGCACCGAAACAGACTTGTTTCCCATCACGCTTGGCTCTGGATGGTACTTCTTGCATTTTGGACACGTCGGGATCCCTACTGTTTGGGGTAATTCAATTGTCCGTTTGGTAGGGTCTCTTGTTTCCGCCTCTAAGTTATCCCTCCAAGGCGCCTTCCTTCTCGTGAGGAGCCTCGCGGTTAAACCCACTGCGGGTTGCATTGTTTCCTTCTTGGCCCCGGAATTTGCGCAGTTCTTTCAAATTGCGCTCAGTCAATCTGTAGGATTCCACAGCTTGGGCCATTCTCGGAAACTCCTGCGATACTAGCCTCGCCCTTATGTCATATTTCAGTCCGGCCACTAGTCGATTCGCCTTCCGGCTCTCATTTTTGTGGTCATTCGGATATGATGAATAACGAGACAGTTGGTGAAACGCGAAGTAATCGTCGAACGATTCTTCATTTCCCGTCGGATGTGAAGAAATTCTTCTTCCTTAATCACTGCGTACCGAGGTAGGAAAATATTGTTCGTTGAACTGTTCGGGAATGCCTCCCAAGTAACGGGGCCTTGAAGGGTTGTGGAAACACTCTTCCACCACCCGGGCATCGCCCTCTAGCTTGTAGATTGCACGGTGAGCCTTCCGGTTTCCCGGCACTCAATGACTTCGAATATCTTCTCCCACTCGAAGCCAATCCTCGGCCAATTCACTTTTTCCCCGAAACCGGGTGGTTTAAGCTTGCGTAACCGGTTGATTGACTTTCCGTGGTTCTTTCTCTTCTTCCTTGTCGTGGAGGTGACGGATCGATCGATTCATTTTCTTCATCGTTATGTTCATCGTTGTCCTCCTCTTCATTATCATCTTCTTCTTCGTCGTTGTCATTGTCACTTTCCTCATCACGTTCTTCCTCGTGTTGTCGTGCTTCCATTTTGTCTTTGGGCTTCTTCATCGTTGATGTTGCCTTGCCAAGAGTGCATCTATGAGAGCTCTCTGCTCTTCGAGAGTTCTTCTCAGTTCTTGCACTTCATTTTGGTCTGGCTGATTTGGTATATTTTGTTCGGGTATTTCGTCTGGTTGAGGTTGTCTGCCTCCGCGTCTACCACGACCTCGACCTCGGCCTCGGCCCCTTGGTACACCTAAGTATTCTCTCATAATGGCCATGTCTTATTCTTTTTCCTTTATTTATTTAACAAATATGTAAATATTAGAAATGACACAATGATTTTTATATTGAAATATATATATTCACATATATTCATTTCATAACATTTTACATATTAGTCGGTCTAGTCCTAGTACAAGTCATATATTACAACAAGTTACAACCCCTCTTTATTCAAACATATTTTATAATCTCCCGGGGTGCTTGGAGATACAAACTAAAATTTGGACTATACGCTCCGAACTTTACTCTATCCGTCGCCCGCTCCTCTTGGTGATCGAGAATTCGCTCTCCGGTTTGACCACAAAGATCTTGTCATGTCGTACTTTGATATATAGTGTTTCCGTGGCACCCATATACATGATCAACACTAGATATCAAAATGTCTCCATGGCGCCCATACACCATGGTAACACAAGATACCTTAAATGTTTCCATGGCGCCCATACACCATGACAACACAAGATACCTCCTACTTAATGACACGGTCGCGGTCCGGTTGTAGTAACCAAGAGATATGCATCGGAAACTAAAATTTTCGCGCGCTAGACAGAATAGTCGTCCAAAGACAAACCGACGATTATCGTAATTATCGAAACCGATATCAAATATGAATATGGACGATGGATTTATTGATTCCGGGGGTTAGAATGATGCACCGACGAGGGTGGTACACCGGTTGTAATGGTATACCCAGACCGGGTACACCGACTTAGGGCTATCTCGCACTCATTTTCAAAAATGTGCTCACAATTTAAAAGGCTTTTTGAACATAACTCCGTTATCCAAACAAGAATGGCGATAAGTGTCTATCATGGGGACCTCACCAACTCTATGGCGACTGATTGGCCACACCCACATAGACTAGCCTTAATTGTCCTACCATACTATCCGTAATAACATAGTCATATCAATGCCAGGACTACTGCTCTGATACCATAAATGTAACATCCCATTTGAAAACGGCGGAATATTTTTTTTTTAAACGTTTCCAAATATTTCAAGCAGAGTAATCAGAGTAGAGCATTGGAGCGAAAGAGTAACTGATTCATAACAAACATCAACCACGGTGTAACATTGTAATGATTACATTAATCCTAGAGTTTGAAAGTGAATAACGAAAGCGGTAAAGATAGATAAGTCTCGGCGCACGTCTACCGATGCTTGCCTCGATCTTCGATCCGTATTCCTCCGGATCCTCGATGCTATAGCGAGATTCAATTCACCGCATTGAATCTCGTGTAATGCTTAATCTCAAACCCAAACAATACAAGATACGATAAGATATTCTAGACAATACAACAAGATATCACTACATAAGCATACAAAGCAGATGCATGATCATTATGCCGACAAAACATAAGCATTACGCAAAGATGTAAAGCCCCACAATGTAAAACAACAATAACAAACTTTGCACTATTCACCAAAGTGCCACGATACCACTCGTGTTCTCGCGCTAGAAAAACATACGGCGTTATCATGACTATAACCCGTGTAAAACTGCTCGTATATTGGTCTACGAACATATCTATCACATATATGCATTTAAGAAGCACAAGATTAGTGTTACAAAGACGCGTCCGTACCTTCGTTGACGACGTTAGGTACTTCGCGGAAAAACGTACTTTTACTTTAAAAACGTGAAATGTTCGACAACGGCACGTCGGGCAGAATCTGGAAGCAAATCGAGTTTCGATGCCCTATCGAGTAATATCACTTTCATTAGTGATTTGACATCATAATCGGCATTTTAGGTAAAAATTACCATTTTGCCCTTCTACCCCTAATTTGGCGGAATTTCGCGTAACTTCGTTACTTTGACCGTATTCCATTTCAAAATTATCCCCACTATGTTTTTACCTCGTCGTGCATCTTTCAATGCAATGAGGCATAAAAACAAGCATAGGAACAAATTATGAAACTTCCTAGATCAAAACAACATTCTACTATAACTACCGAAAGAACTACGGAAACTAAAAACTAAGGACGAAGAACTTACTCGGAGCTAAGGCAAAACTTTTGCAGAGCTTCTCACTCTAAGTTTCGGCCAAGGTAGAGAGAAGAAAAGGTGTGAAGAATGAAGAAGGGAAGGGTGCTATTTATAGAAAAAGGGAGGACAAGGTGGGTATTAACAAAAGTCTTCGTAAATGATTCTCGCCGTTGGATCTAGGGTTTTGTAAGATGCAATCTTGACCATTCAAGGTCTTGGCCGACCTCTTGGTCCCCCAAAAGTCAAAGATTGATTTTTCATCTTACTTTATGGCCTCCGGTCCGATAAAGCTACCCGATCGGTGCCCGTTTCGCGCGATTTCGCTGAAACTCAAAAATCTGGGCATGTAACTTTGAAGATCTTTTCATCTTCTTTCATATTATCTATTTTGATCCTCTTTTGATCATATCCAGGTATTCTCCGGTGCGTCGGAAGATATTCGGACAAACGCGTCCTTTTTAAATCGCTTCCGATAGAACCAACTTCCGGACAATAACGCCGAATCGTAAAACGTCCGGTGGTTGCCTAACTTAATCCCGTGTTTGAAAACACGCAATTGTTTCTATAGGTTCTCACTTTGCCTATCCGGCTCTACTCTATCTCGATCGCCTTTCCGTCTTATTAGGAATTAGGGTTTTTTGGTTTTGGGATCGACGCCTGGTAAATTCTTTCTTCATGTAAAAATTCACTTGTTCTTAATTTGATCAGTCTGAAAAGACTTTTACCTCTGGTTTACCTGTAGAATTTATTTCTAACTTTTCCCTGGTCTATGTTATAAGCCGACTCACCGCATTATATTATTATTTTATTCTAATTACCATTTTAATTATTTAAACAATTCTTTTTAATTAAAAATACTAAGAATTTCGGCCCCCTCTTTTAAAAATTCAGATTTATTTATTTTTCTATAATTTTTTCCATTTTTTAAAAATATAATATTTTTTACCAAAATTCCCGCTTTACCGCCTTCGTTAGGGCTTAATCGCCTAATTTCTTCGTTTAGTGATCTTTTCAGATCAGGTTTCTTCATATATTTATCTTTACTAATTTACAGTATATTGTTATCTTTCAAACTTCTATACCGATATTGTCATTTTATATCCTATGTAAAATATTAAAAATGTTTACCCCATCAAAGTTACTTTATGGTTCAAATGCTTTTTAAACTTTTCTTCATGTTATTTCCTCTGAAATAATTTATTAAATTCTCATAATTAGGGATAACACTTCCATATTTTTCTCATAATTTTTCATGATCTTTCAAGTATTTATCATAATATTTTTAGACTGTTTTTATCACCATTATATCATTTTTAGTCATTCGTTTCATCGATTTTCCCGTAACTTTTTCAACAATTTACTCTATAATTATAACAATTTTCTATAATAGTTTTATCTCATGAATTTACTTCATTAAAATATTCATTAATTTTCCTTTATCTCGTAAATTCCAGATTTGCTAAAATCCCAAGATTACACATATTTTTGGGATTTCACCGATCAACTTGTTGAAGCTCAAATCTCTGCAATTAAACATGTGACACAAATATTGCATCGTAAAACTAACTGAATTTGAATAAAGAGAAAATAATAGTACTGGCTTGTAATATATAATCAATAATATACGTAATAATCTCTAAATTAGGAATTAGATTCTCAAATAAAGTTAAATTGAGGATATTTTTAAGAGTATTCTAGATTGACATTATATATATGAGTATGAAGCAACTTACAGAAAACGTAAGTTTTCCATTTTACCAATATAATTTGGAATGGAATCTTCGATGGAGCAATTTCTCAAAATCCTGAGAATAAAACAGAGCATGAAAATTATAAACTTCATTGAAAATAGATCATTTAATTTGTAACAGATTTTCAGCTCATTGTTAGATTCTCAACTTACAAGTATTGCAATGATGTCAACTTTTCCAAATTAGGAAATCTCATTGTCGCTGGTCCATGCAAATCAGATATGGCCCTGAATTAGATATAACAACAACAAAAAATCATCAATAATGGGAAAAAGTATTACGTTGAAATTAAAATTCATAGCCATTGATTAATTTGCAAACGAATTATAAAGGAATGAACAAGTACACACAAATAATTCAATTTTGTTAATTGAGATATAGCTGTAGGAATGGGGCCTTCCATAGATGTTCCTCTTAAATACCTGCCCAGAAAAGTATTAAGCAAATTAATAGTAAACAAAATAAAGGAAATATATCAAAAAGGAAAAAAGCCTAGTCAATGTAACCTTTTTACATGTGTTTGGATTAATTTAATTATTAGAATTAAAATTGTTTCATTTAATTTATTTATTTACTTAGTCTAACATATATCTGATCAGTTCAATTTTATTTCTTATTTTCACTCCATATCAATCACTCCCACCCTAATACTGTTTTTTCCCACTACCATTGAGCATTAAACTAGTTACTAACAGATGATTACATTATGTACTACACAACATCCCATCCTTTTCTAGGTTACATATGGCATATATAGAAGATTTTTTTTTTTCGTCTTAAATATAAGTCCACAAAAAGGTTATTAATAATTTTTTTCTAATTTTATCCTTATTTAATTCTCGTTATTAATAACTCGTTTACTAACCGTTTACATATGATTTAATTGTTATGCCTTGATATGTAAGAATTAATTGGAATAAAATTATAATAAGGATCAAAATGATATATTAAACTCACATGCTATCAAGTTCGGTCCAATTCCCAATAAAATTGGGTAATTTCCCTGTTATGTCGCACCCATCTAATGCACTGCAAAAATGTTAGGGGAGATATTTTATAATTTAAAAAATATCAACACATCACACTGGAGGAATGACTAATATATTATACTACTCACATATATTCTAGTTTCTTCATATTGCCAAAACTTTCAGGTATTGTCTTTGAGAAGTTATTTCCAGAAAGAATCCTGAAAATTTTGAATTATATTCTTACAAATAGAAAACACATCCAAAAGCAATATGTAAATTTGTCTATAACTAATAAGATAAAGGAAAATCATAAATACATAAAACATTCTTACAAGTATCCGTAATTCCTTCAATTTTCCAAGAGTAGAAAGAAGAGTTCCATTTAGCTTGATTATCTCTCAATCTTCTGCAAAAAAAAAAGTACCAAAACTATAAATCCATTTCTCAATACAACAACTACTTTTAGAAACTATAAGTGTAATGATTTACACTCACAACTCCTCCAAAGTTGTGATTTCACCCATTTCCTTTGGAATTGGACCAGAGATTGTGTTACCCGAAAGGTCTCTGAAACATAATTTTAAGAGATGAATAATACATATGGTAATTTTAAGAGATGAATAATACATATGGTCAAATAGTTCTAGCTTGTAAAGATTGATGCATGCAAATTAACATAGAAAATGAAAACAACCATATTCATTCACAACTTTTTCATCACTTACAATGCAACAAGAGGGAGTCTAGCAAAGCTCGTTGGGATTGATCCATATAAATAATTGTCGACAAATCACCGTGATGTCGATCACAAATCCCACATTCCAAACAGCATAAATATATATACTCATCTACTATTATATATTATGACATAGATTAATAATAGAACAAAATAATTTCATTACTTACCGTTGTTGCAGATTGAGAGATTTTAGAATTTTAAAAAATATCAACACAACATCACACTGTTGAAAGGAATTACTAATATATTATACTATTCACATATTATTTAGCTTCTTCATATTGCCAAAACTTTCGGGTATTGTCCCAAAGACGTTATTTCTAGAAAGAACCCTGAAAGTTTTGAATTATATTCTTTCAAATAGAAAACACATCCAAAAACAATATGAAAACTTGTCTATAACAAGACTACAACTAATAAGATGATAGAAAATCATTTACATATAAAATATTCTTACAAGATGCGTAATTCCTTCAATTTTCCAAGACTAGAAGGAAGAGTTCCGTTTAGCATATTCTCTCTCAATCTTCTGCAAAAAAAGTACCAAAACTATAAAACCATTTCTCAATGCAACAACTACTTTTAGAAACTATAAGTGTAATGATTTAAACTCACAACTCCTCCAAAGTTGTAATTTCACCCATTTCCTTTGGAATTGGACCGGAAGATTGTGTTACCCGAAAGGTCTCGAAACATAATTTTAAGAGATGAATAATACATATGGTAATTTTAAGAGATGAATAATACATATGGTCAAATAGTTCTAGCTTGTAAAGATTGATGCATGCAAATTAACATAGAATATGAAAACAACCATATTCATTCACAAATTTTTCATCACTTCCAATGCAACAAGAGGGAGACAAGAAAAGCTCCTTGGGATTGAACCACTTAGATAATTGTAAGACAAATCACTGTCACGTATAAAAGTTACATTTCAGATCACAAATCCCACATTCCAAACAGGCATATACATATATACTCATCTACTATTATATATTATGACATAGATTAATAATAGAACAAAATAATTTCATAATTACAAAGTTGTTGCAGATGGAGAGATTTTAGAATTTAAAAAATATCAACACAACATCACACTGCTGAAAGGAATGACTAATGTATTATACTATTCACATATTATTTAGTTTCTTCATATTGCCAAAATTTTCGGGTATTGTCCCGAAACCTTATTTCCGAAAGAACCCCGAAATTTTGAATTATATTCTTACAAATAGAAAACACATCCAAAAACAATATGAAAACTTGTCTATAACAAGACTATAACTAATAAGACAAAATAAAATCATTTATACATAAAATATTCTTACGGTTGGCGTAATTCCTTCAATTTTCCAAGACTAGAAGGAAGAGTTCTTTCTAGCAGATTATCTCTCAATAATCTGCAAGAAAAGTACCAAAACTATAAAACCATTTCTCAATACAACAACTACTTTTAGAAACTAAAGTGTAATGATTTACACTCACAACTCCTCCAAAATTGTAATTTCACCCATTTCCTTTGGAATTGGACCGTAGATTTTGTTATCCGAAAGGTCTCGAAACATAATTTTAAGAGATGAATAATACATATGGTCAAATAGTTCAAGCTTGTAAATATGCATGCATGCAAATTAACATAGAATTTGAAAACAACCATATTCGTTCACAACTTTTTCATCACTTACAATGCAACAAGAGGGAGTCTAGCAAAGCTCGTTGGGATTGATCCATATAGATAATTGTCAAACAAATCACTGTGATGTATAAAAGTTACATTTCAGATCACAAATCCTGGCCACATTCCAAACAGGCATATACATATATATACTGATCTACTATTATATATTATGACATAGATTAATAATAGAACAAAATAATTTCATTACTTACAGTTGTTGCAGATGGAGAGATTTTAGAATTTTTTTAAAAAATATCAACACAACATCTCACTGCTGAAAGGAATGACTAATGTGTTATACTATTCACATATTATTTAGTTTCTTCATATTGCCAAAATTTTCGGGTATTGTCCCAAAGACGTTATTTCCAGAAAGAACCCTGAAAGTTTTGAATTATATTCTTACAAATAGAAAACACATTCAAAAACAATATGAAAATTTGTCTATAACAAGACTATAACTAATAAGATGATAGAAAATCATTTAGATATAAAATATTCTTACAGTATGCGTAAGTCCTTCAATTTTCCAAGACTAGAAGGAAGAGTTCCGTTTAGCATATTCTCTCTCAATAATCTGCAAAAAAAAGTACCAAAAATATAAAACCATTTCTCAACACAACAACTACTTTTAGAAACTAAAGTGTAACGATTTACACTCACATCTCCTCCAACGTTGTAGTTTCACCCATTTCCTTTGGAATTGGACCAGAGATTGAGTTACTCGAAAGGTTTCTGAAACATAATTTTAAGAGATGAATAATACATATGGTCAAATAGTTTAAGCTTGTAAAGATGCTTGCATGCAAATTAACATAGAATATGAAAACAACCATATTCATTCACAAGTTTTTCATCACTTACAATGCAACAAGATGGAGAAAAGCAAAGCTCCTCGGGATTGATCCATTTAGATAATAATTGTTAGACAAATCACTGCGATGTATAAAAGTTACATTTCAGATCACAAATCCCACATTCCAAACAGGCATATATATATACACACACACACACACATACTCATCTACTATTGTATATTATTACATAGATTAATAATAATAGAACAAAATAATTTCATTACTTACAATTGTTGTAGATGGAGAGATTTTAGAATTTTAAAAGATATCAAAAAAAACATCACACTGAAAGGAATGACTAATATATTATACTACTCACATATTATTTAGTTTCTTCATGTTGCCAAAACTTTCGGGTATTGTTCCGAGACCCTATTTCCGAAAAGAGACTGAAAATTTTGAATTATATTCTTACAAATAGAAAACACATCCAAAAACAATATGAAAACTTGTCTATAACTAATAAGATAAAAGAAAATCATTTATACATAAAATATTCTTACAGTAACCGTAATTCCTTCAATTTTCCAAGACTAGAAGGAAGAGTTCCGTATAGCATATTATCGCTCAATCTTCTGCAAAAAAAAAGTACCAAAACTATAAAACCATTTCTCAATGCAACAACTACTTTTAGAAACTATAAGTGTAATGATTTAAACTCACAACTCCTCCAAAGTTGTAATTTCACCGATTTCCTCAGGAATTGGACCAGAGATTTTGTTATCCGAAAGGTCTCTGTAACATAATTTTAAGAGATGAATAATACATATGGTCAAATAGTTCAAGCTTGTAAAGATGCTTGCTTCAAATTAACATAGAATATGAAAACAACCATATTCATTCACAACTTTTTCATCACTTACAATGCAGCAAGAGGGAGTCTAGCAAAGCTCCTTAGGATTGATCCATATAGAGAATTGTTAGACCAATCACCGTGGTGTATAAAAGTTACATTTCAGATCACAAATCCCACATTCCAAACAGGCATATACATATATATATATATATATATACTCATATACTATTATATATTCTTACATAGATTAATAATAGAACAAAATAATTTCATTACTTACAGTTGTTGCAGATGGCTTAGGTTTCCAAATTCCCCCGGTAAAAATCCAGATAGACTGAGACCTATCATAAAGCTGTCATGAAAGGAAAACATATCATTAATTAGTAAACAATTTACATAAAAAGAGCTAAATTTTAAATTAAATTATGTTATAATTAGCACAAATATTTGCTTGAATATTAATTTTGTTTCGATGCGGCAAAACCTTACTATGAATATTATGGAAATAGATCCCAATAGTTTAAAAAATAATAAAGAATAAACTTTTCTATTTTATTTGACCTAAACCCAACTTAATCCATGTTAGAGCATGATTTGGACCAAAATTTAAAGGAGTTACGTTGTACTTACATTTGTGTAACATGACAAACTGTTCCATTTGAGAAAATGCAATTGCATGTTACATTCTTTTTGATGTCCTCATTAATGAATGCATTATTGAAGCCTCCATCATCAATACAAGAACGTGGGGTCACGTTCCAATTCAATTTCTCCATCTTCGATGATATTGCTTTTAAAACTCTCACTGTATCAAACAAAAATTAGTTTTTTCTTTTTAAAAAAAACGAACTATTCACCATAAAGTAAGAACATCAATATCTGTAATTTATGTTCATGGACATTTGTAAACCTTATTTATAAAGCAATGTTAAATTACTTCACGTGGCCCAGTTTGTTTAACTTTCAGCTACATAAATATTGACATTATTAATATTGAAGAACTTGAAATTAAATTTAAAAACTTAATTCGTAGAAAATATCTAAATTGTTTTTTATACTCATCTCGACGAAGAAATGTCTTCTTATATATCCAGAAGTGCATCAGTATTGCCCAAATATGAGAGATCAGTACTCCTTCCGGTCCTAATTATAGGATAACATTTGAGAGTTGGTTTTGGTCCTAATTATAAGACAACATTCTAATTTTTATCAATTTCTTCCTAAAATACCTCTATTGATACTTTCTCAATAATAATTAAATATAATAAGAGTAAATACCATTTTGGGTCCCGGAAAAAAACACGGACCCCATTTTGGTCCCTAGCAAATTTCCAAAAAAAAACCATATTTTGTCCATAAAAAAGTTTCATTTTAGTCCCTAATGGGGTCCATGTTTTTTTAGGGACCCAAAAAGGTATTTATTCATATAATAATAATTTAATAATACACCTATATATTCTATAAATTCTATAAAGTAAGTAATGCTTACAACTTATTAATGTATCATACACCTTAATTCTTAATTCTACTGTTTTCTTAATATAATTTTGAGCAAAATTGAAGTGCAAGGATCAAGTTACTGTTAAAAAAATATTATGAGTATATTATTGGAAAAATAGGCAAATAAATACAATTATAGAATAATATATGAAAAAAAATGAAAACATACCCCCAACCCCCAAGGATTAATCATTTAATAGACTTAGTTATCTTTGAAATAGATTTGGGAATCAACGTCAATAGTCAACAAAATTGTTTTTTATTTTTTGGTGAATAATCAACAAACTATTAAATCCTTAGACGCCCGTCCCGCAGTAACAGCTAGATCGGAGTACGTGGGATTAATGTGTAATCAGCAAAATAATTTCATAATCCCTCGTATATGAAATCAACAAGGTAATTGAAATGTAAAATTTATATAAGGGCATTTTAGAAAAATGTGTAAAATTAACTACTTTAATTTCTATCCTTAATCCCTCCAAAGTTGGTTAAATATGTCATATAATTGTGACCGGATGGATGGAGTATTAATTAAAATTTAGCTTTTATATTCTCTTTCTTCTATAATGATCTATATTTCAAAATATATAAAAATATAACAAATAATTAATATAAATTTCAAGAATTTATTTGGTTTATTTTATTTTAAAAGGAATTATTGATAAATGACTGTTAAAATTTTTTATAAAATATAAATAAGACTGCACAGAATACAATATATTCTACAAATCAAAATGAATCGGTGTTATATATGGAAGAAAGAGAGAACGAGTTTGAAATTTAAGTATATTTGTTATATTTATTTCTGTTTCATGAGTATGAAGATTAATATCATTTAGAAATTATAAAAATAATATAAATTAAGCTGATTAAATATATATTAATACATAATAAGTAATTGATAAAAAAAATTTCTATCATATTCTATGCATGTAAAAAGATGATGCTTTATTCATATAATAGCTAACAAGTTAGCTAAAAAAATCATTTTAGATATAATTTATCTATATATAATATAAAATTTTAAAAGTCACATATATAAAAAAATGTTATTATTGATTACTTAGTTCTTTGAATGGAATATATTTTTCGTTAAATAACTTAACTGTGTAAACGACAAGAAGTTTTTAATATGTTTTTAAAATTAAAGGACTATATGAACTGAATATTAGCATAAAATTAAAGGACTAGAATCCAGTAACAGTGAATCAATAAAACTATAAGGTTAAATAAGAAACCTTCATCGTCTGGAATGACTTGAGCATTGGATTTATAGTCCATGAAAGCATTCAAAGCGAAGCATCCAAATATGAAGAGGTAGAAAAGTTTAGAGCTTGAAATCCCAAACTCCATTTATGTTGTTTGCAGTTGGCAGAAAATGACTTTGAGAAGCAAAGTGAATGAAGGAGAAGGAGAAGGAGAATGAGCCGATAACATAATCCAAGACAAAAGAAGAATGCGTCATTTATAAACTGATTGAATCAATCACTGTTTCTTGGTTCAATGATTAAATCAAGGTCAAATTTGTTATTCTTACTAAAAGTAAGATATTGTTAATTTTATATTTGAAAATAATATAATTATAAATATGTACATACAAGAGATGGTTATCAAAAAACTTCTTAAATATTTTGAAATATAAATATGAAATATTTGTTCACATACCAGGAAAAATATTATGGAAATTAACAACAACAACAAAATTAACAGATTATAACAAATTTCACTAACTTCTTATAAATATGAAAAATAAATTAAAATTTAACATGTTTAGAAGAGAAAAAAATATAGATAAATACTTTTTTTGACCTGAATATGGTATATGTATGTGTGTGGTGTCAACAAAAATAAAAATTACTCATATGGCGTTATTTATAAGCCACTTTCAATGTATTTCTCCACAATCAAGAAAAACATTAAATAATATTATTTATATATTTATATATATTTATAATTTTATATATCTTAAAATTTAATAAAAATTTTATTTTACCTCTATTTATTAATATATATTATGCCCTATGAGCACAAAATCTACAAATATTAAATTGAATGTAAAATTGAACATTCATATGAAAAATAAAATAATAAAAAAATCATCTTATTTTCTCATAAATATGATCATTTAATTGGTTAAAAACCAGTCTTTAGAGATTAGGAGAAAAGGAGTATTTCGCTGAGCTTAAAATTATGGAAAAATTCCTCTCAGTTTCTAAGGGACAAAAAAAATACCAAAAAAGTCTCACAGGAATGTAAAATGTTAGAAAAGTCTTATTAACAATTTCTTGAATAGGGGATTAACAACTCTATCATACATAATATTTTTAGTTAATTTTTCAAAAAAAAATATTTGGTTGATTGACAAGTCAATTTCTCTCTGATAAAGGTAAAACCAGATGAGGACTCTATTACCTTAAAAAATTACGGGAAAGAAAAAGAAAAACAGAAGAAGATGGAGTCAAATTAGGTATGGATAAAAAATCTGGTGGCTAGGTAACTCAATTTAGTCTGGTGAAAAAAAAAAAAATTGGCTCGAAGCCATACTGGACCATAGTCACCATACTAGACCAAAGTAAACTGATCTTCTCGGACCAAACTTCAAACTAAGGTCTCAAACCTCTTGATCTAGTGATCGGATTATTATTTTTATTTTTATTAATCCTCTACAGTGTAGCTAGCATAGTAGCACCAGATGCTTTGTCCCATCACTTTACGACGTCAGACTACTACTACAGTATAAAGCTTAGGAATTGTACCATCACTTTTTCTTTTCTGTACAAATAATGCCAGGCTTTTCTCTATACAAAAGTAAAGTTTACAAAGTGTCCCATTACTTTTTCTTTTCTCCTCTCTTTGTCCTGTCCAGTCGCGTGCTAGCTAGATTCACGAAGTGTCGAGCTGAGAGCCTGTGTACGGAGCTGAGTGCCTGGGTACAGACTAATACGCTTTCTCCTCTCTTTTTCTTTTCTTTTCTCTGTACAAACGTATAATTTTGGATATAAAGAGACTTGCGGAGTTGAGAGCGAGCTTGGGTACAGAGAAAGAGCAAGATTCATGGAGTGCTGATGATGATGGAGTGCTGATGATGATGGAGTGAGACAAGAAGAGCGAAGCCGACGCCGGCACCAACAACATGAGCACCGGTGATACTTGGCTTTCTTCTCTTTTCTTCAAAGAAAGGAAAATAAAAAAAATAAAATAAAAATAATAAGCCATCTTGGACCAGTGTCTGGTCCAGGAAACCTACGGGACCAGGTCTGGTTCAACCCGAACTCGGTCTAGTCCAATCCAAAAATTTGGGTTGGTGCTGGATTGGAGCAGATTGGACCTTGAACTATCTTGTAGAACCTGAAGTACTATTCAAATCAGAGCTGTGAGGCCAAACCGGTCTGGTCTGATCCGATCTATGATCAACTCTCAACAGGATTTAGCTCATCTCCTTTTCTTTTTCTGTCCGATTTCATCCTTTACCCCTTTCATAATCATTGGATCAAAATCTAATAGTCAACATTTAATACTATTAATATTTCTTTTCCTCTTATAAAAGGAGTAGATGAATAGAATATTAAACGTGGATCATTAGATATTGATCAAATGGTTATAAAAGAGGTAAAAAATGGAAGCGAACATGAAAAGAAAAGAAAATGAGATAAACCAAAATCCCATATCAACAATGATATGGATCCATGAGTTGGTTGTAAAAAGAAAAGAAAAAACAATGATATGAATGGAAAAAGATAGTGTCAGATTTAATAAATCAAAAGGTTATTGTGTAAAGGGGTTTAGATTCTTAATAATGATTAGTGTCAAAATGAATTTAAAATTTGTAATATTTTAAATAATATTTTATTTTTTTTAAAATGATAATTTTAAATTTTTTAGTTATATTTTCATTTTCTTCAAAATAAAAAAGTTTAAAAAATAATTTTTTAAAAAAATGAAACAACGTGAAATATGTAGCTGTCCAATTTTAATTTAAATGATCCCACATTCATGGTAAGCAGCAGGTCTCCTCAATCATGAGTCAGGCCACTTACGGCTTTCTGTCATCTTTGTTTCCTTTAATTTACTTTTCCAAATGCTTTTTCTTCTTTGTCTAGTTGGTGAAAGAATAAAAAAGGCAACCAAAAAAAAATGTGAAAAATAATACAATAGTAATTCTAGTGGATTTAAATTAAATAAACTATTATATAACATTTTAGGCTAAATTATACAAAACTTCCTTAAACTTTATGCCATATGTAAATATTAAATCACCTTTGAAACTTTGCCAGACCTTTCTGAACTACAAATAACTCCAAGTTTGAGGGGGCCTACATGTGTATGAAAATAAAGTTTAGGGGGCACAAAAGTAATAGAAGAGGTTTATTGTAAAGCTTCAAAAGTCAATACTATTTACATAAACATTATAATAATTTAGTTTGTCAGTGTCATTTTATGTTCTTTTTAAATAAAGATTGAATGTCATCTCCTCAAGAAATATATTCAAGTCACTTTGATAAGTTTTTTTTTTTTCAAATAATATTCCTTTTATGAAGGGCAACAAATATTGTTCCTTTTACAATTTATTAATAGCAGACTTGAAATATAAGTCATTTTAATCTACCTCACCACAACTAAGGAAGAATAATTAACCCACTAAATCTATTTTAAATTAAAGAAATTTTTAACTTTATCCATTTCAACAAGGTTTTGAGCGGATGAAAATTTGAGAAGCTACATTTAAACATTAATTATTAAGGAAAGAATGGTAAATAAATACTAGTTTTCTCCTCCGGTCCTAATTATGCTAACACTTTTATAGTGTAAATTGTATTACAAAAAGTGTTCATATAATTAACCTGAAAGTTAGTATCAATTATTCTAAAAGTAACTTATAGATAAATTTTTTTTCTTAGAAGATGACTTATATTTGAATAAAGGTTTTTTTTTTAGCATTTGCTTTCTTTAATATCAATAGAAGATAATGATTTTTAATTGGCGTTTTAAATTTTTGGGCCATAAAATGTCATTATTGTCCTTATCGAATCCTAAAATATCAATTTTGGCAGTCAATCAGTAAAAAAAAAATAGTAATCAGCTTTATGAGCAGAATCCGGCAGGCAGCAGAAATCCTACGGTTATGCTTTTCGTGGCGTCCCTATTTTCCACGTCACTCCTTTTCCTTACTTTTCAACTTTGAAACTTTTTGGCAGAGATCATAGATTAGGCATGGTTTATGAAATCGGACCGGATCGGCCGGGAAACCGGTCCGGTTCAGGCTGAAACCGGACTGACCCGGTGTAACCCGGACGGGTTACAGGGTCAACCCGGTTCCAGTATTTTATTTTATTTTATTTTTTAAAAAAGGCAATCTGATTTGATCATTTGAAACAACATATGTGGGATTTATGAAGGTTTGCTTTGCTTTTGCGATTATGAGGTTTTGGTGTGTGAATATCTGTGTTTTCTTGAATCTGTGTTAATGGAGGGAAATGTAGGTTGAAAATACTCTAATCTGAATATCTTGTCTCAAATGTAGGTTGTAAAGAAAATTGTTAAGAATATCCGAATACGTCACAACTATGAAGTATATGGTTATTTTGCTACTGATCTAAAGTATTGAAATGATATATAGTATGTGAAATTTAGGTTGGTGTGATGAGAAATTAATTATTTTCCAATTTTTTATACCTCACCGGTCTAGCCGGTTGACTTCTATTGACTCTGACTCGACTCACTAACCCTTAACCCAAGTCCAAGAGGTTCGATCACCGGTCCGGTTTGAGAACCTTGGAATTAGGATAATAAAAGAGTTACTCTCTTTAATCCTAATTATAAGATTTAATTTATCTTTTTAGAAAGATTAAATAAGCTAATTAAATTACTTTAAAGTATTTTATTTTTCAAAATAATTAGTTTGATTCATAAACTAATACATAATCTAAGGATGTATAACATATGAAATTATTAAGTAACTTATTTAGTTTCCTTAATATCTCCCAAAAAAGTTAACTTATAATTAGGACCAGAGGTAGTATCTATAAATTGTAGATATTTTTTTAAAAATTATATTTAAAAGTCTAACTTGCATATTTACATTATCTATAAAATTAAGCTCTCTACATGAATTTTTTTTATCTGAGTCATATAAATAATTTTTCCTTTGAAAATGGCCTTGTTGGACTCACAAGTTGTATATATGGTAATAGATACTTTTTCTAGTCCTAATTATAAGGCACAAAATAATAATTCTCACAAACTAATAAAAATAATTAAAGTCATTAAATTAACCTAAAATTTAAATAATTTCAAATATTACTCCTACTAATTACACTAAACTTTAATATCATATTAATTATTACTCTCACTCACTACTCTCATTAGTTATGGACATACATTACAAAAATATATAAGGTGGTTAATTTATATATATAGTGAGTGAATCAAATCTTTTGTTGCTTTATCTTTTCCCAGTGTCATATCTATTATCTCTTTTCAGTCAACTTAGGCCACCCAATCCCTCCTTCTTCTGCTTCATTTAATATTAACCATTTCTTTTTCTTCTCATAGTAGGATTGAGCATGGAGGAGAAGATTTAAAGTCATAAGAATTTAACTTCAATCTATATATTTAAATGAATATTAATGCATGGAAGGGAAAAAATATTCAATCAAAGTGATTGCATATAAAAATTTAATTATTACCAATGGTTAGTCACACATGCAAATAATTAATAACCTTATTGAAACAAACAAAAATGGAAACATTTATTTACTAAATAAGTTAAAATGAGACTTTTTTATGGACTAAAAAGAGCTTTTTGGAAATTTGCGAGGGATCAAAATATTCACCAATCGACCCTTATTCGTCCTTTTCATAGACTAAAAGGCATTTCTTTATGTAAGGACCAAAATGGGGTCCGTGTTTTTTTCCAGGAGACCCAAAAGGGTATTTACTCAAAAAAATACTTTAGGGATTAAAGAAGTGGGGTTAAAATTTTTAAATTAATTATTCTTTCTATTTTATATTACATCTTATCTTTGTTAAAATTTTATAACTCAACTTCTTCATTTTTTTTTCAAAGTCCAACTCTAAAATATTTTTTCCACCCTCTTCTCCAAATGCCGTACCAAACAGCCCCTTAAGTTAAGCTCATTATTTAGCTTCAACAGGATAGCAATTTCCAAGAAACTTAAAGAAAAAGTCTACAATATTTTGTTGTTCCATAACAGATCTGTTCACATTACATTTATTCCATCCATCTGGGGGTCTAACACATTTATTGGTTATGTGAACAGTGATGAAGTTGTTTACCACTAAAGTTTCTCATTTAGGCTTGAAACACACAATTTTTGTATATCTTAAGAAGTACTTGAAAAGGCTCATTTAGGTTAATATAGTCTGTCTGATGATAAAAAAAGGTTAATATAGTACAAGTTTATAACAAATTATAACAACAACAAAAACACTAACAGATTATAACAAATTTCACTAAATTCTTATAAATATTATCGAGAACAAGTTTATTTTTTTAAAAAAAATAAAAATTTAACATGTTTAGGAGAGAGAAAAAATATAGAAAAATATTTTTTTGACCTGAATATAGATAAATAATTTAAAGTATATGTATGTGTGTGTTGTCAACAAAAATAAAAATTACTCATATGGGGTTATTTATAAGCCACTTACAATATATTTCTCCTCAATCAAGAAGAACTCTAAATAACATTAATTTAACCTTAAAATTTAAGAAGTTTTTTTTTTTACTCCTATTTATTAATATACATTATGCCCTGTGAGCACAAAATCTAAAAATATTAAATTAAGGGTAAAATTGTACATTTATATGAAAAATAAAATAAAATAAAATATCTTATTTTCTTATAAATATGATCATTTAATTGGTTAAAAACCAATCTTTAAAGATTAGGAGAAAAGGAGTATTGCGCTGAGTTTAAAATTATGGGAAAATTCCTATCAGGTTTAATAGACCAAAAAAAAAAACAAAAAAGCTAAAAAAGTCCCACATGAATGTAAAATGTCAGAAAAATCTCATTAACAATTCATTCAGTAGATGATTAACAACTTTATCTTGGAATTAACAACTCTTTAGGATTTTTGTGACATCAGAATTTGTATGGGATGTTTTTGATATTTTTTTGATCCCTTAAAACCTGAAAGAAATTTTCCCTAAAACTATTAGAGCACTTGTCAAGACAATCATATCAGGCGACCATCCCATGCAAAAATTGTAAATATGTTTGGTATACAATGGTTGAATATTCTTAATTCAATGTGTAATTATAATTGTAAAAAATTACAATACTCTAATAATAATAATAATAAAAAACTCAACTCTACAGCGCCACCGCGTCTTAAATTTAATTATATTTATAACTAATGTGATTTTTTTTAACAAATCTTACTATTTACAAGGTTTATATATATATTATCATCCGGTATCGGGTTCATGGTTGTTTGTGGCTGTCTCTCCGAATACAAGTGTTTCATATGGTATTCGAATTCGAGATCCAGAAGGATCTAGCGGGCCTCACACCGCTAAATCAACTCTATGTTGGTTAGTGTTTACACGTTATTTAACACTTGTTCTCAATTCATACTTTGCAGGAGATTTACATTAACTACAATTAATCATACTTATTTTTTTTTGAAAAAATTAATTGGCTGATTGACAAGTCATTTTCTCTGTGATAAAGGTGAAACCAGATGAGGACTCTATAAACATAAAAAATCATGGGAAAGAAAAAAAAAAGATGAAGATGGAGTCGATTTAGGGGTGAACAAAAACTCTGGTGGTTTAGGTAACCTGATCCAGTATGGTGAAGAAAAATTGGCTCGAAGCCATACTGGACCAGACTAGACCAAACCAGACTAATCTTCTCGGACCACACTTCGGACCAAGGTCTCAAACCCCTTGGTCTAGTAACCCGAATATTATTTTTATTTTTGTTAATCCTCTACAGTGTAGCTGTCCCATCACTTTACACTGTCGAACTACTACTACAGTGTAAAGCTTAGGGACCAAGCTTTCCTCTGATTAATTTAATATTAAGTTAAGATGCAGATTTTCCAACAAACTATTACCCGCTGAACATCTGGCACAAAAAACAATTGACGGTACCAAAATTACCAATAAACAATTAAAAAGTGAAAAAAGTACCAAATAACTATTAAAAATAAACAATTATCACAATTACATTAAAAATGAGGTACTGGCGTAGGACGGTGGCGGTGACGCCGGAAAAAAGAGCGATTAAGCCTTCTTGTTGGATAAGGCAAACACTAACAGAGATGGGACCTATGCGAGCAGGCACTGTGGCAGTGGCGGCTGCTGCTTATGGCATCGAAGGGATGGAACCAGGGTGCAAGGCGTGTGCCG
Organism: Acacia melanoxylon; assembly: GCA_019022615.1. Lineage (NCBI taxonomy): Eukaryota > Viridiplantae > Streptophyta > Magnoliopsida > Fabales > Fabaceae > Acacia > Acacia melanoxylon. The sequence continues at coordinate 8,782,390 of JAFJYJ010000012.1, forward strand.
GTCGAAAGCTGTGGACTGCTGGATTTGGTTGCGATGTGTGATTCTCGCCTTGAAGCTGCATACAGACCTTGATGAGTTCAAGAGGGTAAGTGGAACACCCAGCAACAATGGAAGCTTTGGAGACGCCGACGTCGCCGACACTGTGACAATCAATGGAAAACGGAGACACCAAGACAGTGGCGGGGTAATAGCTCATTGGCCAATTTGCATCTTAATTGTGTTTTTTTTTCACTTTTTAATTTTTGATTGGTAATTTTGGTACACTCAATTGTTTTTTGTGTCAGATGCTCATCGGGTAATAGTTCATTGGCAAATCTACACTTTAATCCTTTAATATTTGTTGCCCTCCTTTTCCTCCATACGGTGCCGTTTTTGTGCCAAAATGGCACTGTTCAATTTTCTTTTTAAATAGCATTAACCATTATGAAGTAATTTTTTTAGCACGAGTCAGTACTACGAAGTATTTTTTAGCAACATTCAGTATCCCAAAATATTTTTTTAGTACCAATTAGTATCTTGAAATATTTTTTCAGTACCATTCAGTATCCTGAAATATATTTTTAGTACTAGTTAATACCCTAAAATAATTTTTGAAGATCATGAAGTATTTTTCAGTACTAGCCAGTATCCTGAAGTATATTTTTAGTACCAGTCAGTATCTTGAAATATCTTTTTAGTATCAGTCAGTGTCTTGAATTATTTTTTTAGCACCAGTCAGTACCATGAAGTATTTTCTTGTCTTGAAGAAAAAGAAAATACTTTATAGTATTGACTGGTGCTAGAAAAATACTTCAAAACACAGATTGATACTAAAAAAATACTTTAAGATACTTACCGGGTACTAATAAGACTTCATGATATCGCTAAGTACTAAAAAAACACTTCATGATAAAGATCCGAAACATTTTAGGATCTTTAAAAAATACTTAGTCTTGATCGATCGATGCTTAAAAAAAATACTTAAGTATGATAAATGATACCTAAGTAATTTTTCAAATAATACTTTGTTTTTAAAAAAATGATACTTATATATATTTTTTATTTATATTTTCATTTTCTTCAAAATAATTTTTTTTTAATATATATATATATATATATATATATATATATATATATATATATATATATATATATATAAAGAAGTAACGTGAAATATGGTCTCACCAATCATGACTCATGAGTCAAGACATGTATGGCGTTTTGTCATCTTTGTTTCCTTTAATTTATGCTTTTCCAAATGCTTTATCTTCTTTGTCAGGTCGGTGAAAGAATAAAAAAGGAAAAAAAGTATGAAAAATAATACAATGATGACTTTAGTGGACTTCAATTAAAATAACTATATATTATATAACATTTTAGACTAAATTATACAAAACTTCCTTAAACTTTATGCCATATGTAAATATTAAATAACCTCCTTAACCTTTGAAACTTTGCCAAAACTCCCTGAACCGATAAGCCCAAACTATTATTCCTCCGGTTCTAATTATAGGAATACTTTTATAGTATAAATTGCACTACAAAAATGTTTTTATAATTAGGACCGGAGGTAGTAGTATTTTTCATTATTCATCCACAAATAACTCCAAGTTTGAGGGGCCTAAATGTCAATAAAAATAAAGTTTCGGGGGCACAAAAGTAATAGCAGAGGTTTATTGTAAAGCTTCAAAAGTCAAGGTTATTTACATATACATTATAATATTTAGTTTGTCAGTGTCATTTTATCTACTCAAAACAAAAGGGGTCCTTTATTAAATAAAGATTGAATGTCATCTCCTCAAAAGAGATCCAACAAGACAGCTTACCTAAAACGTGGTGGTGGATAATTAAAGATACAAAAATAATCATTCATGTGTGTGTGGCAATCTTAGCTAAATAATACTAACATCCTCCAAATATGCATAGTTAATCAAAACCTGTCGATCTCTATGTACAAGCACAACTAATCTAGTATCACTTGCAATGTCTCTAAAAGCACAATCATCTACACATCCTCTAGTAACCAAATCAATAGCTTCTATATACTCCTTCTAGTTCTAATTATATGACATATTTACCAGATTTTGAAGAAATTAAGGATAGCAGTTAAATTAGTTAATTTTATTTATTTTCTTAAAACACCCTTAATTAAATTATTAGATTCGTCTGGGATGAAACCGCGTTGCCCAGAGAAACGATGTGACACGCTTCATCGTGTCTATACGGAAAGACAAGACATGTAATGTTTGTTAGGGAAAATTACATGCAGGTCCCAAGGAAAAGAAATAATTACAAAAAAGTTCCTTGAAATCACCAAATTACACAGGAGTCCCAAGAGACTTTTTTGATATTATCCGTATTAATAACAAAAAAAAAGCATAGATTTAAACCTGGAAATGCTATATTTACAACAAAAATTAAAATCTGGCCATTTACAACAGAAAAAAATCATATTTACAACAGAAAAAACTATATTTACAACAACAATTAAACACTTGGATTTTGAACGTAAAAATGTCATTTATAACAGAAAAATGCTATATTTACAACAGGAAATACTATATTTACAACAAAAATTAAAATTTGACCACTTACAACAAAAAAACCATATTTACAACAACATTTAAACACCTGAATTTTGAACGTAGAAATGTCATTTACAAAGAAAAAAGACTATTTACAACGGAAATGCTATATTTACAACAAAACTTAAAATATGGCCATTTACAACAACAAAAAAGCTATATTTACAACAACATTAAAAACCTGGATTTTTTTCCCATACAAATAATTACAAATGTAATTTGGTGATTTCAATGAATTTTTTTGTAATTATTTTTGTTCCTTGGGACCTACACGTAATTTTCCCAAGTTTGCTGCCCCTGCTATTCAACAGTAACACTATAATTTAATTATTGTTTGTTCAAGAATACCACGAAAAAAAGCTCACATTAAAAAAAAAATCATTACATTCCATTCTAACTTCCAAACGAACCAATAAATTAAGAGATTAAAAACTTAGAATAATATAAAATAGATGTCAAATTAGGGGGCAAAAGGAAAAAGATAAAATATATAGGTGAATTATTAAATTAATATTGAGAAAGTATCAATAAGAGTATTTTAGAAAAAATTGAATAAAAATTAGAACTTTGTCCTAAAATTGACTAAGATCAACTCTCAAATGTTATTTTATAATTAAGACTGGAGTAGTTACTATACAACAGTATGTTCTTATAGCCTTTAGACCCATAGAGATTTTTTTGGTCAAAAGACCCATAGAGATTAAGCCCATGTAAAACCCCAAAAAACACTGCAATAATTGAAAAAACTGATGTTAGCTTACATGTTGTAAAGCTTGAAAATAATCTTATTGATTAAATAGAGAGAGGGAGTTGATGGTTGTGTATTCATTAGAGATATTTTGGACTTTTCACATTTAAAATATATTGCACAAAAGTCCCATGGAAACTCATTATAAATTTGATATTCCAAGGGACATTTTTGTTGTATTTTCTCTTGTTTGAGACTTAAGTACAATTTTTCCAAAATTTCTGAATTAGATTTTATTAAAAAAAATAAATAAAGAAATGGGGTTTAATTTTTTTTTTAATTAATTATTATTGCTCTTTTATCTTACATTTTATCTTTGTTAAAATTTTATAACTCAACTTCATTTTTTCTTTAAAATCCAACTCTAAAATATTTTTTCTACCCTCCTCTACAAATATCGTACCAAACAGCCCCTTAAGTTAAGCTCATTATTTAGCTTCAAGTGGATAGCAATTTCCAAGAAACTTCAAGAAAAACTCCACATTATTTTGTTGTTCCATAACAGATCTGTTCACATTGTATTTAATCCATGCATCTGGGGGTCTGACACATTCATTGGTTCTATGAACAGTGATGAAGTTGTTTACCACTAAAGTTTCTTAGGCTTGAAACACACAATTTTTTGTACATCTTAAGAACTACTTGAAAAGGCTCATTTAGGCTAATATGGTCTGTCTGAGACACACACAAGTTCCTCCAGTTCCAAAGCTTCTAAAAATCTGAATAATTGAAGAGCAATTGTGAAAAGAGAAAGAAAGGTGAGGGAAAAAAATGAAAAAATAGTTAAAAACAATGATGAGTTTAACGGATTTTAATTAAAATATAAAATAATATAAAAATAAATATTTGACATCAAGAAATTCAAAAAAGTTGGCAGTTTTAAAATTTAAGACATAATGTCAAAATTTTAGAGGAAAAATTCCATGTGCAAGTACCTGTACTTTTCTTTAATTTTTAATTTTGTACTTGTGCGTTTCACTCTTGTACTTACATGCTTTAATTTTACTCTTTTTTTTGGGGGGAGGGGGGGGGGATATAATAATTGTACTGTCTTTGTAACCTTAACTTATGTAAAAGAGGTTGAGGACTGTTTGGATTTGCAGATGTTGGGAGATGAAGTTGAGAGTTATTCGGAGTAGCTTCAGACTCAAAAAAAATTAGTACTAATTCTAGTGATGTTTTTGGATCATCTATCATAATTTGTTGATCATATAAGACATAACCTAATGTCTTTTTGTGGCACCGAAACTGAATCAAAAGCAGAAACATCCAAATGACCTTTATTGATAGAACGTCCGTAGAGTCCATTACTTTCCTTAGCTCTGCCAATTTCTCTCCCCAAGACTATATCCTGAAAAACACAGCAAAAACTTATTGAATAAGATTAGGCAATTGAGTTTAGAGAGACTAAGCACTTCATTGACAACGATTTACAAGGTATTTCTACTACATATAAGACATTCTCTATAACAATATGTTATGAAATAGTGATATTGCCAGATCCCTTGACCGTAGGATATGCATTATTAGCAACTTGTACCTGAGAATGGTGAGAATGAGAAGAAAAAGTGGAGAACAATTCTCTGCAGCCTGAGATATGATCTGTTGCCCCAAAATCAACCACCCATATATTCTTAGATTTTGTAAAAGGACTTAGAGCTGTAATAAATGTCACACCTACGTATGCTAAGGTAACTGAGGGAGTAATATTTTCATCCTCACTTTGGTTATCAAAAGAGTGTTTATCCATAATCTTACCTAGCATAGGGAGTTCTTCAAGATTTAGGGAAGGACCATCACTCATGAAATTACATGTTATTAGGCCTCTACTTTTTGATCCTCTGTGTGATGCCAGTGTATCTCTGTGCTGGTTGTCGACAACCATGGAAGTCGGTGGATGGTGAGTTAGCGCTTCTTTGAAAGATATTAGTGGTTAATGCTCTGATGTCATGAGCAAATTAAACGTTGAAAATCTAATCTTATTGAATACCAATAATGTGTACATATAGATGAGGTCTAGCTAACCTTAGATATTTTCTCTCTATAATATGGAGATATCAAACAAAAAAGGAATTTCACATTTCAAAATAATAATCCCTAGAATCATGCTAACTAACCAGATCCTAATTAAAGATAATTAATTATTAATTATCATTAATTAGGCCCATTTATTCTAAGCCCAATTTTAACAATTAGCAATTTAATTAAGAGGAAAAAACACACATGTACCAAATTTAAAATTGAATGAAAGCATACTGCAAAAATAATTTTCCTAATTTTATACTACAAACTAGTTAAATTTAAAAAGCTGCCGCCTTAGATTAATGAAATTTCACTACTAAGTAGTGATAAGTGGAATCACATGGTCTTTCAACTTGTGTTTAGTTATAATTATTCCACATTTAGTGTTATCAAACTTGCCAAACTTTTGGTATTCATATATAATTTTATTTTTTGTTAGGAAAAAAAATTAAAAAATATTTATTCACAAAATTATTAAAACAAGAAAAAAATCTGACATTTTAAATACTAATTACTTAATGATTATTATTTTAAAAGTGAGATAATCAAATAAATAATATATTGAAGATATACCTCTGCAAACTCATAAGAGTACCATCAGCGAAAGAGGAGCTCCTAGGCATCTTGAATGGCTTACATTTATGCTAGAGTCGAGGATTCAGAGATGTGGTTATCTTCTCAGATTGTATGGATGCTATTAACTCGTTACTTCAGGGAGGTGATCACAATCACACCCCTTTTTTGATGTAATTGATGAAGCCAAATGTTTTTTGCATAGAGATGGGCATGTAGAGATTCATCATAGCCATAAGGCGGACCTCAGCTCATCTTATTACCTTGCTAAACTTTCTTAGAGTCCAATTTCTCTCTCGCCCATCCCTTCCCATCATCGATCGGATCATTGTCGAAATCTTGATCTTGAAATGTTTTCCAAAAAACCGCGGATTAACAGTAACAGAGTATCTGCTTCCAACTTTCTCAGTGTTATGGATAATTTTTGTATCTCTGATCAACCCCCACCTGTTATATGATTAGGTGGAGGATGAGGAGCGTAGTTAGGTGATGTAGATTGTTGTATATAGATATAGTTATGGAATGAATTCAGTTTATAATAAAAAAAAAAAAAAAACAAAGATATGAAGGGAAGTAAGGCACCCCAACAGCTTTTCAAGACCTTGCAGGTTCAGAACATAGCTCTACACTGGGAATATGTGGCAATAGTATGGTTCGATGAAGTTTATGTTGGCTACTTGGCTCCAAATATATATATGTATGTTTCATAGCCTCTAATATGTTTTATAAATATTGATGATATTTTTTATGGGTATCTAAGATTTTTACCCAAAAGGGGAAAAAAAAAAAAAAAAAGAGAGCCACTCCTAAATCTAGAGATCCTGCTTGGTTGAGTATCAAACTTTAATTAAAAGCATTCACTTAATTCAGATTACCTACTTAAAAATCAGCAAACAGAGCACGCTTTCACCTCCATGGCCCATTAAAAAAAAGAAAAAGAAGGAATCACAGAGACATGAAATATTTCAGCAGACATGGAATCATTCTCTCTTGATTTGTATTACAAAATCAATGCTTGGCTGGTCAGAAAAGCAATCTTCAAAAGGATTTGCAAGGCCTGATTACACTTGCAACCAATCACAGACGAATCCCTATAACTTGAAGGCTGTAATTCATGTCATCACATGTTCTGTATATATCTTAATTCTTCAGATAGAATTGTGCGGGAGGGGAAAAAGGTATATCTTTTTTGTTTATATGCCCAGAAAGCATTATCAGAAGGTTTGACTCAGTTTCAGAACCTCCTTCAGCAACCGATTGACTGAACTGTTGACTTTATCAGGAACAACCAGCTGAGGATGCACTATAGACAAGGCATAAGAGCAAATGACCTTCATTGCCACAGCCAAATCCAAATTATTGTTATCAGTCTGCCAAACACTTTGATTCACAAACTTGCAAGAATCTCTCAGCACGCATGTACTGCAAACCTGATGGAGAACAACATTGTAAATTTTGAAGATAAGCAATTACAGATTTATAGAGTATTTTTTCCCAACAACAGGAAAAAAAAAAAATTAGATTAAAAGGAAGCAGAAAGTATGTAAGTAAGATGTGCCTTACAGTGTTCTCTGGAATCTTAAAATAGTATCGCAGTCTTTTAGAAGGAAAGACTTGAGATTTACTGTCAGACGGGCAGCCGAACATCGCCACCTGTTTCAAGTCACTTCCTGAAAGCCATCTGTAAAATCCAATTTTGTTTTAGCACATATAAATATGGACACAAAATGCAAATTAAGTAACTTGCCAGTTCACATAGGAAATGACAACTTGGGGCAAGGGTACATATGCAACTAAACTTGCTTATGTTCACAGTAAGAATTTGTTTTGCACATATTAAATAATCACGTCGATAGAACACAATGGCATATCACAGGTGGTACCCATAAATGTGCCAGTCTCTTAGGATGCAACACAAGTTTAATCCTTTATGCTTTTTTATTGCCAAGAACCTGCATGCAAAATTTTCTATTTTTCACGACTCTTCACTACAATGACTAGGTTCTTAGGTTGTGAGTATCAGCTTAGGACTTTAGGCCAAAGATGAAATTGAAAACTACAAAGTCCTATTAGACATCACTATGGCAGCTTCCTCTGGCAATGAATGAATTTACCTAAGCTGATAATTAGAACAGGATGAAATAACTTTTCTAAGTTCGCTGGTTGAATAATTAGAACAACACTCATAAATTGTCTAAAAAGTCACTAGCAGAAATCCAGACTTACAAATCTCAAAGAATTACATTTGCGATATCTACATTCATCTTATTATTCCGAGGCAAGTTCAGTTTCGTGGATCTTTATCAGATGCCAGAGGTGGCAAAAGTATCAAAAAGAAACTTTAGAAGTTAAAAAAGAAACAGATGAAAAAGAAAAGCCATGAACCAAAGAAACTAAAATGGATAGATGTAGCAAAAAAATGTTCCAACTAGATATCAAATAAAATGCACATCTAGAACAAACATACTCAAATTATCTTTCTTTAAAGGACAAAGAAAAGATGAGGGAACCCTGAAATAGCCATATTTCTGGCATGAAACATGTTTTGATGAATCAAATAGTAGGCCAAGTATATGCAAATCGGAAAAGCGGCCCACCGGGAATAGTTTGAGCTACACATTATAGGGTCTAGGTTAACTAAAAACTCAAGCTTCCAAAGTCCAAAAGATCATCCCTAATCCCTAAGGTGTAAATAATTGAAAATCAGCATCCACATTCAACTAACTGAGTAAGCTCCAAGTATCACAACATAGAAAAGATCAATGCTAAGAAATAAAGGAAGACAAAAACTGCAATTTTTTAATGTTCATATTCTTCTGTATGCATCTTCTCCATGAATCAAACAAATGTAAGCATGTTGTCTTACTTGGAGATTTCTTGCTTGTCTTTGCCGAACTTCTGCACTGCAGACAATGTATAATACCGGGCATAATTAATATCATCAAACCAGCTCAGATCAAAATTTTTACCCTTCACAAAGTTGGCATCTCTAAAATACCCTTCTTTGTATAAATAAGAAAGGAATGTTTCCATGTCCAACGAAAGCTTCTTTAAACCAACTGGCTCCCTCTGTTTCACTTCTTTATGCTTTTCAACAGGAGCAATTCCAGGACTCAATCTCCTTGGATTAGCTTCGTTCGATTTCTCCCCTTGACTAAACAAATCATACAATCTCTTCGGCTCAGGTTTCTTCCTTTGCCCCCCCTCAACTACCACCTCCTTCTCCTCCTCTTCTTCTATGATTTTTGCTTTCCATTTCCCGGGTTTCTTCGACTTCTTCTTTTTGTCTTCTATGAATCGAACTTCATTTTTCTCCTGCTCTGTCTTCTCCGACAAAGTCACGGCTTCACCTTGATCCGGTTTTCCTTGGAGCTCCTCCTTAATGACCTCCTCCTCCTCTTCTATGAATTTTACTTTCCATTTCCCGGATTTCTTCGATTTCTTCTTCGGCTTCTTCTTTTTGTCTTCTATGCATCGAACTTCATTTTTCTCCTGCTCCGTTTTCTCCGACAAACTCCCGGCTTCACCTTGTTCCAGTGTTCCTTGGAGCTCCTCCTTAACGACCTCCTCCTCTTCTATGAAGTTTACTTTCCATTTCCCGGGTTTCTTCGATTTCTTCTTCAGCTTCTTCTTTTTGTCTTCTATGCATCGAACTTCATTTTTCTTATCCCCTGTTTTCTCCGATAAACCCACAGCTTCACCTTGTCTCGATTTTCCCTCGAGCTTCTCGTTTTTCTGATCACTTCTCCGTTCTAAACGTCCCAGGAAGAGAGAATGCAACGACTTTACGGCATGCGTTTGGTCTGATTCGGCGAGGGATTGAGAGGAAGAGGCGAAGGGTCTGTGATGAGAAGAAGGAGGGATTTTGTGGGAGTGAGGAGGGTTTGAATGGATAATGTGGTAGACGAAGGCCACATTTTGGGGTTCCAGGAGCGAATGCAAGCGACGATGGAGAAGGTTTCTTGCTAAAGCCATGGGGTTTAGCGGACTGAGCTGTGCGCATTTGAAGAATTAGGGTTTAAGGAGGGTACTGTATCAGACCAGAATGACTTGACTATGGGCCTGTAAACCATCTGATGGACTTATAAGTACATCAGATGAGATGGGATAATAAGTCTTAAAAAAATTTAAGTGTTTGGGTCAGCTATTTATTATTTGATGGACTTGATGCTTGAGGTTTTTTTTTTAAGCTACATCATGGAGCTTATTATCTCATCCACTTCTTCTCCATCAATTTCACATGTGGACCCCATTTAACAAATGACCGTCACATGTTTACGATGTACGTTTATTAATATGCATAATTTATATCATAGAGCTAATTTTTTTAATGGTAATTTTACTATTTTATTTAGCAAATTTATATTTATTTTTAATTTTTTATCATAAATTATCACATTTTATATAATACATATGTGTGTGTGAATTTGATTAAATGCCTTTTCAGATCATTTTTCATCTCATCTATCTTTTTAAAAGCTATGCCAAACAAATTCTCATCACAAACAAAAGCCACTTCTGCTACTGCTATCCTAAATACAAATCACATAAAAAAAAAGTCCATCGAAAAAAAATTCCATCGAGAAAAAGTTCATCAAAAACAAAAGTCACTTCTCCCACCACTATCCCAAACGAGCCTACGTAAGATGAAAAAATTACAACAACAAAAGTTCCCAAAAAATATTACAAAACAGCATATTAAATCAAAACAATATTATAAGACTAAAAGAAAAAAGTAAGAATTTTTTATAAAGCATCTTTATTTTACATTATTTAAAAATATGTTTTCACTTGTCACATGGACATTAGTATATTTTAAAATTAAATTATTTTGAAATCAAATAATTTTTTTTTCATATTTGTATGTGTTTTAAAATAAATTGATATATATATATATATATATATATATATATATATATATATATATATATATATATATATATATATATAATTATTATTATTATTTGTAAGAGTGACTAAGGATTGGCTCTAGTGAGAATATGATGATAAAGGTAACTGGATAGAACTTACTAGAGTGAGTGCAATATTGTTTTAACTTTTAAAAAGTGTTTTTACGATTTTTAAAGTAAATAAATGAGATGCATTTTTCATGGGAAAATCTTATGTAAAGAATGTTGAATTATCTAAATTCTAATTTAGGTCATCGAACTTAACAAATTATAAATCCGATTATGCATTATAATTATGAATTTAAAATTTAGGTCAAATTGTCTCCTCATCCCTTAGTTATTAAAAGGGCAAAATTAAAAACATAACTTTATTATTTGCTCTATCAATACAACAAAGCATCGCTTGTGCTCTGACTTCTTTACAAACATTAATTTTATGTGCAAGTGGTGATGACTGAAATATATAAAATCAAATTATGAAAGCTGGGTTTGTTGTTGTTATCTCAATAAAAACAATTATGCACAATATTTTTTATACAATATTTGGTTCTATATAATAATGTATTAAAATAAATTAAAATATATTGTGACAGTAGCTTTGCATATCCACATTGGAGATTTATTACCTTCTTTCGATATTTATATTTTTATTCAAAATTTTATGGCTCAAGTTTAAATTTTGAATCATGTATATAATTCTGAATATATGTTCCATGATTATTTTTTATAAAAAAGGAAAAATCCTATATAAAGATATTCATGGAACATTATAGTATACAAGAATTCACCTCTTTCAATTATATATACTCCTGTTATAAATATATTAATTATGTGGATGTCCATTGATCCCATATTATGTACCGGCATATTATATTATAAACATGTGAGACCCGCGGATACAAATTTTCTTCTTCTTCACATGAAGGTAGGTGAAGAAATTTTTGTCTGGAGCAAATTACCTCTTATGACCCAGAGATAGAAATTACACTTAAGGACCCATTTTTTTTTTCTATAAATAGAGGTCTTCTGTAACTATTGAATATACACTGGAATAAGAATTCCTTCTCTCATTCTCTCCTGAATCTCTACCTTCTCTTGTTCTTACTTTATATTTCTTCACTTTTATAACATGTTATCAAGACGAAAGTCTTTCTAACGAAAGACGATTTTTTTAACGATATCGTTTACTTTTATGTTCATTTCATCTATCTAGGATAATCGAAGCCATTATATTGAATTAAAATTATATTTTTACCGATTATTTTAAACATCGGTTTTATGGCTAAGATTTGAGATTATTTACTATTCATTACTATTCATTTTTAATCATTTTTATTAGTATCATCTTTTAATGATTTCTTTATATGTTCATTATATTGATCTGTGATGATCTTAACAACATGGAATTAAAAACATATATTTTTACCGAATGTTTTAAACATCGGGTTCCATGTATAAGATTATTTATTTGAATAGTATTTTACTATTCATCCTTGATTTAATTATTTTCATATTGTTTATTGTTATTGTTACTAATTTTAACATAACATTTACTTTTATGTTACTAACATATTTATGATTTGATAATTTACTTTTATGTTACTAACATATTTATGATTCAAGTTATTTACTTTTATGTTACTAACATATTTATGATTCAACAATTTACTTTTATGTTACTAACATAACTTTTACTTTTATGTTATTAACATTTACTTTTATTTATATCTTATAATTGTTATTAATTTCGACACCTACTTGGGGTTAAACCTCTAAGGAAGTCATGATTTAATATTCGTATTTACTTTTGTTCTTGCTAACATATTTATGATCTGAGTATTTAATTATATTGTTTTTAATATTTATGATCGGTATTTGATTATACAAGTATTTATGCATTTACTTTATTGCTATATTAATTCTAATTATTATTATTATTATTTTTAGTCATGACCAACAATGATCTTACCAAACTTGAGTTTAGTGCTCTTGACATCACCTAGGGAGAAATTATCTATCATGGATTACGGATCTTGAAATCCATCTTGATCGATGGACCTTGGAAATACAATTTTACTTGAAAACGATCATCACGAAAAGATAAGGCGAGAGCAATGATTTTCCTTCGCCACCATATTCATGAAGGATTAAAAACTGAGTATTTAACGGTAAAAGATCCATTTGAATTATGGACAAATTTAAAAGATAGGTATGATCATCAAAAAACGGTGATTTTACCTAGAGCTCGTTATGATTGGATACATCTCAGGCTACAAGATTTCAAAACTGTAAGTGAGTATAATTCAACAGTTTTCAAAATTAGCTCTCAGATGAAATTATGTGGTGAGAAAATGACTGATAATGACTTATTAGAAAAAACTTTTTCTACTTTTCATGCATCAAACATGCTATTGCAAACGCAATACGAGAAAAAGGTTTTCAAAAATATTCAATTAATCTCATGCTTGTTGGTAGCCGAGCAAAATAACGAGTTATTATTGAAGAATCATGAAAATCGTCCAATGGATCTGCTCCATTCCCTGAAGTGAATGTGAGTGTATATAATAATGGTCGCGACGTGGCGTGGACGTGGGCGTGGACGAGGCGTGGCCGTGGTAGAGGTCGCGGTAATTACCGTTATCATAGTGGTAGAAATACTTATTATAATCCTTATACCCACCGAGAAAAAAGATAAATAATGAAGGACGAGAAGAATGACGGGGTGATCCTTCAAAGGTTCTTTGAGAATCAATTTTATCGCCCTTCAAAGGTTGTTGAGAACCATTGTTAGGTGTGGTATGAAGGGACATTAGTGAACTTGTCGTACACACGAGCATCTAGTAAAATTGTATCAAGCCTCCATGAAAAAGAGTGTGAATAATGTTGAATATAATGAAAATCATGATGAGGCACAGAAGAATGATGATGCCAATGAGCCTAATGGAAGTGATGTTATGGCACACTTAGAGGTGGCAGAGTTTTACTGAAAATGTTTGGTTGAATGTATAATAAGAATAATGTTTTTAATATGTGGTTTATGTTTTATATATTATGAGATTATTATTAAAATATGTTTTAATACATTTCTTTTCTATTTGATGAAGATTATGGAAATTACAAATATTGAACACAAGAATGAAGATATGTGTCTCATTGATAGTGCTACAACACATACAATTCTTAAAGATAAGAAATATTTTTCACATCTAACAATAAGTAGTGCAAGCATCAATACTATAGTGGGTAATACAAAACTGATTGAAGGCTCCGGAAGAGCGATTATAATATTATCCAAAGGTACAAAATTTGTTATTAATGATGCTTTATATTCTTCAAAGTCTCACAGAAATTTATTAAGTTTTAAGGATATTCGCAGGAATGGATATCATATTGAGACTATAAATGAGAAGAATAAGGAATATCTACAAATTATTTTTGTTAGATTTGGTGAAAAAGGTGTTCTAGAAAAATCACCAACGTTATCTTCTGGTTTGTACTATACAAATATCAGTACAATTGAAACAAATGTTATGGTAAAACAGAAGAATATTGATATATATATGTTTAATGTTTGGCATGACCGGTTAGGCCATCCCGGGTAATCTATGATGCGAAAAATAATTGAGAATTCATGTGGACATACCTTGAAGTGTAAAGAAATTCCACAATCTCATGATTTCTCATGTGTGGCATGTTCAAAAGGAAAATTAATTATTCGCCCCTCAACAATTAAAGTAGAAAGTGAGTCTCTCACATTTCTAGAACGGATCTGAGGAGATATTTGTGGGCCGATAAACCCACCATGCGGACCATTTAGGTATTTTATGGTTTTAATTGATGCATCAACTAAATGGTCGCATGTTTGTTTATTATCTTCTCGTAATTTGGCATTTGCGAGGTTGCTTGCTCTATTGATTAGATTAAGAGCACATTACCCTGATTATCCCATCAAGAAAATATGTCTTGATAATGCTGGTGAATTTACTTCACAAGCTTTTAATGAATATTGTATGTCCCTTGGAATTGATGTTGAACATCCTGTAGCACATGTTCATACGCAAAACGGACTTGCGAGAATCATTGGGTAAACGATTGCAATTTATTGCAAGACCTTTACTTATGAGATCTAATCACTTAATTTACGCTTGGGGCCATGCCATTTTTGCAAAGCAATGTTAATTCGTATCGTGCCAACAAGTTATCTAAAAGTTTCCCCTTTACAAGTGATTTTTGGTCAAGAACCTAATATTTCCCATATAAAGATTTTTGGGTGTGCAGTATATGTGCCAATATCACCACCACAACGGATCAAAATGGGTCCTCAAAGAAGGATGAGAATATATGTTGGGTATGAATCTCCTTCAATTATAAAATATTTAGAACCCTCAACAGGAGATTTATTTATGGCACGATTTGCCGATTGTCATTTTAATGAATCGGTTTTCCCAACATTGGGGGAGAAAGTAAGCGGTTGGGAAAAGATAGAGAAAGTAAGCGGTTGGGAAAAGATATTATTTGGAATGAATTATCATTGGCTCATTTTGATCCTCGTACAAAACAATGTGAACTAGAAGTTCGGAAGATAATTCATTTACAAAATTTAGCTAATCGAATGCCAGAAGCATTTACTGACCCAAAAAATATGACAAAGTCACATGTCCCAGCTGTTAATGCTCCTATTCGAATTAATGTCCCTGAAGGACAAGGTCAATCTATTATGAACAAATGCGAAACACGCTTAAAGCGTGGAAGGCCTATCGGTTCAAAAGATAAAAATCCTCGGAAAAGAAAAGGAGCTAAGAATATAGATGGTCAAATTGAGGATAATCAAGGAAAATTTATAGCTCCGGAAGAGCTACCTCATGAAGAGGTATTATCTATAGAAGAGAATAATGAAGTCTCGAAGAGACTCGGTACACGAAACATGTGAAAATAATGAGATCTCAATAAATTATGTTATGAATGGAATCCGATGGGATCGAAATGACGTCAACGTTGATGATGTATTTGCTTATTATATAGCAAATGATGTAATGAATAATAATGAGGATTATGAGCCAACATCTATTAGGGAATGTCAACAAAGAAAGGATTGGCCCCTATGGAAAGATGTCATTAATGCAGAATTGAATTCATTGGCAAAACGAAAAGTATTTGGACCTGTAGTCCAAACACCTAAAGATGTAAAGCAGTTGGATACAAATGGGTATTTGTACGAAAGAGAAATGAAAAAGGTACAATTGTTAGATATAAAGCACGTCTTGTAGTCCAAGGCTTCACACAAAGACGACATTGATTTTGAAGAAACTTATTCACCAAAGTAGTGGATGCAACTACTTTTCGTTATTTAATCGATCGCGGTAAATGAAGGTCTTGATCTGCATTTAATGGATGTTGTGACTGCCTATTTTTATGGATCACTTGATAGTGATATCTATATGAAAGTCCCTGAAGGACTTAAGATGCCAGTAGCATCTAATTCAAATTCTCAAGAACAATATTCAATAAAGTTAAATAAGTCTCTATATGGCCTGAAACAATCAGGGCGCATGTGGTATAATTGTCTTGAAATATTTATTGAAAGAAGGGTATAGAAATGACCCGATATGCCCATGTATCTTTATGAAAAGATCAGGAAGAGAATTTTCTATAATTCTTGTTTATGTTGATGATATCAACATTATTGGAACTCTGAAGAGCTTCAAAAAGCAATTAATTGCTTGAAAAGAGAATTTGAAATGAAAGATTTGGGAAGAACAAAATTTTGTCTTGGATTACAAATTGAGTATTTAAAGAATGAGATCTTTGTATATCAAGAAACTTATACAAAGAAGGTCCTAGAGCGATTTTATATGGATAAGTCACATCCATTATGTACTCCAATGATTGTAAGGTCTTTGAAAGTGGATAAAGATCCATTTCGACCTAGAATAATTAATGAAGAAGGTGAAGAAGATCTACTTGGTCCGAAGTACCATATCTCGGTGCTATTGGAGCATTAATGTATCTTGCTAATCATACACGTCCTGATATATCATTTGCTATAAACTTATTAGCAAGATACAGTTCTTTACCTACTCAAAGGCATTGGAATGGAGTAAAACAAATTTTACGCTACCTCAGAGGCACTATGGATATGGGGTTATATTACTCAAATGTATCCAAGTATGAACTGATTGGTTATCTTGATCTTTGGATTTTTGTCGATCCACATGATGGTAATTCACAAACGAGACTATCTATTTACATGTGGAGGTACAGCTATATCATGGCGATCTATGAAACAGACTATATCAGCCACATCATCTAATCATGCAGAAATTTTAGCAATGCATGAAACAAGTCGAGAATGTGTATGGTTGAGGTCGGTAATACATCATATACAAACAACTTGTGATTTATCTTCAGGAAAAATGGTTCCAATAGTCTTGTATGAAGATAATACTGCATGTATTGCTCAACTTAAAGAAGGATATATCAAGGGTGATAGAACGAAGCATATTTCACCAAAATTCTTCTTTACTCATGACATTCAAAAGAATGGTGAAATAGATATTGACAAATCAGTTCAAGTGAAAATTTAGCAGATTTGTTTACCAAATCACTTCCAAGTACAATCTTTGAAAAGCTTGTATTTAATATTGGTCTTCGAAGATTCAGAAATCTTAACTGATATTGTCAAGTGGCAACTGAAAGGAAGATGTGTTTTGTCCCTTATCTAGGTAAAACTGAAATAGATGTATTTAATATAGAACGAAGCATATTTCACATTGAAAGTAATGTTATCATCAGGGGGAGTAAAACTGATGTAATTAAGAGGGGGAGTTAATATACGCCGTACTCTTTTTCCTTATCTAGGTTTTGTCCATTTGGGTTTTCCTAGAAAGGTTTTTAATGAGGCAGCATTAGAAAGTGTATCAATGAATGATGTACTTTTTTCTTTGGTTAGGTTTTTATCCCACTAGGTTTTTCCTAGTTAAAGTTTTTAATGAGACATATTCATAATGGACATCCAAGGGGGAGTGTTATAAATATATTAATTATGTGGATGTCCATTGATCTCATATTATGTACCGGCATATTATATTATAAACATGTGAGACCCGCGGACACAAATTTTCTTCTTCTTCACGTGAAGGCAGGTGAAGAAATTTTTGTCTGGAGCAAATTATCTCTTATGACCCGAGAGATAGAAATTACACTTAAGGACCCATTTTCTTCTATAAATAGAGGTCTTACAGAACTATTGAATATACTGTTTGGAATAAGAATTCCTTCTCTCATTCTCTCCTGAATCTCTACCTTCTCTTGTTCTTACTTTATATTTCTTCACTTTTATAACAACTCCTACTTTCAAAAAAACCAAATATTGTATAACAAAATAATATCGGGCATAATTAATATTTGAAAATAAGTCAGAATATTTCCTAAGAAATTAAATAATATCGCAAATAACAGGATTATATTTCGGGTTGTATTTTTAATAACTAAGGAATATTGAGGTAATTTGACCTAATTTTAAATCTCTAATCATGACACACAACCTGAAATATAATATATTAAGTTCAGCAACTCAAATTAGAATTGAGTTAAGGTGCAAAAATACACATGTTCTTTACCCCGAGGAGCGCCCAACACCAAGTACTTTCTTTAGGTGCAAAAATACGCATGAGCTTGTAAAACCAGAACAAAAATATCATCACAGTTAAATTGCCTTAACAGACGTTAAGTGCATTATGAAAATACCAAAATGCCCTTCACCCTCTCCCTCCCAACCTTCATCCTCTACAACTCTTCCAAACTTTTCCATCGAACAGTGAAGAGCATAGAAACATGATGAGAAGCTGGATCGAAAAATAGGGTGATCCTCCCAATATTTTCAGATTAACCAAACTCCAACTTGTATCAAACCCTCTATAAAATTATCAATACTCAACATATGAAAACCAGCAACAAATCAAGCCATACTATCAGTCTTAAGAGTAACCCATGGCAGTACCACAATTACCGATACTCAACATATGAAGACCAGCAACGAAATAATGAAGAAGACGACAACAACAAAAGTAGCAGGAAGATTAACCCATGGCAGTACCACAATCTGGACCTTGATGTCTAAGAAATAACATATTTGAAGAAAAAAGAAGGAGCAATTTCCTACAGATCACAGCCGAGAAATCAGATAGCGGCTGATGGGAGACGACAACAAACTATGCGTCTTGCTCGCCTAAGACAGATCCACAATTGTCGACGGATTTGTAAAACCAAAAATCAATCTCTGAAATCGCAAGAATCTTGAGTAAAGGTGGGAGACGACGCTAAACACACGATGGTAGACGAAGCAGCAACGGCATCAACTCCGGCGGAAATCGGTGATTGGTGCAACGACCGGGAATTGCGAGGACAAAATCGCTAAGAATCGCGGGGACGACTGATCTTGGAAAGAAGGGGAACTCATACTCGTCTTCAACCCATCGTCTTCAACCCTGCTTCGTCTGACCAGATTGAAAAATCAAGACGCGTCTTCAACCCTACTTCGTCTGACCAGATCGGAAAATCAAGATGTCTTCAATCCATCAACATACCTAGCTTTGTCCTCCATTCCACGAGAAATAGGTGGAAGAACAGTGACGGCCGATTCACATAGAATGGAGAAGATGAAAGCCTTGCAGACTCGTGGCTTATTGGTTTGGGCGTTCGCCCCCTCACTGGTTAGTCGCGAGTTCGAATAGGCACTAAGAAAGATTGGAGAAGATGAAAGAGGAAGGAGAGAAGGGTAAAAGAGGAATTTAAAAATTGTATATATTTTTATTTTTTAAATAATGTGGGTCCTACTAACGGAGGTTAGCCTTTTTTAAGGGTATGAGTATTTTTGCTTTGGTTTTACAAGCTCATGTGTATTTTTGCACTTAAAAAAAGTACTTGGTGTTGGACGCTCCTTAGGATAAAATAGATGTGTATTTTTGCACCTTAACCCATTAGAATTTGAGTAATTCAACGGTATTTATATGATATTATCTCTTTTTTCAACCTGCAAAAAAGTGGGCGAAAAAAAAACAACACTCTTTTTGCTTCCCAAAGAAGCAGTTAGATGATGACATGGTGAAAGACCACAATGGAAGAAAAAATTTCTTCACAAAATCTTTGTCCAAACAAGGGAAAACTCCCACCCTCCTACAATTATTTTCTTTCCACTTTATATTTCCTCTCAACTTTTCATCTAATCAAGAAATCCTAAAACTAATTCAAATACCTAATATTCCAATTTGTCATCAATAATATATATACACACACTATATAATAATAGGATGCTAACTCATAAAAACAAAAAACAAAAGGATGCTACTTCGCTAGCTTGATCCTCAATCACTTTCAATTGTAGATACGCACCAAAATAACATATTTTTTATATCATCAGCAGTTTCGGCCAAAAAAACAAAATATATCATCAATTGTTCCAAACACACACAACCAATCAAATAACTAGTACATAGAGCAAAAGGCTAATAATGTTTAACACAATCATTCAAACATTCGACTTAAACAACCATCAGACACGACCAATCAAATAACTTGTACACAAAAAACACAGAAAGCTAATGTTTAACACAATCATTCAAACATACGACTCAAACACCAAATGAAATGGAAAAGGAAACGAAGTACAGCTATTAAGAAAGAGCAGAAGAAAGTTCATGTCTCATGACCCAAAGATTCACGCACAAACTCGAATCGAATCGGTACCAGAACCACCTCCAAATTCATGCAATGAGACCCAACTATGCGTTCATCCCTTACACAAAGAACATCATGTCTTCCAGGTGCTCATGTAGCTTGAAATACTTGTGTTCATTTGCAGATGAAGGATCCAACTCAGTCTTTGCTTCATAGTACAGTCGTCCTCGATAGGCAACCAGGTCGGCATAATACACAGGAGGGACCAAAGATACAGGTTTAGTGCACCTCACAAAGGTAAAACACATATCATATATAAGTTTCTGTAACTCATCAGAGGTATACCTGTGCTCATCCCACAAGACATGATAATGAGTTGGCTTGCTTGTCCCTAAGCTTCCATAGTGACTGCAAAGGTAAAAGTCAAACTCAAAAGGATGTACCACTTTTGTGTCCACCACTGTTCCTGGAGACACATTACCAGCTGAAGCCTGCTCATGAAACAACCGAGTCTGATGTCGCTTCTGTGCTACAATCAAAGTTATAGTTGGAAAATAGTTTTGATTTTGGAAAACACTTTTCACATCTCGTAGCTCTTCATTAAGAACCATGTCAAACTGGCCCTCACTCACCCCATCACGAAAAATAACAATTTTTTCTGGTCTCACTTTGTTCAACCTTCTGTAACAGTCCACAAGCTCAAGGCAAATTGTTCCAAAATTCAGTATTTGTTCTTTCCTATGGGATTGAGGGCCAACACGTGCCGCGTACCGATTTGCGGCAGGCCAATTGACAGTTCCAACCACCGCAGCAATTGATAGACTATTAACGTCTCGAGCAGCAGGATGATTGACATCTGCCCCTATAAACATGACGTGCCTATCACCTGCGAAGTAAGGGAGCCTATTATTCTCAAGCTCAACGTTACTACCTCCAAGTTTGGCATTAATCTTGAGAGCAAGATTTGTAAAATTCTGATCTTTCCCTGTATTCACAGTACCAGCTAAACAACATTGTGTCACTACACCAACCTTTGTCTCTGCAATCCACTTGAGCGTCTTATACCCAACATGTTTTTGAGACATCACACACAGAATAAATTGCACTTGATCCCAATCATTCACTTTCTTAAGTAATGCAGACAGTGAACCATGACTTGAAAGTTGATGCATCGAAGATCGTTCAACCCAAAGAGGATCATTCATGTAAATGCCCAAACTTCTAAATTTGTCCTTCAGCTTGTAAATGAATTCCTTGCATCTTAATTTGAACCGGAAATCTGACTCTGAGCTTGTAAAATCAATAATGCCCCAATGCTCAATTGGTTTGCCTTTCATCACAGATTTTCCAACTAGATTCCAATGGCATTTCTGTGGATCCAATGTTACTGTCATAATCTCGCCATGTCGACCACCTACTTTCAATTTTGGTGGCTCAATAATGCGTCCTAAAACACTAGTCATGGTTGTGTTGACTTGTATCCCAAAATTTTGAATAATACCACCACTGCAAATGGAAAACATTTATTTGAAATTTTGGTAAATAAGAAAACAATATTGTGGATTATCAGTATAGAAAGTAGCGTATCTACAGGGGATAAATTCTGCTTTAGTACACCAAGCAATATTATCATATGCTAAGCTAAAGCAAACTTTGAACTAACAGCTCATCATATTTAGTCATATTACATTAAATAAACATGAACTATACCTTTTAAGTAACAAGGACTAGGAGGCAAGAGGGAAAGAGTATAATTTAAAAACCTGATGTACCATATTATAATTTTCATAAAATGGTAACTAAGAATCATGAAAAGGCGATAAAACTGTCAGGAACATATTCATAAGGTAACAATAAATCATTTTGAATACAATTCAACTTTGAACTAACAGCTCATCATATTTAGTCATATTACATTAAATAAACATGAACTATACCTTTTAAGTACCAAGGACTAGGAGGCAAGAGGGAAAGAGTATAATTTAAAAACCTGATGTACCATACTATAATTTTCATAAAATGGTAACTAAGAATCATGAAAAGGCAATAAAACTGTCATGAAAATAGCTCATCATATTTAGTCATATTACATTAAATAAACATGAACTATACCTTTTAAGTACCAAGGACTAGGAGGCAAGAGGGAAAGAGTATAATTTAAAAACCTGATGTACCATATTATAATTTTCATAAAATGGTAACTAAGAATCATGAAAAGGCAATAAAACTGTCATGAACATATTCATAAGGTAACAATAAATCATTTTGAATACAATTCAACTCACCCGCAAGGTCCGTCACTTGACTCCACCATTGCTTGTATGGCACTTTGTCTCACCTTTGGCGGGGCCAATGACATATTTTTCAAAGCCATGGAAGCATTTTTATTCAAATTCTCTTTGGGATATCTCTGACCCTCAACTAAGATGCAAAACTCCATTGGCACATTGACACCTCTCCCAAATTCTAAACAAGGAATATCTTTGTGTACAATATTCTTATTGTATTTATCCCAAAAATAGTCAACAATGTTGACTTCATATGGGTCACAACCGCCCTCCCGGTCAACAAAAGTAAAGGTGATATCCCTTGTGTTATGGTTTGATAACCTTACAATGGTGAATTTCTGTTTGGTTCTACGATGTGTCACATTTACCTTTAACCCAATCAATTCTGTCTTAACACGATTCCTGAAATGCCCAAATTCTTCCAATCTAAAGCCATCAATACGCTCAAATAGAAAATCCAAGACTGACATTGGCTTTCGAAACGATACAACTGAGTAGTCAAGACATAAGGACAATCCCTGAGATGTAGGCTTCAAACTGTGCTGAAATCCTCCCAATGCAATTACACCATTGCGAAAATCCTGATGGAACATAGGACGATACGAAGGATAGAAGCTATGTCCCAAGGAGATCGTACGCTTGGCTGGATTTTCCTTCAACACTATATCCATCCCTTGCAAAATGTCTCTTGGAACTGACATAAGCTCCTTATTGAGGTATTGCCTCAACTTGCGATACTCAAGCTTGTTAACGAGTGTTAAGGTGACCATATATGAATAGCTTCTTTCATCCTCTCCGGCTGAGATAGTAACCTTGAAGGTTTCTTCTGGCAAAGGAACCGCACTGAGGATATTCTTTTCTCCATCATACACTGTTTTCTCCAATGGCAACCTAGTGTCACTTGAAAACAATGTCTCCCTAATTATAGAGAGGTCAGACTTTGATATTCTTTGAGATCCACCATCTCTGATAGGCGAAGTGAGCTTCACGTCAACATTGTAATGCATCAGTATAGTATCAGGCCTGAATGTGAGGGGAAAGTGATTGACACGAAGCTTGCAAGTTCGAGCTGCTAATGTGCCACCCCTGTCAGGCCTATGTACTGGTAAAAGCTTATCTTTTGTCTCTGGAGTATGACATATGTTTGGAAGCGGTTGTGAAATTTGGCGTCGTTTGGGAACTTCACAGTAAAAAATACAGAAACCATAAATCATTAGTAGCAGCACAAGTTCTAAAGGAAACAAGCCATGTGGATTTAAAAGTATTCTAAGCATTGCATGATGATGTTTAAATTAAAACAACCTCGCTTCCATAATCTTTGACTAAATTGTCCTTTCTGTCATCATGAGTCTGAAACAAAGGATTATCTATTCTTTCTCTGTCAGTTGTGGAGGGGAATCAGGTTTGGGCATCCATTGGGTCTCAGGACTGATTCTATTTGTTAATTATCTTGTCTTTCATGCATCATGAACTCCTCCGTAAAGGCTAATTATGTGGAAGTGGGTCAATTGATATGTTGGACATTATTTGGTATTATAGGAACACAAAAAGTTTTTTTATTTGGTCAACTAACTGTCTTTAAAAAAAAGGTGAGGGAAGACTTTCAGGTGATTAATCATATTATAAAAAATAAAAATAAAAACTTTATAACACCATCACAGAGTCCCTCTGGGTATCGACTTCGTCTCTCAGACGAGACGAGACCCATGTGGTGGAGGGGCAATCATGAAGCCCAATCAGAATACTTAATGATAATATTAAATAAATAAAAAAACCTTGATAACTGAAAACACAGGAGGGAATCAAAACAGAGAAGGATGAAATACCTGGATCAGGAGGAGAATTACGAGCATGAACCGATTCACTGGCTACCCAAACAGGTCCAGCACCATCTCTGTATCTCCCTCTCCTCGTGTCCTCGCCCCAAGAAGGATCATTGTGAGGCTGCGGTGGGTGATGGTAGCCTCTTCCACCACCGCCTCGCGATGGTCCTCCACCTGATCTGCCGTCATGCCGGCCACTTGGCTCTCCCCTGTAGCCTCCGGCACCACCATATCGGTATCCACCTCTTCTCATTTGAGAAAGCGGGAGAAAGCAGGAATCCAAAGGAAACTAAGAAGAAACGCAGAATGAGTGTGAACAATGCAATGCGAAAGGACAAGGAAAGAGGACAGAGTTATAATAACACGACACGAAAATGGGTGGGAGTGAAGAAGTTATTATCTGTCCTGCTTCGATGTTTACTATATAAGACTCAGGAAAGGAAAAAGTTCTTGATCACTTTGCTTGTATGAAAATATCGCATGGCACGTGCCAAAATATCACATTCTTCAATGCAATTTATTCCCACCAACCCCTAGAAAGTTGTTTCTTTTATTTTTTTTAAAAACACTCTATAGTTCACGGGCACGGGTCCACCAATGGGTAGTGGTAGGGCTGCCGGCGACGATGAAATGGGTGGCAGAGGGACGACGTGGTTTGGGGATGGTAGAAGAGAGGAGAGGATAGGGGCAAAAATAGAATTCCATTGAGAATTCTATGGGTGTATGATGGAAATGATGGCATTTGCCATCAAGTTTGATGGAATTGGCCTCCACATGGAAGCCAATTCCATGTTCTTAGATTTGTACCAAACATACCAAAAGCATGCAATTCAATTCTACTTCAATTTCCATGAGATCAATTCCGGCGTACCAAACAGGGCAAAAGTAAATTATCAATTCTATGGTTAATAATTTAGCTCTCGTCCATCGTCATCCACAAGTACTCCCTCTCTTTTTAGAGTCTCTTTGGTTGGAGGGGGATAGAGAGATTTTATTGGGAAAATCTACCTGGGTCCAAATTAATAAATAAAAAAATGTTAAAAAAGGTCTAAAAAAAAGTTACATGTTAAAAAAGGCCCCACGACTTTTTCTAGTATTATTTCATAATCGTCAACAACAATATCAGTATATCATTAACAACAATATCCTAACAATTATATTAGTACCCGTTTTTTTTTTCTTTTGAACATTTATATCAGTACCCATTAACAATTAACGTTTTATAACATGTGACTTTTTTTGGGGTATTTTTTGATAATTTTTTACTAATTTAGGCCTTGAGGTAGATTTGCCCGATTTTATTTAGTGCCCTCCGTTGCTTTCATCGCTCCCACTCCCACCATTGTGGTTTTTTTTTTTCTTTTGGAAAACCATTTTGCCTTCTTTCTTAACTTAATTATCTGCAGCATTTAATTCTAATTAAAAAGAAGTTCTACCAAGTCCACAGTAACAGTTCATTCACTGTAGCTTTAATTTGGAGTCACACTCCATGCAAATACAAGACTTCGAGGTATACTTGTGTGAGTACGGACAGTGATTGTGTGTTTGCATCAAAACACTAGCTCATTGCAATATTCTTCTTATTGTGTGTCTTTATATTATATCTACAGTATTTCTAATTTTTCATCAAAATAATATTTATAATAATTATTTTATATGTGTGTGTACATGTTAAGTATAACAATAATTATTGAATATATTTTATTATATATATTATCTATTGTAATTGTGTTTACACAATTTTAATAATTATAAAATTATATTTTTGTGTATTAAATGTTATTTCAAATTTAATTTTCTGAAATTTCAACAAAAGTATAAAAATAAAATATATGGGCAAAGTTGTCTATATAAAAATATTTTTTTTCCTCCCCTCCATTTCTAAATAAAACAAGTTAACATTAAAATCCCTCAAATTCCCTCCCCTCTTATCAATTTAAATGAAATTATACTAAAGTCTCCCTCTTCCTCTCCCCTATATTAAAATCCCTCCCCTCCCCTCTGTTGAACCTAACATACACTAAAATTTATATTTTTTTGTGAAAATTTATAAGTATATTTTTAATAAATGTTCATATAAAGCGGGGGAAACAATTTTAATAAGATAAGGTTATATTTCGATATATAATTATTTTCCCTCTCCTTTTACTCTTCAACTAAGGAGGAAACATTAAAATCCCTTTTCCTCTTCCCTAAAAAAAAAAAAACAACCATAGCGTAGCACTGAATCGGTTACACTAGCAATATAATTTATTTCATAAAAGGCAAAATTGATTGTTGAGAACGAAACCAAACAGATCTGAAAGTGAAATGAACGACTGTGTTTGGCAAAAAGAAGAGTGAAGAAGGATTCATCCAACGGCTATGATTGCTTTATCGTCTTCTAAAAAGTTAGAGTCGTCCAACCAATGGCTAGGATTCATTCATCTAGACTAGGTTCCCAAATCCCTACGCAATTGCCTTTCCCAATGTGTTTAGAGCTTGACAGGGAATTGAACCAGCTAATACACTGGTTCAAAGTTGGTCAGATTATGATTTGGAATGGTTTTAAACTTTAATTAAATCAATTTGTGTTTCAAAAATAAATAATTGGAATTTTTCTAAAAAATTAAATGATCATGCACTATGAAAGATTGTGAGCCAAACCAGTAAGACACCAACTCGTTTGTTTTTTTTTTTCGTTATCACAAAAATTATGATGTGCTCTTATATTTGCAAATTATTTTGTCACTATATGCTTAACAAATTTTGATACATACTATATATAGTTGATTTTTGTAGAGATATTAATAAAGTTAATTAAATTACTTTAAAATATTTATATTTGTCATTTTTTTCCAAACTATTTTGTTCAACTTATAAACTGATATATAATTTAAAAATACATAATATATGATATGATTAGATAACTTATTTAGCTTAACTTTAATCACTTTAAAAAAAAGTTAATTATATTTTATATTTAAGACTGAAAGGTATGGCGAATGTTGGCAAAAATAAATAAAAAATACATTGGCAATTTGCTTATATCCCAATTCCCAAACAAGAAAAACTCCCCTTACAAGGTTATGTTCACTGAACATTAATATTGATATACATTGAACACATTGTTAGATACATTCATCACTAAATTCATTAAATACATGGGTATACATTGAACACAATGCTAGATAGTAGATACATTCATCATACCCTCTAATAATTCATTGAATGTAAAACATAAACTCTGATCACTTTCTATATTTTGAAACATGTAAACGAATTTATGCATAAGATAAGACTAAGAGAGTGTATTGAAAATCTTGCTGGCAATATATATATATATATATTGAAAATCAGAGAAGCCGCGAAGATGATTGATAAAATGTTGAGGGAATGAACATGCATAAAATATCCTAATAATTCCGACACGATTGTGGTGGCAAAAAAAAAAGTTGTTTCATGGTAACAATACGATGTCCTTAGTTGAAGAAACGCTAACAATACGATGTGCGTTCAAAATTCCAAATAACGAATGGGATCTGCAGCTGACCAGCATAAATTCATTAATATTTATTTAATGGTATTTGATCCCGACAATAATATGTTAAGTCATTAATGATTAGGAGTAAATAAGTAAAAGTAAATAATGACATGATTATTAATAATAGTCTCTCTCTTTCACATATATATACACATACTCTTCCATTGTCAAATAAACCATAGTTAGTATAGGTTTATTTCATAATTTTCCTTCACTCTTGATATTTGTATCATTAAAATTAGGCAAAAGTGTGATAATCAATACTTGACTGGGTTTTGGAACCAAATCTTTGTAGGAATGATACTCAACTTATTACTTTATTACTTGGCGCGATTTGTGCACTTACGGTGCGAACACATATACCTTAAATTATTTCACTATATTTTTTTCTGTTAAATACCAATTGTCTATGGAAGTATTGGCTAAAGAGCGCAAAGACCGAAAGTTTTTTTTGATATCAAATTTGTCCCGAAATTATGGAAAAGGTAGCAATTTTGCCCAAATCTCACAAAAGGTCAAACATACGTTTGCCACGTCGGAAATGTTTTTTTGGTACCAGTTTTTTTGGTGGATATTAATGCCACGGAAGGTTGAACGTTTGACAAATAGGTTGTCATTTGCCACGTTAAAAGCCGCTGGTTAGATCTCTTTGTTCAATTAGGAAGAAAAAGGGTCTGATTTGATTGGAGGTGTTGACGGTAAAAATGTGAATCAATATGTGAACTGTGAAACCAGAGGTGGTCCTATAGAGAAGAGAAGACATGGGTGATTCGACGGCAAGTTCTATTAGTATGAGCAGGTTGAGGGTGGCACGGTTAAGACGAGGATCTCAAGAGTTGCAATACGAAGGACCAACGAGGATCTGTCATTGTGGAATCGTGCCTCCTTTGTGTACGTCATGGACGGAACAAAACCTAGGGAGAAGATTCTATGGCTGTTGAAACTATCAGCAAGTATGTTAGTATTTATTTAATTGTGTATTATTAATGGTGATGACTGATGTAGAGTAATGTGTACGGCAATAGCTGTGGGTTCTTCCAATGACATGATGGTCAAATGGGTCAGAGGTTGACTAAGGTGATAAATGAGCTTCTTGGCCATGTTGATAGATTGTATGATGACAATGTAATGCAGGGGAAAGGAGTTGATAACCAAGTAGATAGCAATGTTGAAGCAAAACTTTCAAACATGTATTTGGTTATGGACAAGCTTGATGGCAGATTGAGGAAGCTTGATGGTAGATTGAGACTTACAATTTGTAGATTGGTTTTGACTTGGGTGTTGATTGTTGTTTATATTTTGTCTTAAATGGCTTTATTTGAAGGTCTGTTGAAGGATTCATTCATCTAGACTAGGTTCCCAAATCCTTACACAATTGCCTTTCTCAATGTGTTTAGAGCTTGACAGGGAATTGAACCAGCTAATACCCTGGTTCAAAGTTGGTCAGATTATGGTTTGGAATGGTTTTAAACTTTAATTAAATCAATTTGTGTTTCAAAAATAAATAATTGGATTTTTTCTAAAAAATTAAATGATCATGCACTATGAAAGATTGTGAGCCAAACCAGAAAGACACCAACTCGTTTCACAAGAATTACGATGTGCTCTTATATATATTTGCAAATTATTTTTCCACTATATGCTTAACAAATTTTGATACATACTCTCTCTGTTCCTTATTATAAGGGACCAACTAACAATTCTCACAAACTAATAAAAACAGTTAAAGTCACTAAAGTTGTCATATAATTTAAGTAACTTTCAATATTACCCATACTAATTACATTAAACTCTAATATTATATTAATTATTACTCTCACCTACTACCCTTATTAATTATGGGCATATATGGAAAAATAATAATTAATGAGCTTTGGAAACAAGCAAGTGCCTTATAAAAAGGACCAAATACAATTGCTAGTTGGTGCGTTATAATAAGAACCATTGAGAGTACTACTTCCTTTGGTTTTAAATATAAGATAGAGTTGATTTTTTTTGGAGATATTAGAAAGTTGATTAAATTACTTTAAAATATTTATATTTGTCATTTTTTCTTCAAAATATTTTGCTGAACTTATAAACTGATATATAATATAAGGATACACAACATATGATACGATTAGATAACTTACTTAGATTCTTTAATCTCTTAAAAAAAGTTAACTATATTTTATATTTAAGACTGGATGGATGGAGTATATGCCTAACAAATTGGGTATGGCGAATGTTGGTAAAAAAAAAAGGCAATTTGTTTATATCCCAAACAAAAACACCCCTTACAAGGTTATGTTCACTGAACATTAATATTGATAATTTGATATACATCGAACACAATGTTAGATACATTCATCACTAAATTCATTAAATACGTGGGTATACATTGAACACAATGCTAGATACATTCATCATACCCTCTAATAATTCATTGAATGTAAAACATAAACTCTGATCACTTTCTATATTTTGAAACATGTAAGCGAATTTATGCATAAGATAAGACTAAGGCCCGTTTGGATTAAAGAAAAGGTGAGAATGAAATGGAATGGAATGGAAATGGAAAGAATGGAATGGAAAGGAAAATATTTTGCGTTGATAGGAAAATTTTTGTTTAGTTGAAAGAAAATAAAGTAGGAAAATAAGACAAAATACCATTTTACCCCTAAAAGAAAATATTATTACCTTTTTGCCTTTAGTTTTAAATAATAATTAAAAAAAATACCCTCACCAAGCAGTTCTCGAGAATTGCTTGACAATTCTCCATTGTCAATGAGAATTGCCTTACTTGGCAATTCTCGAGAATTGCCAATGGCAATGAGAATTGCCTTGAGCAATTCTCGAGTTCTCATTGACAATGGCAATTCTCATTGACAATGGAGAATTGCCAAGCAACTCTCGAGAATTGTTTGGCAATTCTCTAGAATTGCCAGGCTAATTTTACAAGTGCCTGCAATGTACGTGGGAGAATATTTTCAAGTGCCTGCAACCTGGAATTCTTTGCTACCTCTTCGATTTCCGGCGGTCTGTGTTATTTGATCGAGATCTTTATTTTTGGTTTGTGCTTTCTTCGATCTTAGATCTTTGGCCCGTGATTTTCGACTTGGGTTTCTTCGATTCCTCGATGGCTATCGAGAGTTCTTCATCTATGAAAATCGTTAACTCCGTCACAAGATCCGGCTAATTCTATGATCGAATAGAGTTCTCGCGTCTCAAGATCGGGTTCGAGAAAATGCGGAAGGCGGTTGGGTCCGCCATCATCACCACCACGACTTCTTTGCAGATTGAAGACACACAAGAAGCGCTGTCAAAGGGTAAGTTCGTCTTCTTTGATTTTCTTGCTCCGCCAGGAAAATGGTTCCCACCAAAATTAGTGGGAATCCATTCTCCCATATATAAGGGAAAATCGCTCCGCCGCCGGAAAATATTTCGACGGAAAATGCGAACCAAACAGCTGCGCGTGATGGAAAATACTAATTTTCCTTTTTCTTCCTCCAATTTTCCGCAATCCAAACAGGCCGAGTGTAATGAAAATCTTGCTGGCAAAAAAAAGTAAAAGTATTGAAAATCAGAGAAGCCACAAAGATGATTGATAAAATGTTGACGGAATGCACATGCATAAAATATCCTTATAATTCCAACACGATTGTGGTGGCCAAAAAAAAAAAACTTGTTTCATGGTAACAATACGATGTGCGTCCAAATAAAGATTGGAATCTGCCACACCAAAAAAAAAAAAAAAAAAAAGAGATTGGAATCTGCAGCTGACCATCATAAATTCATTAATATTTATTTCATGGTATTTGACCCCGACTAATAATATGTTAAGTCATTAATGATTGGGAAAAAATAAATTAAAGTAAATAATGACGTGATTATTAATAAGAGTCTCTCTCTCACAATATACGCATACTCCTTCCATTGAATAAAGTTAACGTTTCATATTTCATTTTCTCTCTGAATCGAAATTCTGAAGTTTTTAGATCCTTTTTCTAATAGTAGAAAAAGCTTTAATTTTAAAATTTCATTTGAAAATGTAATTGTTTGTATTAATCAGTGATTATTCTCAATTTAGTAATTTGTTTTTCTATTAAATGTTGAAATTCAACGACTGGTTTTATTAAATAGGTTGTTGAAATGTTTTTCTATTTTGGGATACCACGACTATTTAGTAAAAAACAGCCATGTAAAATTTAATGAAGCTAGTGTCTAGGCGTAGTTGGCATAAGCCTTTGCCATGTATTCCTGAGATCGAGGGTTTGAACCTCCCTGACTTCGTATCATTCTTTTTACTTTTCATTAACAATGAATAGGGATTGGTTAATATCGATTCGACACATCCCTAAGGAATTTAACAAAATGGCTGATGCTATGGCCAAGACAGGTTTGAACAAATCATTGATTTTAGATGAATGCCTAGTCTTCTTAAGGGCGTGGTTAATCCAGGAGGGTTTGGGAAATGTTTCCCCTGTGTTTTAAGTTCTGTTTAGTTATGGTTTATTTGGTGTTCTGTTTGTAATCCTTGCTATGGCTTTTTAGCCTTCTTTTATATCAAAAAAAAAAAAAGTAAGATGGAGGACTGTTCAATAAAAAAAAAGTCATTGTATCTTCTAGTTTGGTGTTTTGATGCAGCTGACTTGAGCCTTTGACAATTTTTCTTTAGATCAATGGTTCGAGCCTCCCTGACCTCATATATCTCTTTTTTTAAGTTACAATGATTGGTAGGCTCTAACTCGGAGAAACACTTGGTAAAGGCTCACACCAACTGCGCCAAGAAACCAGCTTGTTGAGATGACTTCTTCTTTTCCCCCTTCTTACTAAGATCTATCGTTTTAACTCATAGTCATATATAATGTAAAACAAATGATTTTTGTTTTACTTCTTACAACGACTGGTTTATAAATAATTCTCATCGTATGATGCTCTATATTTCCATTTTATTTGTAAAAAATGGTCACTTAACAACAATTGTGTTTTGAACCCGTCGTTTATATTTCTTTTTTTTTTTTTAAATGATCACTTACAATGACAGTTTTATTGTAATATAACCTATATAAAATTTATATTTTAAAAATAATATGTCATTTCAAATTATTTTTTAAGAAAATTTTATGTATTTTATATAATATTAAAAGAATGGATAATTTTCTTGATAAAAATTTTACCACGTAGCTCAAGTTAAATATTTCATTCAAAACTATATTACTTTTCATTTCGATTATTAATAATAAATGTTAAAAAAATTGAAACAGTCATTAAACCCACGGAGGCACTGATTCAGAATTAAATGATTAGATTAATAACAGCAGAGTTGATGATAATAAAATTTAAGTTCGTTTTACACCGGACTTTATAACATCCGCTTTACATATTTTTTAGATACTATCCTTTCTTTATATTTACATAGGTCGTATTTCAAATATGGTCTAAATAATAATTATGAAACCGGATGCTAATCTTATTCTGTGTAAATAAAAAGTGAAATTATAAAAATGAGCCGGTTAAGACTTAAATGACAGTCCATATTAACATGAATATAATTGAAACTGACCAAAATATTATATGATTAAGAAATTGCAACAAAGATGAAAGAAACGTTATCAAAATCAAGATTGAACAAGATAATATTTGAAATTAAAATATTTTTTATCCTGCCCTTAATAGATTGAAAAAATGTTTTACATGATAAGA
Source organism: Acacia melanoxylon (assembly GCA_019022615.1). Classification (NCBI taxonomy): domain Eukaryota; kingdom Viridiplantae; phylum Streptophyta; class Magnoliopsida; order Fabales; family Fabaceae; genus Acacia; species Acacia melanoxylon. The sequence goes on from JAFJYJ010000012.1 coordinate 8,816,201, forward strand.
AAATGAAAAACCCTCAATCTTCCTCCTCATTGCCGGAGGCAGAGGAGGAAGAAGGGGAAGAGGAAGAGGCGGGGTCGTCTGAAAGATTATACTCGACATCATTGACGTCAAGTACAAGGTTGAGCTTGCTGTTGATAGTGTGGAGCAACTCAACCAATCTTCTGAGTCATCTGTCTATATGATCCATCATGAGCTGCTGAAGAAGCTTCTTGGATGAAGGTGGTGGAGAAGGCGATGGAGGTGGTTGTAGAGGAGGAGGAAAAGAAGGACGAACAGAATTAGCTATCTCGTGTGTTCTAGTGTAGAACACAAGTGTCTAGCCTCAAAGGACTAGTAAATGATTTATATCGGATCAAACTGTCTCTCAGTGATGTTTATGGATTAGACACCAAAGAAAGGATGAGTATTCGGTGATATCTATAAGGAAGATCCCAAGGAATATCAGAGGATCACTACGCAACACGATGGTATGGCTGGTAGCCAAAATGAGGTGGGTGTGTGCACTGTGAGACTGAATAATAAGTAATTGAATAGAGAATATGCACCTGGTGAGTAACCTCTTATTTATAGAGATTACCTAGGGTTTCGTTTCTCCAGCAGTGGTTTCATTCCTCAGGCGATATGCGCCTCCACGCCTACGAGTGCTTGCGCCACTGCGTACCTACACTACCGAGATTATAGGCATGATTATAGGGTGATTAGTGTTTTACCTGATTATGGAAGGATTCTGTCATAAAGTGCTCTTGCTGGGCCGCATACCAGCTAGACCCATTATGCGAGTCCATAACATCGTGTATCATGGTGATATTCTAGAGACGAGAGGAAAGAGAGATGAATATAAAGAAACTAAAGTAATGATGAGCTTAAATACATCAAGACATATGAAGATTTATTAATTACATTTTTTGAAGTGGTCTCAAATGTCGAGCAGACGCATAGTTGGGAGGTTTACTTGGAATCTGAAGAGAGCGAGTCTGAAACATTGAACACCAAGTATACATAACTCTTTGAAGTATAAACTACTCGGATACTGACGTATACTCGGTATTCAATGTTTCAGACTCTCTTCAGCTTCCAAGTAAACTTCTCAACTATGCGTCTCCTCAAAATCTGAGGCCACTTCAATAAATGTAATTATTTAATCTTTATCCATCTTGAAGTATTTAAGCTCCTTATTACTTTAGCTCCGTCATATTCATCTCCTCTTCATCTCGTCTCTAGAATATCACTATGATACATGAGAAGGCTAATTATGTTCGTCCTCCTTTTCCTCTTCCTCCTCCTCCTTTATAACCACCCTCCACCGTCTCCTCCACCATTTTCATCTAAGCAGAATTCTTCAGCAGCTCCATGTAAGGGTGGATCATATAGATAGACGTCTCAGAAGATTGGTTGAGTTGCTTCACACTGTCAACAACAAGCTCAACCTTACACTTGACACCGCAATGATGTCGAGTACAATCTTTTGGACTATCCGGCCTCTTCTTCTGGTAAAAGCTTATCTTTTGTCTCTGGAGTATGACATATGTTTGGAAGCGGTTGTGAAATTTGGCGTGGTTTAGGAACTTCACAGTAAAAAATACAGAAACAAAAATCATTAGTAGCAGCACAAGTTCTAAAGGAAACAAGCAATGTGGATTTAAAAGTATTATAAGCATTACAGGATGATGTTTAAATTAAAACAACCTTGCTTCCATAATCTTAATATAGAGACTAAATTGTCTTTTCTGTCATCAGGAGTCTGAAACAAAGGATTATCTATTCTTTCTGTGTCAGTTGTGCAGGGCAATCTGGTTTGGGCATCCATTGGGTCTCAGGACTGATTCTATTTGTTAATTATCTTGTCTTCCAAGCATTATGAACTCCTCCATATACGCTAATTATGTGGAAGTGGGTCAACTGATATGTTGGACATTATTTGGTATTTAAGGAACACAAAAAGTTTTTAAATTTTACCATTCTTTTCAACAACCTATGATTGGGATGGTCATACTCAAAGACAAGACCTTTCCAAACATTGTTGCACAGTAAAACTAATTGTCTTCAAAAAAAATGTGAAGGAAGGCTTTCAGGTGATTAATCATATTATAAAAAACAAAAACAAAAACTTTATAACACCATCACAGAGTCCCTCTGGGTCTCGACTTCGTCTCTTAGAGGAGACAAGACCCATGTGTTGGGAGGGCAATCATGAAGCCCAATCAGAATACTTAATGATAATATTTAAAAAACAAAAAGATAAATGAAAACGGAGGAGGGTATCAAAACAAAGAAGGATGAAATACCTGGATCAGGAGGAGAATTACGAGAATGAACCGATTCACCGGCTACCCAAGCAGGTCCAGCGCGATCTCTGTATCTCCCTCTCCTCGTGTCAGGATCATTGTGAGGCTGCGGTGGGTGATGGTAGCCTCTTCCAACACCGCCTTGCGGTGGTCCTCCACCTGATCTGCCGTCATTCCGGCCACTTGGCTCTCCCCTGTAGCCGCCTGCACCACCATATCGGTATCCACCTCTTCTCATTGGAGAAAGCTGGAGAAATCAGGAATCCAAAGGAAACTAAGAAGAAACGCAGAATGAGTGTGAACAATGCAATGCGAAAGGACAAGGAAAGAGGACAGAGTTATAATAGCACGACACGAAAATGGGTGGGAGTGAAGAAATTATTATCTGTCCTGCTTTTATATTTACTATATAAGACCCAGGAAAGGAAAAAGTTCTTGATCACTTTGCTTGTATGAAAATATCGCATGGCACCTGCCAAAATATCACATTCTCCAATGCAATTTATTCCCACCTACACCTACCCTTAGAAAGTCGTTTCTTTTTAGTTTTTTAAAAACACTTCTCTGTAGTTCACGAGCACGGGCCCACCAATGGGTAGTAGTGAGGAGAGGATAGGTGGCAGAGGGACGACGTGGTTTAGGAGGGTTATGTTTCTCTCATCATCATTTTTTTATTATCCCTCATTATCTCTAAATCACATATTAATTCTATCACAAAATGTAACAATTAATATAAAAAATCATAATACTACTTTAATTTTTTTCTCATCTTTCCAATCAACGATCCAGATGAGATGGGGAGAGATGAGGAGAACAAATGCTTATGAGAGGATCTCCTTCCGGTTTAGAGACGACGTGGTTTGGGGATAGTAGAAGAGAGGAGAGGATAGGGGCAAAAATAGAATTCCATAGAAATTGTTCAGAATTCCATGGGTGTATGAAGGAAATGATGGCATTTCCATCAAGTTTGATGGAATTGGCCTCCACATGGAAGCCAATTCCACGCTCCAAGATTTGTACCAAACAGGCCAAAAGCATGCAATTCAATTCTATGGTTAATAATTTAGCTCTCATCCATCGTCATCCACAAGTACTCCCTCTTTCTTTAGGGTCTGTTTGGTTGGAGTGGGATGGGGGATTCTATTTTGACAACATTAACATTTTAGGAGTAGAGGATAAATTTATTAACAATTTAGGAGGAGAGGATAAATTTTCTGAAATTTTCCCTCCTCTCCCCTCCCCTCCCTTACTCTCCCAAAATTGGGAAAATTAGGGGAAGGGCAATATTTTGTCCAACCTTGACCACTATGCACATACTTCTTTTTAATATTTCCAAACAACCCAGCCTCTCTTCTTCTTTCCTACCAACACCAATGTTGCTTTCGTCGCTCCCACCACTGTGGTTTTGTTTTTTTGGGAAAACTATTTTGTCTTCTTCTTTAACTTAATTATCTGCAGCATTTAATTCTATTTTAAAAAGGTTCTACTAAGTCTACAGTAACAGTTCGTTCCTGTTCGTTCATTGTCGCCTTTAATTTGGAGTCACACTCCACTCACTGCAAACTTCAAAAGTTTCAGATATACTTGTACGAGTACACAGTGATTGTGTGTCTGCATCAAAACACTAGCTCATTGCAATTCTTCTTATTGTGTGTCTTCATATTATATTTATAGTATTTCTAATTTTTCATCAAAATAATACTACCTTCGGTCCTAATTATAAGACATAGTTGCATTTTTTTGAGAGATTAAGGAAGCTAAATAAGTTACTTAATCATTTCATATGTTGTGTATATTTAGATTATATATTAGTTTAGAGTAAAATACTCTGATCATCCTCCTATTTTGCCTTAATTACACAGACCTCCCCTCTATTTTGAAAACCCATAGAAACCTCCCTTAAAATTAAAATGTATGTTACACAAACCTCCCTTATATGAGTAAAATACTCCGACCACCCTCATGTTTTGCCTTTATTACACAGACCTCCCATCTATTTTGAAAACGTACACTTAAGTCCAAATAATTAACTTCGTTAAGAATATTCTAAAAATATAGTCTTTTTAAATTAAAGTCTATATAAAAATAAAATTTATATATTATTTTACCCTTAATATTGTACTTAATCCCTAGTTTTACTTTTATATTTTGACTAATATTGTTTTAAATAATTTAAGAGTTTTTTTTATCTTTACAAATAGTTATATCTTTGATTATTTTAGCATTAGTCATTGTAAATATCACAAAATGTTGAATATTCAAAGAAGTTTTTAAATAAACATGTTGTAATACTTAGGATAATTATTTATCCGGAATATTATATTTTAGTAAATAATACCTATTGGATATAGGTAAATATGTGGTTTCAAATAATAAGTAATAATTATCTTATTTTCTAAGGTAATTACTATGAAAATTAGAAAAGAAAAAGAGCTAAAATCCATGAAAAATGTATTTTATAAGGCGAGAAAATGGCACGAAAATATTATGATAAATCTCATATGGCAACAAATATCGACAAAAACTTAGGAAGTATGTTGTCTCTAATTTTAGGAATTTTTGGGATTATTTCCTTGAAAAATAGAGAAGCATAAATATAATATTATTAAAAGCACTTTTTGGCCCCATGATTTTTAATATTTTACATGAGATATAAAATACCAATGTCGAGTAAAATAGTTGTGAGATAATAATTAATCCTAATTATGAAAATTATCAACAATTAGTAAGTGGCTAATTAAGTAATTAGTAGCTAATTGTTTAGATTAAGATATAACTAAATTAATAAATAAATAATTAAATTAAGGGGAGAAATTCGAAATTATTAATTAAATAAATAATAAATAAATAATAAATGAAAAAGTAGTGTGAAAAGGGTTATGGCTATTTCAAATAATATCTAGATATTTGGAATTTAATAATAATATATCCGGTAAAAAGAGCCAACGGGACATTTGAGAATGGATAGAAATTAAATCCTACACCAAAATATAGGGATTTAGCCTATGTCATCTGGACTTTTTATAAACCGGTGAATTTCTACCTCGGGTGAGCTATCTCAAAGTGATTTACGAAACCAACAGAGCACTTAAGATACGGGGTTTTAAGGGAAAATGACGAGATAGTCAAAATGAGAACCTATACAAAACAAGACCTAGTTGTGACAAACCAGGGATAAGGTTTCTTAGGTCGGGACATATTACGAACCAGCGAATTCTTGTCCAGGAAAATTTGGTTCTATCAAGTCATTTGAATCGCAACGGCGTTTATCAAGAAAATCTTCGGAGACAACGGAATACCCTTAATAGGATCAAAAATTTAGTTAACCCAAGTAGTTGTAAAGAAGAAGAATATACCTTCACTGTGCTCTGGGATTTTTGAGTTTCTCCAAGGTTACGCGATTCGGATCCGAACCGGGAACTTTATCGGTACGATCACATAAAGCAAGCTTGTGAAGACATCTTCTTCTAGAAGGATGATGTCATCCAACACATGGATGGCAAGGATGAAGCCACGTGTCAAAGTGCGATCCGAGCGGCTCAAAATCAATCGATAAAGTTTGAATTAATTAGAAATGTCATTCCTTTCTTCTATAAATAGGAAGCACCTCTCCTTCTCATTTCACACCAAAATTTCGAATCCTAGAGAGAGGTTAGAGAGAAGGAGGAGCCCAGAGAAAGTCTAGCGGAGCCCTGGGTAAGTTTTTCGGTCCCTGGTCTTTAGCTTTGGTAGATATAGTAGAATTGCTAGATATATCTCTAAAGTTTTCAAGGTAGTTTAGATATCATGTTTTAGGGGTAAATATGGTATTTATCTTGAAAATATATTGGGAGAAGAGATATGTCAAAATTCTGGAGAGATAGAGTTAAAGTAGCGAAGCTGGCGAAATTCCGCCGATTAGGGGTCGGGGGGGCAAAATGGTAATTTGTACCTAAAATGCCATTTTGATGCCAAATCTTTATAAATGTGATATTATCCTTATAGGATATACGTAATCACGAACATTTGTCGTACATCTGCATTTGTTTTTACGTGCCGTTTTAATCCAAACGTGCCGTTTTTCGTCAACGAAGGTACGTTCGCGTCTTTGTAACACTAACTCTGATGTTTATTGTATGCATATATGTGCTATGTGTATTGTATGTGGTAGCTGATAGCTCTGCTGTATGTCATATACTGTCTATGTTGTATTGTACGTTCGCGTACTGTAACACTAACTCTGATGGTTATTGTATGCATATATGTATTTTCCTCCGTCATGCTGTATTTTCTCTGTTGTGCCTTAACCTTACATGATTTGTATTGTTATTGCCGTCCATATCCGATTATGACCAATGTCCGTTGTGCCTTAACCTTACATCCGATTGTATTGTTATTGCCTTGCATATCGATCATGTACATTTCTCCTTGTGCCTTAACCTTACATCCGAGGCGTGTGTTGTTATTGCCATATATATCGATTATGTATACCCTACTTTGAACGTAGTAAGTGTCGTCAAAATTCCATGTATATCTGTAGTACTTATATGATGTATGTAAACATGAGGTTAAGTTACACGGGGGTCCGGTGCATTGGACCTCGCTCTTAACATAGCATCGGGTTCGGGAGGAACGAGGACCGAGGAGAAAGGCAAGCAAGACGCATAGGGACTCGGCTGAAGACTTTTCCCTATTGTTATTTACTTTTGAAAACTCTCGGTCATTGTACCGCTTTTGTAATCAGACAGACTTACGGCATTTTAAATATATGTATCGATTACTCTTACGCTCCGATGCTTTCTACTACGATGAAAAAAAAATATATCTTGCTTTTGAAAATGGGATGTTACACATGTGCTTGGTCAAATGTGTTTATAAATATTTGTGAAAAAATTATTAAATTAGAAATTTAAATGACACATGAAATCTCAAACTTATATAGTTTATTATATTTGATAAAAATATATGTGTTTAATTTATATTTTTAAATCAAAATTAATTTATAAGATAACAAATTAGAAAGTTAGAAAATCTATTAGAATACATTTTTGGATGTATAAATTTGGTTTTATATACTCAAATAATTCTAATACTGAAGAGAGGGACATTTTGGTATAAAAAAAAGTTCAAAAGTCAAATTTAACGGTTAACTAACGGTTTGGGTGGATGGAAATAAAATCTTAAAATATAAGGAAGGTTTGTGTAACATACATTTTAATTTTAAGGGAGGCTTCTATGGGTTTTCAAAATAGAGGGGAGGTATGTGTAATTAAGACAAAATAGGAGGGTGGTCAAAGTATTTTACTCTAATTTTAAGGGAGGTTTCTATGAGTTTTCAAAATAGAGGGGAGGTCTGTGTAATTAAGGCAAAACATGAGGGTGATCAGAGTATTTTACTCATTAGTTTATTAGTCAAATTAATTAGTTTGAAGAAAAAAATAAAAATAAAAATACTCTAAAGTAATTTAATTAACTTCTTTAATCTCTCCAGAAAAAGTCAACTAGGTTTTATAATTAGGACCGGAGGGAGTATTTATAATAATTATTTTATATATGTGTATACACATTAAGTATAACAATAATTATTGGATATATTAGCTATTATAATTGTGTTGAAACAATTTTAATAATATATTATAAAATTATATTTTTGTGTATTAAATGTTATTTCATATTTAATTTTATTAAATTTCAGTAAAAGTATAAAAATAAAATATATGGGCAAAGTTGTCTATATAAAAATATTTTTCTCCCTCCATTTTTGAACAAAACAAAGTAACATTAAAACCCCTCAAATTCCCTCCCCTATTATCAATCTAAATAAGATAATATTAAAATCTCTCCCTTCCTCTTACCTACATTAAAATCCCTCCTCTCCCCTCTGTTGAACCTAACATACCCTAACAATTAATATATATATATATATATATATATATATATATATATATATATATATATATATATATATTGAATTGGTTGGTTCCTTTTTTACTAGTATTTTTTGGGGTTGTCTTAGCATTAAATGTTTTTTATTAATATTACCCATAATTAATTTTTCCTATGCACTTTTCCTTTTTCTCACACTTACTCCATTTTTGAACACAATGTTAGATACATTCATCACTAAATTCATTAAATACGTGGGTATACATTGAACACAATGTTAGATACATTCATCATACCCTCTAATAATTCATTGAATGTAAAATATAAACTCTGATCACTTTCTATATTTTGAAACATGTAAGCAAATACATTGAACACAATGTTAGTTACGTTCATCATATACGTACCCCTAATAATTCATTGAAGATAAGACTAAAAAAGTGTACTTGAAACATGAAAGCGAATTTAAAATCTTGCTGGCAAAAAAAAAAAAAAAAAGGTATTGAAAATCAGAGAAGCCGCAAAGATGATTGATAAAATGTCGCGGGAATGTACATGCATAAAATATCCTAATAATTCCAACACGATTGTGGTGGCCAAAAAAAAAAAAAAAAAAAAAAAAACTTGTTTCATGGTAACAATACGATATCCTTAATTGACGAAACGCTAACAATACGATGCGCGTCCAAATAAAGATTGGAATCTGCAGCTGACTATCATAAATTCATTAATATTTATTTCATGGTATTTGATCCCGACTAATAATATGTTAAGTCATTAATGATTAGGAAAAAAAAGTTAAAGTAAATAATGACATGATTATTAATAATAGTCTCTCTCTCTCACACACATATATATAAATATATACACATACTCCTTCCATTGTCAAATAAACTATAGTTGTTTATAGGTTTATTTCATAGTCTTCCTTCAATCTTGATATTTGTATAATTTAAATTAGGTAAAAATGTGATAATCAATATTTGATCGGGTTTTGAAACCAAATCTTTATAGAAACGATACTCAACTACTTGGTGTAACCTGTGCACTTACGGTGCGAACATATATACCTTAAATTATTTAACTATATTTTTTCTGGCCTAAACATTTTAAGTTCTAGTTTAAATTTATCATTAAAAAATACTTAGTAATATTTAAGAAGTCAGTGAATTTTTCTTTTGTTGATCTTCGTTAGTTTCTTTTTTGCTTAAGTTCACAATTTTTCCCTTTTATGTGCCCAAACATTTCATATTTGTACTTCAAAATATTCAAAAAGTCTTTGAGAAACATCTCATGTATGTATTTATATTTATTTTTATATCATTTTAATATATAAAATAAAAAATTTCCTAATTTAATAATAACAAATCTAACCATTCAATCAAATTTACCATAAGTTTGGATAGAGAGAAAATCTAGAGAAAATATATTAGGAGAGAAAACTCCGAAAAATGATAGTAAATCTTTTTACAAATTTTTAAAAAATTTCTTCACAGTATTCTCTCTCCTCTCTTACTTTTCTCTCAATGCTTTTACCATACAGATTTTTTTTTGGCTAAAAAAAAAAGTTGACCATACAGTTTTTATAATATTGAAAGTCACGTTACAATTGAAACATTTTTCTACCTTGTTGCGACTGTTCATCAATGCTTTTGCTGCTAAGAAAGTAGAAGACTTCTAAAAATCTTCAGTTCAAAATTTTTTTGAGGATTGAAAAAAGTTATAGAATTTTTTTCTTCTTACTCTTCATCTCGTTTCAAAAGTTTTTATATATATATATCAAATATATATATATATATATATTTTATATATCCGCCAGTGTTCATATATATATATATATTACTCTGTTTAGCAATGTGAATTCTTTCATTTCCTTCATTTTCTCTCGAAGATGTGAAACAGATTATTCAAATGTTAACATACAATTGCACTTCCTCAAGCAGAAAAAGTTAACCATAATACAAATATGTAATTATAAGTGTGAACCATAATACAAATATGTGTGTATTTATATATATACATAAGCACAACTCGTTTCAATTTGGGTCCAAACTTAAATCAGCTCACAAGTAAGTATACTTCAGATATGATCAAGATGATTACATAGCAACGTGCGTATATCCTCCCAACAGTACTAGTCCAAGATTATACCAACTCGTCCTTTCCCTGTCTCTAAAATACCATGACCTCTATATGATCAATGGAAATTACAATCTCAACATATATCATGTAGATGTTTCAGACAAAAGAGGAAGCTGAAATTTAAATTTGAGCTTGAGGAAGTCTTACATTACACCAAACAAGCACAGTGTTTTAAGAAGAGGTGTTCATTATTTTGCAGAAAGTAAAAATAGAACAAGCTTATGATTTGTATTATAACTATTTAAGTGGTCAAGCTGTGTGTGTATCCTGAAAACTATTCCACTCGCTTTTTTTTAAGGACTAGCAAAGAGATTGCATCCAATTAAAGGCATAAAGGGGTCTGAAACAAACCAGAATTAAAGAAAACAACATAATTCAAGCTCCTAGAAATGCATCAGCCTATTCCTTTCCTATCAGCCTCCAAGAAATGCTGGTCAATCCTGTTAACGTCTTCAATAGATGCTTCATGAAGAATAATAGAAGCTAGAGGAGGTGGTGGATCCAAGATCAGACCGTTAGGGGATGTGAGCTGTATATTTCATATTTTTGTGGGGGCTTCAAATAGTAATGGATCAATTTTGTGGTTGAAAAGTGAAGTATGAGCCATGTGTGGAACTGAGATATTTTCAATCTCTGTCCTAAATATAGAAATGTTCCTTTTTTAAAATTAAATTATTCGCTAACTCACTGTTATTTTGTTCAAGCTATTAATGAATGCGTAATTAGTGGAAGGATATGATGGCCTGCCCTCCAAGTCCAGAGTTAGTCATCACCCCATTTATTACACCAATACTTTTATTGTTTTATGTGCTGAAGCCTTGAATGTAATTTTTTTCTCTCCTTTTTAATGAGTTAGTACTTCCCCTCAGAAATTCTTGTGTGAACTAGGTGCAATTTATGCAATCCAATAAAATTATATCAAATCAATTCATTAAATGTTACGTGTTTAATTTCTCTTCTTTTTCTTTTTTTATGTCATTTAAAAATGTCTCTCCAATTTTTCCTCTCTTTTCCACTTAAGATTAATGAGATCCATGGTGTGATTTTATTGGGTAGTGTACAAATGACAAGGTGCACCCGATGTATGTAAAAATTTCTCCTTCCCCTACCACCTTTTTCAAGGATTTCTCTTCTTTTTTTTTTTGTCCTAAATATACTTTACTCACAGACCATTAATACTTATTTTCTTATTTTGTATATATAATTAATGTTTTAATGTTTTTTTTTTTATCTCCTTCAAAATCTTACTTCCTCTGTTCCTTTTTGTAATTAAGAATCATTTAACTGAATAATGTAAATAAAAAATTTGGTTAGAGAAAATAAATATAATTTTTTTTTTTAATTTTTCTGTAAAATACCTTTATTTATGGAGAAATTATTATAATAAAGAGGATTTTGAGAACTGAGAATAAAAAAATTATCATATTAAAGAGGATTGATGCTTTGAGGGCTATGATAATAAATGTATTGATATTAAAATGAGTAATTAAATAGGGGCAAAATGGGAAACTAACAAAGAAAATTTTAGACATTCTCTAAATATTTCTTATAAATAGAAATAAAGTATATGTGGTAGTTGTTTCTCATAAAAAGGAAGATGGAGTATTAACATAGATAAAGTAAGAAAATTCTTATTAATTTAAGTAATTAACTAGTTCATTTGAATTAGTTGAAAGTGTCATGTAACAGGGACTAGAAGGAGTGCTAGAGTAATCTTATTTTAGTTTAATCTCAAATCTTTTGTCAAAGTTAAATATCTATACAGATGATTCATTAACAGAATTTTCATAATAACAACATGACTATTAGGGAGAGGCATGACACCAGCGTTATTTATGGAGAACAAATTTCAAATGAAAGCATGGATTGGGTACCATATCAAATGAGGCACAGTTAATACACATTCACCTTGTTTTTGTTAAAAAAATACAGCATAATAGTAGTAATAAATACCAGAGATGTGTAAGACGTACACTAATAGCCACTTTGGTTGGATTCCATGAAACAATATTACATGTAATACTAATGCAACGTACTGATTACAGCGTTTGATTAGGGTTATGTAATGTAAAGAGGATTACATTTTGTAATCTTGATTACATCATTTGATTTAATCATGATCACGTTGCTAGGACTCATTAATGAAAAAGATAATATTGTCATTATAATTTTTTAACTTGACCAAAGTGTCCACCCATAAATGCGGTTAAATATTAAATAATTACCACAATTAAATATTAACAAAATTAATCAATAATATAAAAAATTAAAAAATATTCCCCACTAACAAATTTAAAAAATTATATTACACCATTAAAAATATTAAAATATCTCATTAAATAATATTCCTACCATTAAATATTAAATCAATATCATGAACCTAACATGTACATTGCATAATAGTTTCATCATTAAATATTAAAAATATTACTATGAACCCAACATGTAAAGTGCATAAATTGAAAAATTAACATAAATCCAATGTGTACATTATATATATATATGTAGATATGGAAAATTTTGTCTCTTACTATATTTTTTTCTATATATTTTCATGTTCGATATTGTAATCTAACCAAACATTTTTATGCAGATAAATCATCTTTCCTTAATGACGAATCAAACAAATTCATGTAATTAGTATTACATTGCATTGCATTATATTTTATTTCATTTCCTTTGATTCCGTGAACCAAACGAGCACTAAGACAACTATATGTTTTATGGGTAAAAACTAAATTTCCTAGGAAAAATGGTTTGTGATAATTATTTTTTGTGTGTGATAAATCAAGGGTTTCCCATCGAGGCTTAGAGGGTAAAGGATTCTCACTTCTCTCAATAAGCGCGCTTCCCAGGATTCGAACTTTTGTTCTCCTCCTATAGGGTAGTTGAGATCTCTTATCACCTCAACCAATAACTTGTTGATAGTTTGCCATAATCTTTACAAGCTTAATAGGAATATGATTTTGCAGGGTGAACAAGACAGCTAACAAAGCAATTATATTTAAATTCAGCCATCTTAGTAAAATGAACGATTTTGTCATTTCTTCATCAAGAAGGAATTGCACTGATATAGTGGTGGAAAGCGATTCGGTTGCTGTAGTGCAGATGCTCCAGACGTTGCAATCTGAGATGTGCTTTGGCTCGCGAATGCTGGAGGTGGTCTTTGATTTAATGGAAAGGTTCTCAAATGTAAGATTTGAACGATTTTGATTTCTTCATCAACTAACCATATCCTATGCTCCATCTCTTTATTATAAGCCACCAACTAACTTTTCTCACAAACTAATAAAAGCAGTTAAAGTCAATAAAGTTGTCCTAGAATCTAAGTAATTTCCAATATTAATTACTTTACTAATTGCATTAAACTTTAATATCATAATAATTATTATTCTCACCCATTACCCTTATTAATTATGGGCCGACATGGAAAAAAATAATTAATGTATATTGGGAAAAATCAAGTACCTTATAAAAAAGACCAAATAAACTTGTTAGTTGGTGTCTTATAATAAGGAAGTATTTGACATCTAGAATATGGCTTATTAGCTTATCATGAGAACATAAGAAAGCTAATAATCTAATCCAAACAATTTGCAGAGTGTTCAACGGGTGATATAATCTTGGTTTTACTGCTCTTGAAACCTAAGCAATGAAATATAGAAATTGAACTCCCTTCAGTTGCTTTCCCTCTTGTCTTTTCCATCCAGTCCAATGAGAGAACAATGACATATATAAAAGCAACAAAAGAGAAGCTGTTGTGCGATCAGATTATATTCCAAGGATAATCCCTTCATGAAATACGAGAAGTTGCATCAGAAAGACATAACCCAATAGATATAGAACTATAGGTACTAATTTTTCAGCATCTAACTGTCAAACAACACCGAAGATCGAAGTGTTTTTAAACATCTAAGTGGCAGCCAGGAAACTTAAAAATGCCGCCCCTGTTCCTGGACGAAGAGCAAGAGTAGAATGCTAGATCGCTTGCAGCAAGAACTATTGCAAATATTCTGGGACTGATATATGCGCAATGGGTTGAACTGATTTGTCGAGACACTAGCCCAACAATGAACAATTCTAAACTGGAACCAGAAATTGGATTCTAACAAAGAAACTAACTTAATATGGATTCCTCAAGGATCGTTCAAATCTTTGTTTAACAATCAAAGTTCTCTTAAGTACTTCGCCTTTAAGGAAGTTGTCATTCGGATTCCATAGAGGAGACGAAGTATAGGTTTAAACTATTGCACGAAGCAGTGATATTCAGAGTGTGAATTAGAGCTGTAAGGAGATGATCAATCAAAAGTGAGTTCCAAACATGGGCATATGAGACTAAAATTTCAATCCAAACAGATTCTAATAAAGGGGGTAAGGACTGTTAGGAAGAGGGCCTAATGGATGTTAAACCTTCTTATCACTCACAAGAATCTAAGAATCTGTAAGGAACAAATAAACAAATATATTGCAGAAGTTAATAAATGACATAATAGACACCATAATTATTAACGTGAAAACCCCTAAACTCAAGGTAAAAACCACGGCCGTCAATACTAAAGAAAATATGATCCATCAAAATAGGGTACAAGAGAGTCTCAAACAAATACACAAACATTTGCTATCATCCAACCAAACAAACTAAAAGCTTACAATAGAGAATAAAGCAGCCCAAAAAAAAAAGAAAAAAGTCCCTGACTATAAACATATTTTCTCTCATACTAGGCTTTCAAATGACGATCCCACCATTGAAAATGACAGACTGTATGTTTGAAATCCGTTAACCAAATTTCAGCTCGATCCAACGTACAACGAATACGCAAACGCAAATTTTACTGATACTGACATTTGAAAGCTGCGTTTTTCTCTCACATGGCTGCAGCATTATACTTTTTCGACCTCTTCAGCCTATCTTGCCTTGGCGGGGCCTTTCTGCTTGAAAACTTAATATACTCACTCTTTACTTAAATAAGTGAGACACAACCTCAAATTAGAAAACTCCAAGAGAATATTATTTCTCACAAGAGAATAGTAAGAAAACTTTCCTTTCCTTTTCATAAAATTGAATTGTAATACCCGGATTTTAGTAAATCGGAATTTTTGAGATAAAGGAAATTAACGAATATTTTGATAAAGCAAAATCATGAGTTTAAAACTATTACAGAAAATTGTCATAATTATAGAGTAAATTGTTAAAAAAGTTATGGAAAGATCAGATGAACGAATGACTAAAAATGAAATAATGGTGATAAAAGCAAGTCTAAAAATATTATGATAAATCTTGAAAGATCATGAAAAATTATGAGAAAAATATGGAAGTGTTATCCCTAATTATGAGAATTTAATAAATTATTTCAGAGGAAATAACATGAAGAAAAGTTTAAAAAGCATTTGAACCATAAAGTAACTTTGATGGGGTAAACATTGTTAATATTTTACATAGGATATAACATGACAATGTCGGTATAAAAGTTTGCAAGATAACAATATCTTGTAAAATTGGTAAAGATAAATATATGAAGAAACTTGATCCTAAAAAGATCACTAAACGAAGAAATTAGGTCGATTAAGCCTTAACGAAGGCGAGGGTAAAGCGAGATTTTTGGTAAAAAATATTATATTTTTTAAAAATGGAAAAAATTATGGAAAAATAATTAAAACTGAATTTTTTAAAAGAGGGGGCGAAATTATGGTTATTTTTAATTAAAAAGAATTGTTTAAATAATTAAAATGATAATTAGAATAAAATAATAATATAATGCGGTGAGTCGGATATATAAGGCGGTAGGGAAAAGTTAGAAATAAATTCTACAGTAAAACCGAAGTAAAAGTCTTTTAGGACCGATCAAATTAAGAACAAGTGAATTTTTACACGAAGAAAGAATTTACTGTGCGTTGTTTCCGCAACCGAAAACCCTAATTTCAAATAAGACGAAAAGTTGATCAGATAGAGTAGAGTCAGATAGGCAAAGTGAGAACCTATAGAAACAATTGCGTCTTTTTAAACATGAGATTAAGTTAGGCAACAACTGGACGTTTTACGATTGGCGAATTATTGTCGGGAAGTTGGTTCTATCGGAGCGATTTAAAGTACCGGACGCGTTTGTCCGAATATCTTCCGAAGCACCGGAGAATACCTGGATATGATCAAAAAGAGGATCAAAATATATAATATGAAAGAGGATGAAAAGACCTTCAAAGTTACACGCTCGCATTTTTGAGTTTTTGCAAAATCGCGAAACGGACATTCGTCGGGTAGCTTTATCGGATAGGAGGCCATAAAGCAAGAGCCATCATGGATGACAACTCATCCATTGACTTTTGGGCTCTTAGATTTCGATCTTGACCATGGATGGCCAAGAGTGTTTTGTCCTAAAAATGCGATCCAACGCCGTAATCCGATCCGAAGACTTTTGTGGAAATTCCCACCTTGTCCTATTTTCCCTATAAATAGCAAGCTCTCTTGCTCTCATTCTTCACACCAAATTCGAAACCTAGAGAGAGGTCCTAGAGAGAGAAGCTCGCAAAAAAAATTCCGCCTTGCTCCTAGTAAGTTCTTACGCTCTTAGTTTTTAGTTTAGTAGTTATAGTAGAACCTGTTGTTTTGATCTAGGAAGTTTGAGAATATATTCCTATACTTTTTTTATGCCTCATTGCATTGAAAGATGCCCGACGAGGTAAAAACATAGTGGGGAAAATTTTGAAATGGAATACGGTCAAAGTAACGAAGTTACGCGAAATTCCGCCAATTAGGGGTAGTAAGGGCAAAATGGTCTTTTTCACCTAAAATGCCCGTAATGCTGCCAAATGTTGATAAACGTTGTCCTTATAGGATATCGAGCTAATCGAGCCGCATTTGTTGTGCCGCCGTCATCCGCTGTTTTTTCCCATTTGTCGAATTTCACGTTTTTAGTAAAAGTTCCGTTGTACCGCCAAAAAGGTACGTTCGCGTCTTTGTAACACTAACTCGATGGTTATTGTATGATTATATATGTTTGTTGTGTTCTGTTTGTTGTTGTAGCATACGTGGTTATGTTATATACACGGTTATGTCACATACGTGGTTATGTCACATACGAGGTTATTATTGTTGTATCATACATGGTTATGTTACATACGTAGTTATGTGTTTTTAATCATACATCTGTTATGGTGTTGTATTGATTTCTTTGCTATCGTGTATATGTAGTCGTATTTAAGCATGAGGTTAACAGATTCACGAGATCCAAATTGTAATTGGATCTCGGCTCTTATCATAGCGTCGGGTTCGGGAGAAGCGAGGCGAGGAGAAAGGCGACGAGCCGCACGAGACCCGGTGAAGACTTTCTTCGGGTGTTATTCATTTTGAAAACTCTCGGTCAATGTACCGTTTACGTAAATCAGCCGGACTTACGGCATTTATAAATATATGTATCGTTACTCAATCGCTCCAATGCTCTACTACGATGAAAAAAAAATTATCCGCTTTTGAAAATGGGATGTTACATGAATATATATATATATATATATATATATATATATATAATTTGGTCAATTCAAACATGGACTTTTCTCCACGTAGAAAGAAAGGGAGCCCAAAACTCGGCGGTGGCAACAGTGGTTGAGACCTCGTTAGTGCGGGCAAACTGTAGAGCTGAAACCACCATGTTTCTGCCCTTCTACATTTAGTTTGAGGGTGGTCACCGCCAAAACGCACGGAGGCTACTCGAGAGTGTTTAGTTATATGAAGCGCTCAGTGTTCCGTTGCAGTGCCTCTTTATTTGAGATTTTTTTAGGGCTAAGGAGCGTTTTGGCCAATAAACTATTGTTCAAGAGTGTCTAGCACAATTAACTATTAACTAGATAAAAAATACTAACAAACTTTTAAAAATGTGTAGTCAGCACAACATTGTTAGAAAAAGATAATGCCCATTATCTAAGGTTGACCAACGAACTTTTACTTCAGAAGTGTCCATTACAAAAAAACTTTTACTCAGGAACGCCTAGCACAAAATTCTAAATTTCACTAAATTAATTAATTTTTTTTCTCAATTGTCATTATTCAAAACTACTTATATAGATATCTATGGACAATAATTACTCATTCTTCAATTTTGTCAAAATTATAATTTTCTAAAATAAACAAAATTTTTAATTAAAAATATAATTATATGATTTAAATAAAACTCAAGGTGTTTTATAATTTATTATACATGTTAAAAAATTATATGATTTATTTTTATTTTAGAAGAAATTTATGTGAGTTAAAAAAATTCATTTAATGTTAATAAAATTTAAAAAATCTATTATATCCCGAAAGAAATGAAATGAGTTGAAATTCAACGATTTTTTTAAAAAACCGACGTTATAAGTGTTTTCCAATAAGGCTCTGCATCAGTTCTCGGACGTTGTGAACATCGATGTGGATGATCAGTGGTGAAAATATGTGAATGATGCGTATCTTGGGCTTCATTTTGGATATGGTTTGGGAGTGTTTGTGCATGCTTGGTTATCTTCCTCCACCTACATTAATATTCCTAATCTTGTTCTCCACCAACGGGCAAAAACGAATTCAGCAGAAGGAGATGCGAGGAGAGAGAGAGATTGACTAAAGATGCGAGGAGAGAGAGATTCATTAACGGCTTGGTTATTAACGGACATCTGGTATATTAACGACAAGTGAGATTTTTTCTCTACTTTCTTAACAACGTAGATACTTTTGTGCAAAAAAAAAAGCATTTGGTGTTGGGCGCTCTTGAGGGTAAAATACATGTGTATTTTTACACCTTTATCCTATATGTAATCTTGATATAACAAATTGATTATAACATTTGGTTAGGCTTTGTTGTTCATAACCCATGAGATTTAGACACAAAAATCCAACAGGCTTATGTAATGCAAAGAAGATTACATTTTATAATCTTGATTACATTATTTGATGTAATCATGACTACACTGCTAGGATTTATGAATAGGGATGGAAACATCCTGTAATCAAGTGAAAAAGATACTATTGCCATTTTTTTTTAATTTGACCAAAGTCTCCACCTATAAATGCAGTTAAATATTAAATAATTACCACTATAAAATATTAACAAAATTAATTAATAATATAAAAATTTTAAAATTATTCCACACAAAAAACTCAAAAAATTTATATTCCACCATTAAAATATTAAAATATCTCATTAAATAATATTCTTACCATTAAATATTAAAAAAATTATCATGAATCCAACATGTATATTGCATAATATTTCCATAATTAAATATTAAAAATTATTATGAACTCAATCAAATTCATGTAATCATCATAATATCACATGCATTACATTCTATTGCATTACCTCCGATTCCGTGAACAAAATGAGCACTAAGACAACTATATGTTTCACAGGTAAAAACTAAATTTCCGGACAAAAAATGGTTAGTGATAATCCTTCCCTCTTTTTCTTAATTACTGTCAAAAGAAGTATTAATAAGGGTAAATTAGGAAAAGATTGAAAAATATGATTTTTCTCTTATATTTAGGATTAAGATAAACTCCTCAAATATATCTTATATTAAGGATCGAAGGAATAATAATTTACCCCATTTCAAAGTTGTAATAACGTAGATTTTTCATGGCCCACCGGTGTAGCACAGGGTTATGAGAATTTTGAAATCCTTGGACAAATGACACTAAAATCAATATTGCACTTTAGAATTTATAAAACCGTCATTTAAAATCTGTGTTAAGTAAAATATTTATTTACTTGTTGTCCGAGGAGTTTTGAGTATGGCATGAAGAAGCATCAGTTAGTTGAATGATCGATGTCGATGCATGTGCAAGAATCCTATCATTCTTTACACTAAACTTCTAATTATACGATTGTATAATTATTAACTACCTAATTAAAATCTTAATTAACAAGAGTAAGGGTCTCAAGTGACTAATAATTTTATATCTCTAATAGTGTGCACTTTTGAGAGTTCATGCATGCATCCATTATTTTTCCCACATTCAAATAGATTTTACAATGGAAAACTACATTTTATCATGGAATAGTTATAAGATGGTTTAGGAAAACACATTTAAAGTATAGAGATTTATTTGAAAATGAATGTGTAAGGTTAGCTTGTAGCATAAGATGACGGAACCCAAAGGATAGGTAGGGAGAGCTCATATGATCTGGACCGTCCATATTTAATTTTTTCAGTTGATTATTTTTAAATGAAAAAAATTATTTTTGAAAAATATTAGTTAAAAATTATCTTTATTTTAGATTATCTACATATTAAAATATGTTTAAAAAAAAAAATCTAAACCGTCCAGGATCGGATGGGCTCTAGGATAGGTGGGAAATGGATTCCATAAGATCAATGATATGGCCTGCAGATGCGAAAGGGCTCGAATATCGAATCTTAAGCTAATGTAATTTTTTTAATTGTATTTTTTATTTGAAAAATGGCAGATATTCAAATTTGTATTCTCCTTTTTTATAATAGTGGGGTTACTTACCATCTCAACCACTAATTTATTAGTTTTTTTAATTATCTTTAATTGAGTTAATTTTTTTTTCTTCATATTTTCACTAGGGAAAGAAGGTATTCCTGGAAAAAAAATATTTTATTGAATTTTGTAAATGATACTGTATTATAACAATTATATCGTGGGAATGAAAGAAATGCCTTTGAGAACTATTCCTAATTATGCCTTATGATGCTCAAATTTGACCTAGTCAAATTAATAACTCCAATCTAATAATTGTAAGAAAAAGAAATATCCAGTAGGAGGACGAGGGAAAATTTTATTGTCAATCACTTATGATTAATTAAGGTGCATGTGGGTGTAAACCTCAAGAACGTGGGAACATGGTGCTCCACCTCTAACAACTGTCATATTCTTTCCCCACTTTTTACCCCGTTCGGGATGCTTCAACCATCCCCTTTTCATGTCTTTCTTTTGATTCGTTCATGTCAGCGGTTGAAATTGTAAAGGATAAAAAATGAAACAATAACACGTTTTTTCAATCATAAACTTGAAGCAGCTCCAGAAGATTGGTAAATGGAAAACTTATGTCTTGTCATACACTGGCATCTTCGTAACATTCCTAGATGGCCTCTTGTTCTATCTACAACATAATTACAAAAAGATAAAGCCAAAACATGCATGTGTGTATTTGCTCCAAAAACTACTTCGTAATCTTCTTCTGAACTTATTATTCGGATGGCCGGCCTCTTGATCATCATATGTAGACAGAAAAATACACATAACATTCTCCTCAAAATCTCGAACGTAACACAGAAAACTGGTATATAAATAGTTTGCTCCTGAAATCAATCCAAACCATCTCATCTTCCAGCATATCATCTTTGTTTATTCTTTTAAGCTTTCAAGCTTCCTTCTTCTCAGCCTCTCCAAACATGTCTTCCACCAACGTCAAACTCCTTTCTTTGCTTGTCTCTACGCTTGCCATTGTGCATATAACAACGGCCAGTGATCCAGACATCCTCGTCGACTATATGGCCCCTAACAACGCTACCGGAGAATTCTTCACTTCCACTGGCTTTCGTGCTGCTCTTACACAACCACCACCACCAACCTTTACGATCACAAAGGCAAGCATGAAAGAGTTTCCTGCACTTTTAGGACAGAGTGTCTCTTATGCTGCCCTACAATTCCCTGCCAACAGCATCAATCCACCCCACACCCACCCTCGATCCGCTGAGTTGTTACTTGTGGTCCAAGGTACCCTACAAGTAGGGTTTGTGGACACCACCAACAAACTCTTCACTTCCACACTTGAGACAGGGGACATGTTCATATTCCCAAAGGGACTTGTTCACTTCCAACACAATGCTGCTAATTTTCACCCAGCTATGGCTCTTTCTGCTTTTGGTAGTGCCAATGCAGGCACAGTGTCTATCCCCAATACTCTGTTTAATTCCACCATTGATGATAATGTCTTGGCTTTAGCCTTCAAGACTGATGTTGCCACCATTCGGACTTTGAAGAAGGGCTTTGTTCCCAAGTAAGCTTGATGCTGTCCACTATAGTAGAAATCACTTAATCTCTCACTATTTTATATATATATATATATATATATATATATATATATATATATATATATATATATGATATGGTTCAATAAGTGAAAAATAAGTGGTTCTGCACCAGGTTTTGTGTTTGCAAATTATTGGTTGGTTCATCATTTGGTTTATGTCGCTGGTTCAGTACTGCAGTGTTATAGTGAGTGTGGAAGACCTGAAAGATAATAATGTACTGTGTTCTTTGAAGGAGAGATCACAAACATTTGTGGATTATCCTTTCCCTACCAATTAATAAAATTTCTTTGGCCCACTTTGTATTAGTATTTAGTTGAGTTATTGGTTTGTATTTTTTTAGTAACTTGATGAATCTATGTCACTAATTAACATGTTGCAAATGATTGGAATATGGTTGGGGGGGTATGTGAAGCCTATATACTCCCCCACTCTCTTATTACAAGCTTCAAGTAATCAATTTGCGTTAATCAAAAAATAATTAAAATTAGTTAAAAGCAATATATATGTATCATTTTTTTTCAACTATGCCCTTATGTGTAAAGATGATAAGTGTGAGAAAATAAATGCAATAAATATATACAGTTAACAAGGGGTACAGTTGGAAGAAAACATAAAAAATGCTTAGACAAATTTAAAATAAAGCTTATATTATGAGATACACTCATTCACAAGTTTGAAGCTTATAATAAGGGACGGAGGGAGTATTTCCTTAGATGTAAACTCCATTGGGATGATTTAGAAACATTTTAAGTAATACATGTTTCTGGCCGTATATTAATTTGATGGTAGAGTACTTTTTTATGATGAAAATTATTTAAAAATAAATAAATAAAACGACGCGTTTGAGGTTTAGGCTATGATAGGGATGGTTAAGGATTAGCGAGATTATAAATGTTATCATAACAGAAAGTAAATAGAGGAGGAAAAAAAAGTGTCCGTTGGCTTTTCAGTTTTCACTAAAAACGAAAGTGTCCATTGACAAAGAAAGAAAAATGTGTTGTTCTTATTTTCTTAAATTTTAAAGGGAAAATTACTCACAGGTCCCAAGGACCACAGATAATTACAAATAGGTCCCCTGAAATGACTAAATTACACAGAAGTCCCTAGGGACTTCTCTGTAATTATTTCAGAGTGTAAAGTTACCATTTTGGACATGGAAAAAACGCCCCTAATCACTGAATCACTCTGTCATCTCTCCCATTTGATTTCCTTCTTCGAGCGAAAAAAAACTGAGTCCTTCGACATTCGACCTTTGACCGAGCTCTTCGCCGCCGTTCCACCAAGAGACCTGCATCTGTCATTCCTTGTTCGTCGCCGGTGGGATTGTGAAAGACTCCCATTTTCTCTCATTGCTGTCGTCGCCGGCGTAAGCAAGTGCAGGTGTGAAATTTTAGGGTTTTTTTTTTGGGATCTCGTCCCCTGTAATTCAGCTTCTTGTTGGCTGTTGTGTATGGTACTTCACATGAGGATAAACTGCGTATATTTTCCTCCTTATATTCTTTAGTGTGGTGAAAGGAGGGAGAGGGGGACAGTGGCTTCGCTAGAAGATGCTAAATTAAGAGGATTTTCTGTTTTCATTTTTATCCTAGGCAAAATACAATAGAAGTCTGATTCACTTTCAATACAAAGACTTTCTCTGGCAAATTGGAGTTTACTTGGCCAATGCATATGAAGTTAAGCCTGTGATTCTTTGTTAGAAAACATATGTATGATTTGTCATTATATTGTTATGATTAAAGCTCATATATTTTTCCATTTAACCTCTTTTCCTCATTTTTAGCTGGTAACGTGCCCACAAACATATCATATCGAGTTGTTTGTGGAGCAAAACGAGTACATTAGTGCTTCTTATTATATGTTCTTAGTCTTTGTATTGCTAGAGCGGTTTGCCATATCAAGCACCGTGAGAAAGAATTTGTTAGGTTAAGCATCTATTTATTTGTAGTATGGCAATGACTTTGTTTGCTAATTCGATGGTTTTGTTGAATGTTGTTCCATGGATTAAAACCGTGGTTCGAGGAATCAGTGAGATTTTTAGGGGAGAAATAGGTCTTGCAACGGGTAGTTTCTGTGCTGATCATATCAGTGTTTGACCTACTTAGCCGGACCTTAATGGATATCCTATCTATGATTCATTGGAAGCTAAATGAGAACTAACTGGTCCTGAGTTTCACCTTTTATAAAAATAGAACAAGAAATTAAAAATAGACCTTTAAGGTGTCATTGAACTATAAGGTGTTTATGAAGTCATGAATTTTGTCATTGGCAGCTATTTACTTTGCTGGGTTACTTTGCTAGTTATAGAAATATTCTCTCTAAACCCTTTTGGATAGACTTCAATCGTGAGTAGCAGTTGGGATATTGAAGCTGTGTGAAAATTTGTGTGGGCTTGAGTTGGTAGTGTTCTTTGAGAAAGTTAAATAGGATTATGATGGAAAATTGTAAATGTTTCTAGAAATTTCAGTTGCATAATAAAAATACGGAGAAAGATTGCATTTGTTTTTTAGCGATAAGTGTTATCTATTGTCACTTGTTTCCTCCACTTTTTCAAGTTTCTGTTCCTTCATTGTATCGTATGATGTCTCTTTATGTTATGTAGATCATGAATATAATTAGGTTAGCTAATTGGGGATTTATTGGCACTATTAATTGTATGAGGCTAGTGAGGAATTGAAACTATCACTTGCCGGTATCATAGAACTTGTTTCTGAATTCATATTCTCTATCACTTCCTCTGATTCTGATTCTTTTGAAAGAATAATCTCGGCGTGTTTGCTTGATTTATCTATGGTTTCATCTTCCACTTCCTTTATCTACTCTTCTTCCTCTGTTTCTGGCTTCTGTGGTGTTTCCTTGTCAGTGGAAAGCAAACAAGAATATGGCGACAGATCAAGAGGTCAAGCCAAAGGTGTCCGGGTACAAATTGTTCATGAAAGCATATTTCAAGCAAAAGAAGAAGAAGAATGAAGAGATAGAGCCGTTGGGAAAGGAGGCTCAGTCCGTTAAACAAGCATGGAATGCATTAAGGAAAGAGGAGAAGGAAAGATATAGTTTTATTGTAAAGTAGTTGAAAGTAGTGGCTTTCATATGACCTTATTTTGCCAATGTATATGATTGGAAGTGAATGTACAAACTTTGCCCAGCCTTGCAATGTGATACTATTTATTTTTTGACTAGCCTTTGAGCCAAAAGTTGAATATAGCAACAAGAAATGTTATATGCAAGAATGGTGTTACAATTGTTTGACTTACTTCCACTTTGTGCAAGAAATTAAATCTTTGATTCTAAATTTGAGTGTTGTTGGTGGTTCTTCATTATCTTTGACTTACTTCCACTTTCTCCATTTACAACAAGAAATTACTATTTTAACAACAGCAAATTCATATTTTAGCAACAAGTTTCGAAAACCTGTATTTTTTGAACTCTGAGGTCCAGAGTCCATTTACAACAAGAAATTCCTATTTTAACAACAACAAATTCATATTTTAGCAACAAGTTTCGAAAACCTGTATTTTTTGAACTCGAGGTCGAGTCCATTTACAACAAGAAATTCCTATTTTAACAACAACAAATTCATATTTTAGCAACAAGTTTGAAAAACTTGTATTTTTTGAACTCGAGGTCCAGTCCATTTACAACAAGAAATTCCTATTTTAACAACAGCAAATTCCTATTTTAGCAACAAGTTTCGAAAACCTGTATTTTTTGAACTCTGAGGTCCATAGTCCATTTACAACAAGAAATTCCTATTTTAACAACAACAAATTCCTATTTAAGCAACAAGTTTGGAAAACCTTTATTTTTTGAACTCTGAGGTCCGAGTCCATTTACAACAAGAAATTCATATTTTAACAACTGACAAATTCCTATTTTAGCAACAAGTTTGGAAAACTTGTATTTTTTGTATTTTTTGAACTCGAGGTCCGAGTCCATTTACAACAAGAAATTCATATTTTAACAATAGCAAATTCATATTTTAGCAACAAGTTTGAAAACACGTATTTTTTGAACTTTGAGGTCCAGAGTCCATTTACAACAAGAAATTCATATTTTAACAACATCAAATTCCTATTTTAGCAACAAGTTTTGAAAACCTGTATTTTTTGAATTCTGAGATCCAGAGTCCATTTACAACAAGAAATTCATATTTTAACAACATCAAATTCCTATTTTAGCAGCAAGTTTTGAAAACCTGTATTTTTTGAATTCTGAGGTCCGAGTCCATTTACAACAAGAAATTCATATTTTAACAACAAAGCAAATTCCTATTTTAGCAACAAGTTTGGAAAACTGTATTTTTTGAACTCACGAGGTCGAGTCCATTTACAACAAGAAATTCCTATTTTAACAACAAGAAATTCCTATTTTAGCAACAAGTTTCGAAAACCTGTGTTTTTTGAACTCTGAGGTTCAGAGTCCATTTACAACAAGAAATTCATATTTTAACAACATCAAATTCCTATTTTAGCAACAAGTTTTGAAAACCTGTATTTTTTGAATTCTGAGGTCCATAGTCCATTTACAACAAGAAATTCCTATTTTAACAACAGCAAATTCCTATTTTAGCAACAAGTTTTGGGATTTTCACAGGTGACTAAGGGTAGCTGAAGAAGCGCATATCATTACAAAATATTAAGTTGTATGAGTAAGTGGGTATTTTCACCTACTCATTGAACTTAATATCACATATAGTTTCACGTCCATGTGTAAGTTTGTAATTACAAGTTCTTGTCCACCCACCAAAATACAAAAAGGTGTTACAAGAAGTCACTAATACAAGGTGTATATAGACAAAATGGCTAAGCCAATAACAATCAAAAGCATGTACATTGTGTTTTCAGTTGGGATTTGGATTTTTGCATGTCTTTACGTGTGTCCAGCCTCATGGCATCTCCCCACAATGATAATCCTTCTTGTTTTGAAATTGAGATTCAATTCGTTTTCTTTTTTGTCTCCCTGCTTGCCTTGTAGTAATGGGAGGCTCCAAGAAAGTCTGGGTCAGCATATGTGTCACCGTCGGAGCATCAGCACGTGGATGTGTGCACTTCGGTATGTTCTGATTGTTAGGAACTCTGTATCTTGATGTTCTCCCGATGAATATGCACCAATATACCAAGGACAACCATCAACCTTGCACTTTGCAATTACCTTTTGTTGATTGTTCTTCACAAAATGGTACGAAAACTTATGTGCAATGTTGTATTTGTATAACGTTTGACGAAGGGTCAGAGCATTGGAAAATATTTGTCCTTCTCCAACAATCAAATCCCTCCATTTGGTATGATTCATCTTCGGTCTTGGTGTTGGCACAATTTGAGTACACCATGTCAAAGGTGGCCGCTCTTCACTTTCATTTAACGAAGGAGGTGGAGACATAGACAATCCATTTGGAAATCTAAACAAGTCTTCATCCCTGCAATATACCACAAGTTACCGTATTAGTAATGACAATGTATGAGCCCTCATTCAACACTTATACAAAAACAAATTAGCTTTCGCATAGCAATCAAACCTACACTTCTTCTTCCTCTTGCATTTCAGCATTCAATGATGGTTGTATATTGTCATTACTCCATTTCTCTTCAATGTAAACATGCCCAGATTCTTTATTAAACTTTATTAAATGATCCACCCCTTCATCGTCTACAAGATCTACATATGTTGATGGATCAAAGCTAACTTTGAATTTCACAAAAATGTCATTGCTTTCTTTTCCAATAAGAGATGATATGATTCTTCGCAATTCGTCATAGGTTGTGCCTTCCTTTATAAATTTTGTTCTTACCAAACCTCCAACATATTGACTTTCATCTCCCCCACCATTTAAAAACTTCCCCCCAAATGAAAGAAACATAATAGACTTTTTCTAGAAGTACCTGCCATATTTCAAGACAATATGCAACAACAAGATTGTATTAACAACTGAAAAAGCCACCATTTACAACAATAAATTCACGTATTAACAACAACTTTATTGAATCCTATCAGAACTTTTTACTGACTGTTCCATCATTACATCAACCAGAAATCAGTGAAAACAGAGCAGTTCCTCTGTTACCTTCCCAAAAAACAGAGCACAATGTTATTAACCCTACCCAATAACATGAAACCCCAACTTCAATGGTAAAGAGGATATCTTTAGCAAAATCTTAGCATTACTTACCTAGGTACCAGCTTATAGATCACTAATGTCCAATAATGAGCTCAAACTTAAACCCTTTACCAAGCCTTCACTCTTTGAATGCAAAGAACATACAACGAAAAGATAAATTATTCAACGAATATAGAAAATATGACAGCTTCACAATCTAAGCTTTGCATAGGACATGAAAACGTCACTTACTTGCCTTCTACGTTGAAGATTCGATTCACCTTTATTGCTTAGTTGATTTAGCGTTTTTCCCCTTTTTTCTTGACTACTCCCGGGTTTTTTCATTCTGTGTTTGTTTCATTCGTTTTTAATGTTTAATGGGCAATACAGACATTTGCCATTCTGAAATAATTACAGAGAAGTCCCTAGGGACTTCTATGTAATTTAGTCATTTCAGGGGACCTATTTGTAATTATTTGTGGTCCTTGGGACCTGTGAGTAATTTTCCCAATTTTAAATCTTGAAAATTTTTACATAACTTTTTATTTAATTTTTTTTTGCCCACGTGGCTATTAAATATTATTTTATCTTAACTAAATATATTAATGATGGGGATCATTTGAGCTAAAGCAGAATAAATATAATTACATTAATTTTTATTTTAATCTGCATAGATATATAAAAATTAGGAAAAAAGACAGGAAAAAGAACTTTAAAATTACAAAATCTCAAATCGGGTTTGTTACTTAAGAGTTGATTAGGGAATGATGAAACTTAACAAGTAATTCAAAACTCATTTTTTGGGAAATCCCTGATTTAAAATTTTGTGATTTCAAAGTTTTTTTCTGCATTTTTCACGAAAAATTATGGAGTTTGATAGCTGAAAAAAAAAAAAAAAAGGACAGAAATTAAGGAGTTCCCTCTTGCTTGTTGGGCAAGTAAAAAGGGCCCAAGCCCGAAACCAGATTAACGGATTCCTTTGATTTGACAAAATTTAAAAACAGGAGCGTCTCTTCAAATTTGCATCTCACCCAAGTCTGTCTCTTCAAACCCACCAACTTTCCAGTTCTTAGAAAGGTGCCTGCTTTCTCCTTCCTTGTTACTTGTCATTCAAAAAGCTAAAATTTCTAATATGTGGTTATCTTATTATTGTTTTAAGTTTTGGTTTGAAATTTTTCTTGTTCCTGTTTTTAGCAGTTCAAAAATATAAGACCAAAACTGTCTGCTTTCTCCTTCCCTTTTCACCTTACTCGTCCTCCAAAAATGGTACGCCCCTTAACTTTTTTAGTTATATTTCTTGTTACTTGTGATTCAAAAAGATAAAATTTCTTAAATGTGATTATCTTCTTACCGTTTTATTTGGATTTAAATTTTTCTTGTTCCTGTTTAGCAGTTCAAAGATCTGAGACCAAAGGTTCCTGCTTTATCTCCTTACTACATCCTCATCCTCCAAAGAAAAGAGAACATAAATATTTTATTAAATAAATTTAAAATTTTCACTCGCTAAAAACGTTGATACTGATGAGATTAGCATGGGTTATAAGTGATTAATACTCCTTCATTCCTTAATATTCCTTAATATAAGACATATTTATTTAATTTGATTAGATTAAGGAAGTTGGTTAAGTTAGTTAATATAACATATATTTTCTAAAACACCCTAGTCATTTTCCTCCTTCCCTCTCCTTCTTGATCATTGTCAAGGGAGTATCAATAAGGTCAATTATATTAGAAAAATATTGACAAATATAAAAAACTTTATCTTATATTTAGGGGTAAAGAAGCAAAAACACACGCGTGTCTTTTCTAATCGCCCAAAGACAATATGCTTTTTTTGAGAGCAAAAATACACATGTGGTTACATTTTAGGAGCAAAAATCACACCACCGTTAAAATCTAACTTAACGGTGCATTTGCAACAGAAAATGCCATATTTACAACAGAAAATACCATATTTATAACAACAATTAAACATTTGGATTTTGAACATAGAAAAGTCATTTACAACAGAAAAATGCTAGATTTACAACAGGAAGTGCTGTATTTACAACAAAATTTAAAATCTGGTCATTTACAATAGAAAAAGTCATATTTATAACAGGCTAGATTTTAACAGTGGTGTGATTTTTGCTCCTAAAATGTAACTACGTGTGTATTTTTGCTTCCAAAAAAAGCATATGGTGCTGGGCACTCCCGAGGATAAAGCACATATGTATTTTTGCTCCTAAACCCTATATTTAGAATCAAGATAAACTCTTTAAATATGTGTTATATTTAGGACCGGGGGAATAGTAATTTACCCCATTTCAAAGTTGTAATAACGTAGATTTTTCATGGCCCACCGGTGTAGCACAGGGTTATGAGAATTTTGAAATCCTTGGACAAATGACACTAAAATCAATATTGCATTCGAGAATTCATAAAACCGTCATTTAAAATCTGTGTTAAGTAAAATATTTATTTGCTTGTCCGAGGAGTTTTGAGTAGGGCATGAAGATGCATCAGTTAGTTGAATGATCGATGCCGATGCATGTGCAAAGATCCTATCATTCTTTACACCAGACTTCTAATTATAGGATCTTACAATTATTAACTGCCTAATTAAAATCTTAATTAACAAGAGTAAGAGTCTCAACTGACTAATAATTTTATATCTCTAATAGTGTGCACTTCTGACAGTTCATGCAAGCATCCATTTTTTTTCCAAGGAAAAGTTATAAGATGTTTTAACAGAACACTTTTAAAGTATAGAGATTTATTTGAAAATGAATATGCAAGGTTAGCTTGTAGCATAAGATCACTGATATGGCCTGCGGCAGATGCGAAAGGGCTCGAACATCGCATCTTAAGCAAATGAGACGGCAAGCATATTTCTTTTGCATATTTGGAAAAGAGATATACTTATGTAATTTTTTTAAATTATCTTTTTTTTTTATTTGACAAAGGGTTTTTATTCCCCAACAACTGCACTTTTAGATATTAAAATTTGTTTTTTTTTCTCTTTCTAATAGTGAGGTCATTTAACATCTCAACCAATAACTTGTAAGTTTTTTTTAAAAAAATTATCTTTAATCAAGTTAAAAATGATTTTTTTCACATATATTTTCACTAGGGAAAGAATGTATTTTCTGAAAAAAAAAAAATATTTTGTTACATTTTGTAAATGATCTTGTATTAAAAGAATTATACCTTGGGAATAAAAAAATGCCTTTAAGAAAGCTATTCCCAATTAATTATGTCTCACAATGCTCAAATTTGACCTAGTCAAATAAATAGCTCCAATCTAAGAATTGTAACAAGAAGAAATATCTAGTATATGAGGACAAGGGAACATTTTATTATCAATCACTATTGATCATTGGGTGTAAACCTCAAGAACGTGGGGACATAGTGCTCCACTCTAACAACTGTCATATTCTTTCCCCACTTTTTACCCGTTCGGGATGCTTCAACAATCCCCTTTTCATGTCTCTCTTTTGATTCGTTCATTTCGGCGGTTTAAATCGTAAAGGATAAACAATGAAATAATAACAAGTTTTTTTAAAACATTTATATTATTATCATAAACTTGAAACAGCTCCTGAAGATTGGTAAATGGGAAACTTATGTCTTTGTCATATACTGGCATCTTCCTAACATTCCTAGATGGCCGCTTGTTCTGAACTATCTACAACATAATAACAAAAAGATAAAGACAAAACATGCATGTGTGTATTTGCTTCGAAAACTACTTCATAATCTTCTTCTGCACTTGTTCTTATTATTCGGATGGCCGGCCTCTTGATCATCATATGTAGACAGAAAAATACACGCAACATTCTGCTCAAGATCTCCAACGTAACACAGAAACCTTCTATATAAATAGTTTGCTCCTGAAATCAATCGAAACCATCTCATCTTCCAACATATATATCATCTTTGTCTGTTCCTTTAAGCTTTCAAGCTTCCTTCTTCTCAGGCTCTCCAAACATGTCTTCCACCAATCTTAAACTCCTTTCTTTGCTTGTCTCTACGCTTGCCATTGTGCATATAACAACGGCCAGTGATCCAGACATCCTCGTCGACTATATGGCCCCTAACAACGCTACTGGAGACTTCTTCACTTCCACAAGCCTTCGTGCTGCCCTTACACAACCACCACCACTAACCTTTACGGTTACAAAGGCAAGCATGAAAGAGTTTCCAGCACTTTTAGGACAGAGTGTCTCTTATGCTACCCTACAATTCCCTGCCAACAGCATCAATCCACCCCACACCCACCCCCGATCTGCTGAGCTGTTGCTTGTGGTCCAAGGTACCCTACAAGTAGGGTTTGTGGACACCACCAACAAACTCTTCACTTCCAAACTTGAGACAGGGGACATGTTCATATTCCCAAAGGGACTTGTTCACTTCCAACACAATGCTGCTAATAATCATCCAGCTATGGCTCTTTCTGCTTTTGGTAGTGCCAATGCAGGCACAGTGTCTATCCCCAATACTCTTTTTAATTCCACCATTGATGATAATGTCTTGGCTTTGGCTTTCAAGACTGACGTTACCACCATTCAGACTTTGAAGAAGGGCTTTGCTTCCAAGTAAGCTTGATGCTGTCCACTATATAGTAGAGATTCAATCACTTAATCTCTCTCTCTCTCTCTCTCTCTCTCTCTCTATATATATATATATATGGTTCAATAAGTGAATAAGTGGTTCTGCACTAGGTTTTGTGTTTGCAAATTATTAGTTGGTTTGTATCTCTGGTGTTATAGTGAGTGTGGAAGACCTGAAACATTTGTGGATTATCCTTTCCCTACCAATTAATAAAATTTCTTTGGCCCACTTTGTATTAGTATTTAGTTGAGTTATTGTTTTGTATTTTTTTAGTAACTTGATGAATCCAAGTCACTAATTAACATGTTGCAAATGATTGGAATATGGTGAGGGTGGGTTGGGGGGGGGGGGGGTATGTGAAGCTTATATACTCGCCCACTCTCTTATTATAAGTTTCAAATAACCGATTTGCGTTAATGAAGAAAACAATTAAAATTAGTTAAAAGTAATATATATGTATCATTTTTCCAACTATGTCCTTATGTGTAAAGATGATAAGTGAGAGAGAATAAATGCAATATATATATATATATATATATATAGTCTACAAGAGGTAAAGTTGGAAAAAAAAAACATAATAAATGCTTAGACAAATCTAAAATAAAGCTTATATTCTGAGACAAACTTATTCACAGGTTAGAAGCTTATAATTAGAGACCACGGGAATATCTCTTTCAATGGGAGAGGATTTTCTCATAAGCAGATTTCTCCTTTTCTCTCACAGTCACATCCTGGCCGTCGAAATCCTGATCTAAGGGCCCAGAATAAATTTTTAAAAAACCACAACCAGATTTTGCTGATAAGGAGGGATGGGTAGAGAGGTGATAAGGAGAAGATCCGGACCCCTCTTTTGATGTAAACTCCATTGGGATTTAGAAACATTTTAATTAATACATATTTCTGGCCATATATTAATTTGATGGTAGAGTACTTTTTTAAGAGGAAAATCATTTGAAAAAAAATAATAATAAAACGACGCGTTTGAGGTTTAGGCGATGATAGGGATGGTTACGGATTAGAGAGATTATAAATGATATCTTAACAGAAAGTAGATAAATGAAAAACAAGTGTCCGTTGGCTTTTCAGTTTTCATTAAAAAAAAAGTGTCCGTTGGCAAAGAAAGAAATTTAATTGTTTTTGCCCATGTGGCTATTAAATACTATCTTTACTAAGAGTCCGGATCCTCTCATTGGCGGATCCCTCCCATCCCTCATCGCCGCGATCTGGACCGTCAAATCTTGATCCGCCCGGTTGATTTTTTTTTTTTTTTTTTTTTTTTTTTTTCATTTTTTTATTAAATTTTTTTTTTTTTTTTTTTTTTTTAATTTTTTTAAAAATCCAGACTTCATCTCGGCCGTCCAAATCTGGATTGAATGGTGAGATCTAAAGCGAGAGGATGGGGAGGGATGGGGAGAGGATCCGCCAATGAGAGGATCCTTTCGGTTTTCATTCAAAAAAGTGTCCGTTGGCAAAGAAAGAAATTTAATTGTTTTTGCCCATGTGGCTATTAAACTATATCTTTACTAAGAGTCCGGATCCTCTCATTGGCGGATCCTCCCCATCCCTCATCGGTAGCGATCTGATTTGTCCAAATCTTGATCAAGCGGTTGATTTTTTTTTTTTTCATTTTTTTATTAATTTTTTTATTAATTTTAATTTTTTTAAAAAATCCAGACTTCATCTCGGCCGTCCAAATCGGATTGGGGCCGAGATCGGGCGAGGGATGGGGAGGGATGGGGAGAGGATCCGCCAATGAGAGGATCCTCTCCCCTTTACTAAATATATTAATGATGGGGATCATTTGGGCTGAAGCAGAATAATATTAATAATATTAATTTTTATTTAAATCTGCATAGATAAATAAAAATTAGGGAAAAAGACCATTTTTTTTTTTTTAAATTACAAATTCTCAAATTAGGTTTGTTATTAAGAGTTGATAAAGGAATAAAAAAAACTTGATAATCAATTCATAATTTATTTTTTAGGAAACCCTGATTTAGAATTTTATAATTTTAAAATTCTTTTTCTAAATTTTCCCCTAAAAATTAAGGAGTTTGCCAGCTGTATAAAAAAAAAGGAAAGAAATTAAGGAGTTCACTGTTGATTGTTGGGCAAGTAACAAGGGCCCAAGCCCGAAACGAAATGAACGGATTCCTTTAATTTAAAAACAGGAGCGTCTCTTCAAATTTGCATCTCTCCCAAGTCTGTCTCTTCAAATTCACCTCACCGGAACTTTCCAGTTCGTAGAAAGGTGCCTGCTTTCTCCTTCCTCGTTACTTGTCATTCAAAAAGCTGAAATTTCTAATATTTGATTATCTTATTATTGTTTTGAGTTTTGGGTTTTAATTTTTCTTGTTCCTGTTTTCAGCAGTTCAAAAATGTGAGACCAAAAAAAGTGCCTGCTTTCTCCTTCTTACTACACCATCATCATCCTCCAAAAATGGTACGCCCCTTTACTTTCCAGTTATATTTCTTGTTACTTGTGATTCAAAAAGATGAAATTTAAAAAATTTGATTATCTTCTTATTGTTTTGAGATTTGGTTTTAAGCTTTTCTTGTTCCTGTTTATCAGTTCAAAGATCTGAGACTAAAGGTGCCTGCTTTCTCCTTCTTACTACACCAACCTCCAAAGAACGCTTCCAGGTACGCCCCCTTGACAAAAAAAGTTGAATTGAATTCAATCTCCTTCATCTCCTTTTTCTTGTTCCTTCTTCTTATTCAAAAATCTGGAAATTTTATATCTATATCGTGCTTCTTTGGTATAATATATCGACTTTTTTCTTTTTAAAAAAAAATTGGTTTGATAATAAACTTTATGAAATCAAAACCTATATATCTATTTAATATTTAACAGTCGACAAATTACTTTAATTAGTTGTTTTATTCTTTGATGAAACTTGAATGGTTGAATTCAAACTTATTGAGTTATTGTTCATTTTTGTTTTCTTGTTCTTTCTGATTCAAAAATCTGAAATTTGTAGATTCATTGTCTAATTATTTTAGATGAAACTTGAAAATAAATTTTATAATTAACATATGACTCTTCTTGTTCCTTTTTAATTTGGTTTTTGAAATTTTATTTAATACATTATCTTATTTATGGATTATCTTTTGATTTATTAACTCGGATTTCTTTTTCTTGTTTGATTATCTTTTTGCTTTGTGATTTGATTTGAAATAAAATTTTATGGTTGAAAATGCCATCTTTGTGTGTGTGTGTGTGTGTTTTTTTTTTTTTTTAAAAAAAAAATGGATTCGGTTTATTTGAAAAATTGTAACTTTAAAATCAATATCGTATTATTTGTTATTTTGTTTTGAATTTAAATTTTTGAAATCACAATTATAAATCCTTGTTTTATCTATCATTTGATGTTTAAGTAAATATTCAATGTTTAAAATATACAACAAATGATTCTAATTAATTTTTTTAATTCTTTCAGAGTCAAAAAGCCAAATTTTTTAGATTCTTTATCTAATTGTTTTAATTTAAAAATTGAAAATAAATTTAACAACTACATATGATTGTTCTTATTTTTATTTTACTATTGAAATTTGATTTGGTTTATTCAAAAACCGGTAATTTTAAAATATATTACCTTATAATTTTGAATTTGATTTGAAAAGGTTTTTTTTTTTAATAGTCAACACAATCTTGTTAATGTTTGGATTACTTAGTGATTATTATTTAATTTGATAATTCGTTTTTCTTGCTCTTATTTTTATAGAAAAAACAATCTTTCTTTATTTTTTGGCTGTTTTAAAAATCTATAATTTTAAAATCTTTATTATTATTTTTAATTTGATCTGAACATGAATTTTTTGACATCAAACTTTTATAACGTTGTTTCTTCTTTGATCTGATTTCTAATTTTTTTTTTAAATTTTCTAGAAGTAATTTTAATTAATTGTTTGATTCTTAAAAAATTGCAAACGAAGTTATTTTTTATTTCGTTTTTCTTGTTCTTTCTAATTCAAAAATCTGAAATTTTTAGATTTGTTTTCTAAATGTTTTTGTTTTGTTTCAAAACATCAAATGTTTTCCTTTGAGCTTGAATAAATTTAATAGTCAACACAATCTTGTTAATGTTTGGATCACTAAGTGATTATTTTTTAATTTGATAACGAGACTTTAGACCTGTGCATTGCACGAAGTATGTTGTTCTATCGTGTTTTATATCTTAAATAACAAATACGCAAATCTACTAACTAAATCGTTTCACCTCCAACCCTTCAAACCAAACACCCCTGGGTACCACCTTTCCATCTTCTATATACATGCTCGCTAACCTCGTCTTGTGTCCCACACGCTTTCTCTTTCCCCAATCCTAGCATCTATCATGTCCCTTCCACTGTAAACTTTCTTTTGCCCCCCTCAATTACCAAACATGTCGAGAGTCAAGCAGGTCGTGCGGCGCCCCGACAGTGTAAGCCCGCCTTTTCTGAGCTCTACCACCTTCACCAGTACCACAGCCACACCCGCTACCCGCCCTTGTTCCTGCTGCCCCCATAGATATCTCTTCTGATGACACATCCTCCATCTCATCTGGCCAGACTGATTCGTTCTCCAAATCCTACATCTTCACCCATGCCCAACTCTACTGGAACCTTGTCGCCCATCCAGAATCCCCTGCCAAGCTCGTCTCATTCCTCGGTACCCTTTGTTCCAAGCTGAAGTCCCTATGCCACAATCCGCGTATCTTGCCTCTCATCGTCGCGGACCACCCACAATCGTCTCCTCTCCCTGTCTCATTCAGAGAACCCGGTCGTGAATAGCGTGTATGAGACCTCCTCAGACGAGGACACTGCCACCAATGCTCGTGCCCCTTCTGGCCCCTCTGACCCATAGTTTCCTTTGTTGTTCCTTTGTTTTCTTTTTGTTTCTTTCCTTCTTTTTGTTTCTCTGTTCCCCCCATGCTCAATTGTCCCAAGGATTTTTGTGTAAACAACTTTTGATTGGTTTTATATAATGGGTCTCTTCTGCATCACTGCCTGTTTTATTTTGCCTCTTTACTCATTCCTCTTTCGGTTGCAATAAGGGCATTGTACCATTTAAGTGTGGGGGAGGGAATCATCTGTGCTATGCTTGATAATCAATGACAAATTTACCCTCGAATTTAGCTTTTGAACATTATGAAATTTTTTTTAAAAAAAAATTATGTAGAATAGAGCGCGGATAGAAACTATTAGCAGTAGAATAACCATCTGTATGACTGTGCATAACACAATTGGCTGAAGGGAATTGAACTGTATAGGCATGGGAAATTGACGGAACTAGATAGTTCTGTGTAGGTAGAGTGACAGTGAGGAAGAATAGAGAGTAACCTCAATTTGGAAGGATTCTTCGAGGCTAATTTTTTCTATTTCAGTGAGCATGTTAGCTAACCCATGAATGATCTTTGATTTGTTTTATTTCTCTGATTAAACTATCTGGCATCTGAGTAGTAATGCGTAGGATAAAGGCATTCATCTTTCATCCCCAATTCTCATACACAAACCATAGATTTCATTCTCCATTAGCTACCCCCTTTGAGCCTTATATACATTGCTGTGACATAAACAAATAGACAATCAAGTGAGCAAAATGCACGTAATCCTATGGCATATTGCTCCCTATTAAAATGCTATGAGAAAAGAGATTTAGTTAGTAAAAAAAAAAGCTCATTGAAATAGAAAAAATTAGGCTCGAACAATCCTTCCAAATTGGGGTTACTCTCTACCATCAATTTTCCAAGCCTATACGGTTCAGTTTCCTTCAGGAAATTTTGTTATGCACAGTCATATAGATGGTTATTTTACTGCTAATAGTTTCTGTTCGCGCAATATTCTGCATAAAAGTTTTTAAAATTTTCCAGAATGTGCAAAAGCTAAATTTGGGGCCACATTTGTCATCGATTATCAAGCATAGCCCAAATAATTCCCTCCCCCACACTTAAATGTTGCAATGCCCTCATTGCAACCGGAAGAGGAATGAGCGAAGAGGCAAAATAAAATAGGCAGTGATGCAGTGGAGACCAATTATATAAAACCAGTCAAAATCTGCTTACACAAAAATCCCTGGGACAATTGAGCATGGGGGGAATAGAGAAACAAAAAGAAGGAAAGAAACGAAAAGAAAACAAAGGAACAACAGACAAAACTATGGGTCAGAGGAGTGGCCAGAAGGGGCACGAGCGCTGGTGGCAGTGTCCTTGTCAAGGTCTCGTCCATGCCGTTCACGATCGGGTTCTCCAAATAGGACTAGGGGAGGGAGACGATCGTAGGTGGTCCACAACGGTGAGCGACGAGAAAGATACGTGGATTGCGGCGGAGGACTTCAACTCGGAACGAAGAGTACTGAGTTCGTCTCGACGAACTTGATAGGGGATTCTGGACGGGCGGCATGGTTCCAGTAAATGGGGCATAGGGATGTAGGATTTTTCGGGAGAATCGATGTGGGGACGAGGCGGAGGATGTGTTGTCGGAAGAGATATCTATTAGGGTGGCAGGAACAGGGGCGGGTGGTGGGCGGTGGAATTGGGTACTGGTTGGGGGTGGTAGAGCTCGGAAAGGGCGGGCGGCAAATGGCCCCGCCACGCGAATTGATTCTAAGCATGTTTGGTAAATGAGGGGGGAGGGGCAAAGGAGGTTTACAGTGGAAGGGACAGGATAGATGCTAGGAGAAAGCGTATGAAACAATGGACGAGGTTAGCATAGAAGATGAAAAGGTGGTACCTAAGGGTGTTTGGTTCAAAGGGTAGGAGGTGAAACGATGTGATACTTGTGAGGTGAGCTGGTACGACTTAAGGTGTGTTGGGCCTAGAAATGGTGGATTGATAACAAAATCACACATATGTGGACATACTTGGGTCGCGTGATTTTATGCTTTTTAGTGGGTAGAGGCCAATTCGCTGCTCTACTGTAGCAGTGACCATGCTGGACTCATCTCATTGTAGACCTGCAAATCATAAGATCAAAACGCCAGGTTGGATTATAGTCTTTAGCTTGACATTGCCGTAGCATTTAATTCTTAGAAGAAGTGAGGGTGTTGGCTATCCCTGTGCTTCCATCTCCGTCACCCTGTAGCAGTGAACATTCATCTGATGAGTATGCATATTGCACTGTTCTCAGAATAGAGAAAGTCACATGTTCATCATTGACTTGCATTCTAGCTCTCCCTTTTCAACATCAATCAACGTTCTCCCGGTCGCCATGAATGGGCTTCCCAAAATAATTGGGACTTCTCTGTCTGCTTCGTAGTCAAGAAAGATAAAATCCATAGGAAAGATGATCTTCAATTTTTCCTTCTGGATGGAGAATGGAGCGGTCTGCCAATTGTAACGTGATTGTGGTGGGGAGCCTATCTAACTACCATCTTTTTGAATACAGACATTAGTATTAGATTAATGCTGGCTTTGAGGTCACATAATGCTTTTCCTGCGTAATGGGGCCCAATGACACGGAGGATTGTGAAGCTACCAAGGTCCTTCATTTTCGGAGGTAATCTATTTAATAGCAAAGCACTGCATTCTTGGGTTAGAGCGACTGTTTCAAATTCCTCTAGTAATGGTGCCCAAAACTTGTTGGTCGATTTCCTTGATGGCAAGTGAACCAGTTGAATAAGCAATAAAGAGTAAGTTGAGTATCGCTCCACAGAGATCGAGATACTGATTTCGAAGACAATTTGTGTTTAAAAAGAAAAGAAAATTATAGTTGATTTGGTTGTTTCGGCTATAGCTAACAAATAAAGAAATAACAAATGATCATAGTCACAAGAAGATATCAGTGTGCATTAGTGCATTGCTATAACAATTATGCTGCACAGCATCCGTAATGCTACATCATAGCCGCCTTCACAATATTATCAAG
Source organism: Acacia melanoxylon (assembly GCA_019022615.1). NCBI lineage: Eukaryota > Viridiplantae > Streptophyta > Magnoliopsida > Fabales > Fabaceae > Acacia > Acacia melanoxylon. The sequence continues at coordinate 8,857,046 of JAFJYJ010000012.1, forward strand.
TTAACCCACCACTATGCTATACAGAAGCTTCCGCGTCCTGTAAGTACAATCCTAGCTATACTAATCCCCATATTCCTATGGCGATTTTTTTTCTAGTTTAGATTATCAATCCTAATCAAAGTGTATGGTTATGAGAGGTATACCATTCCTGTAGCCTACAATGATAAGTCAAGTCTTGCACAGCCGCCTTGACAAACATTGTTTATCGGATGTCTAACCCCGACTCCGTTTGCAATAAGCCGAGGCCACTAATCACAATAGAATTAAAATATTGATAAACAAACTAAATTTATTTAATTAAAGAACTAGTAAACTAGGTTCATTCTACACTCAAGAATCCATCCTTGCTTAGCCAAAGATGGATTCTTGGCTAAGCAAGGAAATAAAGAAATAACAAATGATCATAGTCGCAAGAAGATATCAGTTTAAATATAGGTTGAACTCAGATTTCATCCTAAGCATATTACTCCCTCAGTGTGCATTAGTGCATTGCTATAACAATTATGCTGCACAGCATCCGTAATGCTACATCATAGCCGCCTTCACAATATTATCAAGTTAACCCACCACTAAGCTATACAGAAGCTTCCGCGTCCTGTAAGTACAATCCTAGCAATACTAATCCCCATATTCCTATGGAGGTTTTTTCTAGTTCAGATTATCAATCCTAATCAAAGTGTATGGTTATGAGAGGTATACCCATTCCTGTAGCCTACAATGATAAGTCAAGTCTTGCACCAGCCTGCCCAGCAAACATTGTTTATCAGATGTCTAACCCCGACTCCATTGCAATAAGCCGAGGCCACTAATCACAATAGAATTAAAATATTGATAAACAAACTAAATTTATTTAATTAAAGAACTAGCAAACTATGTTCATTCTACACTCAAGAATCCATCCTTGCCTAGCCAAAGGAATTTTTAGTTCATGACTGATGAGGGAATCACAAAACAAATCACAACAAAATAGTCTGTGGAAAAAGTTAAAATAAAAATCAACGAAATAAAATAGAAAGTTCGCTGAAGGGGTCGAAGGCGTAGGAGGCGCCTATCACATGACGTCTTTATGTCTTCTAATCTCCGTCTCACTACATGAAAGGATTTTGGGTCTCTTCTGGAGCTTCCGTGCTTTGGTATCTCTCTCGCTTTTCTTTGGAATCCAGTCGAATAAGAATTTGATTGACTTTCGACTCCCTTTAGGGTTCACCATCTTTTCCTCTTATAGTCAAGTTCTATATGTTTCTGTCACACCAATGTATATGGAATATTGCTCCATGTTAAAATGCTGTGAGAAGAAATTTAGTCAGTAAAACAATTATTGTTGAGGTATAGAGACAAGGCAGCAGAGCAAGCAAAGTCTGAATGGAGTGCAAGAATACTTGAGCATAACTTGACGATTGTCTGGTGTTTTGCTATAGCAATGTTCTTTTCTTTTTTTTACCACCTCAACATACAGATAGCCACTACATATATTACTATTAGTTCTTGTATTTTGATGATCACAATTTCTAAGACATTGAATCCATAGTTTAAAATAAGGAATACTCAATCAAGCAAAAATAAGAAGATCAGCATTTAAGGAATGCATGCTCAAGCAAAGTATGCAGTCTTGCTCGAGCAACAGCGGGCAATAGCTATTGTTAAGCAATTCATGGAAGTATGCTCGAGCAGAGCATACAATCTTGCTCAAGTAACGTTGGGGATTAACCATTCTAAGAGAAGCATGCTTGAGCATACTTACTTGCTCGAGCAACATCGAGTCTCCTCACCATGCTCAAGCATAACGAGCCGCCCGAGCATCAAAACCAAAGGAGCTATGCTCGAGCATGAGGAGAAAGCAATACCATGCTCGAGCAAAGTTGATCAACTCGCCTTCTCGCCTTTGTATAAACCTTGCCCGAGCATTTATAGAAAGCATGCTTGCAGACCATTCTCAAGCAAACTTAAGTGGATTGCTCGAGCAGAGTCGTCAACATGTTTTTCAGTCTTTGTGTGAGAATTGCCCAAGCAAGTTCTAATATCTTGCTCAAGCATAATCGATAAAATCTCTTCTAAGTCTTTTTCAAAGCAACTTGCCCAAGCATGCTTTTGTGTTTTGCCCGAGCATTGAGCAAATGCATTTAATCTTCTCATTACTTGCCCAAGCACACATCTCGATCCTACTCGAGCAAGATACCTCTGTTTTAAAATCTTCGTATGCGTAATTCATTGAATTGTTGTGTTAATCTTATTGCTTCGAATTACTACCAATTACATATTCTAAATGCTTTTAACCAGTTTGTTTGAGTGTTTAGATATCTAAGTATCAAGTTCATGACAAATTTGAATAAAGCATTTTGAATGTCGAAGCATTAAATGCAGCTACCTAAAACCGATGATAAACACGAAAACCAACTCTGATCGAAGTAAAGCAGCTCAGATATTTCGTCTGCGCATTAAATGCTATTTCAAACGAAAATGCAAAAGGAATAAAAGAGAATGTCAACCCAGCAAACTCCAGCTATAATATTTAAACGGGCGAAACTCAGACGAATGCTTCATCTATCTAACGGCTATCTTGAAGAGTCACAACGGGTGATTCTCAATCTTCTCCAACGGTCATTAATGACATCAACTATAAATATGAGAAGCATTCAATTTGCCAACCACCGAAACGCTGTACAATCAATTTGAGTTTATTACTATTTGCTGTTTCAACTGTTTCATTAAAATTTTGCTTCATTGTTCAACATTTTATCTACTCGTGAGGAGTACTTAAATATTTATCTCATTGTCAGTTGTATATTAAAGTTGTGGAACCTTAAGAGATGGTGTATTAATTACAACTTGTAAGGGGGAGTGGAGTCTGAGAGTGAGAGGACCATCATTCGTTTACAGAGTGTGTAACTGTTCTTGAAAGCTAGTGAAATCCCAGGTGTTCTGGAGACTGGATGTAGGTAAGTGATTTTGGACCGAACCAGTATAAATTGTCCTGTGTCTACTTCACTTCTCTATCACGTCTATCTGTCTTTGCTTTATTCATCTCTCATGTGTTTTTGAAAAAGAATTTTTAGGATCACCTATTCACCCCCCCTCTAGGTGATATTCCATCTTCAATTACAACCAAATAAGCCCTTTTGACGTATGAAAACTCAGATGCTAGGGAGTAATCTTAGAACTTTGAACAGGCCATAGAACTTCTAGGTTAGCTTGACAGAGAGAAAATAAAATCCCCAAAGTAAGAGAGAGCATACACTTAGTCTGAGAGTCTCTCAACGCTTCCTTGCTTGAGCAATATCTTGCATGGCGTACTACTACTGGGCAGTGGGATTGCCTACATGGGAACATGAACTAAGTGAAGGCGGTGTTAGTTCTCGGTGTTTTGATGATTATAAATTCTGAGTTATTGAATTAAGTAATTTGTATCTAAGTTATGGGTTGCTCGAGCAAGAGCTAGTTCATGCTCGAGCATACTCTATCTGATAAATTGTTCAAGTGTTTCAGAAAGGCTGCCTGAGCAAGGATTTTAAATGCTCAAGCATTATTTAAACTAAAATAAACTGTCACTGTAAATGAAATTGAGGTTTTGATTGAGAAAAGAAAGAAATTGAGGTTTTCATATATACATTATTAAACTAATATATTTAGATTTTAGTACAATTGATGTTTTGATATTGACTACTTCATTAGATTTTTAGATATTTTTAATTTACAGATATTTTAAATTTAAGATTAATAGCATTTAATTACACTCATCACTTGAGTTTGTTTTAGTTAGAGACATTTATGGTGCTAGAATTATATGACTAAAAGTATATATTTTTTAAAATTAAGGGACTAAAAGTATACCTTATGTAAACTTAGCCTATATTTTTTTATAGTCCACACCATCTTTTAAATGTTTGGATTACTTATTGGTTATTTTTAGTTTAATAATTTTTTTTTCTTATTTGATTTTTCAAATTTGACTTTTTAATAAATTTTTCATCTGCATTAAACTAGAAGTTGTATTTTACAATTTCCATGTCAACCATAAATAAACATGAAGTAACTTGTTTCGCGTTTCATTAAATGGAGCTTTTGTAACATATGCGCCAACCTTTTAAATGGTATACGGAACATCGGACAACCACAATGCGCGGGTTTGAACGTTGAAGTACACCTTCAAATTCAATGTCTAGATTTCTCCTATAGTTCCTTTTTCCAAAAGAACAGAAATCGGTTTTTATTAACCACAAACAAATTTTACAATAAATTAAAAAGAAATGTCAGAAATGTTAACCTTCCCCGAACATTTCTTCTCAATTAACACACAATGTTTTTATTGCAAACATAGGGCCTTCTGCTGAAGGACTTATTACCCTACGTACTGAACCAGCCAAACCAAAAGATGGAACAATAGATTTGCAAACACAAAGCCGGTTTGCAGAATCACTTATTAAATAAGTGAAATTAAGAATGGAAAAACGTGAAAACCAATGGGTGACTCCCCAAGCTTATTACTTTGGAGAAAAGCCCTTCTTCAAAGTCTGAATGGTGGCAACATCAGTCTTGAAGGCCAAAGCCAAGACATTATCATCAATGGTGGAATTAAACAGTACTGGGGATAGAAACCATGCCTGCATTGGCATTACCGAAAGCAGAGAGAGCCATAGATGTCTCGTTATTAGCAGCATTGTGTTGGAAGTGAACAAGTCCCTTTGGGAATATATATGAACATATCTCCTGTTTCAAGTTTGGAAGTGAAGAACTTGTTGGTGGTGTTGACAAATCCTACTTGTAAAGAGGAGGCTGATAAAAAAAAAGTAAAAATCACAAGGAATAGATAAGTTTAAATAGAGCTCTAATGAATTATTATGAAGGGTTATGACTTATGACTTATGAAGGTCTAACAAATTATGAAGGGTATGAGTTATGGTGGTGGTGAGGTGTTAGATGATGGTTGTTTCTGAAAGCCATTATAGTTTGTCTTCGTTGATATAATAGTTGGAAGAAGGTTTAAATCAGCTAAGAGTTTAAACTTCTTCGTGGTGAGATAAACTCGTAAGAGTCTACTTTTACCGATAAATAAATATTAATAGTGTATGATTAAATAATAAAAATATAAAAAATAATAACAATTTGATTTAAATATTTTTTAAATCCAAATAATTGAAATTAAATATGGTAACTGTTCGGTATATAAACTCGTGAGTTTAGCAGAGTTTGCAATGATCGAGTTTACTGGTAGTTTCGATTTCGATTTTGTGTAAAAATGTAAAAAAACGCTAAACTCAAAGAGTCAACTCACGATTTTGATAATGATGGTTGGAAGACGAATCATTTGTAAACATTACATGATGGTTGTTTTAAAAGAGCCGTCACTTTTGTCACTAAATAAATTATGGTTATTAATTACGACTGTTATTTTTGTGTTTTCGTATATTTCGCCTCGCAATATATAACGATACACATAATTAACCATTACTTTTTAGTTTATATATCCTTACGCAACCTCCTCCTTGACATATATAATGTTCATTAGTTGTAACTGTTATGCAATAAGTGTTATAAATGTGCAAATATATAGTAGTGCTCCAATTCTTAATTTAAGAGTTAGTTGATATAACTTAGATAGATTAAAGACATTATTTTTGTTAGTTATTTGTAATAAATATTTGTTGATTTTCTAAAATATATATCATCTTTCATTATGAGTACCCTTAATAGAAACTTCTTAATGTGTAAAATCAATAGAGATAATTTGATGAAAAATTACAAATTTGGGAAACAAATTGAAGTAAATTGAGCTCTTATATTTAGAATCAAATCTAATTTCCAACTAACTCTTCTAGAGGTAGTATATGATAGGTCATTCTGTCACATCTAAAACATGTGGATGACCTTTTCAAAGTGTTTGAATTGGTTTGTAGAGGACAAAACAAATTGACTTGACCCATAAAATAGGGACCATTTAATTTGAGAGAGCCACACTTGTGAGAATGATGTATTGTACATATAATGAAAAGTTCATATAATTTAAGTAGTTTTTATTTTTTACATCTTAACCTACCATGACTTAAAAAATTGATCAAGAGAATTCATATATTTTTAATTTATTGAATTATACCTGCTGGTTTTATAAATGAAGTTGAATACAAATTATGGAGAGACCATAATTTCTAAACTAAATATGACAAAACGACAATCCGTATGGGGTGATGCTTATAGAAGGCATTTGTGGGCACCATATATAATTCAAGTGAAAAATTCATTATTTAAGACCAAAAAAATATAAATATTAAAACATGGTGGAATCTTTTTTCCATCAAGTGAAAATGATCTTTGTGAGACTTTTCAATATGTGGAATCTTTAGGGTAAAAACAAATTTGTTGTCTATTTGAATTGAAATCAACCATCCAATGAAGAATTTATTTTGTGGAGTACACCAAAAAAAACAAGAATTATTTTGTGGTGAACAATGACTGTGGAAAAGATAAATAGACAATAAACCAATTTATTCTTTGTGAGAGCATTGAATAATATGCAGGATTTTTGAAGGAATAAAACAAACATTTTGATAATTTTTAAATTTAAAGAAGGAAAAATATTTAGCAAAAAATGTATTCCATTATTTGGTTATGGCTTTAAAAAGGACTCTCTTGTTTGAGTTCTACCTTTCCAACTACGATCCGTAACATTAAAAGTCTTCGTTTACACACTGAACTAGTGCCCAAACGAATTGATATGTTGATTACTTGGTTAATTACAATATTGTTTGAATACCATGAAGAATTAGAATAGCAGTTTATCTTAGCTTTCAAAAGTTGATGATGGCAATAAATTACTACGTTATCTAGTTCTATCAAATAAACTTGAGTAAAATTCATTAAGTACCCCTGTGTTTTATTTAAATTACACAAACATCTCATATATTTTGAAAACACCTTCCTTAAAATTAAAATGTATGTTACAAAAACCTCCCTTACATATTTAATATTCAATTTCCATCTACCCAAATCGTTAGTTGACCGTTAAGTTTGACTATTAAATATATATTTTTTGACCAAAATACCTATTTTTCAACAAATGAGTAAACATTTATATTTGTCTAAAAAAATTTTATACAAAATAATAATAATATGTATGTGTTCAAAATTTCCAATATATTATAATTTTTTTAATTTTTTATCATATGTATTGAAATTGATCATATTTATTAAATAGATATTATTTCATCACCATGAATGAAAATATATTTTGAAGGTATATTTTTTTCACCATATGTTGCTAATAATGTAAATTTGAGATATTATATAATTATATTAATTTTTAATTTTAATTTTTAAATACATTTTTTTTTCAAACATTTATAAACATTTATTTAAGTATGCATCTATTAAAAGAATTAATCATATTTTTAATTAATTTTTCTATCTCTACGTTAATTAAATTAATCAAGTATTTATCTCAATATGAAAAAATAAAATTTAACAGATAACTATTTGCAAAAGTAAAACATAAATTAGGCAAAAAAAAAAACTTTTACATTACTTAAAACAATTTTAGCCAAATTTAGGGAATTAGTAATGATGAAGGGTAAATTAATAAATAAAATATATTTTTTTAATATAAATTTTAATTAAAAATAAAAATCCTGTAATTAAAACGGATTTAGAATATTTTACTCAATATATAGCTGAGAAAATATATTTTCAGAAATGGAGAGGAGAGTCAATAAAGAGTCAGAGTATTTTACTCAATAAACTTATATAGGCGAGAAAATTAATTTCATTAACATAAAAAGAAAAGAGAGTAGGTGAGCGTAATCTTTCGAAAAAAGAAAGTTACTAATCCTTATTAATTTATTTCACATGGTTCATAATGTCTACAATCTGCATCCTGGCTCAGCTCACCCCTACATGTAGATTTAAAAGGAGAGAAACAGTTAATAAAGCGCTCGGCTTTGATCAATGAGACTCAATTTTTTATTCAAATGTGGTAAATTGGTTTTTTAGGCCAAAAAGCTAGTTAGTGACTAAGTATCATGTTTGGATAATTGTTCAAAAAAACTGATTTTTCCCCAATCACATTAAAAATTAAAGTAACTTTTTAATTTTTGGTTTTTAATGTTTGGCTTTTCTTTAGACTGAAATATTCTAAAATTGATTTTTTCATATATCATTCAAACAAATTGTTATATTAAACTGACTTGTTTTTCATCAAACTCGTTTATCAAAAGATCAATTACATTACATTAATCCCAACTTCATTTTAATTTGCAAACATTGGTTGGTATAAAAATTAATTTTGCAAACATAAATCTAACCAATCGTATGCAAGTTATCATGGATCGATCATGGATTATATTTAAAATTTAATATGACTACTCATGAGATGTGTTTTTTTAATGGACAAAAGAACAGGTTTTTTTCCTGTGTGCGCAATAATGTGATGTCTTTGCATTTTTTTGTCCATTGATATTTATTTTCTTGAGCAAAAGGAAGAGATTTTATTTATCAGCTGGTATTTGTTTGTTAATTTATCCTTATAGTTTTTTTATCCATCAATTTCTGCTTGTAGTTTATTTTTATCACTTATTCTGTAATTTTAAAGAATTCAATAATCATTTTTACATTTTTAATGAGTTGATTTGTTAATTATACGTATAAATAATATACATATATAGACAGTTTGGCCAAAAAAAAAAACATATGGAAACACGCATTCTCAAACTTCAAAGTCATATATTATAAAATTTTAAAAATCAACATATCCATAGTACTATTTTGTTAACATATCTAATATATGTGGATGACTTTTAAAGTGGACATATTGGTCTATGGAGGACAAAGCAAATTGACTTGACCTATCAGATAATTTAGAGGTGAGAGTAAAATATGTTTATTCAAGTTGGCGAAATTGACCCAATTTCATTTTTTTTGGTGCCAGAAGCCAATTTCATTTAATTAAAGTACATAAGCAAGTACTTATATTATTCATTTATTGTGATATATAAATAAAATATGTTCACTAAATTAACTAATACCATAATCCACAAAATAATTCCAACACACCCCATCCAAAAAGATAGAAAACGTTAAAAATGGATGCCAGTATAGTATGGGGATAAAAGGAATTGATGTCTTATATTTAATATCAAAATTAACCTCTAACTAGCTCTTATATCTTATTTTTGGAAAAAAAAAATATGGCTCTTATATTTATGACTAGGGAATCCTTAGAATAAGATTATAAATAATGAACCAAAACAAGTCAATTAAAATAGAGAAAGAAAAGCTTATTTAACACGGTAACTGAAAAGAAGCGTCAAACACGAAAAATAATGAATGATACCTAAATAAGATAATAAACCAAGATTAATTTATAGTGGGTGCAATGATTTAGAGGAGTCTATTTCACATCAGAATTATCTATGGAGTTCAAAAAATTAAACTTAATATGTCAAGATTTTAAAATATTTTGTTAATATTTAAAATTTCAATGTCAACATATTTTGTTAATTGTGTTAAAGTTGAAAGACTAAAAAATATATTTTTTAAAATTAAAGGAGTAAAATAAAATCTTATGTGAAGTTAAATTATTTTTACCAAAATTCTACTGTGGCTTCCTATAGGAGTATAGGATAGGATGAACAAAAGGACCCAATACATCAGCAGATTTCCTTTTGGTACCGTAATATTTTATATTTGAGCTTTATATTCTCAATTTATGTCATTTCATTTTTTTTAATTAATTTTATATTTATTTTAAGACCCCGATCTTGATCATTATGGTGCTCTAATTGCTCCAATTGATTGGATAAACATGTGAGTTATAAGACGTTCATGTGAGGAGATTATTAATATGTATGTAATTTTTTCATGATAAACAACATGAAGAGTAATATCATCTCTACATTTTGTGTTACAGGCTCAAGAAAAATATTTCAGTAAACTACATCGAAAAATATTTGGGCTTTTTCAATATTTGTGTCATCTCGTGTTTTATTTGATTTAGTTACTATACGATTTATATTGAACACTATATGAGGAAACTATAATTTTTTTCTGTTTATTTACATAAAATTTTTGTATTGATAACATAGAAAAATATTTCGTACATACACTTTAAATTATTTTTCCATATTTTTTTCGTCTAAACAAGTTTTATTTCAATTTTATCTTTAAAAAATAGGGAAAATTGGGAAAAATCCTTCATCAAAAATTTTTATACTGAAAAGGACCTGATAAATTTTTATATAAAGAACATATATTAGTACTCTACAAATTTTGTATAAACAAAATAGCCGTACTCTAATTTAAATCCTTCTCATCAATAAAACTTTCAATGGGGAGTTCCCCTTAATTTTCCTGAAAAAGTACTTGATAATATTTAAGAAGTTAAAGAACTAATTTTTTTTTTATCTTTGTTATTTTTTTTCTTCTTGATTCCCATAATTTTTCCCTGATTGATATGTCATATATATACTTCAAAATGTTTAAAAAGTCTTTCATAACCACCTCATGTATGTATTTATATTTATCATTATATTATTTTAATATATGAAATTAAAAATATCTTCATTTAATAATAACAAATTTGAAGATGATCTAATCATTGATTAAACCATGAATAAGTTATTCAATCGCTTTAATCACAGGTCCAGTTTTTATAATATTAATTAAAAATCACATTACTTATGAAACATTTTCTACCTACGTTGCAACTGTTTAACGCTTTTTATTTCCAGAAAAGTAAAAGACTTGTGAAAATATTGACTTGCTTTTCTTTTCTCAACATATATACTTCTTCTTTCTCTTGCGTTTTGTTATTGTGTGATTCGCTGCTTCTCCTTCTTCTTCCTTCACTCCCTCTCAAAGTTATTTTCTACAAACTGCGACAACATTAATGGAATTTGTGATTTCAGGCTCTAAACTTTTCTATGTTTTTGTATTTGGATGCTTCGCTTTGAATGCTTTCACAGACTATGGATCCGATCAACTCATACCAGAAGATGAAGGTTTCTTTTCTTCACCTTTCTGTTTCTTAGCTTGGTCCTACATTTTCTCTCCAAGAAGTGAACTAAGTAAACAGATTCTTTGTTTTCCCCCTAATTTTTGCCTACAAGATTCCAATGGTTGAAAACTATAGTAATTTAGTTTTATTCATTTGTTTGTTACTGCTTTACGGTGAATGCTTTGTTTTCTTTTTTCTTTTCTTTTTTTTTTATTTTTTTTAAAAAAACTGATTTAGTTGGGATTCAGTGAAAGCTCTGAAAGCAATATCATCCACAATAGAGAACTTAAATTGGAATGTGTCCCCACATTCTTGTATCGATGGAGGATTCAAAAATAAGACTGTAAGATGCAGTTGCAGTTTCTCAAACGAGAGAGTTTGCCATGTTTATTATATGTAAGTTGTAATCCTGGATATTTATCGGAATATTATAAATAAAAGTTGGATATTTACGATGAAATTGCAATCTCCATTCTTGGGTAATTATAGTCTATTTTTTTAGGTAGAATTTCTGCAAGAAATTAGGGAGTTTAAGGGTCAAAGTCCAAAATGACCAAAATGCCTGAAAGGTAATTAACTTAGAAAATTCATGAAAAATCCTAAAAGTCAGTAAAATGACCAGTTGAATTAAGAGAGTATATTATCTCTAATTACAGTAATTAAATAAATTACAAACTTGGGAAAATGAGAAAGGATGCTCATAAAGTAATAAAATGACCAAAATACCCTTGTAATTATGAAACAATGCAAGAGGCATGGAAATGCTAATGTTAATACAAGAATATGAAGGTAATGAAGCATTCTAATTAAGAAAAATACCAACTATGGTTAAAGAGTAATTAAGTAATTAATAGCTAATTACTTAAGCATAAGCAAAGGAAATTTCATTAATAATTATGTGAAGCTCTAAAATTAGTGGAAATTAGTTGAATATTAATAAAATGTATTTACTAATTAAATTGGAAAGTTTTGAGAAAAATAGTTGAGTTTAGGTATTTTTAAACCTAAATACAAGAATGGACCAATTAGGGAATTTTGTAGAATTTTTAATAAAAATTGAATTAAGTAATTAATTAATTCTTGAAAAACATTAAAAAAAAAAAAAAAGAAGAAGGCTGCGAAAATTGGCCAAAGAATTTGAGGATAAGAAGCAAAATTTGATATCTTGATATTTTGCAAATTTTTGATTATTATATAATATAATTAAAAAGCATGAATAGTAATCTTATATTTAAAAAACAGATCCTATCTAGGAAACCAGGAATAGGAATTCCAAAGTCAAGGTAAAATATTGATCAGTGAGTTTTTACCAGTGGCCTCTTAGGAAGTCGATTAGAGACCGTAGCACGTTGTCAATAAGGCGAAATAGGGAAAATCTTTAGTCACATTTTGAGAAATTAAGGAAATAAATTATAACTCAACATCTAGGGATGAGTTTATAATTATAAAAATACATTTGGAATCAGTGAATTATTATCTAGAGCTTGATGATTAACCGATTTCGACACCGACGCGTGACGGACACGTTTTTCGAGAAACTTGTTGGGACAGTTGGAACCCCTGTCTAAAGTCAAAATTCAAGTTATAATAGATATTGTTGATGAGAAAGAGAAGGTCTTCAAAGTTCTAAATCTAGAATTTTGAGATTTCTAGAAATTACGCGAATCGGGTACCGATCGAGAAATCTGGTGGGGCCATAAAGTGAGGTGAGTCATCACTTCTTGGCCAATCCTTGGCTGCCAAACAGCCCAAAGATGTCGACCAAAGGGGTGAGGTGGAGTTTGTGACTTTTTGTTCAAGTTGCATTAATGGGTTCTTTACTGATTTGGAATTCAAACAGCGCCCTTAACCAAATCTATAAATAGGAGCGTCCTTTCGAGAAATCCTCACACCATTTCTTTCTTGTCTTGACCGAATTTCTTGAGAGAGAAAGTAGAGAGATAAGCTCAGGGGAAAAAACGAGAATTCTTCAACGGGTAAGTCTTTTGGCCATTAGCTTTTAAGTCTTTAGTTCGGTAGTTAGTAGAATTGTTAGTTAGATTTAGGAAGTAGGTGATAAGATTTCTATGCTTGTTTTTAGGCCTCATTGCATTGAAAAATATGCCTAAAGAGGTAAAAACATAGTAGGGGTCGAGTCGTAGAAAAGTTGGAACTTTAGCGAGTTCTTTTTAAAAGTAAGGGTAGAATTTGTTAGAATAGCCTTTAAATTTCAAGTATGATTTGGGTATCATATGAGAGGGCTATTTTAGTCATTATTTTCGAAAATCATAGTTGCGTCGAAGTTCTGGCAAAATTTCGGGAAGAAAATTTGCTAGAGTAAAGTCTTTGGTGAAATTTTAGATTAGGGGTAGAAGGGCAAAATGGTAATTTTTACCTAAAAAGCCCGATTATAGTGTCAAATCGCTAATAAAGGTGATATTATTCTTATAGGATATCAGAATCTACGATTTCTTTGCCCGTTCTGTTGCCCGACGAACCATTGTTTGAAGTTCACGTTCTTCCGTGAAAGTACGTCTTCGCGGTAGTACCTAACGTTGCCAACGAAGGTACGGACGCGTCTTGTAACACTAATCTTGTACATCTTAAATACTTATATGTCAATGATATGTTCGTAGACCGTTATACGAGACAGGTTATACGGGTTATAGTTTTGGTAACACCGTTTTGTTTTCTAGCGGCGAGGACACGAGTAATTATCGTGGCTTTGGTGAATAGTGTAGTTTGTTATTGTTTACCTTATGGGGCTTTACATATTGCTTTGTGCTTATGTTTGTCGGCATAATGATCATGCATCGTTTGTATCCTTATGATATCTTGTGGTATTAGCTCTAGAAATATCCGTTGTCGTATATTGTATTGTTTGGGTATGAGGTTAGATTACGAGATTCAATATGGTGAATTGAATCTGTTTGTAGCTTCAGTGGTCGGGAGGACCACGGTTCGGGGATCGAGGCAAGTGCCGAAATAGACGTGCGTTGAAGACTATTTCTATCTTATCGTTTTACGTTATTATCATTCCGCTATTTCATTTCTAAACCTTAGGACTATTGTAATCTATACAATATTACACAATGGTTGATGTTTTGGCTATAAGGCCGATTACTCTTTCGCATTCTATTGCTCGACTCGATTGAAAAAAAAAATTATGCGTTTCAAAATGAGATGTTACATTTTTGGTATCGAGCATGAAATTCAGCAAGTTTTTAACTATGTTACCACGGACGGTTTGGTGCGAAGGCAAGGCTAGTCTACGTGGGTGTGCCATAAGTCACCGCTAATCCGGTGAGGCCCCCATGGTAGACACTTACCGGCCATTCTGTTCGGATAACGGAGTTAGGTTCTTAAGCCTTTTAATTGTGAGCACATTTTTGAAAATGAGTGCGATAAGGCCATTGGTGTAATGTGTAGAGATGAACATGGACAAAGAGCCGGTCTTAGAGCCATTCTACAATTATCACGGATTCGGAGGCGTCCGCCGGAGATCCATTCCTCCGTCGTGCCGAACCCTCAAATAACCCATCCCAGCGACTACGGAAGGAGATTCCATCGAAGAAGAGGCAGATTCCTACAATGCACAACCGGATGAGCACGAGATTGAAAACCATCGAACCTATTATACCCCGGAGTACGGATCACTATGACAGTTTCCTTTGGATCCAAACCACGAGTGTACGGACCCCCACAACTCCTAGTCACTATTACGGTGAGCCGAACCCTCCTATCACCCCACTACTGAGAGGACTCGAACCTGATTCTCCTAATCTCAACTGAACGACACGGAGATTGAGGACCAAGCGATCCGGAAGCCCTACCCATTCCTCAGTTGATGATAACTTTGACTACCCTGACATTCAACTTCTTGAAGATGAGGCAGCTGAACCAGAAGATTTCTACTATGTCCTGAATGATAATGACACGTTAGTCATTTTGTTGGAAAATTTTCTCATTGAAGCTACGAATCTCACTAGCACCACCCAAGGAAAATATCTTGTGTTTTTAACCCTAATCTCAAACTACCAAGCCAATAATAGGGGACATTCACCCAGATTGGGTTAGGACCACATTGTACTTCTTTCCCTATACCCGCTTTTGGGCAAGGATCGGTAATGAACTATTAGATGACGGACCTATCTTAGGTGTTAGCATACACCTTCGCTACCGAAGAGCTTGGTTCGCCTTTACATGTAGAGGAAGAACGTCGGTACAAGGAAGTCGTGGATTGTAGAAACTATGGAGTTTAGTTTGTATCTCCAAGTACCTTTGAATATTGTAAATACGTTTGAATAAGGAGATTGTACGGTATGACTTGTATTAGTATTAGATCATTTTGATATGTATAAACTTTATGAATGAATATATGTGAATATATGTTTGGTGTGCAAATTGTTTTGTCACTTTTAATATTTATATATTCTTTCATAATTGTTTAAAGGAAAAAGAATTTAAAACATGGCCAACTTGAGAGGTCTTTGGTGCACCAAGAGGAAGAGGCGAGGCCGTGGTCGAGGCCGAGGTAGGGAAGAGGTAGACAGCCTCGGGATGAACGAAACGATGAACCGAATCAACCGGACGTGAAGAAATTGAAGAAATGCGTAGAACTCGCAAGAACAAAGAGTTCGATTGATGCTCTTACGGCAAGACAAAACCAACAAGACCAGGAGGCACAAAGGCAATTAGACGCACGACAACACGAGGATGAACGAGAAAATGAAGATAATAACAATGATGACGATGAAGGGTATGATAACAATGAAGATGATGAAAATTATGAAGAGCCGAAGGGTCGAGAGATCCCAATCACAACCCGAGGCATGAACAAATAGAGAGAACTACGGAAAATTGGGTAAACCGGTTCCGCAAGTTGAAACCACCACGGTTTCCGAGGAAAGAGTGAGCTAGGCGAGGATTGGCTTTTGAGTCTTGAGAAGATTTTGAAGTCATGGAGTGCCCTGGAAATCGGATGGCCCGGCTAGCAATATACCTGCTTGAGGAAATGCCCGGAGTGGTGGAAAAGTGTTTCCCACAACCCCGCCTTGATCCTGTTACTTGGGAAATGTTCCTTGAACAATTCAACGAATAGTACTTTCCTCCATCAATGCGAGGTAATTAAAGAGGAAGAATTCTCGAGATCAAGCAAGGAGTGAAGAGTCATTTGACGCCTACTTCGCCCCGTTTTACCAACCTTTGTCAAGGTATTCATCATACCTAAAAGTCTACAAGAATGAGAGCTGGAAGGCTAACCGACTATTAACCGGATTGAAGTACGATATAAAGGTAAGGTTAGTATCTCGGCAATTTCCAAGAATGGCCCAACGGTAGAATCCAACAGAATGACGGGAGCGCAACTTAAAGGAACTGTGCAAGACTCGAGGCCGGGGGAAGGTAACAACGCAAATCGCGGTGGATCAAACTACGGAGGTTCCTCGCGAGAAAGGAAAACGCCTTGGAATGACAACCGAAGCGGGAACAAGAAGCCCTACCAACAAAATAGTTTCAAACGAGACGGGATCCCGGACGTGTCGAAATGTAAGAAGTACCATCCAGAGCCAACCGTGATGGGAAACAAGTCTCCGCTACGCCCGGATGTCGAAGCCGGACACATTAGCCGGGATTGCCGAGAGGACCGCAGAGGCGAGACCTCGAAACGCCGGCCGGATCTTTGCATTGACAAACACAGAGGCCGAGAAGTCCCCGGCGATGGTTCAAGGTACCATCTATCTCAATGGAAATCTATTGGAAGCATTGTATGACTCGGGTGCTAGTCACTCGTTTATTTCCTATGATTGTGCAAGTCGTTTAGGATTGCATGCCTGTAGATTACCATTTGATCTTGTTGTAGCTACACCGTTGGGTGTAAAGTCTTTAGCCGATGCATGTATGAATTGTCTTGCTAATGTGGATGGACGAGTTTCTAAAGTGGATCTCATCCGTCTACCTCTTCACGGCATTGACGTCATATTCGGGAATTTGAGCGGTTAACGGCCAACGGTGCGATGATCGGCGTGGCAAAAAGGAGATATCATTTGCGGAGACAAGGTTGAAGTGAGCCTGAACTTTCTCTCCGCTACGAAGCTCGATCGGTGCGTGAAGCAAGGATGTCATGCTTTCATGGTATTCTTTTCTATCAAAGCAGAAGCTAACCTTTCACTCCAGGACATCCCTGTGGTGAGTGAATTTTCTGATGTATTTCCAGAGGATCTCACCGAGTTACCTCCTATCCGAGAAGTGGAGTTCAACATTGATTTGATGCCAGTACAGGATCAATATCAAAGCGCCGTGTCGAATGGCTCCTAACGAGATGCGGGAGTTGAAGAAGCGGTTGGAAGAGCTTTTGAAGAAGGGGTTCATTCGACCTAGCGTTTCACCGTGGGGAGCCCCAGTACTTTTTGTAAAGAAGAAAGATGGAAGTTTCCGACTCTGCATCGATTACCGCGAGCTCAACAAAGTAACCGTAAAAAACAAGTACCCACTTCCCCGGATTGATGATCTTTTGGATCAATTGTCAGTTCCACGATCTTTTCAAAAATTGACTTGCGTTCGGGATACCATCGGTTGCGAGTTAAAGATGGCGATGTTCCCAAGACGGCTTTGGAACCGGATATGGGCATTATGAATTCCTTGTGATGCCCTTCGGATTGACAAATGCACTGCGGTATTCATGGATTACATGAACCGTATCTTCCGACAACACCTAGACCAATTTGTGGTGGTGTTCATCGACGACATTTTGATATATTCTAAGAGCAAAGAAGAGCACGAAGAACATCTGCGAAAGGTGTTAGGCATACTCGGGAAAAAAACTTTATGCTAAGCCTGAGCAAATGTGAATTTTGGCTGGAAGTGAAATTTCTGGGCCATGTTATATCTAGCGGCGGAGTTGCGGTTGATCCAAGCAAGGTGGAAGCGGTTACGGGTGGAAACGGCCGAGAGGCTCGTGACGGAGATCCGTAGTTTTCTTGGTACGGCGGGATACTACCGTTGATTTATACGGGATTTCTCGCGTCTTGCCCTACCATTGACAAAGCTTACGAGGAAGAATCAACCCTTTGTATGGGGAGATGGCGTGAGGAGAGCTTTGAAAGCGAGGAGAGGTTGACTACGGCACCAAGTATTGATTATCCCGAGATCCGATGAGACTTATGTAGTCTACGGTGATGCCGGTGGGCAAGGATTGGGTTGTGTCCTAATGCGGTGGGCGAGTGGTGGCTTATGCCTCTCGTCGGTGAAACCCCACGAGTTAAATTATCCTACACACGATCTAGAGCTGGCGGCTATCGTGTTCGCTTTGAAGATATGGAGGCATTACATGCGGTGTAATCGTAGAAGTGTTTTGTGACCACAAGAGTCTGAAATACTTGTTCGATCAACGAGAACTCAACATGAGACAACGTCGTTGGATGGAGTTGATTAAAGACTACACCCTGGAGATCAAGTACCATCCGGGTAAAGCAAACGTTGTTGCTGATGCTCTTAGTAGAAAGACAGTGCAGGTATCATACATGATGATACGGGGAGCGAAAGCTATTTGGAAGATTTCGAGAGACTCGAATCTAACCAACCAAATCTGCATGGGTCGACGCACGCACGGTGATGCCTATCTTGCTACACTTCTTGCGAGTCAAGGGGAGTATGATCGAGAGATGAAGTGGAGAAAGCGCGAAGCAAGATGATTGGGCAAAAGAGATACGTGAGAAGATCACTCGAGGTGAGACCCAAGACTATGACCTATCACTTAGTGGTTTGGTCGGGTATAAGCGTGAATCTACATACCGCCAATTGATGAATTAAAGCGGACAATAATGGATGAGGCTCATAAGAGTAAGTACACTCTACATCCAGGCATGGTCAAGATGTACCGAGTATGAAATCCGAGTTTTGGTGGCCGGGATGAAGAAAGACGTAGCGAAATCACGTGGCCAAATGCTTGACTGTCGAAAGTAAAGATTGAACACCGACGACCCCCGGTCTTCTTCAAGGACTAGAGTTGCCGGAATGGAAGTGGGAGAACATAACCATGGATTTTGTGGTAGGTCTACCCAAAATCGAAACCATGATACAATTTGGGTAGTTGTTGACGGACTAACCAAGTCGGCCACACTTCATTCCCATCGGTATCCACTATTCTCGGAACGATTGGCGGGGATTTATATCAAAGAGATAGTAAGATTACATGGTATTCCTACGAGCATTGTCTCGGCCAAGGATACGCGGTTCAAATCCGTTTCGGAAATCATTACATGAAGGTATGGGGACAAGCTGAAGTTCGGTTCGGCTTATCACCCACAAACAGACGGTCAATCCGAAAGGACCATACAAACATTTGGAGGATATCTTTGCGAGCATGTGCCCTAGATTTCAAAGGAAGTTGGGATCAACATCTTTCGCTAGCGAGTTTGCATATAACAACGGTTATCATGCTAGTATACAAATGGCCCCGTTCGAGGCATTGTATGGGCGGAAGTGTCAATCACCATTGTGCTGGACGGATTCGTCCGAGAAGCGGTTATTGGGCCGAGACATGCTTGAGCGGACCTGCGGCAGATCGCGCGATCAAGAAGAGACTCCTTGCGCACACGGTAGACGAAGAGCTATGCGAGATAAGAGGAGAAGACCGTTGAAGTTTGAAGTCGGAGACCATGTGTTTTACGAAGTTATCTCCGATGTGGTGTCGGCGAACATCGAAGAGAAAGAAGCTTAGTCCGCGTTACGTTGGACCAATTGAAGTATTAGCCGAGCGAGGACTGTTGCATATCAACTAGCGTTACCCTCGAACCCGAGTAATCTCCATGATGTTTTTCACGTGTCACAACCGAAGAAGTACCTACCAGATCGAGATCATGTCATAAAGTACAATGATGTTGAAGTACGGCATGGTAACACCTTTGTAGTCGGCGGAGCGAATTCTCGAACGCCCGGGAGAAACGGCTTAGGACTAAAACTATACCGATAGTGAAGGTGGTGCGGAAGGGTTTGACACCAAGCGAGGCAACTTGGGAGACCGAGAGTGACATGAAGGAGAAGTACCCGAGTTTATGGCCCGAAGTATAGTTAGTATAGATTAAATTTCGAGGCGAAATTTTGTGTAAGGGGGAGAAATGTAATCTGGGATATTTATCGGAATATTATAAATAAAAGTTGGATATTTCGATAAGTGAAATTGCAATCTCCATTCTTGGGTAATTATAGTCTATTTTCTAGGTAGAATTTCTGCAAGAAATTAGGGAGTTTAAGGGTCAAAGTGCCAAAATGACCAAAATGCCCCCTGCAAAGGGTAATTAACTTAGAAAATTCATGAAAAATCCTAAAAGTCGTAAAATGACCAGTTGAATTAAGAGAGTATATTATC
Source organism: Acacia melanoxylon (assembly GCA_019022615.1). Classification (NCBI taxonomy): domain Eukaryota; kingdom Viridiplantae; phylum Streptophyta; class Magnoliopsida; order Fabales; family Fabaceae; genus Acacia; species Acacia melanoxylon. The sequence continues at coordinate 8,877,370 of JAFJYJ010000012.1, forward strand.
TCTAATTACAGTAATTAAATAAATTACAAACTTGGGAAAATGAGAAAGGATGCTCATAAAGTAATAAAATGACCAAAATACCCTTGTAATTATGAAACAATGCAAGAGGCATGGAAATGCTAATGTTAATACAAGAATATGAAGGTAATGAAGCATTCTAATTAATAAAAATACCAACTATGGTTAAAAGAGTAATTAAGTAATTAATAGCTAATTACTTAAGCATAAGCAAAGGAAATTTCAAGTAATAATTATGTGAAGCTCTAAAATTAGTGGAAATTAGTTGAATATTAATAAAATGTATTTACTAATTAAATTGGAAAGTTTTGAGAAAAATAGTTGAGTTTAGGTATTTTTAAACCTAAATACAAGAATGGACCAATTAGGGAATTTTGTAGAATTTTTAATAAAAATTGAATTAAGTAATTAATTAATTCTTGAAAAACATTAAAAAAAAAAAAAAAAAAGAAGGCTGCTTAAAATTGGCCAAAGAATTTGAGGATAAGAAGCAAAATTTGATATCTTGATATTTTGCAAATTTTTGATTATTATATAATATAATTAAAAAGCATGAATAGTAATCTTATATTTAAAAAACAGATCCTATCTAGGAAACCAGGAATAGGAATTCCAAAGTCAAGGTAAAATATTGATCAGTGACTTTTTACCTTCAAGTGACCTCTTAGGAAGTCAATTCGAGACCCGTAGCACATTGTCCTAATAAGACGAAATAGGAAAATCTTGCTAGTCACATTTTGAGAAATTAAGGAAATAAATTATAACTCAACATCTAGGGATGAGTTTATAATTATAAAAATACATTTGGAATCAGTGAATTATTATCTAGAGCTTGATGATTAAGAACCGTTCGACACTTGGGACGCGTATGGACACGTTTTTCGAGAAACTTGTGGACGGTTGGAACCCTGTCTAAAGTCAAAATTCAAGTTATAATAGATATTGTTGATGAGAAGAGAAGGTCTTCAAAGTTCTAAATCTAGAATTTTGAGATTTCTCCGAAATTACGCGAATCGGGTACCGATCGAAATACTGGTGACCGGGCCATAAAGTGAGGTGAGTCATCACTTCTTGGCCAATCCTTGGCTGCCAAACAGCCCAAAGATGTCGACCAAAGGGGGTGAGGTGGAGTTTGTGACTTTTTGTTCAAGTTGCATTAATGGGTTCTTTACTGATTTGGAATTCCAAACAAAGCCTTAACCAAAGTCTATAAATAGGAGGCAAGATTTCCTTGAGAAATCCTCACACCATTTCTTTCTTGTCTTGACCGAATTTCTTGAGAGAGAAAGTAGAGAGATAAGCTACGGGAAAAGCTCGAGAATTCTTCAACGGGTAAGTCTTTTGGCCATTAGCTTTTAAGTCTTTAGTTCGGTAGTTAGTAGAATTGTTAGTTAGATTTAGGAAGTAGGTGATAAGATTCCTATGCTTGTTTTTAGGCCTCATTGCATTGAAAAATATGCCTAAAGAGGTAAAAACATAGTAGGGGTCGAGTCGCGAAAAGTTGGAACTTTAGCGAGTTCTTTTTAAAAGTAAGGGTAGAATTTGTTAGAATAGCCTTTAAATTTCAAGTATGATTTGGGTATCATATGGGAGGGCTATTTTAGTCATTATTTTCGAAAATCATAGTTGCGTCGAAGTTCGGCAAAATTTCGAGAAGAAAATTTGCTAGAGTAATGTGAAATCTTTGGTGAAATTTCGCCGATTAGGGGTAGAAGGGCAAAATGGTAATTTTTACCTAAAAAGCCGATTATAGTGTCAAATCGCTAATAAAGGTGATATTATTCTTATAGGATATCAGAATCTCGATTCTCAATTCTGTTGCCCGACGAACCCATTTGAAGTTCACGTTCTTTCCGTGAAAGTCGTCTTTAGGTAGTACCTAACGTTGCCAACGAAGGTACGGACGCGTCTTTGTAACACTAATCTTGTACATCTTAAATACTTATATGTCAATGATATGTTCGTAGACCGTTATACGAGACAGTTATACGGGTTATAGTTTTGGTAACACCGTTTTGTTTTCCTAGCGCGAGGACACGAGTAATTATCGTGGCACTTTGGTGAATAGTCTTGTTGTTATTGTTTACCTTATGGGGCTTTACATATTGCTTTGTGCTTATGTTTGTCGGCATAATGATCATGCATCGTTTGTATCCTTATGATATCTTGTGGTATTAGCTCTAGAAATATCTGTACGTATATTGTATTGTTTGGGTATGAGGTTACGAATTACACGAGATTCAATATGGTGAATTGAATCTGTTTGTAGCTTCAGTGGTCGGGAGGACCACGGTTGGGATCGAGGCAAGTGCCCGAAATAGACGTGCGGCGAAGACTATTTCTATCTTATCGTTTTCGTTATTCGTCATTCCGCTATTTCATTTCTAAACCTTAGGACTATTGTAATCTATACAATATTACACAATGGTTGATGTTTTGGCTATGAACTGATTACTCTTTCGCTCTATTGCTCGACTCTGATTGAAAAAAAAAAATTTATGCGTTTCAAAATGGGATGTTACATAAGTACAACGTAACTCCTTTCAAGTTTGGATCCAAATAAAGTGAAAAAGTTTTCTCCTTTATTATTATTTTTATTCCTTGCATTATTTAAAATTAGTTTATTTGACCTTGGGATATATTTCTATAATATTCATAATGAGGTCTTGCCGCATCACAATAAAATTAATATTCAAGCACATATTAGCAATAATTACAATATAATTTATTTTAAATTTTAGCTCTATGTAAATAGTTTAGTGATATGTTTTCTGTTTATGGCAGCCATATGACCGGTCTTAATCTATCTGGAATTTTACCAAGTGAATTCGGGTACCTTACCCATCTACAAATACTGTAAGTAATGAAAACTGCTTTTTTGTTCTGTTGATTTATATAACTACATAGAATTGGTTCTTATTACAAGTCCACCTAGAGATCAGTAATTAACGACAGTTTTACAATTTTGCCCCTATAAAATATAATGAAAACATGAGTTAATTCATATTGGAAAGAGAGATAGATGAGAGAGAGGGTCCAAAATATTACTTATAAATGGGGTAAAATTGAAAAAATATATTGATTTTATGACATATTTAATAAGTTAACTAAGTTTTCTTGGTATGTGAGAATTAGATAAAATAGACTTATGAAAAATGCTAGAATTTTTTATCTGAAATGTAACCCTTGTATGTCACAGTGATCTCTCTAACAATTGTCTAAATGGATCAATCCCAAGGAGCTTTGCTAAACTCCCTCTTATTGAACTGTAAGTGATAAAAAAAAAGTTGTGTTCATATGGTTATTATTTTCATATATGTTTTGAATTCAGGCATCTATTGCAAGATTGAACTATTTGACTATATACATTATTCATCTCGTAAACTTATGTTTCAGAACTCTTACGGGTAACCAAATCAGTGGTCGAATCCCAAATGAAATTGGTGAAATTACAACTTTGTGGGTGTTGTAAGTGTAAATCATTACCCTTTGACTTTCTGAAACTTATTATATAGAGAAATGGTTTTATGGTTTAATTTTGCTTCTTTCTGTAGAGAGTTAGAAGATAATATGTTAGAAGGAACTCTTCCTTCTAGTCTCGGAAATTTGAAGCAGTTATACAGCTTGTAAGAATATTTTATGCACATATGATTTTTTTTTAGTTGCATTGCGATAAACACATGAGTCTTATCTAGTTTTCATATTGCTTTTGGATGTGTTTTATATTTGTAAGGACAATTTTAAATTTGCAGGATGCTTGCTGGAAATAATTTCTCCGGGACAATACCCGAAAGTTTTGCCAACCTGAAGAATCTTAGATATATGTGAGTGGTATAATATGCTTCAGTCATTCCTTTCATTTAATGTTACTTTGATCTCTTTTAAATTCAAATATCTCTCTCCTAACATTTTTGTAGGTCATTAGATGGGAACAATATAACAGGAAAAATACCCCATTTTATTGGGAATTTGACATCACTTGTTCAGCTGTGAGTCTAATCTACTTTCATGGTTCTTTCCTTTTGAATAAGATACTTCTCCTCTAATTATATTTATAAGGTAGAGAGAGAATATATTTTTTGGTCCTATTTATAGGGCATGTTGTTAAATTTTTTACATAAATGTACAATTTTATCATTCACTTATTATTGTGTAGATTGTTATTTTTTTGGTAGATAATGGTGAAATTAGAAAGTTGTTGAATTTTAAGGCAGAGTTAAAAAAATTTAAGATTTTTCTTAACATGTGGAACATGCTCGAAGTGCTTTATAAATAGAATAAAAGAAGTACTTTACTACCCTGGTCCCTATTCTTTTTAATTTGTTGGAAATTGTTGAAACCATAGGACGAAATCATTGCCTTGAGGCATTATCACTAGCATCATTGGCTTTAAATATATTTCGTCAACGGGAGACTTATTGCCATTTATCATTTTGATTAAAAAAATGCTATGTATTGTATAATCTAACCAGTTGTTTGTTTTGATAAACCAGTTGTTAATAACTAGTTAAATGCTCAATAGTTGTGGGAGAAAAAAAAAATAAGAGTGGGAGAAATTAATGGAGAGAAAATAAGAAATAAAATTGGACTGATGAGATATTATATATGTTAGATCAAGCTAATAAATAAATAAAATCAAGGAATGAAATAATTTTAATTCTAGTAGTTAAATTAATAATCCAAACATATAAAAAGGTTATATGACTGGGCTTTTAGGAGTATTTCGTTTTTTTTTAACCACTTTTTATTTTCTAAATACTTTTCTGGACAGGAATTTACTAGGAACGTCTATGGAAGGCCCCATTCCTACAACTATATCTCTATTAAAAAATTTGGTTGTGTTGTGAGTACTTATTTCCTTTTAGTCTGCCTGCACATTGTTCAATGGCTATAAAATTTAATTTCAACAAAAGAACAATTTTCCGTTATTGATGATGCTTTTTTTGTTGTTTCTAATTTAGGAGAATATCTGATTTGCATGGACCAGCGACAATGACATTTCCTAATCTGGAAAATTTGACATCATTAAGACGCATGTAAGTTGATAATTTAACAATGAGGTGAAAATATGCTTATAGAAAATGAGCTATTTTTAATCAAGTTTATTCTTTTAATACTCTTTTTTGGCTTTCAGGGTATTGAGAAATTGCTCCATCCATGATTCCATACCAAATTACATTATTGATAACATGGTATCCGACTCATCTCTTCTGTACGTTGCTTCATCTTCGCTCATATTTTGTCAATCTTGAATCTTCATAACAATATCCTCAATTCGACTTTAATTTAGAGATAATTACTTACATTATTGACTATATATTACTAGTACTATTATTTTCTCTTTATTATTTCTATGAACACTATTTCCATCATATATTAATTGCAGAGATTTGAGCTTCAACAAGTTGATTGGTGAAATCCCAAACACTATAAGTGGATATACCTCCCTAAATTTCATGTAAGGGGCATTCTATGTAGGTGTATAGACCTTTAATTCTTAGAACTTAATTTTTTTTTAATTGATCTTTATGTATGCAGGTTTCTCACTGAAAATTCTCTGAGTGGAAAAATTCCTGAATGGATACTGCAAAAAAAAGATGCTTATTTGTTAGTAAAATATTTTTTATTTTAATTTTATTTCTCATTATTACTATAGTTCATTAGTTCAATGCCATCATTTGAGATAAATTACCGTAAATCATATTAACAAAAACTTCTTTAACCATTAAATATGTCATTATTTGTAATTAATTCACTTTGTTTAATGTTATTTATTTTTGAATTTTGAAAGTTTTCATATATAAAAGCATTAAGATGTTACAATTTTTTTAAAAAAAATTGGACAAATCTTCTAACCCAACGTTTGACTAAGCTATCTCTTGATTATTCAAAACATCTATACGCCAATTCAAACGGAATATTTTTTAAATGAAATAATTCAATTCAAATAATTTCAAAAATTTCTTCCCCCTTGATTTATTTATGAGCGTTGTAAGTTTAAATAAATTATTTAAGAGCCCAACCAACATGCTACCTAAAAAAATATAAATTTTTTTAAAATATATAAGGGGTCGTGATACTCACTCTAGTCTTAAGTACATAAATGATAATAATTATATGTGATTGGTTTTACAATCAACTTTTGTCTTTTTTTTTTTTTTTAATATGTGTTTATAGTTAAATGATAAAATAGATATATATAGAAAACTTGACATATGTATTTTTCTTAAGGGAAAATTAGTTAAGTTAATTTTTTGTAAGAAAATATGTGTTCATTTTCCTAATATGAAAATTTTCCTCTTTCCCCTTTAATCATTTGCATGAGAAACTACCCCATATGAAAATATTCTTTGAAATTAAATGTGCAACCAATAGGGATAGTAAAAAAATAAATTTGTTAGATAAGATGAATTAAAGTCTTATATTTACATTTACGACTGAAATAAACTTCTTAATTAGCTTCTACATTTATAATGGGAAGGAGTAAAAAAATTATAGAACAGGGAAAAAAAACTTACATGTATAAATTTCGCACTACTTTCTCTTCCAGTGATCTATCTTACAACAACTTTTCGGAGACTTCTGCGCCTACTTGTCAATATAATAATATGTAAGCTCCTCCATACCCCAAACAACTATTTTCTTTTTCTTTTTCTTTTTCTTAGAGGCAATTTGCAGCAACACTAAATCAATTTTTTGGTTATGCAGAAATTTGGCTTCTAGCCTATCATCTTCAGCAAACACCTCGTAAGATTATGCTTATGGTTATCCTATTTCAATTGTTGTAACGTACACCTTTTTGATTCATTTGTTGTAAGTTTTATTTACTTGTAGACGTACTTGCCTGAAAAGGGGACTTCCTTGTGGAGGAAAACCCAAGTGTAAGTGTTTAAACTTCGTACATCAATTTTTTCTTGCTTGTTTGATAGTTTCCCATGACAATATCATTTTCAATTGCATTTTATTTTCAATTAAAATAAATAAATCAGCTAAAAAACCATCATACCCTTTCAAGAGTTTTAACTGAATAATACACAGATTTTATCAACATAAAGGTAAACTGACTATGATATCAATGTCATGTATGTGATGGTATATATTGTCATAAGAGATCATGATATGATGAATTTGATAATTTGGATTCTCAAACAGATGTGATTTTTGACGAGGTTGTCACTATGGATGCAGATAGTTCACTGTTCATAAATTGCGGAGGAGAAGAAATTGAATATGAGGGGAATAAATATGAAGAGGATACAAATCCTGGGGGTATCTCTCTTTTTTCTGCTAGAGAAGATAAATGGGCTTATAGTAGCACAGGAGTATACTTCGATGAAGATGATACTAATAACATTGCAACAAACAAATATTCTCTCAACATTACTGGTCCATGGTCCAAGATTCTACCAAACAGCTCGCATTTCCTTATTGTCTCTAAAGTACCATGGGCTCTGTATGATTAATGGAAATTACAACGTCAAGCTACACTTTGCAGAGATTATGTTCACTCATGACCAAAATTTTAGCAGCCATGGAAGACGCATATTTGATGTTTCAATTCAAGTAAGTTTTGCTATAGTGAATGTAAATTTTTGTTCTAGTGATTAGAGAATAAAGTAGAGAGCGAGAAAATAAGACTCTATCCCATCCATGCATGCAACATGTCTTTAATATAAAACCTAATTAACTTTTTCTTGAGCAGATTAGAGAAACTAAATAAATTACTTTACCGTATTTATATTTATTGTTTTTCTTTAAACTGATTTGTCTAACTTATAAACAGATAGATAATTTAATAATATACAACATATGTTATGATTAAGTAATTTATTTAGTTTTTTTAATTTCTCCAAAAAGACAATTGAGTGTTATATTGAGAACCGGAGAGAGTAATAAATATTGTGGGGGATGTCACTTATCAAGTGAGCTAACCACTATGTTTGTTTGTCTCTTCAACGGATGGCTAAATGGCTTATTATAAAGACGAGAATATTTATAGTGAGACTTAAGTGAATCTCATTAATATATATCATTCATAAATGAACCGTTAAGAAATTACTCTTATTTATAATTATTCCACGCGCTTTAAAACACAAAAAAACAAAAAACAAAACAAAAACAAAAACAAAAACAAAAATCAACGTGCTTTCAACTGCTTTTGCTTCTATCTATGTTAACAACAAAAGTTTTGAAAGGTTGAAACTTTTGTTTGTATATCTTGTCAGGGTCGGTTATGTTTGAGTGATTTCAACATTATGAAAGAAGCTAATGGCACTGGTAAGGGCATAGTCAAGGACTTTAACGTTGATGTCAATGATAACACCTTGGAGATTCATTTATATTGGGCTGGGAAAGGAACTAAGTCTATTCCTGATAATTATGTTTTTGGACCTCTTATATCTGGTCACCCCAAGTAAGTCAAATCTCATTATATTTATTGGTTCACTCTCTATCTAGCGTAAGCTAATTAAGTGATGACAATTTTGACTTCATTATCATAACATGATTTGTAAGTGTTACTACTTTGTTATGTAGACTTCAAACTTCCTACAGAAAGGCATTTAGGCGCTGGAGCCATTGCTGGAATTGTAGTTGGATCATGCGTGTTCCTTGTCATACTAATAGTATTCGTTCTTCAAAAGATGGGTTTTCTAGGTGGCAAAGATTCAAAAGACAAGCGTAAGATCAAAATCTAAATTAATAATGCTGATAGATTTGTTGATAATTTGGCATAACACACACACACACACATACATACATTATTTTTATATGCCTAAACTCTGACATGCAAGTCAAATGCGATAAATAGTTATTTTTGCATATTTGTAAATATTTTTCGTTTTCCGTAACTTCAATATATTTTGCTTTTATTTATATGACTTTTTTTATGCAGAGCTTTTAGATCTAAAAATAGGTTATTTCTCTTTAAAACAAATAAAAAATGCCACTAACAACTTTGCCCCAGAAAATAAGATCGGTGAAGGAGGCTTTGGACCAGTGTACAAGGTAAGTTTTAATGTATCATATGTATATTTGACCAAAATAAAAATACACTTATAAAGAGCATATCTTTAGAATGTATTGATTATGCTTAACAAAGATTAAGAAAATTGAGACTAAAAAATTGATTGAATTGTAGGGCGTACTATCACATGGTGTTGTCATAGCTGTGAAGCAGCTTTCCTCCAAATCAAAGCAAGGGAATCGTGAATTTATTAATGAAATTGGAATGATATCTGCTTTGCAACACCCAAACCTTGTAGAACTCTATGGTTGTTGTGTTGAAGGAAACCAGCTGTTGTTGATATATGAGTACATGGAGAACAATAGTCTTGCTAGTTCTCTTTTTGGTAAGGATTTGAATTCTTTACAATAAAAAACCATGTATAGTATAATAAATGTTGAGAATATGGAGTTTAGAAATATTAATTAATTATTATTATTAGGGATATCGTTTAGTATTTTTTAGGATTAGATATTAATATTATATTTTAGGAATATATCTTTATGATGTTATGATTTGATGAGATTAGATTATGATTGATTTTAGGGTTATGGTCAGCCTATTAATTTGCCTATATAAAGGCCTCCTTGTACTCTCTTTTATTCTCAAAAGATCAATAATATTAGTATTTCTTTTGTGCTTCAATGTGGTCTTTCAATCTCAACAATAAGAAACATATAAAATTGATCGAGTATAAATAAATGAAATATATTTTTTGTATGTGTTTTTGTTTTATGCGTATGTCTCTCTTTTTTATTGTATACAATGCTATTGCAGGAAATATAAAATCTTGTGATGAATTTTTTGTCAGCAACTTTTAGCTGTATCTTGATTCTTAAAGGACAAAATTTAGACGTTGTATTTTAGGCTCTTTTTTTTTTTTTTTTTTTGATTCAGACATATTTACTCATTTGAAAACAACTTCTGCACATATTTAAATTTTATTGAAGAACTTGATTGTAAAGATATTAAAATTTACTTTAATTTGATCCTATTTAAATTAAGATGTAATTGATATTATTGTTAGGTGGCGTTGGACGAAAAATACACTTGGACTGGCCTACAAGAATGAAAATATGTGTAGGGATAGCAAGAGGATTGGCTTATCTTCATGAAGAATCAAGATTGAAAATTGTTCATAGAGATATTAAGGCAACCAATGTCTTGCTAAGTAAAGATTTGAATGCCAAGATCTCAGACTTTGGTTTAGCCAAGCTTAATGAGGATGAGAATACTCATTAGCACAAGAATAGCAGGAACAATGTTAGTACTCTACTCCATATCTCTCCACTTCTCAATTTTGGTATAGTATTATTATTTGCAGATTCCTTGTTTTGTGGCTTGACTATTAACATTGCATGCACTCTTATTAGTGGCTATATGGCTCCTGAATATGCAATGCGAGGATACTTGACTGACAAAGCATATGTTTATAGTTTTGGAGTTGTTACTTTAGAAATTGTTAGTGGAAAAAGCAATACAAGTCACAGGCCAAGAGAGCAGTTTGGTTATCTTCTTGACTGGGTTAGTTATACTTCTTATGCATAGAATAATTGATATTCAATATTCTTCATTAAATAATGGTTTGATTATGTACTTTGATGTAATTGAAGGCCTATGTTCTTCAAGAGCAAGAAAACCTTCTTGAGCTAGTGGATCCAAATTTGGGTTCAAGCTACTCATCACATGAAGCCATGATAATGTTGGAGGTGGCACTCCTATGTAGTAACCCATCTCCAACTCTAAGACCATCCATGTCCTCTGTTGTTGGCATGCTTGAAGGAAAGTTGCCAATCCAACCGCTGGTAAACAAGCATCGGGAGAATGGTCAAGATGCGAGATTCAATGCCTTTGAGATACAATCAATTGAAGGTAGCCATAGTCAAATCTTTAATTCTTCTACAAAGTCACACCAAAGTGTAGAGCAAAGAGTTGAAGCAATGGATTGTCCATCATCACAAGATAACCACAGCCAAACCTTAGCTTCTTCTTCATTCTCATGTAACAATGCAAAGCAAGGAGTAGAAGCAATGGATGGTCCATCCAGTGACTCCTTTATTTCCATTCCAAGTAAATATTTCTCTTCATCTAGTAGGCTTCTGAAAGATTTCTACTAGGTTGGAAAATTTGCACGGAACTACAATCTTTCATAAAAGGAGTAGATATTGTTCGATGCAGGGAGTAATAATCATGCACATGCGAAGTTAGAGAGAAATAACATAAAGTGTGAAGAAGAATTTACATGTGCTAATTAATTACTTCTTCTATTTTGCAATTTAAATGTAATGTGTACTTGATGCAATACAACCTTACACAGACACAGTTTTTTAGTCCTAAATATAAGACACTAGGATGAAAATGCTTACATTCTCTATATTTTTAGAGATACATGATTACATTCCCTATACAGATCACAAACACACACACGGGTGAGAGAGAGAGAGAGAGAGAGAGAGAGAGAGAGAGAGAGAGAGAGAGAGAGAGAGAGAGAGAGAGAGAGAGAGAGAGAGAGAGAGAGAGAGAGAGAGAGAGAGAGAGAGAGAGAGAGACAAAATTGGAGTCACAATCCCTTTACAATCGATTATTTTTAATTTATATCCGTGTTTTGTGTCGATAATTTATCTGTATTAATAAATTTTACATAATATATTTGACTATTTTATTTATTTTCTATAGCCGTGACTATTTTATTAAAAAAAAAATAAGTTTGAGGAGCTACGGAAAAGAATATGGGTGGTAATTGATTTAATTTTCAGTTTATTTATAACTTATAACATGAAAATCATGATTTTCTTGAAAAAATATTCAAACATACACCCTCTTACATATTAAATTATGAAACAAGTTCTTTCATATAATATTTTATTGATACATACTTACATCCTCTGTACAGATCACACACAAACACACACACACGCGTGTGCGTGTGTGTGAGAGACATCAGTCCCTTTACAATCAATTGTTTTTAATTTACGCCGGCGTTTTGTGTGTGATAATTTATCTGTATTAATATTTTTCATATAATATATTTGACTATTTTATTAAAAAAAAAAAATAGAAGCATCGTAAAATAATTTTATCTTTCGGATACAATTTTCATCCTTGATATGTGTTAGAAGAATAAATAGGAAATTTCATTTTAGTAAATTTAGTTCAGCATCATTGGAATGCATTTATCATATGATAAAAAAAAGTTGGTTTCCTTCAAGCCTGTGGATTGCACACCAAGCTCTGATTTATATTTATGCTAAATTCCTGTCATGAATATACTGTTTTTTCTCTTAATTTCTTGGTCAGATCATCATGTGTAAACTTGATTTACGTTGAATGTTGTTTGGATTGATTTCTATATATATGTTATGTTATTGTTTATGTTCCCATGTACTAAAAAGGTAATCTTTTTCTCTAAATATTTGCATTATTTTTTATATTATTGAAAATACTGTGACAGTTTACTATTATAGAAGAAAATAATTTCAAATTCAAAAAATTATTTAGCTTCCTTTTCGGGGGGGAAAACCTAGAATTACTTCAAGGGTAAAATAACATCCAGAACTGTTATAGCATCAACACCTTGACCTTATTTATGGTATACGCAACGCCATGATGTTATTTTTCTAGTGACTCCCTATTGTTATTTTCTAGTTACATTCGGCACTCTAATCTTTTTAATGGTTTAGGGTTTGATATATCACAAATAAGATTAGTCTGTTGGATGCGACTTACTTGCGACTATACTATACTAGAAGAAACACATTGACGGATCTAACTTGGTGATTGTTCGTTGTCGTCAGGCAAAGAAACTTACTTAGTATTTTTGGGTTTGGGTTATGAAAGTGAGAGCTTGAACGAGAAGGCGAGGTGAAAAGCTTCTTAATATTAGACGAGCCATGGATTATATTATATGCTTAGTGATGAAAACTTTTTTCGTAATGTATGTCAGGTCCACAATCAACAATTAAATTCAAACAATGTAATATAGCAGAACACGGGTCATTTCACTTTGAGTAGCCTTTATTTGGAATCCTAAGCTAGACTAAATGCCATTAAACATGCAATTTACTTGGGAAAATGGGGAATTTCGATTTTAATCTATAAACTTCAGTGCAATTGAGATAAATGACCTAAACTACAATATTTTTGGTATTTTCTCACAAAAAAAAAAGGATAATGAATGGAAGTGACTGAAATGGATGATAATGAGCCTCTTGATAATGGATTAGTAGAATCATTGTTCACCTAAGATAGGTGGAGTTCTTAATCACCATCCCTTTCAATTAGCTTAAAACACTAGTTAAGCTTAGATTAATTAAATTGCCAATGGACAACTTCAACTAGAAGAGTCATCACAATATTAACAACCCTCATTAAGCACCATTGGTTGAGATTAAATAGCTAAGCACATTAAAATCACCAATCACATAAACTATATGTAATGGATAATCCACTTAACTCAAAACTAAAATATTGAATCAACTCAATCCAACATCAACACAAATATGTCAAGCAATCAACAATACAAAAACAAGTGTTTAACTACATAGATCAATATCCCAATCTCAAAACAACATTACAACTAGAATGTCTCAACCTTAATCACACTGATCAATCATACAACTCGTACAATCCACTAATGTAATTAAAGAGGGAAAAGCCAAAGTGAAGGGACGAGTTTGGATATAGAAGAATCAATGGAAGCTGTCAATTTTGGAATGGGAAACAGTGAGGCATGACTGGAAGAAGAGGATGAAGCCGATGGTGGTGAGGAAGAGAAGGTGAATGGAGGCGGAGTGAAGGAATGTCAGTGCTGATTGTATCGGCTTACTAAAATTTGAATGGAGAGAGCACTAAAATCTGATTTCATTTCAAAGGGCCAAAATGCTTATTTTCGAATTTTGGGGCCAAGCTGTTATATCGGAAATTTAGGTACTAAACTGACAATATCTGTGGGTACTAAAATGTCATTTTTTCAATTCGGGGACTGGGATGAAATTTCCAAAATTCGTTTGCTTGACCAAAATACTCTGAAACAAAATCCAAACCATTGTAATGCCATGTATCTGGATAATTATGAAGATAATAACGTTTTTTCCCATTTTATCAACTAATTCATGCAATCACTTATAATGAATATTTATTAATCAACGATGCATTTTATAACCAATAAACACACTCAAAAGGCAAAATGATGCATGAATAGTACACTAATATCAAAGCATATCACTTAGCAAGATAATTAAGAGTAAAATGACTTAGCGAACATGTTTTTAATCATATTAACAGGCTATATTTAAGTAGTATTAAAATCAAATAAAAAGATAGATCCTATAATACATATAATTTTTTATTCATAATATTTGATTATTCAATCTTGGGTAGGTATAATAGAGTCTCCACCAATCGAACCAATCATTATTGGTTTTGTATTTTTAATCATTCTTCATTAATTCATTTACCTTTTGTTTTCCTTATCTCAACAAGTGGAAGAAATTGTCCTTTTGTTATGTGTCGTGTTTCTTTTGGTGGAATATTCCTTTTTTTTAATCTTTTTGGTGGGGATCCACATGCATGTACATAATCCATTTGTCGTCTCTTCTAGGCAAAGGCTCTCCAGTTTTGTGAGACACAGATTTGGTATGCATAAAATTTTGATTCAAATAATTCTTTTAACTCTTTTATCCCTAGTTTTATTAATTATTGGGTAAAAGAGAAAAAAAAAATCATTTGAATCAAAATTAAAAAATTTCATTCCATGTATGAGTTCGATTGAACAAGTTTGAACTTTGAACTTTGAACAGAAGAGGCATATAAGTATGAACAAGTTTGGCTCTAATTATTGCTTATGTGAACTAAAGAGGCAGATAGTCAATTGAAGACTTTTTTTTTTTGGATAATATTGGCAAGCCGAAGCTTGAAACATGAAATAGGAGCTAGATTATAAGGCTACAGCACGGAATAACATGATGAAAGAAAACTAGGAATGGCGGGATCGATCCTTGAAAACCATATCTGGCACCCTCTCGGGATAGTTGGAATCATGACCAAATCGGCACCAATGACAACACTATGGCCCTTCTTTGCCATATAATCAAGACAAGCGATGTTTTCTCTTGAAGTGTGATGAAGCTCCACGTCCGTCTCGGAACAAAAGGTCTCGAGTCTCCCCAATAATGTCTTTCAGAGAATGATCAGCAGGGCAATCTCTCATAAGGATATTGACGGCATCAAGAGAATCGGAGTACATGGCGATGCTCTGTAGTCCCATCTCGTAGACCGATCTCGCAACCCTATCATGATAGCATAAATTTCGGCTTCAATGATGAGAAAGGAGGCCAAGGGGTCTATAGAAGCCCATCAACCATTCCCTTTATAATTTCTTAGTACTCCCCACATGCGGCATTATGTTGTTGAAGCACCGAACCGTCCACATCGATCCGAACTTGTATTCTTGGGAGGGGTGTCCAAGATTTCTCGTCAAGCTTGTCCGGTTGGAAGATCTTGTGGTATAGCTTTTGATTCACTCCATTTTCCATGAGCGAGATATTTTGCACCGGTGTACCATCTCCCTTGTTTACGTGTTTACTCCCGAAAAAGAAATTTACATGCAGGTTGTCCAAAGAATCCAAGACCCTAGGCTAAAGGTTCTCGCCCATGAGAGGTTCGAAATCTCTTTTCCTGGGTTGTGCTTGGTATTGGTCGAGCCAAACAAGCCGAAAAAAGCTGAGAGAAATAATTAGGTTTTAAAATAAGTTTCCATAGACTTCAGCACGCTCACAATCTCGAATGATATGGATCACACTTTCCTCACTATTGCATTGAAAAAGAGCAACCATTATTATTGGTGAGGCCCCTCCTTGCCCGAAGAGAGTTGGTAGATTGGCCAACTTGCCACATAAAGTATTTAATTTTTCGGGGAACTTGCCATTTCCACACTTAGGTAGGAAGTTATTAGTGCTTGCTTCAACGGTGTCAGAGAGGAATTGAAGACTTTGACAAGCCTTTAAGCATGAGACTGCGCTATTAAAAGACCGCTTGGACTGTTGACTTAAATAGTTAGTGTATGAAATATCAATGCATAATTAATAATAATGTAAAGCTGATAAAGCTTCTGATAAAATAATATAATGTTTCTAGCGCTATCTTATATTTAATCAATCAACTTTAAATAACGCATGCACTTGAAATAGTAGAACGAGACAAAATTTGCTTTTCTAGAGAACCCAAGTTGGACTCGAGTTGGTGGTAACAACTTAATGCACTTTTAAATTTGATCATGTACAAAAGAGATTAAGAGTAATTAAGTTAGCAATAAAAAAAAAAAATCTTGTAAGAAAATTATCAAAGCCAAAAATCAAGCATTATTTTTTGCCATAAACAAATGAATAAAAATAAATAAAATAAAGAGTCAATTAGAAAATGTTGAAATCCATAAAAATTGAAAAATGATTTTCCCACCGGTAATTAAAAGTTTTGATTAATTGGGTTTCAAAAACTCACTAAGATTTTGGCCCAAAATATCTACGTAGGTTTAAGATTTTAAGGTTCTCTTAGTCTTGGTCCTATTTATAAAAGCAATATACCTTATGCGGAATATTCATTAAAAAATATTATTTCATATCCTTATTAAAAAGAGTAATCCCTCTTGTCCATAATATAAAAAACTTCAACTAATTTATCAAAACTAAAAAATTATACTTAATTCATTAAATATGCATTAAATTGATTTTTTGTTTCAAATTTACAGATATTAATTTAGGTTTTAAAGGAGATAAAACATACAAAAAATAACATTTAAGCATTAATTATATGATAAAAATTGATAAATAAATATTAATTACTCTCCAAATAACTTATATATGGACCAAAACATTATTTTAGAAGTGACTTGTATTGTGGATCGAAGGGAGTATTTGTTATTGAGATCAATTATTAAAAGTCATAAACCAATTATTAAATGATAATATTGTTTAAAAACATGTATTTTTAACATATTTGTTAATCCAATTAATTTTAACTGTTTTTTATTCTTTAAAATTAATTAGTTCCTTTCTTATAAAAGGGATCGAACGGTGTATTTAGTAATGATATTTTCACTTTAAAAACAAGCTTCGAACATACACTCTCAATTTATGAAATGAGATATGATATTTCTTAATCGGATCAATCTTTCATTTCATTAAGAATAACATTATATGTGTTATGAATATACTAATTATGTGGATGTCCATTGACTCTTGGCCCTCAATATTTACAAATTCTTGTTCATACGGAGTTCTTGTTCATGTATACGTATTTCTCGTTACATTCACGTATACGTATTCACTATTCATGTATACGGATACTATTCATGTGGGGCCCACGCGAACTTTCTCTCAAATTCAGAATGCACGGCGGCGCAGACAGGTTTGAATATTTGAGATTTTGGGGAAAATTACAGCTAATGACCCAGGTGGAATAATTACACTTAAGGACCCATTTTCCTTCTATAAATAGCGTCATTGTAAACATTGAATCTACTTGAATGAGAACTCATCTCTCTACTTTCTCTCTCTAGAATTATTCGCTTCTCTTATTCTTCTTCATTTATCTTAAGTTATCTTTAGTTTTATAACACGTTATCGCACGAAAGTCTCTAAAGAAGGTATGATTTTCTTATTATCTTTTAATGATTTCTCTACATGTTTATTATATTGATCTGTGATGATCTTAGCAACATGGAATTAAAGACATTATATTTTTACCGAATGTTTTAAACATCGGGTTCCATGTGTGAGATTGGAGATTATTTATTTTACTATTCATCCTTGATTTAATTATTTTATATAATGCTTTATTCTTGTGCACAATATATATTGTTATTACCTCCTACATGTGATGGTTCTACTTCCAAAGTTTAATTTTAATGCTAGCACTTTATTATTATTCGACTCTTACATGGATGGTTCTACCTCCTACTAACATAACTTTTACTTTTATGTTACTAACATAATATTTACTTTTATGTTACTAACCTAAGTTTAATGCTAGCACTTTATTATTATTTTGACTCTTACATGGATGGTTCTACCTCCTACTAACATAACCTTTACTTTTATGTTACTAACATAATATTTACTTTTATGTTACTAATCTAACATTTACTTTTATGTTACTAACGTAACATTTACTTTAAGCATTTTACTTTTATTATTAATGTTATGTTATTACTGTTAATTTTATGTTAACTCAGTACAATCTCTTGTATGTTATGGCCGAAGCCATATAATTCTATTATATGACGGAAGTCATAATCTTCTAAAATTATGACGAGAAGTCATAAAATTTTAATTCTCCTTTATTGTCTTTTTGAATTTTCTATTATTATCATTAATATTTCTGTTTTAATAACTCTTGCTTATTTTTCTTTTTAAATAGCTTGAATCATGTCAAAGCGAAACCTTGCGAACTATACAAAACTCGAATTCATGGCTCTTGATATTACCTAGGAAGAATTATTTATCTTGGATGCTAGATGCGGAAATTCATCCGAATGCACATGGTCTTGAAGATACAATTAAAGAACAAAATGAAACATCTAATCAAAACAAAGCCAGATCCATGATTTTCCTTCGTCACCATTTACATGATGATTTAAAAATTGAGTATTTGATGTGAAAGACCCACTAGTTCTTTGGAACGACCTAAAAGAAAGGTATGATCACTAGAAGATGATCGTCCTTCCAAAAGCCTCGTTATGAGTGGTTGCATGCGTCTGCAAGATTTTAAATCTGTGAGTGAATATAACTCGGCCGTGTTCGAATTACTTCACGGTTAAAATTATGTGGAGAAAATATTACCGATTATGATATGTTAGAAAAAACATTCACCACATTTCATGCATCCAATATGCTCTGCGTGCAATATCGTGGACAAGGTTTCGAGAAATATTCTGAATTAATTTCTTGTCTCCTCGTGGTGAACGAGAATAATGAACTTTTGTTGAAAAATCATGAATCTCGTCCAACGGGTTCGAATCCATTCCCCGAAGTGAATGTAGTAAACTATGAAAATTTTAAGGGCCGGGACGTGGACGTAAAGGCGGTTACAACCGTGGTCGTGGTCATGGCCGTGGCCGTGGCCGTTATCATGGTCCAAATCGTGGTGGATCAAATTCCCGCCCCAAAGGAGGGAGGATTGAAAAGAACCCCGAAGGGAAACTAGTGGAAATAACAAGCATTCGAAAATGCATGTTATCGTTGTGGTGGAAAAGGTCATTGGTCTCGTACAGTCGTACGCCAAGACACTTGGTTGACCTTTACAAAGAATCACTGAAAAATAATGGTAAAGGGCTAAGGGCGAGGTAAATCATGTGGATATGGCGAGAAAATTCTGAGTATAATGACAATGATGTAAATTATATGGAAGCTCTTTGATTTCCTAGAATAAATTACCTTTATCTTTTAGTATTTCTATGCTTTAAACTTGTTTTCCTATCTTATGTATTTCTTTTAATTATGTTTTAATTTGTTTTTCATGTATCTTTAATGAAGAATGATTTTCAACGGCATCAATCACGAAGATTTATGTCTCGTTGATAGTGCTACAACCCATACCATATTAAGCCAAGATAAATATTTCTCTTCCTTGGTAATGCAAGAAGCCAATATTCAAACTATATCCGGTAATATAAATTTGATTGAAGGCTCAGGAAGAGCTAATATTTTGTTACCGAAGGAACAAAATTATGCATTGATAATGCATTTTATTCTACTAAGTCTAAAAGAAATTTGTTGAGTTTCAAAGATATTCGCGAGAAATGGATATCATATAGAAACAATAACTAATAATGATCAGGAATGTCTTGTTTGTTACAAATATTGTTTACGGTAGAAAAAGCATATTAGAATGTTTTCCTACATTTTCTTCCGGTTTATACTATACATATATAAGTGCAATTGAAACATATGCTATTGTAAACCGAGAAGTTTACCAATACAAACCGAAGTTTGTCAATGTAAACCAGAAGTTTACTAATGAATTTAATATTTGGCATGACCTAGGTTAGGCCATCCGGTCAATTATGATCGACAAATAATTGAGAATTCATGTGGACATACCACGAAGTGTAAGCAAATACCACAATCCAATGAATTCTCATGTACAAGCATGTTCCAAAGGAAAATTAATTATTCGGCCTTCCCGAGCAAAGCGAAAGTGAGTCTCTCACATTTCTAGAACGGATACGGGGAGATATTTGTGGGCCAATACATCCACCATGCGGACCATTCGGGTACTATATGATATTAATTGATGCATCAACTAAATGGTCGCATGTCATTTATTATCTTCACGCAACTTTGGCGTTTGCAAGATTACTTGCTCAATTGATCAGATTAAGAGCACATTACCACGACTATCCTATCAAGAAAATACGTCTTGATAATCTTTGGTGAATTTACTTCACAATCTTTTAATGAATATTGTATGTCCCTTGGAATTGATATTGAACATCCCGTAGCTCATGTTCACACACAAAATGGACTTGCGAATCATTGATTAAACGATTGCAACTCATTGCAAGACCTTTACTAATGAGATCTAATCTTCCAATTTCTGCAGGGTCATGCCATTTTGCATGCGGCAATGTTAATTCGCATCAGACCAACAAGTTACTTAAAGGTCTCCCCCTCACATATGGTTTTTGGTCAAGAACCTAATATTTACCATATAAGAATTTTTGGATGTGCAGTATATGTACCAGTAGCTCCACCACAACGCACCAAAATGGGTTCTCAAAGAAGGTTGGGAATATATATCGGGTATGAATCTCCTTCTATTATAAAATATTTAGAACCATCTACGGGAGATTTATTTATCAGCGATTTCTTGATTGTCATTTTAATGAATCATTTTTCCCAACATTAGGGGAGAAAATAAGCGGTTGGGTAAAGAGATTAGATGGAATGAATTATCATTGACTCATTTTGATCCTCGTACAAAACAATGTGAACTAGAAGTTCAAAAGATAATTCATTTACGAATTTAGCTAATCGAATGCCGAAGCATTTCTTGATCAAAGAAAGTGACAAAGTCACATGTACCCATTGCTAATGCTCATATTCGAATTGATGTCCCGAAGGACAACCCATTATAAATGAATCTAAAGTACGCACAGGCGTGGTAGACCCATCGGTTCCAAAGACAAAAATCCTCGAAAAAGAAAAGGAGCTAAAAGTATAGATGGTCAAGTAGAGGATAAACAAGAAAAGTTAATAACTCCGGAAGAGTCATCTCCGAAGAGATGTTATCTCCGAAGAGAAATCTCGGAAGAGAATATTGTAGTCCCGAAGAGACCAAGGTACCACGAAATGTATGAAAATAATGAGATCTCAATAAATTATGTTATGAATGGTATTCGATGGGGACCGAAACAGAATCAACGTTGATGACATTTTTGCTTATCATGTAGCAAATGATGTAATAAATGATAATGAGGATTATGAGCCAAAATCTATTAATGAGTGCCAACAATGAAATGATTGGCCTCTATGGAAAGATGCTATTAATGCGAAATTAAAATCTACGGCAAAACGAAATGTATTTGGACTGTAGTCCGTACACTGAAGATGTAAAGCCGAGTTGGATATAAATGGGTTTTTGTACGGAAAAGAAATGAAAAGGGTGAAATTACAAGATATAAAGCACGTCTTGTAGCCCAAGGTTTTACACAAAGACCTGGTATTGATTTTGAAGAAACATATTCACCGTAGTGGATGCAACTACTTTCCGATATTTGATTAGCCTAGCGTAAATGAAGGGCTTGATCTACATCGATGGATGTTTAAGCGCATATTTGTATGGATCACTTGATAGTGATATTTATATGAAAGTCCCGAAGGACTCAAGATGCGAAGCATCTAGTTCAAATATTCGAGAACAATACTCGATTAAATTAAATAAATCCCTGTATGGCTTGAAGCAATCGGGACGCATGTGGTATAATTGTCTCGAGAGAATATTTGTTGAAAGAAGGATCTGAGAAATGACCCAATATGCCCATGTATTTTTATGAGAAGATCTAAAAAAGAATTTGTTATTATTGCGGTCTATGTTGATGATATTAACATCATTGGAACTCCGAAGAGCTCCAAAAGGCAATTATCTGTTTGAAGAAAGAATTTGAGATGAAAGACTTGGGCGAACGAAAGTGTCTTGGACTACTGAGATAGAGTATCTAAAAAATGGGATTTTTGTATATCAACAAACTTATACAAAGAAAGTCCTAGAGAGATTTTATATGGATAAGTCACATCCATTATGTACTCCAATGATAGTAAGATCTCTAGATGTGGATAAAGATCCATTCCGACCTCAAATAATTAACGAAGAAGGTGAAGAAGAACTACTTGGTCCAGGAAGTACCATATCTTAGTGCTATCGGAGCACTAATGTATCTTGCTAATCACACACGTCCCGATATATCATTTTCTTTGTTAATTTATTAGCAAGATATAGTTCGCACCAACACGAGACATTGGAATGGAGTAAAACACATTTTTCGATATCTCGGAGGTACTATTGATATGGGCTTATACTACTCAAATGAATCCAAGCATGAACTGATTGGTTATGCAGATCGGTTTTCTATCGACCCTACATGATGGTAAATCACAAACCGGTTATTTGTTTACATGTGGAGGTGCGGCTATCTCATGGCGGTCTATGAAACAGACTATATCGACCACATCATCAAACCATGCGAAATTTTAGCAATGCATGAAGCAAGTCGTGAATGTGTATGGTTGAGGTCGATGTAATACATCATATTCAAACAACTTGTTATTTATCTTCGGGAAGGATGGTCCCAACAATTATATATGAGGATAATCCGCATGTGTTGCTCAACTTAAAGAAGGTTATATCAAGGGTGATAGAACAAAACATATTTCACCAAAATTCTTCTTTACACGTGATCTTCAAAAGAATGGTGAGATAGACATTGAGAAAATCAGTTCAAGTGAAAATCTAGCATGATTTATTTACCAAGTCACTTCGGGGAGTAATCTTTGAAAAGCGGTCCGTGGTATTGGTCTTGAAAACTCGAGAGATCTCAAATGATGTTGTCAAGAGGGGAGTCAATACACGCTGTACTCTTTTCCCTTATCTAGGTTTTATCACTTTGGGTTTTCCTATAAAGGTTTTTAATGAGGCAAAGACAAGACAACGGTGTATCGATGAATGTTGTACTCTTTTCTTTGGCTAGGTTTTTATCCCACTTGGGTTTTTCCTAGTTAAAGTTTTTAATGCATAAGACATTCATAAATGGACATCCAAGGGGAGTGTTATGAATATACTAATTATGTGGATGTCCATTGACTCTTGGCCCTCAATATTTACAAAGTTACTGTTCATACGGAGTTACTGTTCATGTATACATATTTACTGTTCACGTATACGTATTCACTATTCATGTATACGGATACTATTCATGTGGGGCCCACGCGAACTTTCTCTCAAATTCCAGAATGCACGGCGGCGCAGACAGGTTTGAATATTTGAGATTTTGGGGAAAATTACAGCTAATGACCCAGGTGGAATAATTACACTTAAGGACCCATTTTCCTTCTATAAATAGACGTCATTGTAAACATTCAGAATACACTTGAATGAGAACTCATCTCTCTACTTTCTCTCTCTAGAATTATTCTGCTCTTATTCTTCTTCATTTATCTTAAGTTATCTTTAGTTTTATAACAATATGTGTATTTTATTTCAAATATACCACTACTTATGTTTATTATTATTAAGCTAGCTAGCTGTCCAGTGTGCAAAAACCTTTGACTGCTTTGTTGTTATCTTGATGATACATAACTTGCCACAACTCGTTCTTTCTTTTTCTTTCACCACTTAAAATTCAAGAAGTAAAGGATTATATTGACAGAATTGTTGGGTATTAGCTCCCTTCATCTACGAAGAAAGGCCCAAAATTTGATCCCTATTTATGCCCTACTAATTAAAGAGGAAAGGGGTCAGTATGAGGTAAAGAGTGTGAGGTCTTATTCAAGAGGGATCGAAGAGAAGCCATTTTAAAGAGAAGAAAAGATAAAATTATTTTCACGTGTAAAATATCATTTATTGATTGGGTTAAGGTGCAAAAATAGCGTGTCTTTATCTCAGGAGGGGGCCAATTAGCAAATATTTTTTTTTGTGCAAAATTGACTATGTGGTTACAAATTAGGTGCAAAAATAGCGTTTAACCGTTAAGTTTGACTTTTTTCTTGTTGGACGATGACGTGACATTTCAAATATTTGTTTCATGTATCCTTTTAGTAACGGTCAATCGCGAAATATTTTTTCAATATCCTAAAATAATTTTTCAAAATTATGAAATATTTTTTTTTGTACCAATCAATTATCCGAAAATACTTTTTAGTACGGTCAAGACGAAATATTTTTTTCAAGATCCTTTTAGTATCGATCAATACCTAAAATATTTTTTTAAGATCATAAAATTATTTTTGCACATTTGAAATGCCACGTCATCGTCCCGGTCAACAAAAAAATCAAAATTAACGATTCAAACGCTATTTTTGTCACCAATTTGTGAAATAAAGTCACTTTTGCACCTAAAAAAAGATTTCTTCTTGGCGCTCCAGAAGAAAATCGCGTATACATTTTTCGCATCTTAACCCTTTATTGATTTGATAGTTGTTCCTCAAAGATACTTGCAAGCACCCAATCTGATCTCAATTTCAAACCAAAGCATATGATGCATTTTCAAATTAACATGCATTGATATATTATTACAGATCAGAACTAGCTACTCCAACCAGTACAATTACTTATGGATCTTGGCAAAAAAATGAAAATGACATGAATAATAATAGTACAACAGTAAGTCAACAATTAATGGGATGAATTAGCTACCGTTGACTTGAGCCTTGGTAGTTCCCTTCGTTTCCTCCATCGTTGTTGAGTTTGTCGGCACAGCGCTCTTGGCCTTGGGGTTGGAGTTATGTTGAGGAGGTGGTCCGGTGGTGGGGCCAGGTTTTCTATAGCTACGTCCACCGCGACGTCTGATCCAAAAACAAACATTTAAAAGAGAAAAGAAGATCAGAGAATGAGAAAAAGCTAGTTAGATCATATTCTGATGATCAATGAGAATCTCTTCCGGAAAAAAATGATAAGAGAGAAGAGAGAGAGAGAGAGAGAATATTGAAGCAGAAAGCTAAAAGTACTGACAAGATCAAGGATTGTTCTGAGCCTGGAATGAAGTTGAGGACTCGGATCACATTAATTTCCCAGTAAACGGCGAGACATGTTGGTGACGAAGACGAAGAAGAACAGATTTGTATCTCTCGGATTTGCTCACAAGTCACAATGAAGCTGTCAGTGAGAGGAGATTGATTTTATATAGAGATAGTGACAGATTAAATCAAATTAATTGTAAATGGGAGTAGTGGATGGTATTATTCAATACCTGAGGTCCAGAAAATATAATTATTTATTACCTTCGATCAAGTTGCTCAACCTCTGTATACTATTGACTCTCTCTCTCTCGGTTCTTTCTTTTTTTTTTTGAATTAATAAGACAAGAGTTACCTCTCGGGATGTATTATAAAGATACTACACAAACAAAGAAATAATACATCATGAATGAAAATAACCTAGATCGACTAATATTTGATCCAAACAACAAGAGTTGGAGAAGTGCGTAATAAACCATTTCGATATTCGCTACTGTGCCATTTTGGCCAAAAGATCTGCACATTTCAACGCTCTCTATTCGAATGAATTATTTCAATATCCCAAGTAGAAAAAATCAAAGATCTAATTTCTGAAATCTCTTGAGACAAAGGATGATAGGGTCCATATTAGGATGTTAATAAACGAATAGCCTCGTGTAGAATCGAGTACGGCTTAATTTTTTGAAACCAAAGCTCGCCTACAAGTCATCATACTGGCTTTAATTGCTTGTAATTCTGCTGCGATGAATTGAAGCGTAGCCAATTTTTCGTTGAAATCCCGCCAACCACACCCCATTGCTATCTCTAATAATACCACCACAAGCTGCAACATTATTGTTGATTACCGATCCATCTACATCCACTCTAACATAACCAAAAGGTGGAGTATTCCATTGGGACTCCGCTCTATCAAAAACTCGGTAGATCTGGTGAATAAATTTTCCATGCTCCACACCTTCCATTAATTGATGAAGACAGCTATGAATAATGCACCGAGGTTGAGCACCTTCGCCATCAAAAACCTTTCGCATCTATTCTTCCAAATTAGCCAACAAGCCAATCCAAATATCCGCATCCAAGACCAAATCGACTTTTTTCCACCCACTTCATGTTTATTATTCCATAATAACCAATCCGCAAATTACCACTAAAAAAAGTACTATAGTATATAGGGTTAATCAAATCAAGCCACACAGTACATGCAATCTCACAATCTCTCAAAGTGTGCAAGATTGTTTCCTCACCAAAACATTGAAAGGGACAATCATTATGATCACTCAAACCACGCTTCTTCCTCATAGAATTAGTAGGTAATTTTCTATGAAAAACTTGCCACATGAAGAATTTAGCACGCTACGAGACATGTGCCAACGCCAAATATTATGCCGAGAGGTTCCCTTCTAGAGTCATTATTTTTTTCCAACATCTTATAAGCCGATCTAATGCTAAAATTACCATCATTCGAGACTCTCCAATAAAAAAGATCATTTCCCTCCATGGTTGGAGGTTTAATCATCTTAATTTTATCAATCACCCATTCTGGTAAGAAGAATCTCCATTTTGTAAGATCCCAAGAACCATTTAGAGATACAAAAGCGCTCACTTTCTCATCATGACTAACCCACTCATGATTTTTATCAACATATTGAATCAAAGGTTGATCAAGAGGGAACCAAAGCTCCCACCAAGGCATTGGTATTATTGCCACTTCTAAGTTTACTTCCCAAATTACTTTTAAACTTATCCCAAACTTTGACAATGGCAGTCCAAACGGAAGATTGTTTTTTCTTTTTCGTTATGCTGGGAATTTTGTCACTTCCACAAGCATAATAAGATGCATTCTTTCTTATAAGGGTGATAGTGATACTTAATATAGAAAATAAATCATTTTTATGTAAAATTTTAGAGTTAAGATATAATTTTACCAATAAATTTCTTTTTATGTCTGACATAAATAAATTTTAGAAAAAAAAAAATACAAATAAACAATTTGAAATGGTTTAAATTCATCAAAACCATTAAATTTCAACAAACGATTTTCTTCTCTTATAATTTAATGGCCGTTTGATTAAATTTAATGATTTTATTGAATTTATATCTTTTTAAATTATTTATTGATATTTTTACCATTTCAAAACTTATTTATACCATACACTTTTTAAGGAACACTTTGTTGATAAAATTAAATATTAACCCAATTTTTTAAAAACTGTGCTTTCTATTTTCCTTATAAAAAAATTACAGGAGGGAGTAATTAAATCACAAGTACGCGGTATTACTATTACAAGTCTTCGTTGACTTTTGTCTTTAGCTGTCATGGCCTCATTGACGACAGAATGTCACATTGTCATTGGTGGTCCCAAATGGGCCCATGGTAAGCTTCCACGTGTTTTCAGGACCCGCTGTATATAATAGTAACTTCAAATTTAATGAAGAAAGTAACGCCAGCATAATTTCCCACTAATCTCCATTAAAAAATTCCACGCGTACGAAAAAAAATTCATGATTAGTCATATGGACAAGCACCTTCCTCTATTCTATTACATCTTTCGTTTTAATTTATACAATATTTGTAGCATGTTTTTTTCATGTATCACAATATAAAATACTAGTAGTATTTTAGAGAAAGCAATTATTTATTGTGAACCTTATTCCAAATATACTCTTTATAAATTAAATATGAGTTAATCAACTATTAGTATTAAATGAAGGATATTGTTTAAAGTTTTCTACCTTTTGTTTGAAAAGAAAATTATGGTTTCGAACTATATTTAGTATTATTTTTTTTTTTTTGGTTTCCATAATATTTTGCCTGCTGAAAAAGATTTCATTCTAAGGTCGTGTGATCATTGAAAATGAAAACCAAAACATAATCGTAAACGTCAAACAGTTTAATTGCGAAATAAAGGATGGGCGATGGATATTAGGGGTGTTCATGGTAGTGTTGGCACGTAGGATGAGACCTTTGTCCGATGGTCCGCCTAAAAGATTATTGGACACTAAAAAGCAGCCTGTGACTCAACCCTATCCAATAGAATCCTAATATTTTTTGGAAGCGATAATGGGTTGAAAGCGGCAGAGCTTCTTCCCTATCTAAGTGATGATACCCTACCACATTCTATGTGAAAAAAATAGCTTCAAATATATCTAATAAACAATAATGCAAACATAAAATCTATAATTCTACACTTTGAAATATTCTAAAATAAGTTTACAACTTGAGTATTAAAATTAAAAAGACAACCATACGTCTTAACAAATAATCAAATATCATAAATGAAAATAAAAAATATATAATAATATTGTATAAAAAAAATATAATACTATATTACAACCTAGCGGGACGACATACATTACTCGATGTCAAATACCGCCGCTTCAAAAAAATGTCGTACCCAATTATACCCAATTTTTTCTAGGCTACTTTTTCTTGGGCTAAACAGGGCTATTTTCTTGTGGGCTTGGGCGAGCGCATAGGGGAGTCGCATTATATCTTTTATAGTTTAGGTGTTTTTTATTATACCTCTATTAGAGGTATGCACATATTATTATTTTTTTAATTTTTTATATATTGTATTTTTTTTAGATTTAAATTATATGTTATTTTTTGACATATTTTTTTGCACCCAATACTTCAAATTAATTAGTTTTCATGATACTGGTGTTATATGAAAATATTTTTGAATGTAGAACTGGAAACTAATTAATTTAAGATCTTTGAGTCAAAAAACATATCGAAAAAGATATAATTTAAATATAATTAAATACAATATATATAAAAATTTAAAAAATGCCCCCTAATAGGTATAAGCAATGGGATCAAGCTGATAGGGTTAGGGTGGGCATCATAAACACCCTAGATATGGATATCAAGGCTTTAAGAAGACTTTGACTGTTGACTTAAGGAACTATCATAAATAAATCATTTTATCACCTATATAATTATATCACGGGTATCACTATTACAAGTCTTTGTTGACTTTTGTCCTTACGTGTACGTCATTGATGACCAAGTGTTACAGTGACATACAGTTGTTTGCCATTTGCTTTGAAGACCAGCTATATTAACTTCTAATTTAAAATGAAGGGAGAAAATCACACCAATACAATTTCCCACTAATCTCTATTAAAAAATAAAGGGATAAAATCTCATGCCTAGGAAAAAAGTTTCATGTTAAGTTCGCCATAATAATGAAAACATAACTCTATAAATATATGTGTGTATAGACACACGCCCCTCTTTGTTTTTTTTTTTTTTTTATTATTATTACTTTCGGTTTTAATTTTACAATATTTAAACTGGAGTATTTTTCATGTTTAATGAAATAAAATGTTTTAGAGAAAGCAATGCAATAATTAAGTATGAGTTAATCAGGGATCAATATTAACATACCCACTAACAAGTTGTTAACTGAGTTGGTAAACGGCCTCATCTCTAAAAGGAAGGAAC
Source organism: Acacia melanoxylon (assembly GCA_019022615.1). Classification (NCBI taxonomy): domain Eukaryota; kingdom Viridiplantae; phylum Streptophyta; class Magnoliopsida; order Fabales; family Fabaceae; genus Acacia; species Acacia melanoxylon. The sequence goes on from JAFJYJ010000012.1 coordinate 8,907,068, forward strand.
ATAAATTTAAATCTAAATAAGCACACTTGTTGAAAGATAAAAACTCTTTACTTCCAAAAATTAAAATCTCATGCCTAGGAAGTTTCACTTTAATTTGGAAGTCCACAATGAGCGGTGGATATCAAAGCTTAACCTTCATATACAATTGAAGGATTTTGACTGTAACACTGTCATTGGGAAAGGAGACTTTGTTGACCCAAAAAAAAAAAAAAAGAGGAGAGAAGACTTTGACTGTTGACTTAAGCAAATAATCACAAATAAATCATTATTTTGTGTTTTTTAATACGTAATATAGACGCTACGCTACAAAATAAATAATTTTTTCTCCTCAAACTGTACTATGAAATTGATGTTCATGCTTTTTGATCATTTTGTTTTGGTAATTTATATGAGACCTTATCTATCCTTTTTTGTCTGCTGCATTAAATCAATATCTAGGATATCCTATTAAATTTCTGACAAAAAACATATTCCTCTCATTCTAAATATAGGACATAATTTATAATATAGATTATATCCTATATTTATGATTAGAGATAATATTTTATTAAATGAATGGGGTAATCATGCAGGAATAGCCATTTTTGCATTAGGAGTTTCAGGCATTCTTACTTCGTTTTTCTATTCCCTATCAGAGACAAAACTATTTGTCCTCACAATGAATCCTATCGGTTGAAATTTAAGGTCATAGTCTCTCGAATATATGTTAAACAATTTTTTTATACAAATATAAAAGTTGGGTCTAATAAAAGGCATTAGTATTTTATAATGTGGTGAATTAAGGTTTAAATCTTTGTTGGAAGAGGTGCATATATTTAATACTTGATAATACTTTGAATAAGATTATCTTCAATAGGAGATACTTGTGTTTAACAAAAAAAAAAAAAAATCCTTCTTCTTGTTTTTTGTTTCAAACATAAAAGCTCTATGAGTGTTGGGCTCAAGAAAATCAGTCCGAAAACAAAATAGAGATGTTTTTTTCAGAGCCCAATTCAAGAATTCTCTATTTAATATGAACTCAACTTGGGGGACTTTTGATAGCCCAAGGGGCAGACTGTAAGACTTAAAACATAGTATGTACCACATCAAACAAATTCACCAAATTGTTGCTGCTTTTGATCTCATGTTAAGGGAGGCTGATTGTTGTGCGAATTCTCTGGCTAGCCAAGGTAATCAAAAGCCACTCTCTCAGAAGACTTCAGGCATAGGTTTTCTTTAGCTAGCTAGTCCCAATGTGTTTCACACATCCCTTCTTTCAAAAAAATAAAAATAAAAAATTATCCCTCTAATCTTTAATATAAAACTCACTTTAATAAAGAAATTGGATTACAAAGTATATCTTATATTAAAAATCGAGCTAGTAGCATAAGATGCGTTACTAACCTCTACAAGCACATGACATTGGATTCAAACAAGTTCAAAAGAAGCCTCACTCAGTTAGTTCTCACAAAAACGTGGTCAGGAAGTTCAGTGCAAAACAAGTCTGTGCGAGTATATACTTCTTCATTAATGTAATGGGGAGAAGTAAATTAATAAAGTAATTGGGGATAATTATCAAATAATTATTTATATGCACGGCAAAGGCGAAAACAAAACCCAGCCTAACGACTAGTAGCTGGCGCAGATTTATTAATGTCCTTTACAATTATATTTGCTTCCAATAACTTTCAACCATAAAGCATCCCTTCCCTTGAATCAAGCTTCATATGGAAGGCTTGATTCTGATGATGGTGAAGAACATGATGAAGACCGAGGCCTCCTTTCTCCCTATTCGAACAAACTTTATCCCAAGCAACAAGATGAATCCATTTGCGTTAAACTAAGACTAGTAGCTCTCTAGCGGACGGTATTTTTTGGTCTCTCTGGTCGATCTAAATGAAAATGCACATACTTTCACTTAAATATAATATGTAGAAATATTTTTCCTTTTTAAAAAATGATTAGATATTGTGGTGATAATGCATGATTAGACCACTAAATTATATTACTTGCAGTCTTAAATATATGACCTAATTTGTAGTGCGATTTACACTATAATTTATACTACAAACTATGTCTTATTTAGAAATTTAGAAACGGATGAGTATATTATGATTAAATCATGATGAGCTGAAATGTTTGCAAAAGGAACGACTGCCACTAATTAAAGCAAAAGATTAATTTTGGATATGATGGGAAAGGCAAACGGAGGTAGGAGATATATTATTGACACGAATTATTGAAGCACGTGCATGACAGAAAATAACAGAGAATCGATAATTAACTCCCACATGTATTAATTCAAGGACAAATCAGCACAAAAAAGTGATAATTAAGTCAATTAAACACAATATCAACCATCTAACAAAGGTTCAAAGCAACATCCAATCCTCCAAATATATTAAATAAATCAGCCCAACATTTTAAAATTCATCCTAAAAACTAGGAATCACAACTGTAACGTAGAAATAAAGGAAAGCAAAAGCCAAAACTCGCCTGTTGACTCTCAGGCTCATGCTATTGCCATTGATCATTGTTGCTACAAAGGACTGAGAGAATTAGCCACTGTAATTCCTCGTCACAGCTCTAACAAATACTTTCAAAATTTCAGCCATTGAAAAACACCACCAGCAAAGCAAAATTAATGGTGAAAACGGAAGGTGATGGGTGACGACAGTGAAGAAACAGAAGAAGCCATGGAATCTCTGGCCTGAACGTTCTCCTTCTCTGTTTGATTCAAAACGCAGCTCCAGTGGTGGTGACGAAATGCTCGTGGAAGGAAAAGGTGAGGATGGATGGTCGAGTGGAGAAGACGATGGTGGAGATCAGACAAAGGAGGCGAGCACGAGCATGAAGGTGAAGATGAAGCCCAAGTCTCTCTGTTCTGGTTTTTCTTGCGGTGCTTTGTCTAGCGGTGAGGGAGGGAGACGAAGGTGGAGGTTGCCGGTATTAATGGAGAATGGGATGGCGCCGACGACCTTGAGGAAGTACATGAGATGGAGGGGAGGCAAGACAAAGATCAGAGGTGAAGGTCCAGGTTCCGGTTCCGGTTTGATGTCGCGGTGCCTCTGGACTTAAAATTGTCGAGCCCAAACTCCGAAACAGGGCTAATTTTGACAGGGACTAAACTGCAATTTTCAAAACATTCGTGGTACTAAATTGTAATATCTGCAATTTGAGCCCAAACTATCATTTTCAAATTTAATCCAATTTTTTCAAGCACCTACAATAAAAAAAACAATTAATCCAACATCAATGTTCTAAAAAAATTAATGATTAAGAGTAATTATAATTATTTTGACAATTTTGCCTTTTAAATTCTAATTTAATGTATTTAATCTTAATCTTAATTTATCACAAGAAAGACATGTTAAGCTCAATAACTCTGACAAAACCCCCCAAATAAAGTATGAATAAATATTTTAAAAATAGGGATTTTTCACTCAAGAAGTGTAAAAGTGGAAAAAAAAATTACATTTTAGGACATATTAAATGACTTAACTGTCATTTCTTATTTCCTGTGATATAGTTGAAGTGTCCTATATTGTGGACTGAAGGAAATAAGTCCTCACAATGAATCCTTTCGGTTGAAATTTAAAGTTATAGACTTTGGTATATATATGTTAAACATGCTTCTTTTTTGCTAAGTATAGGCATCCTCATATTAGAGGTCATCTTATTCTAGATACTGTCAAATACTAAATAAGTAAATATATACATCTCTCCAAGTGAGCATTCAAACATTAATTTGTCAGGTTGTGAGGGACTAACCCTTTTTGTTAGACCCAACCTGTTGGTGTTAAAAACTTATATATATATATATATATATATATATATATATATATATATATATATATATATATATATATATATATGTATATAAAATGTGTAGGTGGGGGTAGACACCGGTATCCAACCAGGGTTAGGGCACGTCTCCAGGCTCATAGAGCGCTTACAAAAGTACTTACAGATCGCTTACCAACAAGGCCCTCACATCGACCAACGGGTATCGAATATCCTTCCTTTTGGAATGAAGGTCGACGCCTTAAATAACTGAGTCAATCTTCATTGGCATAAGCTTCTTATTTTTGTTTCAAACATAAAAGCTCTTTGAGTGTTAGGCTCCAGAAAAGCAGTCTAAAAACAAAATAGAGCTGTTTTTTCCCCTAAGCATAAGAATCCTTCTATTGCATACAATCTTATTCGAGATATTATTGGAACTAAATACGGGCACATCTCCAATGAGGATTTGAACTTTGGTTGACTAAGTTGTAAGGGACTAGCCCCTCCCACTAAAACTAACCCTCATTGGTAGACTCCAAGACTTAAAAACATAATATGTACCTCATCAAACAAACTATCTCCTAATGTGTGGACTATTATTTTTTATCTCACATCAAGAGAGGCTAATTGTTGCGCCAATTCTCTAGCTAGCCAAGGTCATCAATAGATATTAAAGCTATTATCCTGAATATTCCCCTTGCAGACTACAAAAGCCACTTTCTTATAAAACTTTAAGTATAGGTTTTCTTTAGCTAGCTAGTACTATTTGTTTCAATCGTCCCTTCTTTTAAAAAAAAAAAAAAAAAAAAAAGTATCGTTTTAGTTCTTAATATAAGATCCATTTTAATAAAGAAATTGCATTATAAAGTGGATTTTATTTAAGAATTGGGGGTAGTAGCATATATGATGCGAAGTTTATTTTTTATTTTTGGATACATATATGACGCGTTACTACACTCTACAAGCATTACATTGGATTCAAACAAGTTCAAATGAAGCCTCACTCAGTTAGTTAGGTAGTTATCACAAAACGTTGTCAGGTCCTTTAGTGTAAACAAGTCTTTACGAGGATGCGTTTCTCCATTATTGTAATGGGAGAAGTATATTAAAGTATTTGAGGATGTGGCATATAATTATTTATATGGCAGGATAACAAATTGTTGGATGAATTGGAAATCTCATTGGCCGTAGCTACATAATTTCTTTCAAAAATTATATATTACACAAACTAAGACAAGTGGCTAGCTCTCTCTCTCTCTCTCTAACGGACAAGGTATTTTCTGGTCTCTTGGGTCTAAAGGAAAATACACAAAAAATTTAATTCCAAAGGGCAACACAGGAAATTAAAGGATCATATATAGCCATGATCACACTTTTACTTAGATATAAAATGTAGAAATATTTTTCCATTTTTCCAAAAGAAAAGATATTGTGGTAATAATGCATGATTAAACCACTAAATTATATTATGTAAAAATCATGATGAGCTGGAATGTTAACTAAAGGACAGTAAAACTTAAATGACTCCACTAATTAAAGCAAAAAAATAATTTTGAATATGATGGGAAAGAGAGATATGGGTAAAGATAGGCAAACGGAGGAAGGATTGGAGCCTGAAGCTTGTTTGGGATTATTTTTGGGGTCCTAAAAGTGTTTATTGACATAAATCGAGACAAAACTCATCTCATATATATACTTATTTTATGTATCGTAAATCACGATTTAAAAATCGCTTTTAAATGCTCTCATCGTTATTTCAAACAGCTTCTTCGTGCATGACTGAAAATAATAGAGAATCGATAATTAACTCAAAAAAGTATGACTGTGAATGTGGAATTGGTTTTGTAAAGAACAGATCAAAGCTTGACTTGACCCATAAAAAAGGGACCATTCTGAAAGGCATGATAAAGGATATTTTTAATTGTCCTACCTCCCGTGAATGCATTGTTGGCTCAAGTTTTATTTGACTGTTATATTTGTCCCTTACATACGGGGATACACAAAATTTATATCCCCAAAGTGATTTTTTTTTTTGGGGTCTTTTTAAGAAGCATTTTATTGATTCTAAATAATTTAAATGTCATGAAAATGCAATGAAAATAAGAGAAAATTGATTTGGTTTTTCAAATTAATAGCTAAAAGAATATTGCAATTTAATTAACAACTAAACTATTATTTTTGGTCTTTTCTATAAAAATGGGATGGATATGAGAAAATGAGTATAATAGCAAAGTTAATGGATTTCCTAGTTTCTTAAAATGATCTGGGAATTAATTTATCATTAAGTCAAATTAAAAACCTCAAGCAATCACATTAAGTCTAATTTATCTAATTAATAACTAATCCTACGATTGCATTCATAGTCATCATAAATTGTTAAAAACTAATGATCGATATATGTTTGAAAATAATTTTAATGCATATTTGTTTCCTTTTAAATGAGAGCACAATTGTGACACTCAATATGCAATAAATTAACTACACACTTAATCATATACAACGCATAATCTATAAAACATAAAAAAATATGTTCAACACAAAATCCAAGTTCATGAATAACAAAATTCAACACAACAGCAATCCATTATTGACATATAGCCACTCATCTAAATCTTTTACTCATGTATCAATACAAAATAATCATCAATATATCTAAATATATGATAAAACCTAACGGAAAACAAATAAACTCTCATTTATAGTATATGGAATTTCTAGCCATCTTCTCTACCATACCCACGAGAACATCTAACACAAGCTGCAAAAAGAGCTCCCAGAAAGTTGCACACTCGCTGGAATAACACAAAATATCGACGGAAAAGCATAGAATCTCGCCAGAGTCAAGGATTTCGCCAGAAATCTATGGATATTGCCGGCAATTACAAAGGTCGCTGGAGTTCTGGTTTCTCAACGTTGTGCTGGTGGCCTAAGATGGTAAAGCTCTATTTCCCTCTCCACTTTCCTTGAAGTCGACCTCCTCTCTACTCTCACGCCACTGTCTCCCTCTGGTTCAAGCTCGCAGCGCTCTCTGATTTCAAACGAGGAAGAAGCTCGGGCTGTTGAAGAAGGTAGAAGCTAACCTTGTTCCCTTTGGTCAAAACACAAGGGACTAAAATGAAATATTTGAAAGTTTGTGGTAGGACTAAAATAAAAAATTAACAAGTTTATGGGGTTAAATATAATTTTCAAAAACTCTGGGCCCTTTTTGTAACTTTCTCTGGCCATTTTTTACTTCGTTGATTTACAATTTTCAGAAATTTTGGGAATTTTTATAATTTTCCCTATTCCTTAAAAATATTAATTTGACCTCAATTGACATTTTCCACATTCTCTAATTTTCTTTTAAAACACCTATAATGTAGGATTAAGCACAAGGTAGTATCAAAAGTCTAAGAAATCATTTCATGATCATTTTTTCCTAATTGTACTTAATTCAATATAAATGTCTCTAACTCAAATGAGTTCTTAATCATACAATAATGATCTAAGAAGTACATAAATTCTCCAATTTAATCATGAAAAAAATTTAAAAATATGTTTCAATCAATGCTTTAATAAAGAAAGAGAAAAATTAAAATTAAATAAAAGTAGCTGTTAAAGGTTGACTCAATTCAGCCTGTAAATCATAAGATCATGCGTCCAAATCTTACTAATAATGTAAGAGTATTATTAAAAGACTATATCTCCATAAACATTCCTTGAAGCTAGAAGCATATGCCTTAATACCAATGAGTCCTTAGGACCTAACTCATATAATAATTTCCTTTTAAAAAGGACATTCTAAAAGGAATTTTTTTTTTATAAAGTCCCATAATATATAAGTTAGTGGTACTCTCTCTCTCTGATCCTTAATATAAAACATATTTACCTAATTTAATTAGATTAAGGAAGTTAGTTGAGTTGGTTTATATGACATGTATTTTCTAAAATATCCTAGTTATCTTCTTCAATTTTCTCATTCTTTATCTTCCTTGATTATTGTTGAGGAGCATCAATAGGGTTAAATTAAGAAAAGATTGACAAATATAAAAAATTTCTTTTATATTAAAAACCAAGATCAACTCTCTAAATGTGTTTATATTAAGGACAGGAGGAATAGTTAGAAAAACATGCTATAACAAGGAAAGAGAAAAAAGAGAATTAAAAATATTTTTAAAACAACTGTTAAAGATTTTTCAATTTAACCTACAAGGATTATGTGGATTCAAATCCCACTATCGATAATTCGATATTATGAGGATCTTTATAGGTGGCCAACATGTAATAAATACTTTTATAAGTAGTTTTTGAATACAAATGTATGTATGTCTTAAGTCTTAACCTTGATGAGTTCTTTGGACCCAACTCACCTAATTTTTTTAAAAAAAATATATATATTTTAAGCAATTTTTTACAAGGGCCATAATATATAAGTTGGAATTATCTTTTTTTTTTTTTTTTTATATCAGAGTTGGAATTATCTTATTCGTTAGAGCATATATAAATATCTCGACTATATGATAATTTCTTTGTATAACGTAACTGATTATTATTCATGTATGGTGCTTGCACTTTGTGGTTAGTGTAAGCTTTTACTGTATTGGCTTTTAACTTTTGTGCTTTATTTTCTTTAAATCTGCAACGCAAAGGTTGCATCAATGACAGAAAAGAAAAACCATTTATTATGTCATGAAGATAAACATAAATTGTCATGTAATATATCAAAGAAGATTCCAATCTACGCATATAAATGGGTGCGTTTGTGACAATATCTTCACAAGAAATTAAAACCACATCTTCAAAAGATCATTATGGATAACTTACTCTTCTTCTCCTATATTGCCAACGTTTTGCTGCTATTGTCTCTAATTATATTCACAATCATCCTCTCCCAAGGAGTCTACAGCTTTTACTGCTATGCTCTCTAATGCAATGAAAGTTCTTAGCCTTATGCCAATTTTTTTTCACTTCAAGTTCTAGGCCTCTCTAATAATGCTTTTAGTGCTCAATTCTTGCCTAATTGGTTATTTAATCTCAGCGATCTCACAAATGTCGACTTGAGTTATAATTATTTGCAAGGCCAACTCCCAGAGAGATTATTAAATCTTAAAAAAATTCGGACCTTGCATATGAAATCCAATGAATTCACTGGACCAATTTCAAATTGGTTAGGCCAACTTGAACATCTAGAAAATGTGTTAAAAGAATTACAAGAATGTACACACAAATTTCTCTTACCAAATTAACAATTACCCATTCAATAATGTCATTTGAACATCAGGAAAAGTTTTGGGACTTTATAGCACGAGTGCTACACGTAAACATATCATAACACAATTCATGGAGAGATGTCTGACGTGTTACCAAACTCTACCATCATAAGTTTGCGTTCAAACAATATCAAAGGCAACCTCCCTCGATTATCACCAAATGTTGTGTTATTTAGTATGGCAGATAACTCTTTCTATCCAAAGGTCGATCTCTTCATTCTTGTGCCAAAAAAGAGAATGGGACAAGCCATTTACAATATTGAACATGTATAATAATCTTTTGTCTGGAGGACTTACAAAGTATTTGATTAGCCCATTTGGCCAAACTTAACCTCCATTGGTGAGAAACACATGCTTTAACAAAGAAAGAGAAAAAAGAAAATTTAAAAAACATCTAGTAAAAGTTGGTCCAGTTTATCAGATAACTCATAAAATTATGGGTTCAAAACCTAAGTTGATTTAGACTTTGCTGTTGAAAAATCGATAAGTAAATTTAAATTTGTAAATGCTCTTTTAACTTAAAGTTAAAGGCACATGCCTTGACCCGTGTAAGTTCACAAGATCCAATACACCTTTTTTTTTTTAAAAAAAAATATATATATATTTACATAACAACGTATAAGCCCATTGTGGGTCTTAAAAAATATTTTAAAAAATAAAATCTTACAAAATTTATAAGGCCAATAATATAATAGTTGGTGGCCGCCAAAAAGAAAGCTTTAATAAAGAAAGAGAGAATATATAATTAAAAAATTCTAAAAGTAGCTATCAAAAGGGCCCATAGCCAACAAAATCAATTGGGTTTATGACCCACAAGATCATGGGTTCAAATCCCACTGTTTATGAGAAAACTTTCAAGATAAATAATCTATATTGTATATATATGTGTTTGTGTAAAAATATCTCTATAAATTCTCATTGAACTTAGAGTTAGGGCCCATTTGGATCGCGGAAAATTGGGTGAAGGAAAAGGAAAATGAGCATTTTCCATCGCGTGCAGCTGTTTGGTTCGCATTTTCCGGCGGGGCGATTTTCCCTTATACATGGGAAAATGGGTTCCCACCAATTTTGGTGGGAACCATTTTCCGGCGGAGCAAGAAAATCAAAGAAGACAAACTTACCATTTGCGAGCGCTTCTTGTGTGTCTTCAATCCGCGAAGAAGTCACGGTGGTGATGATGGCGGACCCAACCGCCTCCTGTCAAAGATCTAAGATCAAAGAAAGCACATACCAAAACCAAAGATCTCAGATCGAAGAACACAGACTGCCAGAAATCGAAGAGGTAGCAAAGAATCCCACATTGCAGGCACTTGAAAATATTCTCCCACAAGATGAAGATTTCGATTATGATAGGTATGACCTCTATCAGTGAGACTGAAGAGGCAGGAGAGAGAGAGAGAGAGAGAGAGAGAGAGAGAGAGAGAGAGAGAGAGAGAGAGAGAGAGAGAGAGAGAGGTGGCGGCGAAGAAGAAGGTGAAAATCATAGTCGAAAATCATTTTGCTTCAAGATAACATGTACTCTGATCTAACAAGGAAAGGAGACAGGAGGTCGGACAATTCTCGACAATTTGCAGGTTCCCCTGTTATGCAACTAGAAAACAGAGATTTACAGAGTTTCATTGTTCTTGTAGTTTCTAAAGCATTCTCCAATATTCTTACACTAGGTATTATCACTGAATTCTCCAAAATTGAAGACATCAGGATAATTTTTTTAAAAAATTATAGAGTGGAGAATGCCTTGGGCATAGGCATTCTCGACAGAATGCACTGTCGAGAATGCTTGGCATTCTCGAGAATGCTTGGCATTCTCGAGAATGCCATGGGCATTCTCCAGAATGTGTTAAGGCATTCTCAATATAATGCCTTAAGGCATTCTCGAGAATGCCTTAATGCCTATTAGGCATTGAAATATTCAATGCCTATTCAATGCCTAATAGGCATTCTCGAGAATGCCTTAAGTGTAACATCCCCAATTCTTCTGTAAATTAAATTAACGGAATACAAGATTTTTCACCAAGTGGTAGTAGTCGATGGTATATTATTTTGACAAGATAGATGAATTATTGAGGTAAATAATGTTAAAGAAGCTAAATATGTATTTCACCTCATTATTTATTTATTATTTTCGACTTCAAGAAGGAAAATATGATAGCATGTTATGGTACAATATAAAGACTTAGGGAGAGATGTAAGTGTATTAGGAGATATATTTTTTCTAAAATGGCCTTCAAATTCCGAAAGCAGAGAGGAAAGGAAGAATTTTTTTAAAAAATCTAATCTTTGGGTTAAGGCTTTAACCATTGGATAAAAAAATAGTGAGGAGTTGTAATACGATAAAAAGAATAAAAAATTTCTTCCTCATCTGATGCTAGACGTGGCGCCATAGAAGAAGGAGAAAGTAGGTAATTAGGATTCAGCTTTTTTTTTTTGATGGATTAGAGATGCCTCAGCTAACACCTACATGGACAGTGTTTCCATTACAATCCTTACATAGTAGTTCCTCTAAAACTATTGATGGTTGGTAAATTTCAAGAAAGCCATGTCCCGATTCCAAGCCACACTTGGCAAGATAGTTGCTCCATTGCATGCTCTAGACACATAAGTCATCTTCGTAACCCAATCCCTTGCTAACAATCCTTTAACCTCCATGAGGAGCGTAGCATCCCTATGAGTCCGATCATGGTCACGGAGAATCAAGTTGAGACACTCTATGGAATCCGTTTCAACCCAAACTTTCCTAACTCCCATAGCCCATGCAATTTTAAGGCCAAGTAGACACGCCCAAATCTCAGCAGAGAGCTCATCCCCATCTTCCATGCGATAGATGAATAATTAGGATTCAGCTTTAGGTGTACTTGGCATGTGAGGAAATGTGATAGATAGATGGGAAAAGATTTAATCAAATAAGGGGCAGTTGTGCCGTCGAATAAGTCATCAAGGTATGGTAGAAAAAATAAATAAATAAATTATTATTTCTACCCAAAATCCAATGTTCCGGACGTGTGGAGGAAGAAATGAAAAAGAAAGAAAAAAATAAATAAAAATATATCCCATATTTCTCTATTGGCGTCAGACGTGAGAGACAGCGAGAATTGATAGATGAGAATTGACAACATTAATGAGGGGAAAAAGGGAGTGTGTACGCGGGAATGGAAGAAACACAAAAACTTTTTCTAATACTCCCTCAAAAGACGCTGGCAGAGGGTGAGGGAGAGATCATAGGAAATGAAAAAATAATAATAAAAAAAATATACATCTTTTGCTTCCAATTCTCTGTTAACACCGGACGTGAGAGAGGAAAAATTAAGAAAAAAATAAATAATAATAATAAACGAATTCCCTAGATTTTTCTAGAGAAATAGAGAGAGATCAAGAGGGAGTGAATTAGTTAGAAGATCTATTTAAGGGGCTTATCTTCATCAAAAAAAAAAAAATTGCTGGACGAGGTGGAGAGGCAAAGAAGAAGAAGAATAGAGATAAAGAAGAAGACACAAGGAGAGCCCAAACAAAGAAGATCCAAGGCGTCCAAGAATAAGGTAAGGCTTTAGATTCTTATTCTACATTCTCCTACCTTTCCTCTTGAGAGCTAAGATCTTAAGAACAAATTTTTCTTGGTGATTATTCTGAAGAGAAGGACGAAAGTTGGAGAGGGAAAGAACACAAGGAGCAAGTTTTAAGTTGGTGGAAACCAAGAACAAGTAAGTTATAGCTCCAACTATTTTATGATCTCACAAATTGCTAGCTTTGCAATAGTTGTATCTTGGACGTTTGTGTATCTGATGGAATTGAATAATTAATAAGTGGATAAATGGAGGATCAGACTCAAGATTTAGAGCCTAGGTAGAAGGATTATCATGATGATATAAGAAGAATTTGTGGACGAAAAGGAAATTTGGGTTGAGTAATTTTAGGGGATTAGTTCGGTGATGTTAGAAACTGATTCTTATTGATATATTTAATGCCTCCATCGTGATCAGAAGAGGATTTTAGGGACTTAGAGGTTTTGAATGATAGGAAAGGCTTTTTTTTAGTCATCAAATAAATAATTTTAAAGAAAGGTCATTCATGTTTATATTTTGGTTATTTTAGGGTCACTTTGATTCTGTGCACTTGGAGAAAAATTACATTGATAATTTTGGTCAACTACCAGGTAGTAACCTTAATCTTCATATGTCTTGTGTTACCTTGTATGTTTGCTATTCCATGATTGTGGACCCGTGTCTCCTGAAAAGGGACATGCGTTTGTGTGCATTCAGTGTGGTCTGGGTTCGGAGCCCGACTACTGTGTTTTCCTAGCGCTATGGATCCGGGGCTTGCTTTGTTGAGCAGTCCTGCGTTTGTTTCTAGGACATGAAGTCCTTCCGCAGTTAACACGGTATACTTGGTATGTTGTATTTGTGTTACTGTGCGTTTGTTACTGAATGCTATTATTTGGTGTTTTCCTAATTATAGTTACATACATACATTGTTTATGCATTACATATGAGATTAATGGTTACTCTGAGATCCATTTATGAATCCCAGATTTTTGTAGAGCCTCTGGAAGTTCATTGAGGGCAGATTCTGGAGAAAAGGGTAAGATTGCTGGGCAGGAGTAGATGGTGTCATTGGTGGCGGTGGAAGACTATTTTGTTATATATTTTGAATTGGATAACTGTATATTATTTTGGCCTTTTTGGGGCAGTGGTGGATGACTGTATACTTAACCCTTCGGGGACTATATTTTGGTTACTTACTTTTAATTGTACCAGTATTGTCTGTAGTCCAACCGGGAAATGCTCTGCCGCGATAAACTCTGTTGCATGTTAATCAGTAGTAATTAGAGGATATATGGTAATTATAAAAAGGAATCCCTCTATCCGCCACCCGAAAGGGCGAGGCCGGTAGGGGTATTACATTAAGGCTCAATGCCTTAGGGTGTGCATGGTTTGAGGGAGTGGAAGGGAAGGGGAGGGGAAGGGAGAGAAAAATGTAATGGGAGGAAAATTTTGTGGGGCTCAATGCCTTAGGCAAACATGCCTTAGGCATAATGCCTTAAGGCATTCTCGAGAATGCCTTAAATGCCTTCCCACGAGCATTTTTTGCATTTTTTTTTTCTATTTGAAAAGGTAAAATGGTATTTTGCCTCATTTTCCTACTCCATTTTCTTCCAACCAAACAAAAATTTTCCTATCAACCCATTTTCTTTTCCAGTGCCAACCAAACGAAACGAGGTAAAATATTTTCCATTCCATTCTTTTCATTTCCATTCCTTTCAATTCCCACATTTTCTTTGATCCAAACGGGGCCTTAAGGATATATCTTGACTCTAACGGGCCCTAAAACTAAATTCACCCGATTATTGTAAAAAAACAGTGTAAAATATTTGTTTTAATAAAGGCCCATAATATATAAGCTGGTGGCAGTAAAAAACATGCTTTAATAAAGGAAAAGAGCAAATTAAAAAGAATTAACAAAATTCTAAATTAGTTACTAAAATTGGTTCAATTAGGCCTACAACTCACTCGAATATCGTGAGTTTAAATCTTACTACAAACATAAAGTTCTTGGTAGACAATTTGTAAGTGTTGGTGCAAATGCCTTGTGAATCCTAAAGGTAATGCCTTGATCTCTGTCTTTGTTATCAAAACCCAATTCACCTATTTTTTTTTTTTAAAAAAAAAAAATCTAAAAGCAATTTTTAATAAGCTAGGGCCCATAATATGGTAGTTAAGAAAAACATGCAAGCTTTAATAAAGAAAGAGAAAAAGGAGAATTCAAAAGCTAAAAGCGGCTTTTTGTTTGTCAAAAACAGCGGCTATTAAATTGGTTTATTTTGGCCTATAATATATGAAATCATGGTTTCAAATGCCAATACCCTTTATTAAACGAAAGGCATATTCAATGTGTCGGTCCAAAAGATTTTAAATTTTTAAGTTCAAATCTCACTGTGAATATAAAGATTTTATTAGTAAGTAATATGTAAATATTTTTATAAGTGTCTTTATATTCAAAAACATATGTCTTAACAATGGTGATGCTTTTTTTTTTTTTGGTCAAAAGCTATTTATATTATTACTACAAACTGGTGCAATACATGAAAACAAACTGAAGATGAAATACAAACAAAGCCAAATCAAATACAGAAAAATAAGCCAAATACAAGAATAGCCAATCACCATACATTAAAGATTTAAGAGTAGAAGTAGAAGTATGGACAAAACCGGTCTCCTCGATATCCAAGGTTAAAAGTGATGTGAAAGAAAGTGTTGGTTGTAAAACTCACCCTAACAGGCACACCTCTTTATAAGTATTAGCTGCAATTAGAGCAGCTGCACAGATACCTTGGGGTAAATATCAAAGAAAACCCAACTTCAGAAAGAAGAAAACCCATAATATCCTGAAAAACACTTATGCTCCTCCGTTTAAGCAAATATGGTGACCTCGACCACACACCGAACAACACCTCTTGAAATATTTCCCTAAGAACGCAAATCCAAGCCACCAGGTGATAGTCGAATCTAATAACAAAACGTTCAAACAACCATCCAACCAAGAGGATTTATACTCAAATCTCACAGATCTATTTATTTCATGAGAAAACAAGAACACCACCACAAAAGCTAGCACCACAAAAAAAGAAACAAAAGATAGATAGTTCTCACCGCCGCAGAACAAATCTGAAGAAGGAGAAGAAAAAAATCGCCACAAGGATGAAAGAAGTCCACAACTGCCAAAAATCAAAGGGAGAAGGCTACAGATCAAAGATTTGGGAACCGATCTATCACTCTGACACAGTTGTAGTATAGAATGATACTCGCCGGCGGCTTGTGATGGTGCCACAAACCGTTGGCGAGAAAGAGATGAAGGAGGGTTGTGAGACAGAGAAGAAAGAATTCAAATTTTACAATGGCGATGCTCAAGTCACCTATTTTTTCCTTAAAAAAAATTCTAAAAGCAACTTTTTACAAGGGCCCAATAATATACAAGATGATGAGAGTAAAAAAGAATGCTTTAATAAGGAAAGATAAAAAAGAGAATCAAAATTTTTTTTAAAAAAAAACCTATTAATGGTTGGTTCAATTTGGCACTCACAAGATTCAAATCTTACTGCCCATTTGAGACTTTTGTTGGTAAATAATATGTGAATATCTTTATAAACATCTTTGAACACATGCATATAAGTATATGTTTTCACCTTTGTGAATTCCCAATATCCAACTCACTTATTTTTATTAAAGAATTTTTTTATAAGGGCCCATAATATATAAGTTGGTAATATTTTATTGGTTAGATGATATATAAATATCTAGGATACATGATAAGTTCTTACTTCTTAGTATATCATTGATTATTATTTGTGTCTGGTCCTTTCACTTTGGTTAGTGCAAGCTTTTGTTACATTATATTGCCTGTTAATCTTTGTGCTTTAATTATTAAGTCGGCAACGCAAAGATTGCGTCAATGACCCCACCACCTAGAGAAAAGAAAAACCATATATGTCAAAAATTAACAGTAATTGTCATACAATAATTAATATATCAAAGGTGAATCCAATCTAGGCATATATATAAATGGGAGTCATTTGTGACAATATCGATCTTCACTTAAAAACACATCTTGAGAGATCATGGAAACCTTATCGTTCTCCTATATTGCTAATGTTTTGTTGCTATGGTCACTAATAGTATTCGCAATCTTGCTCTCCAAAAGCATGTGTAGCTTGAGGTTTCAATGCAATATTGAAAGAGACCACCATCTTCTTCTAAACTTCAAACACACAGTTGTTGATCCATCTGCCATATTCCTCTCTACTTGGTCTGACGAGAGAGATAGCTGTGAATGGGAAGGAGTTCAGTGTGACAACAACACTGGTAGGGTCATCAAGCTCAGCCTCCCATGCTCCCTACAATCTCATGTTACTACCGGTAATTGCGAAGTGAAGAAATAGCATTGTCTTAAAGGTCATCTCCCCATATCTTTGCTTCAGCTTGAGTTTCTAAATTACTTGGATTTGAGCAATCAAAACTTCCATGCTATTATCCAAAATGATCATGTGGTTGAACAGCATTATTTCTATGAAAAGTATTCCAATCTTCATCATCTCAATTTGTCCCATAATGAGGATCTTCACTTTGATAGTCTTGATTGGCTTTCTCTTGTTCCCTCCTCGAAATATGTTGACTTTAGTGGCATTAATCTTCGAGGCAGAGTTGAGTGGCGGCAATTAGCAACTCTTCTTCCTTTCCTTACACTGTTGTACCTTGATCATTGTCAGCTTTCAAACATCAGTCCATCTCTCCGTTATGCCAATTTTACTTCAAGTTCTTAGCCTCTCTTATAATTCTTTTAGATCTCACTTACCTCTTTGGTTATTTAATCTCAGTGATCTCGTAATCGTCGACTTGAGTTATAATTATTTGCAACTCCCAGAGAGCTTATTAATTGAATCTTAAAAAAATTGAGAGCTTGGATATGCTATCCAATGAATTGATTGGACCAATTCCAAATTGGTTAGGCCAATTTGAACATCTACGGGTTCTTGATTTGAGTAATAATTCCTTTTCTGGTCCAATTCCTTCAACTTTGGGAAATATTTCATCCTTGATTCTCTTGGATGTCAGTGCAAATTACTTAAATGATAGTCTACCAAAAACCCTTAGACAACTCTTCAACTTGAAGGTATTAGGTCTTGATGATAATCGCTTGACAGGGTATGTGTCTGAAAGGAATTTTGCCAATCTCTCAAATTTGAATTATCTTTCCATGGGATCACGTGGTTTGATCGTTGACTTCGATCCTCTATGGGTTCCTCCTTTTCAACTTTCAGAGATTCATCTGAATCACTTGGTGGACCCTAAACTTCCTACATAGATATATACACAAATATCTCTTACCGTACTAACAATTACCCACTCCATAATTTCATTTGAACCTCAAGACAAGTTTTGGGACTTTATAGCACCAGTGCCATACATACTCTTAAAGTATAACACAATTTATGGGGAGATGTGGAACGTGTTACTAAACTCTACCGTCATAAGTTTGCGTTCAAACAAAATCAAAGGCAACCTCCCTCGATTATCACCAAACGTTGTGTTGTTCGATGTGGCACATAACTCTTTCCAAGGGACGATCTCTGCATTATTGTGCCAAAATATGAATGGATCAACCCAATTACAATATTTGGACATGGATAATAATCATTTGTCTGGAGGACTAATAAATTGTTGGATGCATTGGAAATCGTTGGTTTTTGTTTATCTAAGTCGCAATAATCTAACGGGCACAATCCCCCCATCAATAAGCTCCTTGTCGAACCTTATAGTTTTGAGTCTCCATAAAAATAAATTATTTGGAGAGATTCCTTCGGCGTTGAAAAATTGCCAAAAGCTACAGGTATTTGATGTAGGAGAAAATAAATTTTCTGGGTTCCTAACAAATTGGATAGCCAATAATAACAAGATTCTCAGACTAAGATCCAATCAGTTCAGTGGAAATATACCTCTCCAAATATGCCAATTAGCTTCCCTTGTAGTATTGGAATTGGCCAACAACAAGATATCAGGTTCAATACCTACTTGTCTTCAAAATATGACAACCATGGTTGTTAGCTCATTCTTCATCTAATGGCGTTTGGATTCACAGACTTTGAATCAGAATTCCATATGTGACTTTGGAACTTCAAATGGGTTTTTGGATGCATACAAAAGGCCAAGAATCGTTGTATGTAAAAAACTTGGACTTCTTGCGTGCTATTGATCTGTCAAGTAATAATATCTCTGGATCAATACCTCAAGACATGTTTGGCCTTATTGGATTGCAATCTTTGAACATGTTCCATATTCAACTTGAGTGAAACATACCAAATGAGATTGGCAACATGAAAAATTTGGAGTCTCTTGATCTCTCAGACAATCGACTTTCGGGTGAAATTCCTCAAAGCATGGCTCAATTGTACTTTCTAGGAACCCTGAACCTCTCCTTCATCAATTTCTCTGGAATGATCCCATCAGGAACTCAACTTCAATGGTTTGATACGCTAAGCTATACTGGGAATCCTCAACTATGTGGAGCTCCACTTCCAAAGATCTACACAAATTTAAACAAACAAGATGTGGAACGCATTAAAGGAAATGAAAGTCAAGAAGATGAATTTCTATCTTCATTCTACATTGGATTGGGAGTGGGATATGCCACAGCCTTTTGGGGAGTTTGTGCTGCCAGTTTTTTCAACAGGAATTTCAGGCATTCTTACTTTAGATTCCTCTATAACATCAGAGACAAACTTTATGTCGTATGGGTCCTAAGGATGAACAGTTTCCGTTGAAGACCTAGTTGGCATTGTGGTGAGTGAAACAAACTTCTGATTTATGTTTTGACCAAGTTTTTTTTTTTTTTTTTTTAAAATGTTATATATTTCCCTTTTCTTATAATATTCTAGAATCTCCTATATATTTTGATCACAATATATATATATATATATATAATATATGTTTCAATTTCTGTGTTGATACTTAAATAATACTATCTTTGATGATACCCATTTAGAGTGGTAGGAACGGAGGGAGTATAATCTAATGATATCTATTTTGCCTTCAATAATATGATGTTTTTATGGTATGCAACAAGCCCCAACCCTTTTAAGCCCTGTTAAGGGCTGGGCTAGCCCATTTTGACAACTCTAAAAGAAATTATATAACATATGTTGTAATTAAATGATTTATTTAACTTCGTTAATATTTACAAATTAGTCAATTGGGTCTTACATTAATGATCAGAGGTAATATTATTGAAATGTAATATTATTGAAGTATAGCATAGTAATACACTAAAATGGAAAATATCAATCCCAATACTATATCTCAATCACAGAAATTCACTGAAAAGAGGGGGGGGGGGGAAGTCAACTGAGAAAGGGAAAGAACAGTCAATGGGAAAGGAACAACAAATGAAAATATTTAGGGTCAAATTTCTTATATTTATTATGTAAAATTCTTCAATTACATATGATCACGTATCATCATTTTGAAATATTATCATTTATCTATAAAGCCATATGAAAAAAATAGAACACATGACTATGTGTTAACAGAAAACTTGACATAATAAATATGAGGAACTTTTTTTATTATTATTCAAACAATATTGCAATATAGTGCAAATAGTTTGGGATCTTTTTCTTATTAAGGAGCCCTTATATTTTGAATTTTCTAGATTGGACTAAGTGTTAAGAACATGGTTAGAAATAGGGTTTTGAAATTAGTTTTCCCTAAATTAAAATCCATAAAAATAAAGTTATTTATACTCTTTTTGGATTTTTCTAGAAAGTAAAGAAGAAATGTTTAGATTGAGAGTGAAAATATGAATGATAAATGCTCTTAGTAATAAAGAAATGACCATCTTGCTTAAAAAGTATGAGAGTTAAAATTCATTAAGTCTTAATAAAAACTCAAGATAACATTTGAGTTGAATATTCCCAATTAATAGTAGCTCCTACAAATATAGCTAACTACTACCTCTTGAGATATTCCTTAAAACCACTTAATGTGTAATTAAAATTGAAATAATACATTATGAATCTTCTTGAAATTGAGTACTAATCAATCATTTAAATGCACAAATCAATCACATTAACTAGACAATAACACACTAATTAATATAATTTCATTTCAATCATAAAGAAATTCAAACATATATATTTTTCACACTACAAAATCCAATCTCAACTACAAATATGAAACTAACAAAGATAATTAAAATCAATCTCAATTATAAAATCATATATTAAAATTAGAAAATTCAAATATATAACTTTAGACTAATAGAATGATAGGAAAACTCCCATGTGTAATCCATTGAGCTCAAGTGTAAATCCTCTTTACCAAGAAGCAAAGGAATCAGCCTCTCGTTGCCTTAGAATAATGACAGCCTAGAATTTGAGCACTCACCGGAAAATTCATGATCTCATCAAAATTTGGAAAGTTTTGTCGATAAACTTAAAGCTTTCACCGGAATCTGGAAAGAGAAAGGAAAATTGTGACTGGTTTGATTCTGAGCTCTTAGCTTGTTCAATGGAGGTGGTGGTATGGAGAAAGGGAAAAAGATGAAGCCGGTCTGGTGTTGGCGATTGAGAGCAAAGCCACTGGTGGATATGAGAGAAATTGAATCCCGATTATGGTCTCTCCTCTATTGTGGTGCTTGCAATTCCAGTCCAAGCTCGTGGCACGATCTCCCGTCGACACTCCTTTCTAGTTCAAACTGGCGACTATATTTCTTCTGGTTTTAAGATGATGAAGGTTGCCGGAGAACAACGTTGGAGAGAGAAACAACAGTGAGGGAGTGAGGGAAGAAGTCCTCGGCGGTGGTGGCGACTCTCCGTCTCTTTCCCTCCCTTCTCAAGCTCTGAGTGGTCTCGCTCAATTCCAAGACATTCTCTCGTTCGACTCCCTGCCACAACGCACTCCCCTTGATGAAGACGAAGAGTGTGTTTAGCAACAACAAAAAAGCACTTTTATATGAAAAACCATGGTTTTAGAATTTTTCAGCAAACACTTGGTAACCTTCCAAAAGTGCTTTTTATCCAAAACCCTGCCTTGGGAAAAAGCTATTTTTTCAATCTTTTCTCTCTCCTCTGCCATTATCTTAGCTTCTGCTCTCTTATCCCTTTCCTCTGTCTCTCTCTTTTTTTCTTCAGAAATGTGCAGCTTCACCGAGAGCTTTTTGACAACCACCACAGCCACCATTGGAGAAAAGAGAGAAGAAGTGACGAGTAAACGAAGCAGCGGAGAAGCAACATGTCAAAGGTCGATTCAGTCTTCTTCGTCAAATGCACCCGGGAAGCGTCCTTACACCGCCGACAGTACCAGTGCTAGAGAGCGGAGGTTCAAATCTTCAGGCAGGAGAGCAGAGCCTTCACCGGAGAAAAGGAGTCAGTGGAATCCAAAGACTTTTTGTGGGAGGGAATCTGGTCAAACGACCACAAGAAAGAAAGAAGCCAAATGAAAACACAACGGATAAAGAAAGAAAGAAGCAGAAACTCAAGCGTCTTTGTCGATTCCAATATTGAGTAATGCATAGAGCGAAGAGATCTGAAAACTAACGTCTTCCAAATCAAGCATTCCAACCAAGGGAGGAATCACTCCAAGCATTATAAGTGTCCCTATAATTTCCAAGTCTTCCTTTGCGAGCAATCTCACGGTCGCCGCAGCCATTTGCTACTTTCTCAAATCCTCAACCTATAACTCCTTCACAATTCTCTTCAACTCCTGCAATGCCTCTTCTTTCTTCTTCATTTTGGCGTTGATTTCAGACTTCGCTATTTTCAGAAGATCTGATAGTTTCTCCGACTTTACATTTGGTTTCGGCTGAGACTTTGAAGCACTCTATCTCTGTTCTTGCGACTTGTCCTTAGAGTTCCCGGAGTCTGATGAAATCGGCGATGGTGCGAAGGCAAAGTCATCACGGTGGTGGCAGTGATGCCAAGAGCCACCACAGTAGCTGACAGCATAAAAAATGATGCGGCATATTGACGTATTGTTGAATCAGAGAAGGCATTCCATGTGCGGTAGTGGGCGCCGACTATTGTATTCCTGGTAGCATCGTGATTGTCGACAACCAGAGATCCGACGTTATTCCAAACAATTATCACAAAGCCTAGTTCTTGTTAAATTTGACTATAGAAAGCTATTTTGATAATAATATCCAAACACTATCATTTATCAAAATCACTTTTTTCATATAATTTATTATGCTCAAAAGCTATTTTGAAAAATTTCTTTTACTACTTTTTCTCTAGGAGCTATTCTTCAAAAACTAATTCAAACAAGCTCGAAGTCCATGCTCAAATAGGGATTTGACCAGAGACCTAAAGTTTTTGAAAGTTTTGGAGAAGAGACTGAAGTACAAATTTTTTGAAACATTTGTGAGGATTACTATAATTTCCGAAACATCCGGGTCTTTTTTCTATAATTTTTTATGGTCTCTTTTCTTCATTCATTTGCAATTTTCCAAGAATCCTAAGGACCTTTTTTCTAATTTTCTCCAGTTCTCAAAATATTAATTTTGACCTCCAAAGAATCATATTTTCTTCTTAAACACTTACAATGCAAAAATTAAGTACAATATAGTATCAAAAGTTCAAGAAATCATTTGCATTAATAATTAACAAATTATGACTATTTTACATCTAATTACACTTAATTCAATACAAATATCCATAACTCAAACTAGTGTTTAATCATGTCATAATGTCCTAGCAAATGCATTAAAAAACCCAATTTAATTATGAAAAATAATATAAAAATATATGGTTAAATCAAACATAGTTTAGATGAGTTGAGTCTCAGGAACTCACCGAACTTGATGTAAATATGGTCCCCACACAAATTCTTCAATTCGGTGCTCCACACTATATTTACCCTAGCCCCTTCAATGTTAGCCCATATTCCCTAAGCCCAACACTAACATATCTTGCCGCTTAAAGGCCTTAAATACTTAGAAGTTTTCACATATGAGTATTGGGCACTTAGAACTTTTTGAGAACGCAAATATGCCCGAAGAGTTTAAAAAATGGGGCAATTTTGCACCTCTGTTAACCAACCCCAATGGTCAATGTTTGTTGACCAAATATGCAAAGGTGGCATGTCTTTGTCGAATTCACCTCAACCTTTTTCTCCACGTCATTGCCAGATTTTTTTTACAGAATTTCTTTTGGAAAAAAAAAATCTCAAATCCTCTTCTCACTACTACAAAAAAGTGAAAAAAAACGTCCTGAATTAGAGGCAATTAACGTCCCTTTTCCAAAGGACGTCTAACAGGGGAAGTTGTTTATAAAAGTCTTTCGGCGTCCGTGTTTAAAACAGACGCCTTAACAAAGCGCCCCTGTTTTTAATATAGGACGCCTTAATAAAGACGTCCTGTTTTAAAAACAGGACGCCTTAAAAAAGGCGTCCTATTTAAAGTAAAGGACGCCTTATTTAGGCGTCCTAAACGAAAACCAAGACGCTTATTTTGTGTGATTTTTGCACATATAAGGCGTCCTGGGTATTTATTAGGACGCCTTATATTTATATAAGGCGTCCTGATCATTAATGTAGGACGCCTTATATATAAGGCGTCCTGTTTTCTAATACAGGACGCCTTATATGTAATTTTTTTTAAAAAAAACCCATTCATACACTGGGGGTCAAAGAATAATGGATGAACCTACAATTTTAAAGTGCTATTCGTCCAGCCAATTTTCCAGCATATACACACATACATTTATATTACTCAACATTCAACAAATTGGTGGTCCCTTGTATAGCGCATTACCTAATTAAATACCTCAAGCAAATTAACCGCCGACGTAGCAACTAACACATATGCACATGTACAATGACAAATCTGATGCCATTTAGAGCAAGAAAAGTATTTACTCTACAATTTGTGCAGTAAAGTGATGCAGTGACAGAACATATTTACTTTTGTGCAGCAAAAGTATTTCACAATGCAAGATCAGCTGTGAAAAAGGCACCTTCTACAGGGGGTGTATACGTATCATCAACTACAAAGGATTTGTGCACCTTTCAATGATTAATCACTTAATTACTTTGAAAGTGAAACATGCAAGTAAATTAAAGGGGGTGTATCATCAACTTCGAAGTTCACCTTCTACACTTTTGTAATAACTTAGATTATAACAACAACAAATTACAAACATCATCCATGCCTATCAATTATATGAAAAAGTTAACACATGACGTACGTATCTAGAGGTTTTCAAGAAAATGTGTAGCCATTTTGTTTCGAATAGTATCAATGTCTTCGTCCGAGCACGGATCAGCACTATCAAAAAGCTATAAATTGGAAAACAAGGTATAAGTTAAACCAATGAAGTAATTAACAACTCAAGATTCAACAAAAATATTATCATTTGAGAATCACGGAACGATTACGTACGTTTTGAAAGCCCGTCAAATGCGTCGCGAACGATGGTATGCATATAATAGATAACGTAGTATCCGCTCGTATTCCCTCGTTGTCGAGGGCACTATAAATCAAAAGTAAATTGTTAAAACAAATAAAGGCATATCGAAAGCTACTGTGTCAATGTAATAATAACTTGAATGAATTGAAACTACTTACTCTTGGATAAAACCACTTGGGCCCACCGCTCTTGTGATCCGTGGACTGATCTAGCCAACTTGAATGCACTATCATCAAAATGGAAAGTAACAGACATGAAAATGAATCATATATAAATGAAGAATCAATGATTTTAAAGAAAATTTACTTACTTGGCAAACATGGTTTTGATTTCTGCTTTTGGTTTGCCACCTAAGGAATTGAACCAATAGCATACGTTCTTGGACGGACAAACGACACACGTGGTCCAATGACCACTACAACATATACATTTTAAGGATGAAATTAAGATAAGAAAGGAATTTATTTTGAAACATCTTAAATACACAAAACTAAGACTACGTACCCTTCAAGTATTGGGGCTAGATAAACAGGAAAGTCGTCCTCGGCAATTGTATAACCAACATAAAGCGTCCTTTTGGTTACCGTATTGCGAGTTGACATCGTGTTTATTGGACTTAAGAATCCATACAAACTCTTTCTACGGATGGACGCATATGTCATTGCGAGACACTATGATCAAAATTAAATAAAATCAAGCTGCGTTGTTGAGTATATAAAACAAAAAAGATCAATGCAATAATTAAAGGGAAACAAAAACTTACATTATCCCAACTTCAACAATGACTAAGTCTAAATCCTCCATCTGCAGAAATTCGTCCAAATCTTTTTTGTCAACGGTCAAGTCATATGTCATTTCTCCGCCGACTATGCCCGCACGCATCTTGATGGTGATATAGGTGATGTCCTTGGATATGTCTCGCAGCTGTGCTAGGTAGGGAAATTTGCCCACCTCGTTTTCATTCTATGAAAACATAAACAAATATATTAATATAAGTGAGTTACCAATGAAAAGCAAGTTCTAGTAATGTATTTCTTACCACTACTGGAGGTGTCGTCCCCGCCATCTGAATAAGATGACTCGGCCAATGGATGAACGATCCTATTGCCCGGCCTAAATCGGGAACCTCGTCATCATCAATCGGGATTTTTGTTTGTCCTTCTCCCTCTCGAACACATTTCACAGTCACCCTACGTAGGTCTTGTGGAATTTCAATATTATGGTGGGTGGTGTGATCTGTGTAAATAAGGGCATCGGCAACAATACGCCGATGTGGATCATCTAACCAGCAAGTGCAAGGTTTTCCTCCCTGTGGGATGGGAGAAGGATCGCCAAGATCAACATCCAGAGGGTTAAAACTATCTTTACTGCTGGGGAAGGCCGGGGTTTCACGGGCTGTATGTTCCGTATTGTCCCTCGAACCTAGCATTGTGTGCACTTCAGCTCGTACTTGTTGCAAGAGTTCGTCCATTAGACTCGCCCGAATTGAGGCTACAAGCGTAGGACTAGGGTTCTTCTCGTCATAAACCCCCGAACGCCGTCCAAAATATTTTGCGCGATCACTCCCCTAGGCTCCCCTCGAATGTTATCTTGGTAATCCGGCTTCCCAATCGCCGTGGACAAAATGTCCATCCGTACACCCGGCGTAAATGAACCTTGGGAACTCTTCTCCTCAAGTGCATCCCGTATCATACGATGTTTCGTAAATAACAAATAAACCCCGTGATATGAAACAACTGATCGAGGCTACTTAAAACGTCTAAGTGAACTACTTACAATCTTGGAGGCAACCTCAGCAACATCTGCATTTATGTAGTTGTCGCCCTTCTTCCTCGCAACTTTCCATTTTTTATGACGAGGAGGACGTTCAGGGGGCTGGACAACAGAGGAAGGATCGGATTGGGCAGCTTCCCTCATTCTCTCAGAATCGCTCTTCCATCATTCTTCGTTCAAGCTTCCTATACCCACCACGGGACATGCAATGCGGATACTTATTTGCCGCTTGCCTCTCTTTATTGGCTTGACGGTTTCTGTGACACGAAAACAAATAAAAATGCATCTAAGTTGTCAAGTAGGTTCAAAGAAAAGAAAAGATATGAAAGAAATTTTACAAGAAATTCGGATTTTGGCGTGATGCCACAAACTCCCTCCAGTCCTCGGGAGAAATATAAGGATATATCTTACATGGATCCTCGTTCCTCTTTTCCCCTCGAACCCACTTTCTAGTCAGTTTGTTCTTAAAGTCTTTCCAACGTAGACGAACTTCCCCCATCCAATGCTTTTCCATTGCCCTATTGTTTGGGACATCGTACGTTTGCTGCAAGGTAAAAGGAAAGGTAATTACATTTCAAGCAATAAGACAAATGAAAATCTTGCAGATATAGCGAAGGTGACGTACCAAAATTTGTGCCCAAATCAACTGCTTCGTTTTCTCAGGAACGAACTTCCAAGCAGAGTAGACAATGCGAACTTTGCTTCGAGCCAGATAACCTAAGTAGCTAATGAAATTGTCTTCCTCTGCACCAATTGGATTCATATGCTCATCAAATTCCACATGTAGCCTCTCTTTTTGATGCTCACGACGGGCCACTAGCTCACTCATCTGTGTGCTACCTCTACCCTTTCTCACAACGAGCTCGTCAACTCTATCACCTCCTGACTCGTCGGAGCTAGACATGTTCCTGTTCATCAAGGACAAATCAATTTTAGATGGGTTATTAAATAGTAAACGAGAGGAATAAAATGAACTAAAACACTAAACCACCACAAAAATAAGATAGTACTATTTCATAACTTAAGATCTTACTTTATATGGCTTCCCATATTCCTTCACAATGATCGTTTCTTGCAAAGCATATTCTTCATCATCTACCAATTCTACATCACGTGTTGTAGGGAGATTTGTTGTGAAAGGGGAGTATCGTCAAGGTCGAACGATTCGTCACCATACTTTTGTTTTTTACTTTGAAGTACAATGGACATTGTTTTATTTGTGGTCTACGTAACATAAAACACTTGTTTCGCTGGCTTGCTAGAATGAATGGCTCATCTCTATGACCAACTCTTTCAAAATCAACTGAGACAAACCCAAATTGTGGATCTATCACAACAGCATTATTGCTAACCCACTTACATTTCAATATAGCAATTTTGAACTTGGTGTAGCTCATCTCCCATATTTCTTCAATGACTCCATAATAGGCCATTGATGCTAATACCAGGTTTTTGTCTTTCGAACTCAAAAAGTGCATGGATTCAGCTTCAACCATCACCCCACTATTTTGCACAGAACTTCTGTCATCTTGGTCCTTTGTGTAGAAAGTATACCCATTTATATCATAACCGCTCCAAGTGATGACTGAAAAGCAGTGCCCCAGGCGAGCCACTCAATTGTATCTGACACTCCGGTCTCGTGCAATACCTTCTCACTGAACCACTTTATGAACGTCTTCTTTTGCTCATTCGCTATCTGCATGTCACTCTTCCTTGGATTCATATTCTTCAAACTCTTTCTATGTTCATTAATGTATGGTTGAACTTCTTTCATATTATTCAAGATGTACATGTGAGCTTGCAATACCTCTTCACGAGGCTTATTCTTCAGTTTGATTCCTCGAGTTCCCTCGGTTATCCCCTCGTCATGCTGATATTGTATCGTCGTCCTTGATAGATAATCTTTGCAAAAGTCCATAGCCTCTTCAACTACATATCTTTCAACAATTGAGGCTTCCGGTCGATAAGGATTTTTAGAATACCCTTTTAAGATCTTCATATATCACTCGAAAGGGTACATCCACCTTAGGTAAACTGGACCGCAGAGTCTTACCTCCCTTACCAAGTGCACTATCAGGTGCACCATGATATCAAAAAAAGCAGGAGGGAAATGCATCTCTAATTGTGACAAAATAATATAACCCTCATTTTCCAATTCATCCAACTTTTCAATGTCAATGACTTTGTTACAGATATCATTAAAGAAAATACTTAATCTGGTTATAGTGGATCGAACTTCATCTTTCATAATGCCTCTAATAGCTATTGGTAGTAGTTGTTGCATCAACACATGATAATCATGGGACTTCATTCCCACTAACTTCAAATCGCCCATTGAAACACACCTTCTCAAATTAGAAGAATATCCTTGTGGAGCCTTAATGTCATATAGACACCCACACAAACTTTTTTCTCCGCTTTTGATAGTGTATGAGCTGCGGCTCCAAGTATGCCCGCTTACCATCTTCTCTTACTTGTGGATGTAACCGTTCTCTTATTCCCATTTCAACCAGGTCTAGTCTCGCACTAATTTCATCCTTAGTCTTCCCGGTATGTGCAAAAGAGTCTTCGACAAGGCTATCGCATACATTTTTCTCCACATGCATCACATCAAGGCGTGTCTCACATCAAGACTACGCCAATATGGAAGATCAAAGAAAATTGATCTCTTCTTCCATATATTCTTCTCACCCGTAATCCTTTGCTGCTTACCCAATATGACATTGATATGTCTCACCTGACTATAAACATCCTCTCTGATTAATGCCTTTGGTGCCGTTCTATGCTCCGGTAAGCCGTTAAAACGCTTTTTTAACTTACGATATGGGTGGAACCGATGAAGAAACCTCATGTGACCGAGGTAGATCGTTTTTTTCCGTGCTTTAATTGATGGAAGCTTGTGTCCGCTTCACATATTGGACATGCTTTATGCCCCTTGACACTGTACCCTGACAAATTTCCGTATGCAGGAAAGTCATTTATCGTGGTGCTTGAAATTCTGATGCTTGAAATTTGTTAACTCTATTCAACCTAAAGACAACAATGATAAAGACAACATTAGAATTATTCAAACTAACATATGAGAGGGAATAATTTTATGACGGATTAGTAATGAAAGACTAGATCAAATAGAATCGAAACAAATAAAACGGATTAGAAATTGTAAAAAACTTCCACTACAAGCTTTAGATTTGTTGAGGGAATTTGGGTGGGCGTCATGTGCTTCAAAACTCAAAAGTGAACTCAATTTAAATTAGACAAAACATATCCTCCTTGTTTTTTTTTAAGAATAAAGACTACATCCTTAGTCATAGTTTAGGATTTATAACAGGCTTAAACAAATTAGAGAAATGGGATTATTAAATTTTAATATAGAGATGACCCATATGTAAAATAAAAAAACTTTTAACTTCACTTGTCTAATTTTGGTAAATCTATCTCAAACTTGTAACCCCAAGTGAAGGACCGCCTCTCATACAACCCCAATTAGAAAGCATTAACATTCCCTTCAATTGCCAATAACACCGATATGCAACAAGAGGAGGCAAATATCTATGGCAAAGCAATGACTTTTGCACACAAAGTTTAACAATTTCAAGGTTAGTTTCACCATACGAATTTAACAAGTAAGACTCCCAAAGAATGGCACCATTTGATTCAACAAAGAAAGTTAAGCTAAGTGTGGTATGAGTGGAATCTAGCCTAAGTCGAGTCTCAAAGGAGCCTAATAGATGTCAAACTTAGGGAAAATCTAATTAACCACAATTTATCAAATTAATCACAAAGCAGAGGCAATTGAAGAACACTTTTCGGTTTCCCTTCCGAATTAAGACTAATCCTAATGTTAATAATTTGAATTCAAAAAATAAGAGCCATAGAAATACAGAATCTTCCAGAGGTTGTAATAAGAGCCATTTACTCATAGTATTATGAAGGCGAATCATGCTATATTTTTTATTGCATAACGTATTAATATAGCATAAAGAAAAAATTCAAAAAATATAGCATGGTCACGGGAATTCAAATTACCTCCTCGCCGCGAAAGAGGAAGACGGAGGAGAAGGACGTATTGTCGCCGCGACTAGGGCTTGGGTTCGGCGTGAATCGAGAAACGTGCCAGACTGAGTCGCCGGGAAGAGCAAATTCACATTCAATTACCTCACCGCGAAGAGGGAAGACGGAGGAGAAGGACTACTGTCGCCGCGACTAGGGCTTGGGTTCGGTGTGAATCGAGCAACGAGACAGAGTGAGAGTCGACGGAGGATTCGATGAAGCAAAGAACAACTAGGAGTGAGCAATGGGGGTGAATCGACGAAGACACTAGGGTTGAAGAAGCACCAGAGAGAAGGGGGCGATGGGGAAGCAGAGAGGGAAATATAGAAAGTCGCGAGCATATTAAAAACAATTTTGGCGTTAAAAAAACATTAAGGCGTCCTGTTGCACAAAACAGGACGCCTTAATTGAAATTAAGGCGTCCTGGTAACAAAAACAGGACGCCTTAATTGACATTAAAGCGTCCTGTTCCACCAAACAGGACGCCTTAATTGAAATTTAAGAATTAAGGCGTCCTGACAAAATAAACAAGACGCCTTAATTGACATTAAAGCGTCCTGTTCCACCAAACAGGACGCCTTAATTGAAATTTAAGAATTAAGGCGTCCTGATAAACTAAACAGGACGCCTTAATTGCAAAAAAAAATAATTTAATCCAAAACCTTCAGCTGGCACCAAAAAAATTCTCGAAATGGTGCCAAAGAATTAATTTTTGGCGCAAAAAAATTAATTTTAGTCGTCCTTTTGTTATGTTAGGACGCCTTAATTTAAATTTAAACGTCCTTTTGACATATTTCAGGACGCCAAATTGTACAATATAAGCAATATAATTACAAGAATGCCACTAATTTCATCTTTAACTTCCTTTTAATAAATAAGGACGTCCTTTATAGAAGTAGTAACCCTTTTTTGTAGTAGTGTCTGCAATGTCTCCAATCCTTGATATAAGATTTAGAGCCTGTATGGATAACTTCAAAACCTAGGTTTTAGAAACAAAACCTAAATTTTGGCAAAAGTTTGCCAAACACTCCATTTGTCCTGAAACTATTCTGCATCGAAATCTAAGTACACTCAAAAATTGTCCAAAAGCTATACTGCATCAAAACATAGGTTTTGGAAAAAGCTATTTTTTCAGATTTTCCTCTCTCCTCTGCCATCATCAATATTTTTTCAGTACCAGTCAGTATCCTTAAGTATTTTTCTGGTACCATTCAATACGCTGAAATATTTTTTCAATATCCTAAAATAAATTTTCAAGATCATAAAGTATTTTTTTCAGTATACTTAAGTATCTTTTTAGTATCGGTTAGTACTCTGAATTTTTTTTTCAAGATTAGCCAGTACCCTGAATTTTTTTTTCAAGATCCTAAAATAAATTTTTAAGACCATGAGAAGTATTTTCTCAATACCAGTCAATAGTTAATATCTTTTTAATACTCGTCAGTACCCTGAAATGTTTTTTCAAGATCTACCATGAAATAATTTTTCAATATCCTAAAATAAATTTTTTAAGATTATGAAGTTTTCTTTCAATACTAGTCAATACCCTTAAGGGCCCGTTTGGATTTAGCTTTTGAAGAATAACTTTTAAGATTTACGAGATAAAAATGGCTTTTGGAGAATAGCTTTTGAGATTTACAAAGTAAAAATGGCTTTTAGAGAACAACTTTTGGATAAAAATAAAAGTGTTTGAATATTGTTATCATAATAGCTTTTTTAGGGTCAAATTTACCAAAAAAGATATTAGCTTTTGGTATAATTGCATATAAAGGATAAAATTGTATTTTAAATATTATAAACATTATATTTCATAATAAATACCAAAAATTACATAAATTTGTGTACAAAATTAAAATACTTAAGGGTCCGATCTTTTGAAAAAAATACTTCATGATCTTAAAAATTTATTTTAGGATATTGAAAAAATATTTTAGGGTAATGATTGATCTTGAAAAAGTATTTTAGGGTACTAACGGGTATTAAAAAGATACTTAATACTGAATGGTATTAAAAAAATACTTCTTATGGTCTTAAAAATTTATTTTAGGATTTTGAAAAAATATTTTAGGATATTAACGAATACTAAAAAGATATTTAAGGACACTGAAAAAATACTTTACGTTCTTGAAAATTTATTTTATGATATTGAAAAATATTTCAAGTAATGCTAATCTTGAAAAAATATTTCAAGGTACTGAATGGTACTAAAAAATACCTAATGATACTTACTAGTATTGAAAAAATACTAATTATGGCAGAGGAGAGAGAAAAATCTAAAAAAAAATAGCTTTTTTTTTTTCCCAAAACCTAGGTTTTGATGTAGAATAGCTTTTAAACAATTTTGGAGTGTTTGACAAACTTTTGTCAAAACCTAGGTTTTGATGCAAAATAGCTTCTAAACAATAGAGTGTTTGGCAAACTTTTGTAAAAACCTAAGGTTTGTTTCCAAAACCTAGGGTTTGAAATTATCGAAAAAGGCTCTACGTATTTTAATTTTGTACACAAATTTATGTAATTTTTTGTATTTATTTTTGAAATATAATGTTTATAATATTTAAAATACAAC
The DNA here is from genome assembly GCA_019022615.1 of Acacia melanoxylon. Classification (NCBI taxonomy): domain Eukaryota; kingdom Viridiplantae; phylum Streptophyta; class Magnoliopsida; order Fabales; family Fabaceae; genus Acacia; species Acacia melanoxylon. Next base: position 8,940,420 of record JAFJYJ010000012.1, read on the forward strand.
CTTATCCTTTATATGCAATTATACCAAAAGTTAATATCATTTTTGCTAAATTTAACCCTCAAAAAGCTATTCTGATAACAATATTTAAACACTATCATTTTTATCTTAAAACTATTCTTCAAAAACCATTTTTACCTCATAAATCCTAAAAGCTATTCTCCAATAGCTAAATCCAAACAGACTTGACAGATTAAAAAAGTTAAATAAATTAACCAATTTCCTTAATCTCTCAAATTAATCAACTAACGAAATTAGTATATATATTCCACCACTAAGCAAGATTATTCAGACGTACGGCTAAGCCATTCATCACTCTTTTCGACGGAAGCACATAAGGTGCTTGTCCTTATGTGCTTCTTATGTGCTTGTCCCTCTAATTAGAGGGACAAGCACATTTTATTTTATTTTTTTAAATTTTTTTATATCTTTTATTTATTTAGATTAAAATTATATGTTGTTTTCTGAATTTTTTTTTGCACCCAGTATCTCAAATTAATTAATTTTCAGTTCTGCATACATAAATATTTGTCCTATAACACTAGTATCCTAAAAACTAATTAATTTGAGATACTGGGTGCAAAAAAATTTTCAGAAAGCAACATATAATTTTAATCTAACTAAATAAAAAATATAAAAAAATTTTAAAAAATAAAATAAAATGTGCTTGTCCCTCTAATTAGAGGGACAAGCACATAACAAGCACATAAAGGAGAAGCACATAATGTGGATCCGTCATACATCAAGGACTTGAAATATTGTAGGAGAGGATATCATTTTTTTTATTAAAAAAAAATCCTATTGAAAAATCTAACAATTGACTTGGCAAAAAAAGGGTGAGGTGGATGCAACATTGCCATGCCACATTTACATATAGGGCTGGTTAATGGATGGAGGAGCAAAAATTCTCCGTTTTTTTAATTTCCAGAGCACATTTGTCCCCTAAAAAACTTTCAGGTACCCAATGCCCATACACAAAAACTTTCAAGGTATTTAAGCCCTTTAACCCTATCTTGCCCCAATAATTGTTTCCTCCTCTTCAGTAATGCAAAGCCTGTTTTTTGGGTACAATAATGCAAAACCTATTTTTTACAATATGATTCCAATTCGGATGCTTATTCAACCTTTTTATCCTCAACCTCCATGTGTTTTCTTCTTCCATTTTCGACTTTACTTATCATTCCCAACAATTCTTATTATATCTTATCAAGACAGGGTAAAGTAAAATTGAAAGGCAGCAACAAGCATGCACGCATATCATCGAATGTTCACTAAAAATTGAATGTAAATATATGATTTTTCTGCAATTCGTTTGTTTTCAGAAATGTGAAATAAAGTACGGACAGTACTATGTGTCTATGTGCATTGGTATATTGAAGCAGAATGTTGAAATTCAAAGGATCAAGGGATTGTTCCGAACCAGGAATAAAGTTCAGAAGTCGAACCAGATTTTCCAGGCGAAATGTTTCCCAATAGACGTCGAGACATGGTGATCAAAACGAAGAGATTGATATATATACTGCCTCTCATTCTTAATATTAGACCTAATTAAGAAAATTAAATAATTAAATATATTGTATATGTTACTATAAAAACTCTCCAAGATACATCATGAAGAAAAATGATAAATATAAATAATTCAAAGTAATTCTTTAATCTCTAACAGTTAATACACACACACAAAGTCTTTGGTATTGCTCATCTACTTTTAAAGTCTTCGTTTGCTTTTGTATGTCCTTGCTCACACATACACACACAATATGAATTAATCTATTATTCAAAGTCTTCTTTTACTGCTTGAACGGAAAACATTGAATAATCTTAGGAACGAAGATTTGAATTTGACTTAAACAATTCTCTATGTTAAAAATCGTATTTTTTTTGTATATCTAATTAGAGGGACAAGTGGTTTCAAAGACATTTTATTTTAGTGGTTTTTTATTAATTAATAGGACCCTACATATAAATCAATTCTATTCATAACCGCCCAGAGAAGCCGATTAGTGGAGACATCTCATTCAAAGGAGCACGTATCCAAGGATCTTCACCACCACGCGTTTACAAAATATGATCTTTCGACAGGGCCGGCCATTCTCAGCTAATTATCCTTAAACTTCAAAATTATATAATTGAAAGCTTCCTAGTTTAATTTTCGACATTTAATGACTGATCAAATACCAGCTTAATTAATTTCAAAGTTGGGAAAAACATTATGAAGTACCTATAGTTTTCTTCAATTTTTTGGATCAGCCCCTAGTGTTTTTTTTTCTCCATATTAAATTCTTTAATTTTACTATGTTAGCAAAATTAGCTTTTGCACAGGGCTATCAAAGCTAACAGAACTAAGTTTTAAGGTCTAATAGTGCTAAAAGAGTCAAATTAAAATATTTAATAAGAAGAAAAAACGGATAGGTATTAAATTAAAAACTGGAGAATAATCTATGCACCTGAAGAATGGCTCTCTCTTTCAAAATTTTGCTGATATCACATATCATATTATTAATACTGGCGTACGTCATACCTCACCAAACACCAAAGGCTCCACTGCAAACTAAATCAACATTAAAAGTCATCCATTTGACCATTCGCTGTTTAGAATTGCTTATATTCTAAGACACTTGCATGAGTCAGAATCATGGTATTTATAGAATATGATACACAAAACTATATCTCCCAATATAAACGTGTGGCGGCGGCAAGCCCTTCCAATCAAAACATATCTTAGAAGAGTGATCAATATGGATGCCTCTTTTCTCTCCTATATCGCCAATCTTTTGCTACTATGGTTACTAATAATTATGCCTCACAATAAAGGTATGTCTAGTTTGAGGGTACAGTGTGATGAAAGAGATCACCATGTTCTTCTAAACTTCAAACATACAGTTGGTGATCCATCATCCATCCTCTCCGGTTGGTCGGACGGCCGAGATTGTTGTGAATGGATCGGAATTCGGTGTGACAATGCCACCAGTAGAGTCATGGAACTCAGTCTTCCTTGTTCTCTAGAAGCCTATGATTATGATTGTGAAGAGAAGAAATCATATTGTCTCACAGGTGAATTCCACCTATCTTTGCTCCATCAACTTGAGTTTTTAAATTACCTGGATTTGAGTAATAATGACTTCCTTCAAGTTATTGTCCAACATGATTCGTCAAGTGAAAATTCTTCTAATCTTCATTACCTTGACTTATCATATAATGAGAATCTTTTCGTTGATAGCCTTCATTGGCTTTCTCGTTTTCCCTCCTTGAAATATGTTAACATCAGTGGCATCGATCTTCAAGGAAAAGTTGATTGGCTTCAATTAGCAAATTTTCTTCCTTCCGTTACAGAATTGCACCTAGATAGATGCCAACTTGAAAACATTAGTCCATCTCTCCAATATGTTAATTTTACTTCACTTGAAGTTCTTAGCCTTTCTCATAATGCTTTTAACTCTGAAATCTTTCCAAACTGGTTATTTAATCTTAGTGATGTCATCTCCGTCAACCTGAGCTATAATTATTTTCAAGGCCCACTACCAAAGAGGCTATTAAATTTTCGAAAATTTAAAAAGCCTGGATTTGCATGGAAATAAATTGAGTGGACCAATTCCAGATTGGTTAGGCCAATTTGAAGATCTACAAGTTCTTGATGTTAGTGAAAATTTACTTTTTGGTCCTATCCCTCCTGCTTTGGGAAACCTATCATCCCTTATTACCTTGAATCTCTATTCTAATTACTTAAATGGTAGTCTTCCAGAAAGCCTTGGACAACTCTTGAACTTGGAGATGTTCATTTTTCATGATAATCACTTGATGGGGTATGTGTCTGAAAGAAATTTTGTCAGACTCTCAAATTTGAAAGCCCTTGGAATGGGATCTCCCGGCTTAATCTTTGATTTTGATTCGTCATGGATTCCTCCTTTTCAACTCGAAGACATAGGTTTTGTACGCATGGTGGGTTCTAAGTTTCCTGAATGGATATACACACAAAAATCTCTTAGGGTATTAGTTATTACCTCCTCAAGTATTTCATTTCAATCTCAAGATAACTTCTGGGGATTCGCAACACAATTGAGATGCATATGCTTACAAAAGAACACTATTGATTGGGACATGTCTGGTGTGTTACTCAACTCTACGTACATAAATTTGAATTCTAATAAATTTAAAGGCAATCTTCCTCGTTTATCACCAAATGTTGTCACCTTCAACGCAAGAAATAACTCTTTTCAAGGATCTATTTCTTCTTTATTGTGTCAAGAGGTGAATAATGGCAGAAGCAATTTAAGGTATTTGGACATATCTAATAATCTATTATCCGGAGGGCTTACAAATTGCTGGATGCATTGGAAATCATTGGTTATTATTAGGTTAGGTGGCAATAATCTAACAGGTACTATTCCCCAATCAGTCAGTTTATTGTCTAATCTTAGGATTTTGCATCTCAACAATAATAACTTCTATGGAGAGATACCATTGTCACTGAAAAATTGCCAAAACCTGCAGATCCTTGATGTTGGAGAAAATAGATTTTCAGGAAGCATACCAAACTGGATAGGTCACAAAGTAAAGATTCTACAATTTAGATCCAATCAATTCAGTGGAAATATTCCATTAGAGATATGCCAATTAGCATCTCTCAGAATATTGGATGTAGCAGATAACAAGCTCTCAGGTTCAATACCTAAATGCCTACATAATATGATGGCCATGAGACAAGATGCTTCAAGTAATGTGGTTGCCACATTTTGTGGTATAATATATTGCTCTAGTTCTATATATGGAGACAATGTTATGTTGCATATAAAAGGCCTTGACCTAATATATGAAGAAAATGTGAAGTTCTTGCGTGCTATTGATCTATCAAGTAATGGTATGTCTGGAATAATACCTCCAGAAATGTATACTCTTACTGGATTGCATTCCTTGAACTTGTCCCATAATCAATTTGAAGGAAAAATTCTGAAAGAGATTGGAAGCTTAAAACAATTAGAATCTCTTGATCTAGCAAACAATCAATTTTCAGGTGAAATTCCTCAAAGTTTGGCTCAATTGTCTTTTTTGGGAACCTTAAACCTTTCCTTCAACAATTTCTCTGGAATAATCCCATCAGGGACCCAACTTTTAGGGTTTAATGTGCAAAGCTATATTGGAAATCCTGAACTTTGTGGTGCTCCACTTCCAAAGAATTGCAGAAACAAAAATGCTAAACCCATTGAAGGAAATTACAGTGAAGAAGATGAATTTCTCTCTTTCTTCTACGTTGGGCTAGGAGTTGGATTTGCCACAGCTTTTTTGGTAGTTTGTGCTGTCATTTTCTTCAACAAGAATTTTAGGCATTCTTACTATAATTTCTCTGTCTTATCAGAGACAAAGTTTATCTCATGGTGGTCCAGAGGATGAACCGTTTCCCGTGAAAACCTGGTTAGCATTATGGTGAGTTAAACAAACTTTTGATTTATGTTTTGATTAAGTTTTTTTTTAAAAAATGTTATATATTTCCCTTATAATAATATTCTAGAACTAGAAATATCTTCTATGAATATAATATATTGGAGATGTAATGTAATTCCCTTGTAATTATTTTAAATTTATATATTTTACAGGTTCTTGCAATGCATGTTTCATTGGTTAGTCTCCTCATCAGGTCTTTTAGGCCAAACATTGAAAGGGGGGACGAAGTGAAAAGAAGTTTTTAGTTTGCATTACGTACCTGAAGCCGTGTAACAGTAATATGAATACGTTTACATTTTCTGCATACAATTTGTGTCCTTTACAAGTATATGTCCTTAAAAATCTTTTTTATTTTGATAAACAAGAGCAAATGACCTAAATTTTTTATGTTGACTTGAAAGTGAATTTTGGATGTAATCTTTGCTTATTTGAAACCTGAAAAAAGGAAAGAAAATCGGGCACATGATTCCAATAATCCAATTCATTATATTTTATATTTAAAAAGTAAATAAAAGCCTACAATTGCTTCCAAAGAATTGCACAGTATTATGGGGCCATGGGTTGTCGACATCTTCTTCTGCATTACAATTTATGAGGCCGTCCCCTATCTTTGATTTTGATACAAAAATAAGATCCTTCCGAGTTTTTCTATTGGACAAAAGGATGTTTTTTTTTCCTTGGTGTGAGTAATAATGTGATGATTTTGCTGTTTTTTTTTTTGGTAAATTATAATGAAGGACCTAGAAAAAAATCATATTTATTTAGAAGGATCTTAAAAATTGTGTTTATTTAGAATGACCAAATATAATTTGAAAAATACTAAATTACCCCTCAAATATATGGTTCAGAACAATACCATGCAAAAAACCAAAAAACTCAAACGGCCCCTATCCAAATTGGCGTTTGAGGATATATATATATATATATATATATATATATATCGGTGAAGGTGGAGAAATATTGTTGGTCAGATTTGGCTATAGAAATCTCATATTAGGGATGTGAAACAAAGTAGAGATATGAGAAGGAAAATAGAGAAGAGAAGGAAGGATTGAGTGGAAGCTATGGGAGAAAAGCTTCACACGTCATTTCAGTATTATAAGTTTAAACTTTATATGACATTTTAATTAGAATGAACCAACTCTTAGAATGAAAGCAAAGGCAAGGTCATTTTTTAATTGAGAAGTTATAATAATCTATTCCCTCTAATAATTTGTCACCTGAGAAACCTTCTTACTATTTGTGGAAATGGCAACAACAGGGAGGAAGACAGAGGCGAATTCAGTCCAGATGGAGAGTTTTTTGTTTGCCTTGTTTTTTTAAATATGTATTTTAATATTTAGTCTTTTGAAATAATTACAAGTTTTAAGATCATTCTTAATAAATATTATTTTTCCTATGTCCTTCATTATTATTTTCCCTTTTTTTTTGTCCTTAGGATATACATTATCTTAAGCAAAAGGAAGAGATTTTATTTATGTGCTGATATTTGTTTTCTATTTTACCTTGTAGTTTTTTTGGCAATCAACTTATGATTTTAGTTTATTGGACGAGGTGCAAAAATATATGTCTACATATCCCTCATGTGTTTCTAACACCATATATAATTATTGGGTGCAAATACACCTATGATTTTTAAAAGGGGGACAAAAATGTTTACTCCGTTAATGAAGGTAAACATTTGTTAATTTCTGGTTTTGAAGGCCCACTTAAATAATTTTTTAAGGGCGAAATTGAAAAATTACCCATCTAATATCTCTCATATGCGTCTAACACTATATATCATATTTGTGGTGCAAAAATACCTATAATCATTAAAAATGGCGACAAAAATGACATTCGTTAATTTCTGATTTTGTAAGCCCCACTTTAATATTTTTTTAAAAAAAATTATTTAAAAACTCACACCTCTCTCTCTCTTCCCCTATCCCTCTTACTGTCTTTGTGCTACCCACTCCGTCCAAATGCCTGTCCATAGTCCATAGTCCATCATCAGAACTTTTCTCTTCATTAATGGAGCCATAAATTAACAAATGTTTGCCTTCACTAATGAAGTTGGCACTTTGTCCCCATTTTCAATCATCATAGGTGTGTTTGTACGCAAGATTTATATGGTGCCAGATGCACAAGCGGGATATGTAGATGGATAATTTTACACCTTCACCCTTAAACTAACTATTTAAAAATTACTAAAGTGGGCCCCATAAAACCATAAATTAATGGATGTTTGCCTTCATTGTTTGAGTTGTCATTTTTTTTCATTTATTAATTATCATAGGTATTTTTGCACCCAAAGATTATATATGGTGCCAGACACATATGTGGGGGAGGAGTATATCGGCTTATGCCTTAGTAACTTTTTCAAAAATTAACTAAGGATTGCAATATAGGGTGTAATCCAAAATCGTCTCTTTGAGAGCCTTTTATTAATTACTTAAAAAATAAGTCCAATTATTGACATGAAACAAATTAAAAATGATTTTATCTTTTTATTTAACAACCAAATTTCAATTAAACTAAAATACTTTTTTAAAAATATTTTTATATTTTTAGAACCAAAATGGAGTGAAATATACAAATTGGTTTTGAAAAATGACGAAAACCTCCTAGAACAATTAATTTTATCTATCCTTTCTTTCAAAGCTAATGGGAGTGTGCTTGCTTGACAAATATGCCCGAAAGGCCCTTTGAGCTAACTTGATTTAGGTGAATTAATTCCTCTACACCAAGTAAAAATTAATCCCTTTGATTGAAACCCAATTTAAACACTAGCAATTTGAATTAATAAAATGCAAATAACACGAGTAACTAATATGAATTTAGTAAACCTATGTCTTGCTAGTGTGGAAATCCTTCCAAACCTGTATTTTCATTTTCGCAAGTAGTCATCTCCTTAAGTAAATTTGTCATTTTCATATCAAAACTTGTCATTTTTAAATATGATCTTGGTAAACTCATTTCTAGTGTGGAAATTCTTCCAAGCCTACATTTTCATTTTCTCAAGTAGTCATTTCCTAAAATAAACTTGTCATTTTTAAATATTAACTTGGTAAACTCATGTCTAATGTGAAAATTCTTCCAAACTTGCATTCTCATTTTCTTCAATGGTCATTTCCTAAAATGAACTTGTCATTTTGAAATATGAACTTGGTAACATATTTAGTGTGGAAATTCTTTCAAGCCAACATTCTCATTACATCAAGTGGTCATTCCTTAAAGTGCACTTGTCAATTTCATATTAGAACTTGTCATTTTTAAATATAAACTTAGTAAACTTATGTTTAATGTGAGACTTCTTTCAAGTTTGCATTCTCATTTTCTCAAATTACGAGGTTGTCATTTTCTAGGCCATTTTTTAATTGAAAATTGTCATTTCAATGTCCACTAGGAAAAACATAATGTCAAGTTTGTAAAATCACATCAACTAGGCATTTACACCCACATAATGCCTATTAGTACAAGTGTGTACAGCGATAGTTCTATAATAAATTTGCATCAACCTTAACATGACAAGTGTGTGCATATTAAGACAAGTGACGTCTCTTAGTGTTCAAACCATAACATTAACAGATGCAACTGAACAGAGCACAACTATACATTTTCATATTCCAAGTCAATCAATACCTTATCTAATACAATATAGTCAATGTACACTCATTTGCTAACCAAAAAAATCAACCCCATAATTACATCGTGATTACCTTATCCAATCTAGTCATTTCCTTATACTCATTCATTACTGGCATTCCCTAAACAATTCTTGTGATCACCTTAGCGAGCATAGTCATTACAAAATAATAGTCATTTTATGCCTTACACAAACAAATATGCACATTTAATTTCCTATACAGACATAGTCATTACCTATTACATATAACTCATTCATTCCATAACTCCCTCCAAAAAAAAAATTGTATTCGGTGAAACCCTAATCCTTTCTAGTCATTTCTCAATAATTTCTCCTCAATAACAATTGTCATGTAGTTTATTCCTACAATACTACTCAATTTCAAGCAGATTTCAAACAATATCCGATTCCAGTCAAACCCTAACGAATTCTCATCATTTCCTAAAAAGAAATAGTCAATCCCTCTCTATTCAATAAACCCATAATATAAACGGCTAACAAATGTTCAAATTCACCAACTTTGCAAGCTTGGGCAAAGTCACAAGCCAAATCCCTCTTGCCAACGCCTTCCCTCCCCCTCAGTTACACAATAATAAGTTCTGACCTAGTCTCCTCTCTCACCGTGACCTTCCTCACTCTTCATGAAGAAAATTTTCTGCCATAATAACCAGAGAAAGTCCTGAGAAAATAGCAGGTAGCGTGTGTGAAGTAAGCTAAAAATCACGTCTTCTTCTCTCTTATTTTCAAACTCACTCAGAGACATTTTTGTAATTTCCTTGTAATTTGAAAAAAGACAGTTGAGGCTCCCACACCTCTTTGGCAATATGAATATTAGAATCACCTCTCTGTCATTTAATATTTGTAATGATTTTTATATGGGATTTTCCCAAGGTCATAAAGGAAAAAGTATAAAATTAAATTCTAATATGGTGGAATCTTTTTCCATCAAGTGAAAATGATCATCGTGAGACTTCAATATGTGGTATTTCTCAACGATGTTAAATTTTAAAGATTATAAAAATTAAGGAACTAAAATAAAACCGCAAGTAAATTTAAAGAATCAAAAGTATACTTAAACCTAAGTATAACCAAAAGATAAAAATTCTCGAGGAATGAATATTACCAAAGAAACCAAGGAGATCAATGAAATCAAATCGCAGCAACTAAGACAAAGTAGACAGAAATCTAACAAAAACATTTATTTTGATTCAACTCATTTCCAAAGGTATATCACTCTTTTTTGCTGAATTGTATATATATAACAAGCAAAACGACATTAATAATAATGAGAACTACAGAGCTCCAATGGTATATTGGTATATCCTGGCCCAAAAAGAACAGCCTAAGTGAGGCCAAATTGGTAAATAAGCATATTTTTGCAAAATCTGACAAAAATGACTATTACAGCGTCTAGTGATATACTAAGATATCTCACCAAACTTATATAAAGCTCAACAAAAAGACAAACTCAGTTGGAAACTCCCGTTCTACAAAACTGGAAGCAGAATGGTGATGCTACAACAAATCTTCATCAGGCTGTGTTAGAAGTGCTTATTCTTAAATATTTCTTCAATAGACGCGCTTAGGAAGTAACTGCTTGTTTTGAAGCAAAATCGATTCCCTTCTCAATGCTAGCCTTAAGTTCTGGTTTAAGTGCTTCAAGTGCCTTCTGCTCAAACTCAGTCAACCCTTGGAGGTCAGATGTTATGAAAGCTTCCACCCCTTTTCTCCCCAGCTTTACCCTTGAAGCAAAGAATGGAAGCTCAGTCACTTCTGACTGCACATATGTGCACTCGTACACATCACCGTCTCCATCAAGTGCACGGAGAGATGATTCCACGAATCTAGCTGCTGCATATGCCATTGACAAAGTGGCAGACCCTGCACCTGCCTTTGCTTCCACAACTTCTGTTCCAGCATTCTGAATCCTGACGGTTAACTCTTGGATTTCTTCATCAGTAAAACTTGCTGTAGGTCTTGTCTTTGACAAGAGAGGAAGAATGGTGATCCCGGCGTGACCCCCCACAACTGGGACATCAACATCAATCAATTTCAGGCCCTTCTTCTGTGCGACGAATGTGTTTGCCCTCACAACATCCAAGGTAGTGACACCAAAGAGTTTCTTGGGATCATAGACGCCCTTTTGTTTCAAAACTTCAGCTGCAATAGGCACTGTAGAATTGACTGGGTTACTAATAATATGAATAAAAGCATCCGGGCAGTTATCTGCAACAGCTGAAACTAAGTCTCTCACAATGCCAGCATTGATGTTGAAAAGGTCATCACGAGTCATGCCGGGTTTTCTTGGAACCCCAGCAGGGATGACAACTACATCTATGCCTTTCAGAGCGTTTGCTAGCTCAGAAGCTCCAGTGAAATCCTTAACTTGAGAGGGAGTATTGCAATGACTGAGATCAGCAGCAACTCCCTTGATATTGGCAACATCATACAGATGAAGGTCAGAAACTAATGGGGACATCTTGATAAGAAGAGCCAAGGGTTGACCAATTCCTCCAGCAGCACCAAGAACTGCCACTTTATAGGAAGCTTGGGGCTGAAAGTGGTACTGGTGGTTTTGGTTTGTCTTTTGAGCATTGGGTGCAAAAGATGCCCTCAAAGCAGCACAGGTTTCCTTGCCTGAGAAGGATGTTTCTGCTTCACAGCTAATGTTGGATGCTGCCTTGAGACCACAGAAGTTCTTCAGGGAATTCTGAGACTTGAACCTCAAATCAGAGGGTTTTGATTGGGGAAGTGAGCTCCCCCTTTGGCTTAGGCAGGTGGCTGATCCAATTGTGAAGGTTGCTGCTGATGCTGCTGCCATCTCAATGTCTGTAATGCACATAGTATTAACCACATTTCATTAAAACACTCAGAATATATAAATATATATATACACATATACATATATTGGAACCATAAAAATTGTAAGACATGTATCATAATGCACACAAATGTAGATGAAGCTGCAAAAACAAAAGAAACAGGGGAAAAGAAGAAAAAAGAAACCAGGTTTTTTAAATTACAATTTGCCTGATATGTGGGGAAAAAATGATTTGAAGTTAGAAACCATGAATTTAAAACACAAAGAAGTGAATATCAGTTTATCTAAAGAAGCAGAGCAAGGCACAAACAGATTATAACTTGACCAAGAATAGTAATAAAATGACTTATTCATAGAACTGACGCAGTCGGTAAATTTGACACCTATTAACTCCATCTTACTTCCACTCATGCATGTGTAAGAATTAGCAGAAAACCTAAAAGTTATAAATTTTATATGACCAGATCACAGAGTCAATGGAAATTATAAAAATAAAAAATAAACTGGCCGGCTAAAATTATTTCATCTGCAAGAATTTTAAAGTTCCACTTAATATCTAGCTAAAATGTCGGCAGCTACAAAAAAACTGGAGTAGGAGAAATATAAGTAAAACACACAGAAAGATTTTCCTTCAATTTAGAGTTTCATAGTTTTAGTTTCCATAGAAGCTATCTTCCCACATTCAACACAACTTAAATCATGTAATAAAGCTAGCATAGAAACACTTCCTACACTTACTCTCGCAGAATTATTGAACTGTACCTCTTTTCAAAATTGCACAAAATTTTTCAGCAACTTAACATGTCAGTTGGGTCATTATAATGAAACCTCTAGCATATTTAAACAATCTAAATACTCATTCAGTTCCTAAGAGTATCAAACAGCAGGTGATCTTTACAATTTTCAGCCTTAAAGTTCGAACTCCATGATTTTCACCAACATTCAATCAAATAATTCATATATTCTTCATGTACTTTGGCATTTAACACTTTTTTACAAAAATCTGAACTTTCCAACTCCTAAATCGGTGTTATTGAAATTGGAACGATACAGAGCAAGCAAGCAAAAAGAGTAAAAAATGTCTCTTAAAAAGCACACTAACAAGTAACCAAGAAGGACACAGCAGCAACCAGATCGATGGACGAAATGCAAGTCCGAAGCATTTCAAGCATGAGTGAAGAAGAAAGAAATGCAAGTCTGAAGAATGATAATTGAACAGGAGAGGGATTCACCTTACTTGTCGGTCAGATCTGGGAAGAAAGAAATGGGAAATGGTCACCAAAGACAAGCTGAGCGGAAAGTACCAGGAAAATCGGTTGTGTCTGACCAAAAACATAGGTGAGAAGTTAGGCAAAAAAAACTTACATCAAAAAAAGATGGTAGCAGGGGAAGCAAAATACATGAAGAAGAGAATGGAAGAGATCTCGAACTCACGAAGACTGGATCGAAGACGATGAAGGGTGACTGGAGGACAAGAGAGTTCCCCCACGAGGGTTTGCGAGGTATTTTTGGAATCATACACTGTGATTATTAATCCGCCGGCCAAAATATTGTTTTTAAAATTGGTTTTGTACTCAAAACTGAGTTTTCCCCCTTTCATCTTGGCAAAAACAATTCTAATATGATTCTAACTAACTTCAAATTTAATTAAAAAATTTATAGTCAAATATAAATATTGAAATCAAACTTTTTTTTTTTTGTGGATTCGGCAAGCGCCGAAACGCTGCCTGACAGGGATCGATCCTTGATACAAAGCCATCAAAAGACGGGGGTTTGCAAATTCAAAAGGTATTTTAATGGAATTTTCCTTCTAACTAACTTCAAATTTAATTAAAAAATTTATCAAATATAAATATGTCACTTGACTACGAGGTGCTCGGCAATATTGAAATCAAACTAATTATTTAATTACCACCTCACTAACCCTTGAACCATGACCCACCGGACCAATTTTTAACTGTTTCATTGCTTGTTCATTAAAAATAAATATAACTAAAGATGTGCAGCCTCGATTCCCTAAACTAAACAATACTACAAAATAGGGCTATGACGTCCTATTTTTAGACATTTAACGTTCTATTTCCGCAGGACGCCTATCAAGGAGGCGTAAAAAAAGTGCAACTTACGTATTCTAAAATTTTTAGGACGCCATATTGGTATCCTACGACGTCCTAAAAATATTTAGGGCGCCATAAGTTTTTTTTTCATAAAAGAAAAACCCCAAACAGGGGTTCGGGAGCATTTGAACATGAGCGAGTTGATTATTCCAAACGAAATTAACTAAGAGATCAGAACAAGGAATAATAAGAAGAGGTTAACATAATACATACGCTTATTCTAAGAATCTTAAAGCAAGAAAAATCTCAAAACCAAATATGCATAAACAATACAATGAACAAAGATGAGATGAACTCGGAATCGAATCAGATCCAGTCCAGATGAGATGAAAAATAAATCAAATTAGATCCATGTTCAACAATAAATCAACTGTGAGATTCGGCGGAGCAAAGCAGATCTGGGCAAAGCAAATCTAACAAAGTAGATCTAAAAATATAAAATTCCAGATCTAAGAACAACATATCTACGGTAAACCAAAGTGAGATTTAGCGGCAGACGGGGAGGAGGAGCTCGGCGAAAGCGGCGATCCGGAGGAGAGTGGTCACGCGAAGCACACGATCCGGAGGAGGAGAGCCTTTGATGCGTAAATCGATCGATTAGGCAAAAAAAAAAAAAAAAAAAGATGTAAGGACAAGAGGGAGACAGTACCGGTGTCTGTGAGGAGAGGAGGAGAGGCGCTTGGATCTGGACGGAGGACTGAGGTCGACTGAGGCAGCAAAGATAGAGAATATTACTAGAGCACGAGATGAGAGCTAAAGAAGAGAGAGTGTGAAGGCAGAGCGTGAGATGAGAGCGCGAATGGTTTAAATTCCGCCACTTTTGGCGTCTAAATATTTAAATTAGACGCCAAAAGCATAACTTTTGGCATCTAATTTTGAACTTAGATGTCAAAAGTTTTCCTTTTGGTGTCTAAGTTTAAAAGTTAGACGCCAAAAGTACTGCTTTTGGCGTCTAAGTTCAAAAGTTAGACGCCAAAATATACTGCTTTTTGCCACCAAACAATTCTTTTTGCCGCCCGTGTTTTTAAATTCCGCAACTTTTAGCGTCTAAGTTCAAAGTTAGACGCCAAAAGTCAAATTTTCTCACATATAATTACAAAAATACCACCGCCTTTTTTTTACTTTCGTTTTTTAAAATAGGACGCCAATTAGGGAAGTAAAAGCCATTTATTGTAGTAGTGAAAAAAGAATACAAGTAAATTTTACGTACTACTCCTTCTGGTCCTTATTAGAAGACACCAACTAACAATTCTCACAAATCAATAAAAACAGTTAAAGTCAATAAAGTTGTCTTAAAATTTAAGTAACTTTCAATATCACCCCTACTAATTGAATTAAACTCTAATATTATATTAATTATTACTCTCACCCATTACCTTTATTAATTATGGGCATACATGAAAAAAAAAAAAATTAATGCGCTTTGGAAACAATCAAGTGCCTTATAAAAATAATCAAATATAATTGCTAGCTGGTGCTTTATAATAATGACTAAAGGGAGTAATTATTAATTCGTCTATATATACACCATTATAAAATATTCCCCATCTGGGACAACATGAATTATAGGGAAAATTGCAACCCATTTAATATAATTAATTATAATCAGATTCTTTAAAATCATCAAATTATAGGTGCTATCAATTCATAACATAAAAATACAATTTTATCTCAATGACAAGTTTAGAGCATCCAATGATAAGTTTAGAACAGCTAATGACAAGTTACAAGAAAACCAATTGTAAATTTAAAGCAACCAATGACAAGTTACAAAGAAACCAATGACAAGTCTAGAGCAGTTAATGACAAGTTACATAGCAACCAATGACAAGTTACATAGCAACCAATGGCAAGTTTAAAGCAACCAACGATAAGTTTCATAACAACAAGTACCTACATAAAATATTGGTTCAAAAAGAAAATACAACTTACACATATTGTTCATCTCTTGCATTATCTCTTATTAGTTGTGTTTTGTAATTTATATTCTCTCTAGCTCATACATACACATGATCACTTTTTTCATTGAATTCAATAAAATGTTATACTCATTCATCATCTACAAGGTCCACAAAAGTTGTTGTATCATCAAAGGTTAGTGTGAATTTCATGGTACTAATACTACGTTCTTTTCTAATAATTAATGTTACAATTGTTCTCAACTTATCATTGGTTGCTCTAAACTTGTCACTAGAATAAAATTTTACTTTTAAGTTTGGAATTAATAGCACTCAACTCCCTTGAAACTTCATTACAATTTGATGATTTCAAAGGACCCGATTGAAATTAATTATATTAATTGAGACCTGGTTGTAATTTCCCTAAATTCTATAGGCTACTAGCAACATTCTCAGCCAAGGTGCGTATATAGTCCTATAAAAATGTATACTATATATAGCTTGCTACAATATATAATAGGGGTAAAGGACAATTTTGCTCTGGAAGTTGTCACGAAGGGGCAATTTTGCCCTAGAAGTGTCAAATCTGTAGCAATTTTACCCCAATTTAATGCAGTTATAAACGGTCAACAGTTAGTTGACCAACTTATACTGAGGGATATAATGTCAGATATTACTCCACCTGTTATGCTACATCAGCATTATCATCATCCTCTCATTCTTGTTAATTAGGACAAGACTTTTCATCCAAAGGGGGCAATTTTAATTAATGCAAACTTTAACAAAATAGAGTTGAGGAGATGTCACCAAAGATAAACATATGAGATTTATACCGGTTCGGTCCAAACCACTTGACATATGTCCCGTCTTCATAAGCCTTTTGAGATTTCCACTATTCTCCAAGATTCATCGGAAAAACAGTGAGAGATTGTGACAATGAGACTAGAGAGTGAGAGGCTAGAGAGTAGGATCTAAGAGAGTGAGAGTTTGAGTGAGGCCGACCAGAGAGAGCGAGAGATTGAGTGAGACCAGAGGGTGCAATATGAAAGAATGAGAGATTGAGAGAGACGTGTGGAAGGTATAAGGAGGAAGGAGCAGGGTTTAAAATTTTTCAATTACAATTTTTTTTATATGAAATTTTACTAAAAGCACGTCCGACATTAAATGTTTTTCGAATAAGTAAAAATAACCATAAACTTTAAAAATGGGTGCAAAATTCATAGTACCATCAAATCCTACCGGATAGTGTTAGTTTTTAAGTGGGGCCTACACTATTCGTTTGAAAATACCAAATTGCCCCAAACTCAAAAAAGAAATCTCCCCTCTCAACCTTTGATTCTTTAGTTCTCTACTTTTGAAGAAATGGTCATTCCAGTTTCTGATTAAAACAAAGCTCGCAGGAGAGGCCCACTTCTTGAGCGCCAAAGGGTGAAGTGACATGGGATTGGTGTCAACGTCCCAAAACTTAATCTCAGTTCCTTTTCCAGAATCAAGTTTGGATTTTTCATCATCTCGTAAGACGATGTACACCAGATTCTGAACCAATTTGGATGGTAGCAGCAGCCTGTTATGGTGGGGTTTCACGTTTGTAGCCGTCAGAACCTTCTTGATCGTCGTACAAACTCATGACAATGGAATATTGCCATGGCGTAGCATCATTATTAACTTCAGGCTCAGAACAGTGATCACTTTTTCTTTTTAGTTTGGAATTTTTTCATCGATGCACACTAGATTCCGAACCAAGTCGGACGGTGGTAACAACCTGTTATGGTGGCTGTGGACGTCGTACGTCGATAGCCGTCAGAACATTCTTTATCTTTCCCGTCGGATCGTGGTACAAACTCATGGAGTAGCATTGTTGTTGTCCTCTTCAAGCTTAGAAGAGTGATCTCTTTTTCTCTTTGTGGTACAAGAAAGTGAAGAAACCATGATAACAATGACAGAAGAACAGGTTAATTTCCACAGATTTGAGGGGAAAGTCAAGAATTGAAAAACAAATAATCTTGCGAGAAATAACTGTCAAAGCTTGTCGTCATTGCTCTCTGATCCTTCTTGGTTTGTTTCAGCAGATAAAGAATCAAAGGTTAGAGGAGAGCTTTGTTTTTTAAGTTAGGGGCCTTGTGGTATTTTTAGAAGAATAGTGAGGGCCTCACCCTAAAAACTAACGCCATCAAGCAAGATTTAACGATCTTGTGACTTTTGTATTGATTTTTAAAGTTTTTGCTTATCACGTCTAAAATAAAGTTGAACCTCCTGAAAATTCTATTGCATACCATTCTTGCATATGGGCAAAGCAAGCAATTCAGTTGTTATGATAAATAAGATTTTGTAAACACAACTTGATGCACAAATTGTGCACGGATAATGCACAAATACTGTACAAATAGTGCAGATATATATATGTAACTTAAGCACAACTTAATCCACGTTATTTGGATTTAAACACAACTTAATCCATATTGGAGCTTGATTTTGACCCAAATTGAAAGGAGTAATGTTGTACTTATGTATTTGTAACATGACAAAAATTTTCGCTTGAGAAACTATTAATACATGTCACATTCCTTCTAATGCTCTCATCTTCACTAATTGTCTCATTTTTAAGCCTCCATCAATACAAGAGCTTTGGCCCACATTCCAACTCAATTTCTCTATCTTCAATAATATTGCTTTTAGGACTTTCACTGCACCAAACAAAAATCAGTTTTTTAAAAAATTCTCTTTTTGCGAATGGAAAGAGAAACTTCATTATATGAAAATGAAATACGAACACCAAAACAGACCAAGAAAAACAAAATCTCGACAGAAGTTAGTAGGCAGTGCAAAGCCAACAAGACAACTATTAGAAGCCTCATACCAGTTTTCAGAAGTGTGTTTGGCACCATGAACTCTCTTTTTTTATAAAAATATCCGTAAACTTTTCTTATCAGAATAAAAATGTCAAAGTCGTTAACTCATTTGGATGTATGATACTTTTGTATATGTGGGTCCCATCAAGTGCCACATGTCACTCTTAAAAACACATTGAGTGCCATATTATCTCACCGCCGTCAACTCTCTCCCCCCTCTCCGAACCAGTTTCCCTACCTATCCCAAAATAGATAGGGAGAGCTTTTCTTAATCTAAACCGTCTAAATTTGATCTAAATGATTGCATTTATTTAAAAAAAAAAAAAAACTCAATTTTTAAATAAAAAATTATTTTTAAAAAATATGCGAGTTGAAAAAATTATCTTTATTTTAGATTCTCTACCCATTAAAATAATTATTTAAAAAAATTATAAAAAAAAATCTAGACCATCCAGATCCCATTTGTTCGGTTCAGATAGGAAAAGCTCTCTCTACCCATCCTTAGGATGGGTAAGGAAACTGATTCCCTCCCGCTCCCTCCTGTCTCTCTCACGCCTTACTCTTCTGTTGTGTCACCCCTCACCCTCCCTCTATCTCACGCATCTTCTATTATTGAGAGACAAAAATGCCAACCCTGAACAAAAATTTGGCTAATTAATTTCTGTGCTGCTTCAGCTTCATCAATGTAGGTTAGCAAATTAAAGCCTTGTTTTCATCTTTCTCTTGCTTGTTTTCTTGGTTGTTAATAACAGCATTTTTTAGGATATATATATATACATACAGTGGTGGGTAAGGAAAATTATAGAGTTTTTAATGATTAACGTAAGAAGGATTAAGGGCGCACGCGCCCAATTTTTTTTTTTTTAAGAAAGTTTTAAATGCATTAAGAAAACAAAAAAATTTAAAAAAAAAATTAAAAAAAATATTTATGAAACCAAGTGGATATTGATGATGTAATAAGACATGAAATTATTTTACAAACATGTCATTTAGAAAAGCAAGGCTAAATAGGGCTAGAAATGCAGCTACATAAATTAAAATGAATGGTAGATACTCAATAAGTACATATATTTTAATTAAAAAAAAGTATATTACAATAAAAATAATTACAATGTCATCTTTCTAGGCCTTATGTTTTGGAATTTCATCATAATTGTCTTATTATCAATGCTTTATCAAATATATATTTTTTCAATATATAAAGACTAAACAATCATTCAACTATTCATCCTCATCCGACACGTCGCTAATCTTGATGTATTAAGGGTAGACAATCATTCAAACATGTATTAATTCAAGAAAAGTAGACAAATAATGCTAATACTAATGCTAATGGAAATTTGAAACCATCATATTTAAATTATTAATTCAAACTCCTTTAACTTGAATTTTTTTATAAAAAAAAGTCCCAAATTTGGGGGGCACTTGCCCGGTTGCCCCCAATGATGAAGTTAGGTATGCCTCTGTGTGTGTGTGTGTATATTGCTTGGTATTTAATCACAGTTGCTTTGAGTCTGCCACACAAGCTGGTATATTTTGCTGCACGTTCTCTAGTCAGTGGTCTGATTAGGATCGTGATCTTTATTTCAACGGCGACTTGTACCTTAACTGCGTCACCACTCCCGCCATGCTTGTCATTCCTCCCCGGAAAAATTCCCTGCTCTCCCCCCCCCCAAAAAAATCCACACCCACTTATTCTTCTTCATTTCCTTCTACATCTCTAAAGCTAATCCCTCAATATTCTGGTCCCATCAGAATCACTGTGCTTTTTTTTTGCCACTGTCCATCGCATTTCATTTTAAAGGTTCTTTCAAGAGTTGGGGGGAGAAAGAGATAGAGGAAGGGGTGAGATGGAGAGACAGGGAGTGAGAGTTGAGGGAGGTGAGAGAACATGGGACTCAATGTATTTTAAGCGTGACACGTGGCTCTTGATGGGACCCACATATTCAAAAGTAGATGACATCCAAATGAGTTAACTGATATGACATTGTCAGACACACTTCTAAAAACAGTTTATTTTATTTTAGGGTAAATGAGCAATTTTACACATGTGTTTTGCCTCAGGGAACGCCCAGCACTACGAGCTTTTTTCTGGAGTAAAAGTACACACATGGTTACGTTTTGGGAGTAAAAATACCACGGGCCGTTAGTTGACCGTCAACTTGGATGGAGTGAACAGTAACGCGGGTGAAATTTGTAAGACCTGGCTATCACCCAAGATGGGGGGTGAATTGGGTGTCTGATAAAACTTTAGGGACGTTGATAAATCTTTTCGCAACTTACTGAAAGTAGTTTAAATGACAATAATAATTTATAAAGCAATAGTCAGTCATTAAAACATATATCTTTGGAATTATAAGAGTTTAGGGAAGAGAATATGCAACCGTGATTTATCCCTGGTTCGGTCCAATCCACGATGACCTACGTCCAGTCTCCAAGCTCCACTTGAGATTTTCAATCCATTATCTCCTTGTTTAACCGGCACAAGAGAAAAGCCTTTACAACCTCACAAGTTTAGCCGAGCACTTGTGCAGCCTTTACAATCTCTTTCAGAGATATCCTCTTACGCAGAATACAATTACCGACTCGTACTCGGGATGATCCTTTCTCCCTAGGACTCACTCCCCCTTACAAGTTGTAATTGTACACCCATACTCAAAGGTTCCACAACCTTAAGATTTGATCACTAAGCAGATAATCAAATATGTGTTTAGACTCTCTCACAGAGTAGATGAATAATAATCACTGAAGTACATAATCTATCATCTCACTCTCTACGGTAAACTATGTAAGCATTAAGAACAAAGAGTAAGTGAATATCAGAGTATTGACATATTGAAGATGTAAGCTCGTGTCTCGTTGTTCCGCACTTCTTCCTTCGCTCTTTCTCTATTTATAGACAATTGTTGGAAGCATTCGTCCGTTGCGTTTCGGCCATTGTGAATAGTAACAATTTTGAATTTCGGTCCGTTGAGAGAATTTAAACATCGCGCGCCTTCATTAAATGTGTTCACCTACTTGTGCGAAGATGAGTCGAATAATATTTGTCTTCGGCGCTACACGCTTTAATTTCGTTTGCGTATCGAATTTGAATGGTTTGTCGTTTATCTCATTCCATCAAGTCCTTCGCTATTGTGTCTGTTGAAAGTAGCCGTTGAGGCTTCTGTTTGTTTTTCTGCAACTGCATTAAATGCTTCTGACACAAATCTTGCTTTTCGGTGGAGTAATATCTTATTTCTTTAAGAAATAGAACCTTCAGAGGCTTTCCCCAATTACTTGCGGAGCGGAAAACATTACTTGAGTAATGTCTAAAAGTAATGTTGAAATAATTCTTTGAAAATAAATGGAATGACATTACTTGCGAAGCTTACTTGAGTAATACCGAAAGTAATGTCGAGAAGCTTTGAAAAGGAACATTGTGAACATTCGGTCTGTTGATGAAAATACATGTTGCTTCATCCTTCTCAATTCATCAAACGCTTCATTGAATTACTCCATTCTTATATGCTATTTAGCTTCATTAAATGACCATTGCTTTCTTTGCATCAGGAAATGTTTCAACTTCGATGTTGCAGTGTGTTTGCTTCTGACAGATTTTTGCTTTCATCGGTCTTGATCTTAATCCAAACGTTAATCACCTAAAACTTATACACAAATGATATAAATAATGTTAATAAGTAGTATAAGTGGTTTTGGTGTTCATCTGGACATTTTCCATAAGCAACAGTATTTCCGGACATGGTGATTTTCATGCTTCTTGAGATATCAATGTTTCAAAACATAACTCAACTTCCAGTAGTCATATCTCTTCGTATATAGCTCTAAAATTAGCAAATGATATATCCCTGGACATCTATTGACGTCTTCTTTCCAATGAAAAAAGAATCAGCTCCAAACTAGTTGTATTTCATCCATTAACATCAGATGAATGGAGGTTGTTCTTATCCAGCGTTGTTTCAGCATCTAGAACAGACTGTCAACTTCAAAACATCATATCTCCTTCAATTGATCTTTGTTTTTCATGATCTTGATGTTTTTGAAAAGGTATTTGAGTCTAGTTTCAAATGGCACTGGTTTCAGCTCATTTGGATTTGTCGTGTGTGAGATACACTCAAATTACCGAAGCTTGGTCTGCTGTGTGACGTTGATTTCACTGTCATCTTCCAAAATTCATAGCTCCCTCATATGAACTCCTTTGGACTTGAATTTTATGTCAAAATGACGCATTGGGAGTCTAGTTTCATATGCCACTGGTTTCATCTCAATCCGATCTCTTATTTGGAAGATATAATCAAAACACTGAATGTCACCCATTGAAAACGCAGAAAAGAGGCAAACAGAGTATGAGGAACAGTAGCTTACTCGCGTTCCACATTTTTCTTACTCGAGTAATGTCGAGAGTAACTGGAATTCACTGTACACATGTGGCACTGTTCATCCGTATGACACTATTTACATATACGGTATTCTTCATATATATGACTATTCACGTATACGTATATCACTGTTTATGTATACGCCACTATTCATCTCAAAAATCACTATTCATGCTGATGCTCTGAATAGCTTAATTTAGCTCCGAACTAAGCTATTTCAACTTCCGCTTGATCAAAGAGACTTCCAAGATCACAAGAACTTGAATGTTGATATTTCCATTATATTGTGTAAGTTCTTCATTCGGATTATTCTTCATGATTCAACTTGGACTAATCTATATTAAACAAGGTAGTTAGTCAATGTATATGATACAACTTTTTGCTCTGGATAATGGCATCTATATAAGACATCATCAAAACTAATCATATCCAACAAAATTACCCTTTTGCCCTTAATTTTGGTGAAATTACCCTTTTGCCTTTAGTTTTAAATTTTTTTTAAAAAAAACTAAAATACCCCCCGGCTGGTCGCCGCGTGCGGTGGGTGGATGGTGGTGGGGCCCACCGGTAGGGGTATTTTAGTTTTTTTTTAAAAAAAAAAAAAAAATGTAAGGGCAAAAAGGGTAATTTCACCCGCGTTACTGTTCACTCCATCCAAGTTGACGGTCAACTAACGGCCTATGTTATTTTTGCTCCCAAAACGTAACCACGTGTGTACTTTTGCTCCAGAAAAAAGCTCGTGGTGCTGGGCGCTCCCTGAGGCAAAACACACGTGTAAAATTGCTCCTTTACCCTTTATTTTACAAGATTTTTGTAAACACAACTTAATGCACAGATAATGCACTACATATATGTAAATTTTGATTGAGTAAAACTTTTGAAATTTATTATGGTTTTCCACCATTGCAATCTTGTTGGAAAAAAACATTTGACTCTATTTACTTAGTTCACTTGTTGGATAAAAATGAAGGATCAATTTTCAAAATTTATTGTACATACTTTTTTTCCAATGCGGCCTGTTCAAGAAGAGAAATGGTCAACCACTACCTTGACCCCTTTCTTTTGTATAGATTTTTGTTTAAAATCATAAAGGGAGCTACGAACACCATCAAAAACTATGAATTGAACATTGGAACCGTAATCTGTAAAAGTGCTCAAAACAAAGCATCCAAATACAAAAAGGATAGAAAAGTTTAGTGCTTGAAATCGTGATGAACTCCATTTATATTGTTGCAATGTGGAGAAACTATCTTTGAGATGGAGCAAAGGAAGACAAAGAAGCAAAACCACACAATAATGCACAAATAGCGCAGAGATACTGCACCTATGTATATGTAGGGACTCCTTTTAGGTCAATGTTGCTTCATGGTAATTTAGCTCTGTAAACTTCTTCACATCCACCTCTTCCAATGATTTCCAATAAATTATTCAATCCATCTTCTTTCTTTAGAAACGCCAAGCTCGAGGACAGAAAGTAATGTCTATGGCCATCAGAATAATGTCTGAGAGATGAATGTGGGAGGTGGAGAGGATAGAAAGATGAAGTGTAATCTCGAGGATGATCATCATGAGACTACTACGAACGAACTTTTTTTTTTGTCTCTGAGTCTCTACAACAATGCCGACGTGTTGAAACCTTTGAAGGTGTAAAGACAAGTCACAATGGGCCTACATTGAGTTGTAACAGGCCCAAGTTACTAAAGGCATAAGCCCACATATTTGTAATATATGATTCTTTAGTACATAAGACAGATGTCACAATAATGTACATTCTAGGGTTAGCAACCCTACTATAAATATCAATACAATCTGATGTGCTCATTCACGCCACTATTACACAAATTATCCTATTCTATTTCTTATCTTGGTATCAGAGCCTCTCTAGGCAAAAAGCCATGGCAGATAAGACACCATCTTCAGAAACCTCTACTCTCTTGACAGCTGCAACATCTCTATCAAAGACCACAAAAAACAACACAATCAGTCAGGCGTGTTCCATCAAGCTAGATGAAACCAACTACCTAGTGTGGCAATTTCATGTTCTACCTATCATCAAAGGGAACAAACTTGAAGGTTTTCTTCATGTGACAAAACCGTGCCCTCCACAATTTATCACTGAAAAAGATAAAACCACCATTAATCCTAGCTTTTGAAGACTAGGTAGCTGCAGATCAGTTACTTTTTGGCTGGCTCCTCAACACGATGCAACCTAAAGTCTCCTCTCAAATGGTCTCTGTCTCAACATTGGACTGTGGGAAGCAGCTCGTGTACATGTTGGTGCACACAAAAAATCAAGGGTGTTAATGCTCAAATCTGAGTTCCAACGAACCAAAAAGGGAACTATGAAAATGGCTAAATTTTTAACTAAAATGAAAACTCTTTCTGAGAAGTTGAATCTTGCTAGAAGTGCAGTTTCTTTACCTGATCTATTTATTCAAGTTCTTGCAGGTCTAGACGCTGATTATAATGCTATTATTGTGCAATTTGGCAAAGAAATTGATGAGCTGAGTTGGATAGAATTTCAGTCAAGCTTGCTGACCTACGAAAATCGCATGGAACAATTAAGTCAAATTTCACGACTGTCTGTTAATAATAACTTTGTTAACTATGCTAGAGCTGAGCAATCTTACCCATGTGGTCCTTGGAGTGGAAATCAAGGTTCCGGTGGTCATCGTGGCAGAGGCCGCTGCTCTCAAGGAAGAAATTCTGGTGGTCGTAGCAAGCATAATGATGGTCCAGCCCCTCAGTGTCAGCTATATGATCGAGTTGGACATACTGTTGAGACTTGTTGGCACAGGTTTGACAAGTCATTTGTCAAGAACAACAAGAAGAAAGAAGGCAGCTACTCAGGTTCAAAGTCTGGATATGCTTATTGGGCCTCACCAGAATCTGTGAACGATGATGCTTGGTACCTAGACAGTGGAGCAACAAGTCATGTCACTAATGATCTCACTCGCATTGATAATCCCAACAATCCCAAGGGTAAGGTGAATATTATTGTTGGCAATGGAAATCGAATTAAAGTTGAGAAAAGTGGCTCATCAACAATTGCTAATGTTCCACATAAAACAGTTCACCTGGATAACATTATGTATTCACATGATATTCAAAAGAACCTATTGAGTGTGTACAAAATAGCCAGTGACAACAGTGCAAATGTTGTATTTAATCAGCATGGATTTTGTGTGAAGGAACAGGAAACGGGGCAGACAATGCTGACAGGAACACCAACTGAAGGAGGCATGTTTAAAGTTTCTAAGACTCAAGAAAGTGGCAACAGAAGTACTGAGTTAGTCTTCACCACTCAAGAAGTTGTTTCAGCACCTAAGTTATCAAATAGGTTTCTATTACATTGTAGACTTGGACATCCTAGTGATAGGGTGCTAAATCAAATCATTAGTGATTGTAAACTGAAAATAAGTAAGAATGAAGTTGTTTTTGTGACTCTTGCAAATTTGGAAAGTCTCACTCTCTACCATTTCTTGTCTCTAACTCTCATGCCTCCTAACCACTTGAATTAATTCATACAGATTTGTGTGGACCTGCCCCAATAGCTTCTCTAAATGGTTTTCGATACTACATATTGTTTCTAGATGACTATAGTTGTCTTTCATGGATTTTTCCTTTGAAAACTAAAGACAAAGCACTCAGTCTATTTATTCAGTTCAAAAAGTTTGTTGAAAATCAATTTGACAGCAAGATAAAGACAGTACAAAGTGATTGGGGAGGTGAATATAGAAGTTTCACAAAATTCCTACAAGAAGTTGGGATTCATTTTAGACATCCATGTCCTCACACATCCTCTCAAAATGGCAAGGCTGAACGAAAACACAGAACATAGTTGAGATGGGCTTAACACTATTGGCTCAGGCTAAAATGCCTCTTCATTACTGGTGGGAGTCATTTCACACAGCTACAACACTGATTAATCAGTTACCTTCTACTGTTTTACATGGGACTTCACCTTACTCTAAGCTATTTAACTAGACTCCTGATTATGATATGCTTAAAGTGTTTGGTTCACCTTGTTTTCCTTGTTTAAGACCTTATAATCAGCACAAGCTTCAGTTTCGCACTACAAAATGTGTTTTCTTGGGATATAGCAACTCTCGCAAAGGATACAAATGCCTAAGCCCAACAGGAAGAATCTATATGTCTAGACATGTTGTTTTTAATGAATCTAAGTTTCCTTTTACCACAGGTTTCATCAACAAAAAACACATACCTGATGAGCAAATTGTGTCTGGGGAATTCTTTCAGTCCTCTCTATTAAACAACCATGCTATCTCCTCATCTACTACCGCTCCCACATCGTCCTCAACTGAAGTAGGACATTCAACACCAAACTCTCCCATTGCTAGAGAAGGTGAGCCTTTAAATGTAGTATCTCTAGTTTATGTTTCCTCTCGTGTTTCTCGTTCTTCTATGTCTCCTATCTGCAACAATAGTCCTGCCAATCACATAGACGAAGATGAAGAAATTCCACATGAACATACTACACAAACAGAGGAGATAAGCTCAGAAAATCAACAAATTACATGCTCAAATAACCAACAACTTACGTTGAGAAAACCACACTCAACGGTCACCAGAAGCAAAGCAGGGATCTCCAAGGCCAAGACTCCCTATATTGGCCTAACCACCACTGAGGCTGCTGAATTCGATGTGCCTAATACAATAACAGATGCACTTAGACATGCTGATTGGAGAAAAGCTATGCAAGAAGAATTTGACGCTCTCATCAAAAACAAAACGTGGAAGCTGGTTCCCTAAATGGTCAAGACAATCTAGTTGATTGTAAGTGGGTACTAAAGAATAAATTTAATGTTGATGGTACATTACAAAAATATAAAGCTAGACTTGTCGCCAAAGGATTTCAACAAAGTCCAGGCATTGACTTTGAAGAAACTTTCAGCCCTGTACTGAAAGTCTCAACACTCAAGTTTGTACTCAATCTTACTGTTACATTTAACTGGCAACTTAGACAGATGGACATAAATAATGCTTTTCTAAATGGTGAGTTAGAAGAAACAATTCTTATGAAACAACCTGAAGGGTTTATAAACTCTAAGGCTCCTAACCATTTTTTTCTGTTGACCAAGGCCCTATATGGTCTCAAACAAGCACCCAGAGCTTGGTTTGAGAAGCTAAAATCTACTTTGCAAGGCTGGGGCTTCATACAATCAAAATCGGACTCCTCTCTATTCTTCCTGAAATTTGAAAAATTTGTCATGTTTGTCCTAGTATACGTAGATGACATTATTGTCACCGGAAACTCAGTAAATATGATAGATTTATTTGTTCAGAGACTAAGTAGTCAATTTTCCCTGAAAGATCTAGAACAGTTGCGCCATTTTTTAGGCATCGAAGCATACAGAGATGAAACCGTGTATTTTTGAAACAAGAGGCCTACATACAAAGCATTCTACTGAAGTGTGGGATGCACAACTCATCTCCAGTTCCTACACCTTTGGTGGTGAACAAACACCTTGTTAAAGATGAAGGAATTTCACTCAAAGAACCCACGAACTACAGAAGACTCATTGAGGCCTTGCGTAGTATCTCACAAATACCCGACCAGATATCATGTTTGCAGTAAACAAATTAAGCCAGTTCTTAAGTTGTCCAACGACTATTCAATGGCAAGCCCTAAAGAGACTACATAGATATCTGAAAGGTACTATGGATCTAGCTCTACATATCAAACCAAGTTCAAATCTTACCTTGCAAGGGTTCTCAGACGCCGACTGGGCCGTGTGCCCTGACGATCGGAGATCCATGGCCGGCTACTGTGTTTATTTTGGGGATTCTCTGATTTTGTGGTCCGCCAGGAAGCAGCGAGTAGTTTCGAAATCTAGCTGTGAATCGAAGTATCGATCCCTTTCGAATCTCTCATCTGAGCTTGCGTGGATTCAATCGCTCATGGAAGAAATTGGTCTCCACCTCAAAGCTCCTCCGATCGCTTGGTGTGATAATCTAAGCGCGTCTGCACTCGCCTCAAACCCAGTATTTCACGCTTGTACCAAACACATCGAAGTGGATGTTCAATATATTAGGGATAGAGTACTTCGGGGGCAGCGAGCAGTAAAGTACATCCCATCCTCTGAACAAATTGCAGACCTATTTACCAAGGCCTTGTCTCATTCAAAGTTTTGGGCCTTTAAGGACAAACTTGGAATTGTCTGATCTCCCATTCCAAGTTTGAGGGGGACTGTAAAGACAAGTCACAATGGGCCTACATTGAGTTGTAATAGGCCCAAGTTACTAAAGGCATAAGCCCACATATTTGTAATATATGATTCTTTAGTACATAAGACAGATGTCACAATATTGTACATTCTAGGGTTAGCAACCCTACTATAAATATCAATACAATCTGTTGTGGTCATTCACGCCACTATTATACAAATTATCCTATTATATTTCTTATCTGAAGGTGTCGCCGAAACCTGTTGTTTCTGGTTCTGACAATGATATTAACAAGAAACCTAGAGAGGGAAGGAGGACGAAGGTGTTTGGGTTCAAGTACTACATGAATAAGTTCAAAAGCTCGCAGGCTCTCAGTGGTCACCAGATTGCTCATAGGAGAGGGAGGGAGGGGGAGAGAGAGAGAGAAGAAACTCATTACTTTTGGACACCCTCACTTTTGTCCTTGTTCCTCCATTATCACTAACAATAGTCTTCCCATACCAATAATCCAGAGAAGAAACCACTAATTATGGTTACTATATTAACCGAGCCAATCTGATCGAGTGACTTTTGTATCTGCCTTCGCAATCAATGGACTATAAATTGTAGTCGATGTGTTCTTCCCTCCTCCTTTGATCACAAAGTCAAATTGAACATCAAACAACATATGAACCACCCATCTACCTGGTCGAAAACACAAATTCATTTTTTTTAGTTGGGTTCTTGGAAGCTGATGCCCAGTGATGGAATGAAGCTCCACTATCTCTCCTAGTTCCTCTGGGGTGGAAACATTGGCAAAGGAAGACGACGACGACAAGGTTGTGGGTGTGGGGCAGGATTGATGGTGGTGGTGTTGAGTATCTCCATGGAAGCGGCTTTGGCGGTGGCGGCCTGAACTTCTTGGGGCGATTTGGAGGCGGGTCGGGGTAGCGAATCGACGAGCTCATGGAAGTTGAGGATAGTGGAGGTACCTTTAATGCTGAGGGTAGCGACTTCGTAGGCACGGGCGGCCGTCTCGGCTGTGGTGAAAGTGTCGAGCTAGATCCGATTTTTCTTCTTTGGTTCGCGGATTTTGAACACCCATTTACCCCACATTTACATCCGGACCCACTGTAAACAGGGTGCTTGCTGCTATTATTATTATTACTACCATCTTCTTTCTCTGCCTCGCTTGTGCTTCTTCTGTTGAGCAGAAGACGAAGACGAATAAGAAGATGACGAAGGAGGAGGAGAGAAATTGTTGGAAGGGCCAATCTCAGGGCTAAGAAGTGGTTCATCCATGATATGCTCCTAGTGAATACTCCCGCTATGCATCCAGGAATCCACCCTCCTGGTTTGCTCTTTATGTTAACTTGTTTCTGTGATGTTGTGCTGTTGAAGCTTGAGCTAGAGCAGCTTGAACTTAATGGTACTTGTTGGATTTTGGAGCTCAATTCTCAGTAAGGATGTATATTATGGCATGGATGATCAAGAAAAGAGAGAATAATAAAAGAGTGTCCCAGTGTGATTTTGCAGGAGCGAGAGCCATTAACAAAGGAAGATGAATACATTTTTTCTCTTTTGCCGACACAAAGGAAAATAAATACAAAGATACCGGGAGGGGGTGTTTGCCTGTTTCTCAATTATTATTATTATTATTATAGCAACATATATAGTGTGTGGAATATTTGCAGCACTAGGGTTCACATAACTTAATGCTCAGATCGATAATGCATGAAGTCCTGACACCATCATCGTCATCACTTATCCATATTTGATTGTCATAGCAAAGTCCTGACACCATGTTTACAGGCTTAGCTCCTTGCAGTCTGATCCATATTTGATTGTAATCATATGCTAATAACATCAACAAAGTGGTTGTAGTTGCTATTTTGAAAAATGAGAGAGAAGAGCAAGTAGCCTATACACCCAAGTTAAGACATGATGAACAATGACATCGGTCCTAATTAAATGTAATATATACTCCAATTCATTTTGTTACATATTAAAGGAGGTTTTCATGAATAAGGTATTTTTCAAGGCAAATAATTGAAAGGATGTTTTAAAGAAGGGTAAAGTTACAAAAATACATATATGTTTTACCCTGAGCGCCTAACACCAAATATATTTTTTAAGTGCAAAACTACACATAAACTTTCAAAATCAGAGCAAAAATAACATCACCGTTAAAAAAGGCTAACTCTATTTACTACCATTTAAAAAGTACCAAAATACCCTCTGATAAAAAAAAAACCATTGTCTCTCTCACTCAACCTCGGTTCGTCCTCTTCCCTTCAAATTCATCATCAACATTCATCTAATTTAAATGCAACAATCATCCTCTTCAATTCATTTACAGATTATACTTATGCTGAGATGCCATCTTAATTCACAAAAAGAAAACTTCCAAAGTCGCAGCACTCGACGCTCTCATCAGGGTTTCTCGCGGCTCTGGCCAAGAATCGCCTAGGGTTCCGATCAAACTCAAACAATCACGGCTGGTGGTTGTCGTCGTCTGGCTGAGGTGCTCTCTGTCGCCCACTGCGACGAAGATCAAAGAGTGGGTCCTTCAATTTTTGCTCTCCTACAACGAGGATTGGTGAGGGTGTGAGATTATGGAACCGGATCTCCCGTCGGATTCCACTACAAAATTGCTAAGAAGATGAAAAAGATATGGGTGTTGTTGGATGAAATTGCTGACAAAAAGTGCAAGTTTCATTTGTGCGAGACAGTTACCCAGAGGAAAAATGAAATGATTGAAGGGCGTCATACCGGTTCTATTATTTATCAACCTCATCTGTACGGAAGAGAAGATAAGGTAAGAATTGTGAATTTTCTGGTGTCTAGATTTGATGATGTATCAGTGTATCCCATAGTAGGGATGGGGGGACTAGGAAAGACAACTTTGGAACAGCTAATCTTCAATGATGAGAAGATAAAAAAACATTTTCTGTTGAAAATCTGGGTATGTGTTTCACATGATTTTGATGTTAAGAAAATGTTAAAAGCTATCATGGAATCAGCCATTGGGCATAGCTGTGAGTCTCTGGATTTAGATCCCCTGCAGAGAAAACTTCAAGAGACGCTTCAGAGAAGATGAACACAGGGGCAATGTAGGGAATAAAAAAATTATTTACATTTTTTATTTTTTTTAATAAGTGGGCCCCACCACAAAACTAACAGACATTAACGGAGATGGTATTTTTGCCCCGATTTTGAAAGTTCATGTGTAGTTTAACACCTAAAAAAAGAATTTGGTGTTGAACGCTCTTCAAAATAAAACACATGTGTATTTTTGCACCTTAATCCTTTAAAGAAATCAACACGTTTTTTTACAAATAACTAACTAAAGAAATTTTCTTAATCTCAGAAAATTAGTTATATCTAGTTTCTAGGTTAAAAGTGAAGAAAGTGTATGGAAAAAAAAAAAAAATCAGCTAGGGTGGGGTGAGAATGCTTTTCATATAGTGTTGTGGTCACTTTACATTCCACATTAATAATCAGATAATGACAATATTGATATTGTGCTTTGGGATATACCTGTATATCTCATGCAGTATGTAGAATTAATATGCTACGTAAGCCGACCACCTTATGCATGTATATCTCACGATCTGCCATTGACCAAGGCAAATATTAATTTCACATTATTTCTATATATGTTATATAAGGACCCTAATTATATATATGCTTGCTTTTCGATATTGGAGAGGCTTGGATCACGTACGTAGTCAAGAAATAAAAGAACAGATAATGAAATGTCGTTAATCAACGACAAAGATCCAATGAACCTTTTTAAGGTATCTAAATCCTTCCTTAAAAAGATAACAAACAATCTCAAAACTCTTGTAGATTGATGAGAGAGACTAAAGTTAACCTTCGTCTTATACCTGTTTGGATGGGGTGAAAAAAACTTAAGGAGGAAAATGGTCCTTCAAAACAACAAGACCTTCCCAGAGATTCAAAATTTCCGACCTTAAAACAATGCTGTAAGTTTCCAACTCCTCTGTCTTCAATAACAAGACCTTCATGATTTCCGTAGGATTCTTTGAACCGCACAAAATGCTTCATTATTATTTTTAGGGTTTGGAAAAAAATACACACGTCTTTACCCTCGAACGTTGAAAGCACCATACGCTTTTTTTGGGAAAAATACACATATGGTTATATTTTAAGAGCAAAAGTCACACCACCGTTAAAATCTATTGCCTGTTGTAAATATGGTTTTTTTGTTGTAAATTGCCATATTTTAAATTTTGTTGTAAATAAAGACTTTTGTTGTAAATCTAGCCTTTTCATTGTAAATGACCTTTCATGTTCAAAATCCAAGTGTTTAAATGTTATTGTAAATATGGCATTTTTCCATTTGTAAATATGACCAGATTTTAAATTTTGTTATAAATACAAAGACTTCGTATTGTAAATATATCTTTTTTTTGTTGTAAATGTTGTTGTAAATATGGCATTTTCGGTTGCAAATGCACCATTAAGTTAGATTTTAACGGTGGTGGGATTTTTGCTCCTAAAATGTAACCACATGTGTATTTTTGCTAAAAAAAAAAACATATGGTTTTAGGCGCTCTGAGTAAGGTAAAGACATGTGTATTTTTACTTCTTTACCCTTTTTTTATTTCGTATTAATAAACTCATTCTGTCCTATCCTTTTTATAAGATACAACAAGCCTACAATTTTTGCATGGGTTTGGTCCTTTTTATAACCTACCCTTTGTGTTTGTCTAAAAATTAAAATTTAATGTCCTTTTTCATTTTTACCCCCATTAAATTCATACATCTCTCATCTCTTTTTTCATTATCTTTCATCTCTTTTCCCACCCTCAATAAATAAGGGTGTTTTTGAAAAAAAAAAGTTTCTTTTTAATATATTTATTGGTATTAACTAATTTATTTATTTACGTAATTTGAATATTTGTGGCTTATAAAAAAAATTATCCAAGAGAATATTTATTTAAAGAAAAAATTAATTTAGAAGTCTCTATAATTTTACTTGATTTTTAACTATGAAAACTTCAGACTTCAGAGTAAATTCCTTGGTTATGGGCCCTACTTTCAATAAGGATTCAAAAATTAACTCCTTGAATTGTGATTTGTGAGAGATCAGCGCCTTCTTTTAAATCAAACACCATTTAGGCTTTTTTTTTTGGTCAGGCACACTCTTTTTAGAGACTATTTGAGGCACTGTCAAACACTAAATAGGAGCACTTCTCCTAATGGGCCATGGGCCCTATTTATATATGTTATGGGCCCATTATATAAGCTCCTTTTCAATATTGGGGCAGTTGTTATAGGTCTGATGCATTGGGCTCTTTTCCTCCCCCTCTCTTTATTTAGGCTTGGATCATATTCATCCATTTTCTCCTCCGTGGGCTCGAGTCTTGGCCCGTTGTTTCTGCTTGGACTCGCGTTCTCACCCTTTCTCACACTCCTCTTGTTTTCCAAAAAAAAAATTATTCTGCAGAGTAATTATTTTTTATAATGTGCAAGGTTCTAAACCCGGACCGGTCACTGAACCGGTCGGGGTATTGGGTTAAGGGTTAGTGGGTCGGGGAGTCGGCCGAAATAACCCGGCTGGGCCAGACGGTGAGGTATAAAAAATTAGAAAATAATTAATTTCTTATCATACCAACCTAAATTTGACATACTATATATCATTTCAATATTTTGGATCAGTGGCAAATAATCATATACTCCAATACTTGTGACATATTCAGATATTCTTAACAATTTTCTTTACAACCTACATTTGACATCCACTAAGCAGAGCCAACTGAAAACAGAGAAACCACAATAACTAATGGAAAACCAAAAACGAATCCAAATCAAATCTATATGATATCCAAAAATGAAAAAAGGGAAAAAAATTTGAGGGAGAAATTTTTAAAAAAAAAAAAAAGTGAAGGAGATTTTTAAATAAAAAAAGCAGTCGACCCGGATTGACCGTCCGAGTCGAGGCCCGGGTTCACCGGGTCAATCCGGTTTTGCACCAAACCGGACCGGTTTCACGGCCGGTTGGCCGGTTCCCGGTCTGAACCGGCCGATCCGGTCCAGTTTCACAAACCATGATAATGTGACATGCCTCCGGATTCAAAATATGTTTACAAAAATATTTATAAATCGCCTACTAATAAAATTTTTATATTGACAACAGATTTGAACTAACAATCTCATGAGTTAAGTCAAATTTTTATTAATTCGATGAACTTTGTGCTGTAATTTTTTTCAATTTTTACTTTCTCCATTTTATTGGAAGTACCATAAAATACCATTTTTCTTTTCTTTTCATACTAAGTCTTTTCCATTTTTCAAATAGGTATTAAATCCCTTAATTCTTATCAATACACTCATTTATTTAAGGAATACTATAGACGTTTTAAGGAAGTAGTAGATTGATTTTACATAAATTTAGGTTATTAATGATTTCTTGAACTATATAGGTAATATATATTATATTAATATTAATATAATAATTTTTGCCAACTCGGACTTGCATTCTCTTGCCCGGTCGACATGTTTTTTTTTTCCATATTGTTACTGAAAGACGGAATATCATCAAGAGGGGGGGTGAATTGGGGATATAAAAATTTTCTCGCGTAAATACTCTGTTAATAGAATGTGAAAGCAGAGATAAACGAGTAAGGGTAAGAGAGATTGAACACAATGAATTTATCTTGGTTCGGTCCAAATCCTTGACCTACGTCAGTCCCTCGACTCTAGGGATTTCACTAATCCAAATGATTACACACTCGTAACTCACGGAGTAATTCTCTCTCTAGAACTTACTCCCCCTTACAAGTTGTAATCAAATATCTCAATCCCAAAGTCCCAATACTTTGAGATTCTTACAAGAAGAATAATCAATGATGAACTCTCTAAAAGAGCATATTAATAAACCTTTGAAGTATGATATATCCGAAGATATTAACTCTTTGAGTAGAAACAATAAATGATCTTAATTGCTAATTGAATGCACAGTGTTTGGTAGGTGGAGACTTGAATGCTTCTCCTATTTATAGATTGGCAAGCATTGATGACCGTTGAGAAGAACTTAATGAGCCGTTGTGGGTAATCAATATATCCGTTGTAATTTCTTACTCGGTTTCTTCGTAAGCTTCGACATTCGACCGTTATTCTCCGTTGACATTCTTTATTCAATTTGTCCGTTGAGAGTCGAGTAAGAATGTTGTCTAGGAAATAGCCGAAATGCTTTTTGATTGTCCGAGTTCTATTTCTTCATTTAGCTTTGATATCCGGGACGGCATTTAATGCTTCGACAGGAATTCGCTTTTCGTAATTTCAAATTCAAAACATGTTAAATATATCTGAAATACACTAGCAAACTGATTAAACTTGGTTAGGAACAATAATAATCAATTACATGAAACACCCATTACTTAATCGGCTAATATCAGTTCGCAGATGAAGATTCAAATATTGTCATGCTTGACTCGAGTCATGTCTAGAGTCATAATTTCAAAATCCATTAAGTTGACTCGAGTGATGGTCAAGTCATTATGAAGCAATTCCAAACAGAAAGTATTTTCAATGATGTGACTCGAGTCATGCCTAGAGTCATGCAAGTGATGACTTGAGTTATGACTTGAGTCATTCTCACGAGAAATTTCAAACAGAAAGATTTGCTTATTTGAGATGACTTGAGTCATGACGGAGTCATGTCGATAAATTTCAAACAAAATCAATTTGCTATTTGAGATGACTTGAGTCGTAGAGTCATGTCGAGATACATGGATGACTCGAGTTGATTAATGATGACTCGAGTCATGATCAATATTTTGTCTTTGAGATGACTTGAGTCATGACTGGAGTCATGTCTCGAAACAATTTTGAACAGAAGCAAAGAGTGAAATGATGACTCGAGTTATACCAAGGATGACTCGAGTCATTTTGTCGAGGAAGTCACTTTGCAAAGTTTAAGTACAGGGATGACTCGAGTTGTTTAATGATGACTCGAGTCATAGTCAATATTTTCAATTGTTTTCAAAGCTCAGTGACTTGAGTCATGACTAGAGTCAAAAATGTGATTTCACGACTTATCTTTTTAATTCAAATTCTTTTGACTCGAATTCATTTTCACAATTGTCAATCATCATCAAAACATATGAGAACTAACAGTTACTTTGAAAGCAATGTCATCATTTAGCCAATAAGAAAAAATTAAACTAACGATCAAACGGTATTTTTCGCACCTAATTTAAATCTATATAATCACTTTTGTTTTTAAAAAAATATTTTGTATTAGGTGTACTTGGGAGAAAATCACATGTGTATATTTATATATTAACATTTAGCTTATTTGAAGTGATTTTACACTAAATAAGATAAATGTGTGAAAACAAATTGACTTGCAAAGTGTAAAAGTGATTTGTTGAGGTTGTTACAGAACACAAATGGAGCCGGATGGAGTATACATAAAAGTCAAATATAGAGGCGTACAAGTTCCAAAGCCAACCTTAAAAACATGAATAATCTTCCCTTCCCCAATATGCCTCTTTATACACAACAAAAGAGAACAACATTAAAAAAGAGGATTATAAAACTGCCTCAATCATATGATTTTGGGAGAATGCCCACGAGGCTCAAAGAAAAAGACTAAATCATTAAAACAAAAATCCCAATAACATTCATTTCCTTCATAATAACTTGTCATTATATGCTCCTCAATTATTACTAAACTTTTTGATGATTAAATCTTTTTCTTAAAATTTTATATTAATTTGGAAAAATAGCACTATAGTCCTAAGACACAGAAAATATATCAAAAAAGTTTCAGTGTATGATTCGCTATCTCAACCTCAATTATATAGATTTATATTGTGAAATTACGTGTTTGCCCCTATTGGCAAGTCATAATGTTATCATTGACAAGTGCATCTATTTACAAGTGTATGTACGATATTGGCAAATTACTGTGTTACCATTGAAAAGTGTATGTGCCATATTGACAAGTCATAGTGTTACTATTAATAAGTATACGAGTCATTGACAAGTCATAGTGTTACTATTAACAAGTCAGTGTTGTCATTAACAAATTTATATGCTATATTCACAATGGAGGCAAACAGATAATTTCATAATTCAAATCAATATCATCAAGGTCCCTTAGAAGTTCTTAGATAGTAAATCATATGCTGGGGCTTTTTTTATATTTTTTTGTTCCTTAGGACTATATTACTATTTTCGCCATTAATTTCCCCATCATTTTCTACATATTACTACCTCCAATCATTTAGTTGGGAGTCCGGTTTGGTTTTAAATGTTATATTCAAATCCATTATGTTACCTAAATTTATAAAAAAAAAAATCTAAAGTATCTTTATTGATTACCCATATTAAAGGGTTTTTTTTTTTTTTTTTTTCCATAAAAAGGGGTTTTCATAGGCAATCATTATTAAAAAAGATACTTTAAGAAAATCAACTCATATTTATTATATATAACTAACTTAACTAATTTTTTAGTATAGCCAAATTAAGTGGAGTAAATCATATATTATAGTTTATGTGTTAAAATAACCTTCAACTTTTATCAAAAGTGTATAAATAACCATAAACTTTTAAAATTGAGGCAAAATCGTTAAACCCAACTAACTTCCATCTATTAAAATGGGCAAAATTAATTTTGTCTCTTAAAGTTTTAACTAACTTATAACTCAATCATTGAACTTTTGACTCACTTCAAAACTCGATCTTTGATATTTCTAAGTCATTATATGGGGCAAAAAATATTCAAAATTACTTAGATGGATTTTACATAAATTAAAAAAATAACCAGCTTCCCGTCCCCACCGACTCGAATCCTCCCCCACCTCTATTTTCAAGAAGGGTTAAGGAGTGTCCAGCACAACAAACTATTAGCTCAGGAGCGTCCAGCACAATTAACTATTAAGTGGGCCAGCCTGACAGACAACAAACTTTTTTAAAAAGGAGCGCTCAACACAATGCCGTTAAAAAAAGTTAACGCGTTAGCAAAAGTTAACGTCCAGATTATCTAAGGAGCGCAAAGATAACAAACTATTATTCCAAGAGCGCTAAAGACAAAATTCTAAATTTTACTAAATTAAATAATTTTTTTCTCAATTGTCATTATTCAAAACTACTTGTATAAATATCTATGGACAAAAATTACTCATTTTTCAATTTTGTCAACTAATTTTTTAAATTTTATTAACATTAAATGAATTTTTTAACTCGCATAAATTTCTTCTAAAATAAAAATAAATCATATATTTTTTTTGTTTAACATATATAATAAACTATAAAACACCTTGGGTTTTTACTAAATTAAATAATTTGTTTCTCAATTGTCATTATTCAAAACTATTTGTATAAATATCTATGAATAAAAATTACTCATTCTTCAATTTTGTCAACAAATTTTTTAAATTTTATTAACATTAAATGAATTTTTTAACTCACATAAATTTCTTCTAAAATAAAAATAAATCATATATTTTTTTTAACATATATAATAAACTATAAAACACCTTGAGTTTTATTTAAATCATATAATTATATTTTTAATCAAAAAATTTGTTTATTTTAGCAAATTATAATTTTGACAAAATTGAAGAATGAGTAATTTTTGTCCATAGATATTTATACAAGTAGTTTTGAATATTGACAATTGAGAAAAAATTATTTAATTTAGTAAAATTTAGAATTTTGTCGCAAGGCCTTCTTGGAATAATAGTTTGTTGTCAGCTTCCTTAGATAACGGACGTTAACTTTTTTGCTAACGGCGTTAACTTTTTTTAACGGCATTGTGCTAGGCGATCCACTTAATAGTTAATTGTCTTTTGACGCGCTCCGGTAATAGTTTGTTGTGCTGGACGCTCCTTAACCCATTCAAGAAATCTCGTTGGGCATCCGCAGAGTTCATGATAGAACCTTCAGAAGCTCCTTTCAGACATAAGGTGATATCAATTCTCTTATATTAAAAGGCCTTAATTTTGAGCATCATGTAAAGGAATTGTAGTTCTATTATTTATTAAAAGGAGAGATTGTGCGTAGATGCCATGAATGCCCAACAAGGTTTTGGAAAACATAGACGGATGGGGAGTAAGTTGGTAGGGATGGGGACACTATTTTAATTTTTTTAATTTATGTAAAAACCACCTATATACTTTTTAACAGTACTTTAACATTTTTTGCCATTTATAATGACTTAGAAACATTAAGGATTAAGGTGCAAGTGAGTCAAAGTTCAAGAACTAAGTTATATTGAGTCAAACTCCAGGGACTGAGTTATAAGTGAATCAAAGATTTAATCTCCGCCATTGTAATAAATGAAAGTTAGTGATGTTTAATAGTTTTGCCCCATATAAAAGTTTATGGTTATTTCTGCTCCCAAAAAAAAAAAATTATAATTACTAGTACATTTTTTATAAAAGTTGAATGTTATTTGAGCATATTCACCTTTTATATTAAGAATCGGAGAAAGAAATAATCACCAATATTAAGTACTCTCGTCGGTCTTAAATATAAGACAGAGTTGACTCTTTTTAAAAAGATTAAATAAATTACTTAATCATATCATATATTATAGATCATTAGATTATACATTAGTTTATATGTTAAGCAAAACAGTTTTAATAAAAAATATTTTAAAGTAACTTAATTAACCTCTTTAATATTTCTTTAAAAAAAAACAATTTTACCTCATAATCTTATATTTAAACATAGAGGGAGTATTATATTATGATGCCATTGCCATGTCTGTCTGACAAAAGATGCGGACCAGCTAGACACACTCGATCACTTCCCTCTAATGTCAAATAAAATTGGCGCGTGGGCCATATCTATCCCTCTCTCTTTCTCTGATCATAAAATAAAGAAAAGACAAGAGCGAATAAGGCAACGGTCCACGCGCTTTTCTTTTTTTCAAAATGCCAACATAGTAATGGACAAATATGCCCTCGTTCAATTTACCCAACCCTCTGTCCCCACCACAACACATTCATCCACCTTTCTCCGGATCGGGTCTCTCCTAAACTGGCAAGTCAATCTCCAAACCATTCCAATCTAAAATCCTCAACAAATCAACCAAGTTTGCTTTTATATTCTTTTTATTCCTTTACTGAATCTAAAACAAAGCTGTAAACAAAAATATCGTCGCCTTAAATTTATGTTTTAATAACTATTTTATTAGATTATTTGTAACTTATACATAAATATTTCATTTACCTGTGAATTAATGTATTTTTTATTTAAACATGACCTTTTAAAAATTAGAGTTGCTTGTATATTTTAATTAATTTATATCATAATCATGATTAAAAACATCCCCAAATCAACCACAATTAGACCATTGGTGATTGAATTAAGACATGTTCCTCACAATTCGAGACAAACTCATTCCTCACAATTGAGACAAACTCTCTCACATACTTACCTCGTATACCATAAATCACGTTGGAAAATCAGCTTATACCGCTAATCTAACAAGCACTTGCTATAATAACTTTGAGCATCTTACCCCATGCACACTCTCAAGTTCTTCCCTTCTCAAAGTCTGAAATTTTCCAAGATACCAAATTTTTATTTTGCTTAGAGTGCTTTTTAATATAATCCAAACATGTTCTATAGCTTCTAAATTGATAGCTTCACCATATGTGATCCACATGCATGAGAAATAATTGGCTATGCCTATAATTCGTGTACAAAATTTTTAAAACATTTAAAAGTAAACTGATGCATATTATAATACCTTCCTGAAAGATAGAGACAATAAGAGTCACATGGACGTGAATAAGAATCCAGTTTGGAATCCTACAATGCACAACCAACTTTATACTAATAAGCCAATAAAAACTCATCAAACTCGGATTAACAGTAACAATAAATCCTACCTTCTATGACACCTACCTGAGTTTTCATTGGCCTGAGTATTTTCTTCGTACTTTAACCATGCGACCCCGCCACTTTGACCATACTTGTCCCTTCTTTTTCTGTTTTTGCATGTCCCTTCATAATTAAACCTAATTTACAAGTCTTCTACCTAATACTAGTAATAATCTGGAGCCACTTGCAGAGATTAATAGTGGCTTTTCATGTCTATCCAATGGCCACTACCTTTGCTTCATGGAACTGCGCTTCTTTTTCACCTTGGGTAAGGACTGTGAGAGGTAGACTTGGCACTGTATAATAGTTTTACCAATCTTGAAACCTGGTACGACCGTAAATGCCACTTGTGGGTATGATTCCACGGTCTGACCTGACTCTGACGAGCCGAATATTTCATCGTTTACACTTTCCATGTACACATCAGAGTATCTGCATCCCTTCCTTAGCTGAAAGATTGAAGCTTGCGGCTCAAAAGAGAACGCTAAGCAATGCAAGAGCCAGACCTTCTTCGCCATCTCGGCAAAAGATGAGAAGAAGCTAGTGTTGGGAAATTCTCCTGCGTTCAGAAAGTTTCTCTGGGTCAGATCGCCGAAGATTGACGATTCCATCTTAGGATGAATAAGTCGCAGGTACTTCATCCGGCAGAACTTTGCGAATGGCGACTTCGGCTTCTCGGCAAGATATTCTTTTGCTCTGATGGATTTCAGTTCATTGAATCTAGGGAAGAACACTTGTCGTAGACTAATTCTATCCGGCAAAGACTCATTTGGGAGGGAGAAATTAGGAAAATGAAAAGAGTCAAACATTTCCCTGCAAACAAATGACTCAACTGCATAACACTTGTGATCCTCTTTCAAGTACACTACATTTTTTTCAATAGCATCCACTGCAGCATCGATATCCCAACCACCAGATCTCATCTCATCCACGATTAACCGAACAAAGTTTCGAATGGACCTAATTGTCTGGCGAAGGACTGTGATAAAATGGCTAGAATTCAGTCCTGATATATGCAGATTATCAAGCATAGATAATGACCCACTTTGATTCAACCTCTTCTCCATTGACCTGTTCTCCTTAATGGCTTCCTGCAACTTCTCCCTAAGAAACACAATCTCAGATTCCTTGAGCCGAACCTGAGACTCTAACTTCTTCCCCATGATGCCGTAAGTCTTTATAACACTATGAAGCTCCTTCAATTCAGCCTCCAGTATTGCTGTCTCTGGTGAAGGATCAAATTGCCTTTTCAAGTAACACTGCTTTAGCTCAGACAAGTTCTTCAACTCACGGACTAGCAATTGATCCGCAGCTTGAACGCCTTCAGGATCGTACGGCGACTGAGCATACTGAAGCTGAGCATATTCAGCTTTAACAGATGAAATGCAAGCAAACAGTTTTGCAAGCAGAGCTTCCATGGCTGCTCTTTCCTGAAGCTCTTCATCTTCCTCATCAAAAGACTGAGACCAGCTCAAAACTTTATCAATACTTCCTTCATCTTTAAGATCTCTATCTGCTTTAACACTCTTCAGTCCATCAACTGGAGCAATTCCAGTCAGAGTTCGAAGATGAAGAACTTTGGCAATAGTTCGAGCCAGTTTCTTCTTGCTTGGTGTCACAGCCAACGGCTGGACCGACTCCATCAGCAGAAAGTTACCAAAGTATGCAAATTGATGTGGTAATTGTGAAATGGGTTTTGTGCCTGTATTTGAAAAGAGTGACAAGAGAACAATAAAGTTAGAAGATGATGGTGATTTTCATAATGATCATGCCCTAGAAAAGGAAAAAGCAACATGCTTTAACACTTAGATCGAGGCCCGTGATGAAGGAATGGAATTTCATTTTGCTTTTCATCCATCAAAGTTTAGAGTCTACCTGCTTTCCGCAGTGTACAAAGTTGTCTACAGGACACAGCGGATTTAGAAGACAAGGAAGTGAAAATAACATATAAAATGCATCAAAAGTTCAATGTTCATTTCAGGAATATTAATCATCTTTCCAAAAATGACTAGTTTTAGCAAAGAAAAAATTAAATCAGAAACAAGAACTCAACATCAAGCAAGGTATAGAAAAGAAGATTCAGTGAATGAATCAAACTAACAAACAGCGATAAAAATGAGATCTTCAAAAAAGGAATAGCTCCATACAGTGTAAACACAGTAACAAGCATAATTACTTTTTCCTGATTTGACATGTTGGTCAGCTCTTGTTGAGTAAGCCAAGGTTTCGCTTCAAAGAGCATAATAAGAACCTTTTTCTAACACTATAATTTAATTGAACAGGAAATTAGTTGTTTTTTCTTTGGTATGAGTCATTAAGAAAGTAATCATGACTAAAGACAATCATTATCAATACCAATCCTATTTGTCTCTGTCCCATATGTTACCAAGAAGGCAAGCTCCACCACCAGATCCATAACAGAAAAGAAATACTGAGGGGCAAGAAAACAACAAGGTTTTATTTGCAATT
This sequence comes from Acacia melanoxylon, assembly GCA_019022615.1. Lineage (NCBI taxonomy): Eukaryota > Viridiplantae > Streptophyta > Magnoliopsida > Fabales > Fabaceae > Acacia > Acacia melanoxylon. The sequence continues at coordinate 8,985,055 of JAFJYJ010000012.1, forward strand.
ATTATAAGTCCAGATTACAATTACAAATCTGATTTTTAACACAGAGAAAAGTCTTATTGCTATGATTCATAACTCTTAGGATTCCCTGATGTATCCTGATTCAAGATCTAGAAAGATCTGGCTTTAGCAGCTTGAGCTTACAGTGGGACCCACCAAATTGAATGCCTGACATGAAGCTTTTTACTTCATTGTCAGACAAAATGGAAAATGAGAGAATCATCATAATAAATCTCTACGCCTCACTAATAAATAATTCCTTCATAACATTTCATGTTTTGATTATCCTAACATACATAATGCATAAATGTCTCACATGTTCTAGTATTAGAGATGTGGATGTGGGTATTTAGTAAGAAGTTGCTTTATTCTTTTGATATTGCAGTAAAGATATCTTCTAGCTTTACTCAGGATAATAGTACTGTTTGAGTGGGGAAAAAATAACATTTCATGTTTGTACTAGAAAGAAAGTTTTGTCTTGTTAGAATAATTATGTTTTTCACGTGACTCGGATTCACCACCTCATAAAGCACTCAAGCCGTCTGCAACAGTACATATAGACAGTATGAACATGATCTTTTTACCCAACTTGATGTTTTCCTCTTTCTGCCAAAAATTTGATGTTTACTCTCAAATTAAACATAAACAACTGTCATGACACATCTAATGAGTTATCATAAAATAGTGTCATTTCAAAATCAACAAGGACAAACATCCAAATGACTACATGTGCTTTTTCTAATAGTAATTGGGCCTTCAAAAACAGTTTCCAATCATAATTTATGGTATATGAGGTTTTTATAGTATATGGTATACGTGATGTGTGAGGGTAACGGGATGTATGAAGATAAGTATGTGAGATGAGTTTTATTTTCAATTCACGTGAATAAACACCTTTAGTCCTAAACACTATCCCAAACAAGCTTATATGTGCTTGTTTTGGAGCTTTTTCGAAAGCAGCTTTTAGTATGTTGAGGCAAGTATGTTACGTGAGAAGAGTTTTGTTTACAGTCATGAGAATAAGGTACTCCTAAGACTTTAAAACAGCACATTAATGGAGATTGGACTTGGAGCCTAAAAAATATGAACCAAATTCAGCTTAGAAGTTAGAACCAGACGAGAAAGAGAAGTAGCTAATGTAGTACAAACCAATTTTACTAAAACGGTGCTAACTATTCTGTGTTCATACTGCAAGGGAGCTGTTCTATCTAGAACCCTAAAAAAAAAAATTGACATGAAAATGAATTATTTACTGAAGAAGATTAGAAGCACAAGCCATTGATTTAAAATATCAAAGAAAATTGCTATACCTAGAGAAATATCCCGAGAAATCAGCAATGAATCTTTCAGCTACTCGTCATTATAAGCGTAAATCTCAAGGAAACAGAGTAAAAACTGCGATCTTAGAAAACCCTGCAACCAAGCACACCATAGTAAGAATAATACCAAGAACAAACCCCAGAAAACAGAAAAATATCCCCCCTTTCCCCCAACGGTAAAAAACAACAAAACAAGACTCTAAAGCCAAAGCAATGAGTACTCCAAAACCAGCTCACGAAAACCAACAATAGGCCCAAAAAAATTTGAAGCAGGTGAAAGAAATCGACTAAGAGCTATTCAAAAAGCGAAACGCGTTCAAGGACTTGTCACTAGGAAGATTTCAGAAACAGACACACACAGACTTTTCATCTTCAAAGTCGAATCAAGCACAAAACCTTCCGATTTCGATCCTCTAAAAAATGGAGGTGCTAAAACGAGGAAAGGAACGAACAATGAGAGGCGAAATGGTGACAGAAACGAATAGAAGTTGGAAATGGGGTTTCGCTAACCTCACAATGGAGCTTTGTTTCTTTATGAATCCTGATGCTTCAATTTTTCCTCGGTGCTTTGCACAAGACCTAATGCTCTGCTTGCTTTGTTCTCCTTCTTCACAAGGCCTCTACTGATTACTGAAGGTACCACAGGTCTATAGTACCGTTTGAGAGAGACAGAGGGACACAGCTGGAGGGGGGAAGCAGAGCAGAGAGAGAGAAAAACAGAGGAAGGGACGGGGGAGAGAGAAAATAATTGAGATGACGAAAATGGACAGACCGTTGGGAATTGGGAAGATCACAGACACAATTGGTCTAGTCGCTTTCCCTGACCTATTGATACGTTTTTGCGCTAACCTTCTTTCGCCATGTTCAAATGGAAAAGACATTTAAATACAGTACTACCTCAATTTTTTATTTTTAAATAATATATATTTTCTCTAGTCCTTATTATAAGGCACCAACTAATAAATTAATTTAATTTTTTTAAATGACTTGATTATTCACAATGAAGCATTAATTATTTTTTTAGTATCGCGTAATTAATAAAGGTAATGGTTGAGAGTAATAATTATTATGATATTAGAGTTTAGTACAATTAGTAGGGGTAATATTGAAAATTATTTAGATTCGAAGACAACTTTATTGACTTTAACTACTTTTATTGATTTGTGGAAAAATTAGTTAGTACCTTATAATAAGGATCAGAAATAATAACATCAATAAAAAAGAAAGAACATCCACGGGCGTTGGAGCTCCCGCGACTAGCACCACCCCTACCAAGACTTCAGCGGTTGAAGTTCCAGTGGCAACTTGAATAATTAGATTAACTAATTGAGCTTTTTAGCCCTATTAAGCATCCTTGACAAGTATTATATGTTATGAGTCTGTAAGCTTTAGAAAAAATTATTTTTTTAACTATAAAAATTTGAGTTGAATATCAAAAGCTCACTATGAAGATGCAATACTTTTACGCTAAAAAAATTTCATAGAGCTATTTAATTGCTCCAAAAAAATAAAAATAACTTTTTAACCAACAACTGTTCATTCCAATTTAAGGAATGGTGATCCTTATGATAATATTCTGAGAAAATTGGGAAAATGTCCCATATTATTAGTGTAAAGGAGCTAAATCAGAATGGGAGACTTCTCCAAAATTTTCTCAGTGTATTGAATTTGAATCTATACAAATACAAATTTCTTTTACAACACGAACACCCTTTTTTCTCTCCACAAGCAAGGCTTCACAGTTCACACATACAGAGATTCGAATCTGGGACGTCTTCGTAACTGACAAACATACATGCCATAATGTTGGGGAAAAAAAACATACATGCCATAATGTATTTCACGTTATATTTTTTAAAAAAAAAAAAATAGTCACTTCGTATACATATTCATGAACAAATAGATGCTTTTGCAGTTTTTTTTTTTTTTAAAAAAAGTATAATTAAATAACTGGAGAAATTCTTTGTTTTTCAATTCATATATTTTTTGAAAATTCATAAATTTATTGCGATTGCCGCTTGGATCATTGTTCCCATTTGACTTTGAGCGCATTTTTCAAGAATTTTGTGGAGTTTGTGCCCCCATAAGGTTTGTTTTTTACCTGAAGTCCTGAGTTTGTGCATTGAATCTAGTTTTATGAGTATTCTGAGTAATGATTAAAATTAGGTAAAAATAAAAATGTCTTTGAAATAATTTTTTTTAAAAAGTATATCCTTATTTATAAGGGAAAAGTAAGAGAGAAATAGAGTCAACATAAGTATCATCAACCCTCTAATTAATGCAATATATATAATTAACAAGGAGCACAAGTAGAAAAAACACATTAAATATAGAGACAACTTTTGTCGGGCTTTTATAAAAACGACCAAGTCCATTCAAATTTTGGGTTTATAGAAAGGACGAGATGGAGTATAATTCTAACACCCTCTTCTCCATGTAAGACATGTTTGATGAGTTAATTTTAATTCTAAATATAAGACATATTTTTTAGGGAAAATTTCATTTAAATACCAAATGAATTTGCAAAACCCCCAAAGGTCTTCCGAATTTGTAAAAAGACTGAGAGGTACTAAGGACCTATGAGGGATATGCAAATTCGCGTGAAATTACCTTTATACCCTTACATTTAAATAATTTTTTTTTTAAAAAAAAAAAAAAGCCCACCCCGCCGCCGGTGGTGGTGGTGGTGGCCGGCCGCGGTGGCGGTGGTGGTGGGGGTGGGGGTTTTTTAATTTATTTAAATTTAAATGTAAGGGTAGAAAGGTAATTTCATTCGAATTTGCATATCCCTCATAGGTCCTTAGTACCTCTCAGGCTTTTTACAAATTCGGATGACCTCCGGGGGTTTTGCAAATTCATCGATATTTAAATGGAAATTTTCCCTATTTTTATATTTATCAATTTTTTTTCTAATTTACTCAATGTTGATGCTCTCTTTGTTAGAAAAATTATGATGATGTCACTTGGTGCCCACTCTAATCGGTCACCTAAAATATCTCCATTTTGAATTTTGAAATTCCATTACACCATTATTTTTTTTGTTGGCTTGATTTTCTCTCCTCACTTTCAAGAACCTTATGCAGTTATGTTGATTAATGTTAATCGTGTCTTATTTATTTTAGTAGTACGTTATTATTTTATTATTTAATTTATAATGTATTTGCCTATTTATAGGCTTCCACATTGTGAATAAAAGCATCCAATTTCATTCTCTTATTTTCTCTCTATTTATTATTTTACATTATCAGTGGCATCATAATCAAGTTGGTTTCTAAGGCCCCGTTTGGATCAAAGAAAATGTGGGAATGGAAATGAAAAGAATGGAATGGAATGGAAAATATTTTACCTCGATGCATTTGGTTGGCACTGGAAAAGAAAATGGGTTGATAGGAAAAATTTTGTTTGGTTGGAAGAAAATAAGGTAGGAAAATAAGACAAAATACCATTTTACCCTTAGAGATAAAATATTTTTTAGAATTGTTTTGGGAATTCTCGAGAATTGCCAAGCAATTCTCGAGAATTGCCTGATACTCAATTGAGAATTGCCCAAGGCAATTCTCGAGAATTGCCTTCAGCTCAATTGAGAAGGCAATTCTCATATGAGAATTGCCATTGGCAATTCTCGAGAATTGCCGAGCAAGGCAATTCTCAATGAGAATTGCCGAGGCAATTCTCATTGAGAATTCTCCCACCTCCCGTCTCCTTTCTCGTTACCTTCAAGCAAAATGATTTTCACCTTCTCGTTCCTTCTTCTTCGCCCCACCTCTCTCTCTCTCTCTCTCTCTCTCTCTCTCTCTCTCTCTCTCTCTCTCTCTCTCTCTCTCTCTCTCTCTCTCTCTTCCGCCTCTTCGCCTCACCGATAGAGGTCATACCTATCATAATCGAAATCTTCATCTTGTGTCCGCACTTGTTTTTTTCCTTCTTCCTTCACCCTTCACGCTCTTCTTCTTAACGCCGTCTCTCTTCTTCTTCCAATCTCTCGATCGAAAAATTCATTTTTTTCCATCGCATTCAAGGCAAGCGAGTGCGGCGTAGACGGCGGAGGGTTGCGAATCAGCGATCACGGCAAATGGATGAATCCTGGTTCACCTCTGCGAATGTTGGTGATTTGAAACCGCCGAACAATTATGGGTTCTTCATTTCGATTGCATCCATCAAACGATTCGGGTATTGTGTTGTTGGGAAAGATGAGGGACTCTTCATCGGCGAAAGGTGAGGGCTAAATTTGTCTTCAAAGATCTTCGAACTTCTTTGGAAAATGGGTTCCCACCAAAATTGGTGGGAATCAATTTTCCCGTGTTTAAAGGAAAATCGCCACCGCCGGAAATTATTTTCTTGGGAAAATTGCGAACCAAAATGCATTGGAGGCCGGAAAATGTGATTTCCATTTCCTTCCTTTGATTTTTCAGCGAACCAAACGGGGCCTAAGAGTGCTAATTTTCTATAAAAATTAGAGCATAATACTATTTCCTCTATTAATTCTAATGTACTTGTTGTTTTTGTTTGTTGAAGCAATATGTCTTCTTTAGATTGTAACTTTGTGTCGCCATCTATTGCACACTTTTGATGGTCACTATGATGATTGGAGCATGCTAATGGAGAACTTCTTGAGATCCAAGGGGTGCTGGCAAGTTGTAGAGAAGGGTGTAGTAGCACCTGCGGATGCACAACCATAAGAAGAAGCATTGAAGTTGAAAGATCTAAAGGGAAAGAACTATTTGTTTTAGGCAATCGATCTTCCTATAATGGAAACTATTCTTTCCAAAGATACTTCAAAGGACATATGGGATTCTATGAAGAGGAAATATCAAGGCACTGTAAGAGTAAAGCGTGCACAACTTCAAACTCTGAGAAGAGATTTTGAGACTCTACAGATGAGAGATGGCGAATATGTCACCAGCTATTGTGGTAGACCTTTAGAGATAAGTAACAAAATGCGTTTGTAGGGTGAAAAAATGCAAGATGTTATTATTGTTGAGAAAATATTGCGTTATTTAATTCCAAAATTTGATTATGTTGTTTGTTCAATTGAGGAGTCAAAAGATATAAGTGCACTCTTACTTGATGAATTACAAAGCTCTTTCTTAGTTCATAAGCAGAAAATGAATCGCAGTTCAACAGTAGAGAGACGCGTGTTTTAAAAGCTTCCACCGTCACCCGTTCTTGAAATTCTAGAGGAAGAGGTTGTGTTAGAGGAAGAGGAAACCATGGCCATAAAGATGTCAAGGAGGAAGAGGATGAATTTCATAGCAAACACGAAGAATGAAATTTGCAATTTGACAAATCTAAGGTAGACTGCTTTAGATGTCATAAATCTAGTCATTATTGTTCTGAGTGTTATGTTAGACTGCCTAACAATAAGGAAATAGGAGAGAAGTCAATTTTTGCAGAAAATAACGTGGAAGATACTTTATTGATGGCTCACCAAGTTATAGAAGCATCACAATAAGATATTTGGTATGTGGATACTGGTTGTAGCAACCACATGTGTGGAAGAAAATCTTTATTTTCTTCCTTAGATGAAGGTTTTAATTACACTGTAAGTTTTGGTGATTGCTCTACTGCTAAAGTATTGGAAAAATGCAACATAAAAATAAAAACTAAAAATGGTTTTATTTAAACATCTTTTGATGTCTATTATATCCCTGATTTGAAAAGCAAATTGTTAAGTGATGGTCAGTTGCAAGAAAAATGTTATACAATTACTACTTAAAAAGGGACTTGTGAGATATATGATTGTTCACAAGGTGCTATTACTATTATTCCAATGACTTCAAACATGTTATACCCATTGGAGATTACAAGTGTTCAATCTTGCTTGACGGTTACTGAGAATGGTGTCTCATGACTTTGGCATTATCACTACGGCCATTTGAATTTTGGTGGGTTAAAAACTCCTTATCAAAAAAATTGGTAACATGTCATCCTCAAATTTCTTCTCCTTCCCAACTTTGTGAAGAGTGTGTTGTTGTGAAACAACCACATTCTCGATTTCCTCAAGGAAAATCATGGAGAGCAAGAGAAACCGTGGAGCTCATTCATTCTAACATATATGGGCCAATCACTCTAATTTTCATTAGTGGTTAAAATTTTTTATCACATTTATTGATGATTTTGTTAGAAAAACTTGGGTTTAATTTTTACAGGAGAAAAATGAAGCTTTTAATTTATTTAAAAGCTTTAAAGCTCAAGTTGAAAATGAAGTAGGAAAGTGATTAAAAACTCTTTGTACAAATCGTAGTGAAGAATATTGCTCAAAAGAATTTTTAAATATTTGTGAGCAATATGGTATTCAAAGAGAACTTATAGCTACTTATGCACCACAACAAAATGATGTATCGGAGAGGAAGAACAGAATCATCCTCAACATGGTAAGAAGCTTGCTAGCAAAAGGAAAAGTTCCAAAGAATTTTTGGCCAGAAGTAGTAGTATTCATGTCTTGAATAGAAGTCCTATAGTTGATCAGGGGTGGACTCAGAAAATTACAGAATGGGGCATAATTGGTGAGGGGATTCGGGGGTTCAGGAGCAACACTTCGATTTTTTTTTTTAATGAAATTTTTAAATGCATTAAAAAACAAAAAATATAAACAAGAAAAAAATATATCAAAAAAATATTTATGAGATCAAGTGAATACTGATGATGTAAGAAGAGAGGCAATTATTTTACAAACATGTCATTTAGAAAAGCAAAGCTAAGTACTGTTAGAAATAAATGCAGCTACATAAATTATAATGAAATGTGGGTACTCAATAAGTCTACATATATTTTAATAAAAAAAAAAATATTACAATAAAAATAATTATAATGTCATCCTTCTAGGCCTTATTTTTTGGAATTCCATTATAATTGTCTTATTATCGATCAATGCTATCAAATACATCATTTTTCAATATAAGGCACTAAACAATTATTCAACCATTCATCCCTCATCCTATTACGAAGTGCAGCCTTGATGTATTAAGGGTAGACACTTGATTTAAGAGTGATCAATTATTCAAATATGTATTAATTATTTATTTAAAAAATCTCAAATTCAATGCCCCCTTCTCTAACAAATGGGTTCGCCCTTGCAATTGATCACTTCAAAAATTTTGGTTGCATTGCATATGCTCATGTTCCATATGAGAAAAGGAAAAAGCTTGATGATAAGAATAAAAATTGTGTTTTTCTTGGTGTAAGTGAGCAATATAAAGATTATAAAATTTTAATCCCCTAACCAATAAAATTGTGATTAGCATGTATGATATTTTTTATGAAGAAAGCACTTGGAATTTAAATGGGTAGCAACCCCTCCCCATAGTGTCGTGATTATGAAATTGGAGAAGAAAAGGAGCAATCGTCACACCCAGAAAATACTATTGCTGCTACTCTTGAAAATTCTCCAAATGATGTAGAAGCACCAATTACTGCAATAGTAGAGGAACCTCGGGCTAATCGATCTTCAAATGTAGCTCACCTTGCTTTGTTTGCATATTGTGATCCCCTCACATTAAAGAAAGCAAATGGAAAATAGCCATGGATGAGGAGATCAAATCTATAGAGAAAAATAGTACATCGAAATTGGTGGAGCTCCCGAAGGGGGAAAAATCCATTGCAGTCAAAAGGGTTTACAGAACAAAGATGGTAGAGTTGATAAATATAAAAGCACACCTTGTTGTAAAAGGCTATAGACAAGAATTTGTGGTTGATTATAAAGAAGTTTTTTTTCTTCAGTTGTTAGGGTTTGTTTGGTTTGAGGGAAGGGAGTGGGAGGGGAGGAGAGGAGAGTAATGTTTTGGGCTAATATTAACCCACAACTTTATTCTCCCTTCCCTTCCCTCCCACTCCCTCCCCTCAAACCAAACAAACCCTTAGGCTTGACACTGTTCGATTAGTGTTAACCATGGCTGCCCAAAATTTTTAGCAGGTTTATCGATTAGATATTGAATCTGCCTTTTTACATGGTGAGCTACATGAAGAAGTTTATATCGATTAGACACTTGGATATGTGAAGAAAGGGAGTGAAGACAAGGTATATAAATTGAAAAAGGCTTTATTTGGAACTTAAACAAGTACCACGAGCTTGGTATAGGCATATAGATGCCTATTTTTCTAAAGAAGGTTTTCAAAAATGTCCTCATGAACATACGCTCTATACAAAATGTGGAAAGGATGGAAAAATTCTTGTTTTGACTTTCTATGTTGATGATTTGATTTATGTTGGAAATGATATAGACATGCTTGATGCCTTTAAGGAGAGCATGATGAAAGAATTTGATATGTCTGATTTGGGATTAAAGTCATATTTTCGTGATATTGAAGTTATGTAATCACCATCCGGAATTTTTATTTCACAAAAGAAATATGTTCTTGACATTTTGGACATGTATAGAATGATGGATTGCAATCCTACTTGTACTCCAACAGAATGTGGCTCCAAATTGGTGAAGGATGATGGAGAAAAGAAAGTGAATTCTACTTTCTTCAAGCAAATGGTTGGAAGTTTAATGTATCTCACTTCTACAAGGCCTAACATCATGCATGTCGTTAGTCTTATAAGTCGATACATCGAAAATCCAACTGACACTTATCTCATAGCTGTAAAGATAATTTTACGTTATTTGAAAGGTACCATTGATTTTGGAATCTTTTTTTTATAAGGCTAATCCAAAAGAAAAATTGTATGGCTTTTTTGATAATGACTATGTTGGAGATGTGGATTATAGAAAAAGTACATCAAGAATTGTTTTTATGATGAGTAATTGAGCTATTTCTTGGTCTTCAAATAAACAATCAATTGTTACTTTGTTAACTACAGAAGCTGAATTTGTACTTGCTGCAGCTTGTTCTTGTCAAGCTGTACGATCAAAGCAAATGGTTGCCTTGATGCTCACCCTAATCGGTTACCTAAAATATCTCCAGTTTAAATTTTGAAATTCCACTATTCCATGTTTATTTATTTCTGCTTTATTTTCTCTCCCCAGTTTCAAGAACGTTATGCAATTCAGTTGACTAATGTTAATCGTGTCCTATTTATTTTATTAGTGGGTTATTATTTAATTTGTAATGTATTTGCCAAGTAGGCTCCTTTGTAGTGAATAAAAACATCCAATTTCATCCTCCTATTTTCTCTCTAGTATATTATTTTATATTTATCACTCTCAACAATAATTAAGGAAGAGAAACAACGAGGGAATTAACAAACATGAATCAAGGTGTTGTAGAAAATACATGTCATATTAACTAATTTTCTTTGTTTAATCAAGTTAGGTAAATGCGCCTTATTAAGGATATGATGTAATTATTCTTACTCCATGTCCTTATTATAAGGCACCAACTAATTTTTCTCACAAACCAATAAAAGTAGTTAAAGTCAATAAAGTTGTTCTAGAATCTAAGTAATTTCCAATACTACCCCTATTAATTACACTAAACTCTAATATCATATTAATTATTACTCTCCCCCACTACCCTTATTAATTATGGGCAGACATCGAAAAAAATAATTAATGTTCATTGGAAACAAGTAAATGCTTTATAAAAAGGACTAAATAAACTTGTTAGTTGGTGCATTATAAAAAGGAACAGAGGGAGTATTTGTTTGGTTGTACTCCATGTTGTTTACATTATTGCATTGCGTTGGCTCTCACTTTACATCATGTTTGAATTAGTTTTTGGAGAATAGTTTTTACAATTTACGAGGTAAGTATGTAAAAAAAAAAAAATTGTCTCAACTTATGAAATAGAGTTTTTGAAATCATGGTTTTGTGCCAAACACAAGCTTATGTACATATTGACTACAAAATTCTTTTCGAACAATACTTTTTAAAATTTTAAAAGTAAGTAAAAATGAATTAAAAAATTGGAACTTCTAAAGCTGAGACAAACCCCACATGTTTTTGTCTCTAATATTTTTTATGAGTATTATGGATATTATAAAAATGTTATTTTTCTTACATTTATATTTTTTAGACTTCTAAACATTAAGAAAATTTTTACCTCCCCTCTTTTTTCCCTTCTCATCTTCTTCTCTCTCTATATATATATATAAATAGCCGGCTTTCGCTAATCCTATGTCTTTTGTTTTGGTTTGGCCAGCAATGCCAGTTGCCAAGAAATTAGAGGGAAGGGTACCAGTGGAATTTCATGAGAATAATCAGTGAAGCATCATGTCAGAGATCTAACGACAGGCTGAAGAGGGAGTACGTAATTCAACGGTGAATTTTTTTCATAAAAATAGAGAAACCGTGTGTATTAAAAGTTTTTAACAAGATCCCCAATCCCGATTATAATACGGAGTAATAAATACTTTTCTCCGCCTTAATTATAAGATATAGTTAACTTTTTTAAAGAGATTAAATAAGCTAATTAAATTAACTTAAAGTATTTTTATTTTTATTTTCAAACTAAATAGTTTAACTAATAAATTAATATATAATTCAAAAAAACATAATATACAAAATGATTAAGTAATTTATATAGTTTCTTTAATCTTTCCAAAAAAGTCAATTAGATCTTATAATTAGGATCAGTGTAATAATAATGACTAAAGGGGTAAATATTTATATCACTACTTTGAACTAAATGGCCTGACACGAGGTTATAATTGTGATTCAACACGTAACTCGTATTTTTAAGAAACTCTCATAAGACTATAAGATTATTAGTTTAATATTCTTTAATTCACTAAAAAAAAAAATTATCTCACTAAATCTAAAAAAAGGAAAACCACTCCCAGCCAAAGCAATGTAGCATACCACTTATAAAAAATGTATGTTTAAGTTTTACTGTTTACGTGAAATTTTATCAGTAAATAATTTAAAATATCGTTTATAAATACTTTTATACGAAATTTTTGACCTAGAAAGCCTATTCTGATTATTTTAGGTGTTTTTTTTTTGCCGGACTACTGGTATTTTGGTTTGAGTTTTTACTTTTTTGAGCTGAACTTACGTCCATCTTTAAAAAGGAAATAAATTGCCAAACATGGGATTACCAAAAAAATATTTAGATAGTACTCTTTTTACTTCTTAATACAAGACGTAAAATTGATTTTAATCCTAAATATAATATATAGTTTTTATATTTATCAATATTTTTTAATTTATTTTTATTAATATTCCTTCAATAATAACTAAAAAGGAGGGTGAATGAGAAAATTAATAAATATTAATAAATATTTTAAAAAATATAAGTTATATTAATTTTTTTAATTTAATTTAATTAATTAAATATGTTTTATATCTGACATGATTTGAACCATGTAAATGCTCGCCCCTTGGGATGGGTAACTGGGATGAGTCATTTAATCAATTGCCACGTGTAATGATATTTATTCTTTGTGGGGTCCACCTCTTTCGTTTTGTTGAACAGATATAAATGGCATTGGTGCTTTGACCGGTTGTTTTTTATTTGACTCTAACGGATCACACTATCTCGAATAGAAAATCGGATCGATTCTTTTAAGTCTCCTATTATTAAAGGTTGGACTTAAAAATTAGAGAAGTTAAATGAAATTGGCCCTATAGGACCTCGGGTTTAAAAGGGCTGACAATGCAGGCCTTTTTAATTTTTTAGTATTATTTTTTGGATACATGGATTCACATATGATGATAATTTACTAATTTATATGTATTTTGTATTTGTTATAAAGTTATTTATCCATTAAGTATAAATACATAATAACTATACTATGATTTTATGATTTGTTGTAGATAAAGATTATAGATGTGTTAATGATCGGAGAAGAAATTCATAATACTCTTACTTATAAATAGAGGTTATTACTCAAAGTGAATCATAATCAAACGTCTTTGAAAGTGATGATAGTGGGGAAGAAGATACAATGATAATCATCGCATTAACGTCTTAATGTTAAGACGTGGTATGCTTTATGTTTTATGTGAGTTATTTGTAAACGATAGTTTTCTTTTGATTACAAATTAGTAAATTTGTTTATTTATTGGATGATTCATGTTGTTTGAATATTAATGTTGGCAACACTTATTTGATAATTAAAACTTTAATTGTTGTAATTTACTAATTATATTTCTTTGAAAAAAACGGAGAAAAAATAGTTAAAATTTAAAATAGTAACTTTCGGACACTATAGGATCAACTTTGACCCTGGTGTTCTCAGGCCGGGTTTTAAAAACATATGTTTTTCTTTGCTAAGATCCAATAGACTATAAAATAGACTTTATAAAAATAAGTGCCACGTAAAATAGGCCTGTAAGAGGCAAGAGCAGACCATTATCTAAGTAGGCTAGGCGCGCCACCAGCTATGGCTGCGAAGAGGATTCTGTTGCTGTGATTAATGTTTTCCACTCATTTAGCAACCTAGTCAACGGAAATGATGTTAAGAATTTCAATAGTATTTTTGCAACAACAAAATATATATGGAGGACGCATATTTAACAAAAATTTATAGTTATTTTTACCTCTTAATTCAAAAAAATAAATAAATAAATTCACCCTTATTTTTATAGTAGTAGGTTAAAACTATTTTCACATAGAGTATTATTTATCTATTTTCTATGCCTAAAATTAGCTCAAATATACCAAACACCTTCCCACACTAATAAGTAATAAGCTCTGAAAATTTCACCCAAAAACAATTAATATTCTCTAAAATTTCTTTTTTCTTTTTTACATGTTGTGATTATACTGGGTAATAAAAAGTTAATGTTTCAAAGATAAAAAATAATAATAAGCTCAAGCGTGGCATAAGTTAAAGGGATAAAATATTGTCGCTACTACTTTTGGTCACTACCACTTTTTTTACCGTTAGATCAGAATCTCAAGAGGAGAGAGAAATGATAAAGGTAGATGATATTCTAATCTAATGATGAAAAAGTGATAGTGAGTGATCAAAATTGATAGTGACGATATTTTATTCCTAAGTTAAATCTAAAATATGTTATTTAATTTTTCCATGAATAATAGTAAATCATAAAATATAACGAGTTGTTGGTAAATATAATATCATTTTCATATATTGTTTATTTATATTCTTAATGTGCACGGGTAATATTTTATTAAAATAATTAGTGTGGGAGTAAAATAATGTTTTACTGATATTGTTAATGGTTAATGATTATCTTTGTGGCAAAAAAAAAAAAAGGTAAATGGTTATCTAAAAGACACCTACTCATCATTTATTTTTCTCATAAGTCCATCTAGCCGTTGATTGAGAAGAGAAGAAAAAAATTTAAAGAATATAACTTGATGATGTGACTTTTTAGATTCATTGGACGAATGTAATTTAGATATTATAAAAAATGATGGGAAAATAAATTATGAGAGAAACCTGTCTTTACAAACTCAGTTTCAAATTTGGATATTTTTTTCAATCAAGTTCAAACACAATTTTATTATTTTGTATTATGCAGAGATGATGAGGATAAACGTCGAAAGAAGAAAGTATGGTGGTGGCAACTTCTGTGTAGTGTAAATCAAATATGAATACTGTGACAAAATGAAATTAAATGTGAATACAAAATAATAATAATAATAATAAGATAACGCTTTATTCCCTTTTTTGTTGGGTCCAATGGACGCATATAAACTATAAAGTGGAGTACTCCCATAATTGATATCTACTTGTTCGCCTTTTTCCCCCAGAAATCCGTATAGCTATTTTTTTAAAAAAAATTAAAATATTTAAAAATGTATAAATAAATGAAAACTCAGTGGCAACTTGCTCAGATCCTTATAAAAAAAGTACTTAAAATATAAATTAATAATCAAAATCAACATAGTAGTTTATTTATTCTATTTTAACCTAATTTATATATATTCAATTAATTGTAATTTGAAATATGTATATACTATACGAAGCGGCTGTAATGAAAATTCGGATCCTTATAAATTTTTTGAGAAGTCTAATTATAAGTTTAAGACTTAAGAAATATAAGTTTACTTATATTTCGTGTCGATCACTCCTTAATTTTTAAGGAGTGACATTTTGATAATGATAATTTCACTATCACTAAATCTCAAACCAAATCAAAATTCATTTTCAAAAGGGTCGTCGCCAATTTTGCACTATGATTTTTGTTTTGATCGAGACAAGTAATATCCATGATTCTTTTTGTTGTTTGTTAATATATTTTAGGCTTAATTAATCTCTCTTAACAAAAAAATTCGAGCATAATTTTTGTTTAGCTGGCGGGTCTTTAATCATAGGATTATGCCCCCTTTAAATATTTGAATTATCATAGAATTTTATTATTATTTAAAAACATTCGTTCCTAATTAAATATAAATCAAAACTGACCTTTCCTTTATGCCAAGTAGATATTCGTAAAATATGAATTTTTTTCCTTGACCAAATAAATCATCAATTTTTTTGTCCCAATGTCCAACTAACTATCAACATCAAATAATCAACTAACGTGAAACAAATTCAAATTGAAAGTGAAATATCATCTTATAATATGATACATCAATTATTATAAATGAATATAACTGATTAAAGCTGTTTTGCGATTTTCGCAAGAATAAAAGTAATCATTATCTTCTTTATCATCGAAATAAAACATAAAATCCATGATAAGCCAAAATATTAATAATTTTGTACACTTCATTTCTTCATATTTTTGTGGGAGAGAATTGGGGTTGGCCTAAACAAGGATAATTGTAAAAACATTTTTAATTGTGATCTAAGACTTTTTATTTTTACATTCATATAAATTTTAAAATTGTATCCGAAATTTCGTGCTTAAGAAATCTCATCTCCTTCTATTAAAATGAATGCCAATTAATCATAGGAAGCTAGTTCCACCATTCTTATACATTTTTTTAAAAAAAATTATTGATTGATATTTCCTTAAAAACAATAATTGAAAATAATAAAATTAAAAATTTATTGTTCAAAATCATTCATAACACAAAATTGATATAAATTTTTTTTGCTTGATTCTTTTAATTATAATATAAACAACTTGATTACTAATAGTATTTTTTTTGGAAGTACGAACAGAAGTACAAAGAAAAGAAAAGCTATGTTAATATATTAGGTTACTATTGTAGAGCTTATGTTTTAATGATAACAAAACTTATAAATAATTAAGAAAGTGTTTTGAAATAGTTACTATAACTAAAAACATTTTTATTGGGAAAAACACCATTACCACATTGATCACTAGTAATGATAAACAATCATCATTGTAGTGACCACTCAAGTGATAAGCTTGTGGTGAACTCATTTTCTCAACAGTGATGAAGTCGTCTTTAAAAATTAACTCATCATCATAGTGATCACTTGTAGTGATAAGCCTTGCTTACTACAGTAACAACTTGAGTGATGCGAGCATCACTACGTGACGACCAAGATAGTGATCGATTTTCAAAAATTCTCTAAGCGAATATCATTATGGTGATCACTCGAGTGATATGATGGAATTCTCATCACTATCACTTCACCACATTGATACTTCAAAGTGATCAGTTTCCAAAAACAAATTCTAAGAGAAGATCACCATGGTGACTTCTCGAGTGAGTGATGAGATTCTCATCATTATCACTTCACCACAGGGATACTTCTGATGATCAGTTTTGCAAAGAATTTTTAAGAGAAAAGATCACTCATCACTTGAGTAGTACTCTAATTTGTCATCACTTTCACATACCAACATTGCTCCATTCTAGAGACCGTTCGAGTGACCCTATTTTGTGCATCACTACAACATCATTGCATTGACTTATCCAATGCTCTGACTTATTTTCAAAATAGCTAAGTGAAGATCACTCAAGTGGTGCTCCTTCAAAAAAACAAAGCATGGTATAGTAAATCTTAATACTCATTCAAATATGTACTAAACTTGTTCTAAGTACTTCCAATTGGTCTAACAATTCATTATAATAGTACTTAATCATATTTCAAGTAGTTAATAAAGGTTTCAATCAAGATTAGCAAAAAAGTACTTTTGTGTCAAAGCATTAAATGCACCAGAGTTCAAACACTTCACATTCTCTCTGCACTTAACGGCTAAATCCAAAGACAAATAATTATTTGACATTTTCAACTGATAGTAGCAAGATCATACACTCTAACGACTACACTCAAAGAGCAACGGTCTTCAAACATCCTCATACTATAAATAGATGGGCATTGAATGTTAGTTCTCTATGTTTTTGATGTTTTGATTATAACAATTATAATGTAATTAAATTAACAGATTCAAGATTAAATCATGTTTTTATATAGTTAACATGAATCTATAATGGTTTGAAAGATTGCCCTTGGATGCCTTGAGTTTAAGTCGCATGCCTGGAGTCATGAGATTTCTTTTATTTAAAAGGAAAATGTTTTGATATCATCTGCCTCGAGTTAAAACGTGTTTGACTTGGAGTTAATAAGTTTGAGATATATTTGCCTCAAATTAAAATCGATTTGCCTCAAATTAATATGTCAACTTGCATTGTTTTCAAAAGCATCGTTTTTAACTCTTGAATCTCAAGTTAATGACTCAAGTCATTAACTCAAGTTAACACTTATTGACTCAAGTTAAACTCTCAATTGTTTACTCTTTTGGAAAGCATCGACTTTGACTCTTGAATCTCAAGTTAATGACTCAAATCATTGACTTCTTATATCAAGTTAAGCTTTTCAAACTTGCATTTTTCAAAGGCTATCGGGTTTAATTCTTGGGTGTCAAGTTGATGACTCTAGTCACCAACTCTAGGCAAATACTTATTGACTCTAGTTAAGCCTTTCAACTTGCTTCTTTTTCAATGTCATCATTTTTAACTCTTGGATGTCAAGTTGACGACTCTAGTCACCAACTCAAGTCATTCACTTCTAGTATCAAGTTAAGCCTTATAATTTGCGATTTTCAAAGGCATCACTTATTGACTCTTGAATAGCAAGTTAATGACTCTAGTCATTAACTCAAGGCATGACTTTTAGACCTCAAGTTAAGAGATCAACTTGCAGATTTTTCAAAGCCATCAACTTTAACTTTTGCTTATCAAGTTAATGACTCTAGTTACCAACTCAAGGCAATTAATATTTGACTTCAAGTTAAAGTTTTCAACTTGTGCATTTCGAAGAGAAAGTCATTGACTATTGCATATCAAGTGAGTACCTCAAGTCATTGACTCAAGTCAATTATTTTTCAACTCAAGTCATGTTTCAAACTCTTTCATCTTGCGACTTTATCCTCCTAAATACAATTGCCTCGAGTCAAACATTTTACTACCTTGAGTCATTAACTCGAGTTAACTTTAGTTTAACTTGAAGTTAACACTCTCAGTTTCAAAATCACCGTCTTCGGAAATCAAAAATTATTCGGTGTGATTTCATTACTTCATATCTTCACTCATTACTATTCTTAAATGCTTTTAATCAGTTTGTTAATGAGTTTCAGATAATTATACAAAGGATCAACAATAAAATTGTTGTAAAGCAATTTGTGTGTCAGACGCATTAAATGCAGTTACCATATCGAGACACAATCACAGCAACCATATCTCTGATCATTCAAAAGACATTCCTGCCATTCCTATCTCGCAATAAATGCTATTTCACAACAGGCAAAACAGAAGGAATGAAAGAATGTGGTAACGGCACAAATCCACCTGGATTATTAAACGACGAATGTGGCTTCCAAGCTTCTTCAATCTAACGGCTATATTTTGAAGAGTCATAACGGTTAATCTTCAAGCTTCACCAACGGTCATAAATTGCAACAACTATAAATACTAGAAATATTGAATTCGCCAACTACCGAAACGCTGTGTATTCAATTAGAATTTATTGCAATAATCTGTTTCGTTAGTTTCACTTAATATCTTCGGATATTTTTCTATACTTCAGTGATTATCACTTATCTACTCAGTGAGGAGTTTAAACACTATTTGATTATCTTAGTTGTTAAATCTTAAGGTTGTGGAACCTTAAGTGTGGGTGTACAATTACAACTTGTAAGAGGGAGTGAGTCCTAGTGAAATGATCATCTCGAGTACAGAGTGTGTAATTATGTCGGTGTTTATTTAATTTGATTACAACTTGTAAAGAGGAGTAACTCCTAGTAAGAGGATTACTCGAGAGTTACAGAGTGTGTAATCAAGTTTTGAGATAGTGAAATCCCAGAGCGTCTCTGGGGACTGGACGTAGGTCAAAAGTTGGACCGAACTAGTATAATCTCTTGTGTTCATTGTTTTTCTCTCCTTCTCTGTTTAAGTGTTTTTGAGCAATTAGTGAAAAATTTATAATCACCTATTCACCCCCCTCTAGGTGATATTCCATCTTCATTGAAGACTATACAACAACCAAAACTGTGCATTTACTGTTACATTAATTGTTAAGTCTCAACGCTCTATCTCTATGTAAATTTTCACTCCAGTGATCATTCATTTACTTTGGTGAGAGAATATACTTAAACATTTACTTTGGTTGAGATACTCAAAGTAATGAGACCTTGAGTTTGCGTTGTCCGTAAAGTGTAAGGGGGAGTTCTCTGAAAAATAACTTGCTCGTACTTAAGCACTAAGAGCCCTGTGAATCTTAGAAAGATAATGGAACTCTTAGAAAGGTTTTCGAGGGATTGGACCGAACCAATATAAATCTCTTGTGTCCACCTTTGATAATATCTCTCTAACTCTCTTCTCTATATTTAGTTTGTGCTGAAGTTTTAAAGTTTAAAATCACCGAATTCACCCCCTTAGGTTAAAGGCTTGAACTAATAAATATTATTTTTAGTCCTTCAAATTTACTCTAATTTTGGCTTTGATCCCTTAGGTTTCAAATTATTGGCTTTAGTCCCTCTAGGGGCAAAATGGTTCAGATTTTTATTGAGTTATATGAATCAATGTTTTTTTTTTAAAAAAAAAAAATTATTTGATGAATGGTTTCACCTTTCGAGACTTGAAGCGTAAAAGATTTTTGCCTCTCTCAATAAGTGCGCTTCTTTAGATTCAAACTTGTGTTTTCCTTTTTACGGGGGTGAGATCGCTTACCATCTTAACCAACATCATGTTGGTTATAGATCAATGTTTTAAATAAAATAAAATAAAATTTGAATTTGAAGGACAAAAATCAAAACAAAAACAAATTTAAGGGACTAAATATTATATTAACCCTGATATATTTGATAAAATATGGCAAGAGAATACTGCCTTAGTTCCAAATTCTCTTTAATTTAATATATATGCTTTGTGCTCTTTTCCTGTCAGTTCTCTCATCTAAGCTATGTCTGTTCTAACAACTTGCTCACAAAATCCAGCTATTATTGTTTTATTTTATGTGACATATAAGCTATCAATTAGTCAATAATTAATCAGTGCAAAATCTACTTAAAGTAGTTGATCAATCAATTAATAATATTGATTACCAACAAATTTCTTAATTCCAATGCATGTCATCTTCCTTCCTTCTTTGGTTTGTTTCTTTTTTATATTTTGGATAAAAAAATTAAACAAACTTGTCAGTTGTCACTGTGTGTGAGCTATACTTTAATCATTCATTTATTTTTATTTTCATGTACTGTGTATATTCGCTATGTTTTTAAATATGAGTTTAGATAATTAATTTATAGAGATTAAAAAAATTAGTTAAGTTGTCATCCCTTTAACGAAAACCCCTCTTAACAGATGCAACTTAATTTGGAGAATTTAGGAAAAAAATAAATAAATTTCAGAGATAAAATGAATTCTGATTTTATATTTAAGAGAGGAATAAACTCATTTTTTAGTTCTTATATTTAGGGCATAATGGAGTATATTTTCAATACCCCCTCTGGTCGTTATTATAAGGCATCAACTAATAAGTGTATTTGGTCCTTTTTATAAGGCATTTGTTTGTTCCCAAGGAGCATTAATTATATTTTTCCATGTATGTCCATCATTAATAAAGGTAGTGGGTGAGAGTAATAATTAATATGATATTAGAGTTTAGTGTAATTAGTAGAGGTAATATTAGAAATTACATAATTCTAAGATAACTTTATTGACTTTAACTGTTTTTCTTGATTTGTGAGAATTGTTAGTCAGTGCCTTATCATAAAGATCAGAGGGAGTAATTAGTAAGCTGTTGGTTGAGATGATAAAGCGGCTTAAGGAGAAAAATACAAGTTTAGGTTTCAAGAAGTACACTTATTGAAAAAGTATTATTAGTCTTAAAATCGATTAGCCTCAAATCTACATTAAAGTAGCTAGGGGGGTACCTAATCAAATGAAGAGTATATTCTATGGTCCTGGATGCAATATTATTAGCATCCAAAGTTTCTTGGAGTGGAATGTATAATTAATTAATGTGGGAAAAATAGAATATAGTTGTTGAAAGGGTGCAATTTTTTATGTCATTAAATAATTAATAATTAAGTATCGGTGGTTTATTTTTTCCACATCATTAACTATAGGTGGTTGAGTAAACATTTACAGGCAAGCATTCAAATTGCCTTTGCCAGCAGACAAGTTTGGAAGGTAGTAATTGAAAAAGATTTGATAATTAATATTTCTTCTGGTTCTTATTATAAGATACTAACTAGCAAGTTTATTTGGTTCTTTTTATAAGGCACTTGTTTGTTCCCAATGTACATTAAATTTTTTTTTTTCATGTCTACCAATAATTAATAAGGGTAGTGGGTGAGAATAATTATTATGATGTTAGAGTTTAGTGCAATTAGTAGGGGTAATATTGAAAATTATTTAGATTCTAGAACAATTTTATTGACTTTTACTATTTTTATTGGTTTATGAGAAAAATTAGTTAGTGCCTTATAATAAGGACCAGAAGAAGGAGTAATTAATAATTGTTCCATCTTCATTGAACACTTGAATCGGCCATCCTTCCAGGTTAATTAAGTTGTATTTCCTCCATTTTTAATTATAACACAAAATATCTTTAACTCACAAATATTAATAAAATATCTTTAACTAAGTTAATTATGTTCTAAATTTTTCTTTATCTTTTTATCTCTACCCTTAATTAATGCTCAACAATTTTTTTCTATTGGAAAGTATAATTCATACACTCTCTTCTATCTTTTTACATGACACTTTCTTTAAAAAAAAAAAAAAAAGGTCATCCTTATTATAAGTGACCAGATTAACTATTAATTGATTTTTATTTTTTATTTTTAAAAAAATGTCCATGCATAAAGTTTGATGTCATTTTCTGATTCTGCTTTTCAATATGTCCTTCATGTCTTAAATGAGGCTAAAGTTCGATTTTTTTCCCTTCATTTTCAAACACATTTAATGACTTAACTGTATATCAACTTTGACCAATTGACCCTCAATAACAAGTGTACAATGGAAAAAGTATTTATCGCGTCCGTTTAAAGCCTTATATTTGAGACAAAAAAAATTTAGTTGGTGTGTTATAATAAGGATTATAGAGAGTCTAACATAAACCAAACATTTTTTTTTTTCATCTTTTTAGGTATTCTAAGGCACCAACTAACAATTATATTTGATTCCTTTTATAAAAGACTTATTTGTTTCCAAAGCGCATTAATTATTATTTTTTATGTATGCCCATAATTAATAAAGGTAGTGGGTGAAAGTAATAATTAATATAATATTAGAATTTAATACAATTAGTAGGAGTAATATTGAAATTTACTTAAATTATAGGACTTTACTGACTTTAATTGTTTTTATTGGTTTGTAATAATTGTTAGTTGATGTCTTATAATAAATACTAGAGAGAGTATAAGACAAAATGATATTAGGCAAGCAGTAATTTTACACAGTACAATATAAGTTAATCTAAAAATAGAATTGTTAAAAAATTACAAATACTGGTAAATTATAAATATTACAACTCTTTTTTTTCCTATCAATTTAATACACTTCCCAACCCATTCGTTACAAGTTGGGAATTGTGATATAATTAAAACCCAACACCTTATTAATGAGAGGAGGTATAGCTTGTTGCTATTAAATTAAGAGGTTGTTGGCTTAAATATTACAATTAACTCATCATTTCATAAAGTACACAAACCTACCTAGTTAATTAATCAAAAAAAAGTCTCATGACAGTTGAACCCGACTCCCTCTCGTTGACTCACTCTCTTGACTTCCATCATTAGGGTTTCTTTCTTGTCGGAGGCATCTTTGTTGCCAGTGAGCCTTATTCCGAACCTCAGCCGCTATAGAGAAGCAAAGTGGAGCCCAAAGAACCAGAAGCTGGTAGCGCCGGAGAAGGTTGGAGCCGCGATTTTCATATTGGAATTGAGACACACAGCGGTGAGCTTCTATCTTCATAGGGGCCAGCCTTCCTTTGTTCTTCATCTTTAGCATCACTCCAGCAGTGGCGTCCTTCTGATTTTATGTGTAGCTGTGGTCCTCTCTTACCTCTAGACGAGTTTTTCCTCTCATTCTCCAGATCTTCCTTGAGGTAGTGGGAGCTATTGTTACGATGTCTCCCTTACTGGCGGTCTCCAGTGGAGGTGACTTGTGTTAATGGAAAACAATAAACTCACAATATTTTTGTGTATAGTCTATGAACGCATCTCCAACCTGTGTTTATTATGAGGAATTTATAAAATCAATGCTCATTAATTAAATTAAAACTAAAAAAGATTAAGGGACCAGCAATTGAGGATAAAAACGAAAACAATTGTCTTAATAATTGAGGAATTTATATTGACCTGATTACAGAAAGTTTTTAAAAATACGAAAAAAAACTGGTGAGGCACATGTGGTTGTTTGCAGGTATGAAGTAAAAATTAAGAAGAAATTTCATGTTTGTTTCTCACTCACAGGCAATAAGACAATATTGCATGTTCCATGCACTTCAACGCACAACAATGAGCATGTGCTTCACATAAAATAAAATATCAGCATTCATTTAATATTATAAGATCTCAACTTTAAAATAAAATGTGTTCTGGTCCCAAAAGAAAAAACTCTAAAATTGTCTCTTTTTAAGTTTTTCCTGGAAAAAAACAAATCTGAGATATGTTTTTTTTTTTTTTTTTTTTTTTGTAAAGTTACAGTAATGCTTAAGTCCATCTTCAATTTTAAAAGCTAGAGATCTTATGAACCTAAATTGGCAGGTGGATGTTAGAGTCATTTCCAGAGATTTCATTAGATTAGTAGATGCGTTGGCCAAAAGGGGCATTGCTAATTCTGGTATTTGGGATGAGTGCCCTGTTGATTTGAGGGTTTGGCTTGTCCAAGAGTGTTTGGGATTAAATTCCCCTTCTTTGTAATCTCTTTTCTTATAATGTAGGCTTTTATGCCATCCTTTATATCCAAAAAAAAAAAAGCAAAAAAAAGTCCATCTTCAATTCTTCATGCTGCGCCCAGCCCAATAACCCAATTGAACTTTTGAATAAAACATTTAATTTTGTTTTTTGAAACCAAACTTTAATTAAATTGGACTTTTGGGAATTAAGCGTTATTTTCCCATAATTTTATGCTTTTTGTAGCATGAATCTTTTTTTTTTTCTTCAATAATTTAATTTTTAGTGATCAACGGGTTCGATTATTATTACTTAAATTATATTTTTACTTTTACGAATAACTTAAATTATATATTAAATATTACAAATAGCGTCATAATGTGTGTGTAGACTGTAGAGATGGAAAGAGAGGAGGCCTATATGCACACATCCTTATGTTCGTATTTATTAGGAAGAGAGAGGATTTTTAGTTTTATTTATAAGCTACATTATTAAATTTTTTAAATGATTGTACAATTTCACATATTATTTATTGTTGTGTAAATTTTGTTTCAATATGTTATCATATATCACTCTATTCTTATTTATAAATCTATTTTCATTAAAAAAATTGGTCCTTATTATAAATTTAATTTCAGAATAATAATTGCGTTTTTAACTTCTTGCCGCTATTAATTACAAGAAACAAATTTTGGTATCACTTTGTGTCTAAATATAAGCCCATTGCGTTCAACAAGTTTTGTTTAAAATATAAGTCACTTGTAGCTTAATAAATAAATGAGGTTTCGTTAATTTTACCCTTATTGACTTAGGAATTAGGAAGAGAAAAGAGAGTAGTGTAAATTCAGAGAAATAAAGGAAAGAGAAAAGGTGTACCAATTTTTTTCCTAACACATTTTTATAAATAAGGGTAATTATGAAAAAATTATCCATTTAATATAGTTCTTGGTTTACAAGAATAATATAAAAATGATTCATAGTAGAGTATTAAATAGAAGTAAAGATGAAAATTTGTTAAATTTTGAGACAAAGTTAATAAGGGGGCAAACATATAGACATTGCCTATAACTAAATACTTAACAGAGCTTAAAAGCCAAATAATGCAAGCTGACTTGCTCTCTCCTTCTCATACGTCTCGTAGTAATGATAGATTGTAGTCACTGCAAGTAATATACCAGTCCCTGATCCAATCGCTCCCGTAAAATCCGCCAACACCGTCAAGGCTCCGATGCAAATGCCACCGAACGCCGCCGCCGTGGGGATGTATCGGTTCAACTCCGTCTCTAAGGTTGCCTCTTGGTGGCCAGGCATCATCATCTGCTGCTCCTGCAAATTCACCAAACAACATGTAATTGATGATAGATGCAACTAATAAATAATAATAGATGATTATTATTCCACTACCTCGCTCAGTTGTATATGAGGTATGTGTGTATGTGTACACATGTAAATATATACTCATACTGCTTATGTTGATTAATATAATATCTACTTAACTAATTTAAGTAGATTAAAGAAATTAGTTAAATTAGTTATTTGTTAAAAATATGGTTTGATTTTCATGAAATATCTCTTAAATCATTTGCATTGAAACAATGCAAACTTCCTTAATATGTGCAATCAACGGGAATAATTTAGAAAATAAATGATAATAAATATGGGGTCCCTAATATAAAAGCTATTTGAGGGTTATATTTAATCTTAAATATAAAACCCTGATTCATTTTGTCTCTCAGATTTATAATCCCCCCAACTATCTAATATTAAAGACACATATTAAAGGGTTTATATCCAATGACAGTGACAATGAAATACAGTACATTTTAGAAAAATATAACTAATTTCCTTATTTATTTTTTTTCAATATCAATCAGCTATCTCTTATATTAAAGATAAGATGTTGTATTAACTATTAATTTGAAACTGCAAAACCAATTTAAATCATCAGTACCTTGAGGTGCTTGGCAACATCTGTAGCAGAAGATCCAGAGAGTAGGATCCATGATTTGGAGAATATGGCACATAGTGACAACATAAACACAACATAGAACAATGCACGGAAAGGATCGGCTCCCATATCTGCTAAGCTGCAAAACAATACAGCAAATTGAATTCTTAAATTACAAATAAAATATATAACAGGAAACAAAGATACACATAACTTTAAAGGACTCTATATATATATATATATCGAGTAGCAATTAACTATTTACTTGGATGGGGCGGTGATGTAGTACATAAGGCCACCAACAGGAATAGAGTGATGACGCCCACCATATTCAGTTTGTTCCCATTTTCCAATCAAATTTACAATGAAGTTTCCTCCGAACCATTGGTAAAATAGCTGTAAAAATAAACCCAGTTAGATATCACAAAGCAGTATATAGAAAAGTCTAGTACTACCTTCTCTGTTGCCTTTAATATAAGATACAATTGACATTTTTATGAGTGATTAAAGAAAGTGAATAAATTACTCAAAAGTATTTATATTTATCATTTTTATACTAAACTAATTTACCTGAATTATAAACTAATGTGTAGTCTAATAATATATCGTATATGTTATAATTAAGTTATTTATTTGGGTTAAGGGGTAACTTTGCTCTGAAAGTTTTAACCAAAGGATAATTTTGCCTTGAAAGTTTTCGGAGGGCAATTTTGTCTCGGAAGTGTAGAAAATGAAGTAAGTTTGCCCTGACCATTAGTGGACTAAATATGCTAAATAGACGAACGCGTGTCATCCCCATCATTTTGTTAAGGTATAAATTTGCCTCGAAAGTCAATATGTTATATACTTTTATTTTCTTTCAAAGTTAGATTTAAAACTTCTAAGACAAATTTATACCTTAACAAAATGACGTAGGCGACGCATGGACTGTCAGCTCAAAATATTTAGTCAACTAACGGTCAAAATTAATTGGGATAACGGTCAGGACAAAATTGCTCCTTTTTTTACACTTCCGGAGTAAGATTGCCCCTTAACCCTATTTATTTAGCTTCTTTAATCTCTCCTAAAAAAGTTAATTGGATCTTATATTAAGCACATGAAGGTAGTATTGATTAAGCTAGGTTCATTACCTGGGAGATCATGTAGGAGTTGAAAACGAGGGAAGATACAAGAATGATAGGCATGTTAGAAGTATAGAACAGTTTGATTGGATATGAACCTTGGTGGCCACGAGCACTCTTTGATTTTACTGGCAAAACCACACGAAAACCTTGGAAGTATATAACAATCAAGAAGATTAATGTAGTGGCAAGTAGATTTGTGACATTGGGTAGATTTTGCCGATAAAACGCCTCACGAAAAGCTTGGACCTTGTTGGTCCTGGTAAGCAGCATATGAACTAAAGCAACCAAAGCTCCCTCAAATTCAAAACCTCGTCCGCTATTAATGGTGGTTGGACTAAATGCGTTCCACATAATGTTCTCACTGCAACATATAGACACTCAAGGCTTGTTATTTTAAAATTTTTGTATTAACTACTCAACATATATAGCTGCATATAGTTATGATTAATACTCAAGCCACTCAATGTGATGAGGCTATTTGAATATAAATTAAAGAAGCCCCACATTGATTAGTTAAAGGAGAGATTAAAGGTATATAACGTAAAAAGGGAGTGCTGCCGAATACTTCCTTCTGTCCTTATTCTTTAATATAAGATATATTTTGGGGGTTGATCTTGATATTAAATATAAGATATACTTTTTATATTTATCAATTTTTTTTTTTAAATTTACCCTTATTGATACAATAATCAACTAAAAGAGAGATGGAATCAATTAAGAAACACGACTAGAGTGTCTTTAAAAAATTAAATCATATTAATTAGCTTCCTTAAACTAATCAAATTAGGTAAATATTTCTTCCAATATTTAATATAAGACATATTTAAGGAGTTGATCTCAGTCCTAAATATAAGACAAAATTTTCATATTTATCAATATTTTCCTAATTTACCCCTATTTATCTTCTCTCAATAATAATCAAGGAGGTGGGAGAAAAAGGGAATTAAGGAAGGTGATTAGAGTGTTTTAGAAAACATATGTCATATTAACTAACTTAACCAACTTCTTTAATCTTATGAAATTAGTTAAATATATATTATATTAAAGACAAAAGAGAGTAGCTTAAATTCTTTTGATCGAAAGACAACCCTAATATATACCTATATCTAAAATTTTAACAGATATACTATCATTCATCTGGTGCACTGAAACTCATATATGGCAATTTGGCAAAAGAAGAAAGCAAAAGACAACAGAACTCACCAAAAATTGGTAGCAATGAATAGGGAAATTCCAGAGCCAAAACCATAGCCTTTTTGAAGAAGCTCATCCAAACACATGATAATGAAGGTAGCAAAGCAAAGCTGAGTGATGATGAGAATAGCATTTCCTACACCAAGTTGGCTCACACTACCATACATCCCTGAAGAAACATAGGCACTTGCCTGTCCAACTCCTATCAAGATTCCAAGCAGCTTTTGGGCTCCATTCCTACAAAATATTTTTAAAACATAATGTAAATAAACAACACCTAATTAACACTATGCTATGATCTTAATTACCTTAATAGAAACAACAAACCATTATAATCGCAAGGCATAATCTGATTTAGGGCTAACTTCAACTTTATATATTATAAGGAAAATTAATATTTTAGTTCCTTAATTTTTAGCACACTTATAACTCAGTACTCAATTATGACTCGATGTGATTCAATCTTTACCCTTTTGACTGGCCTATGACTCAGTCACTTGTCTTTATATATATTATCCTTATCACATATAACTCATCTCCTATGCGGCAAAAATTTACTTCAAACCCAGCTCCATGTGGCTGCACTTGCTTCCCCATCTCCTTCACTGTAGACACAAAGGATTGAGTCATGCGGGTCAAAAGCTTTAAGACGGAGTCACACTGAATCATGGTTGAACAATTGAGTTATAAGTGAGTTAGAAGATAAGGTACTAATTTTCCATATATAATATATTGAGGTTTGAGTGTGTGTCCCTGAAACTTGTCTCTGAGATACAGAATGATGGAGTAATACAAAAACATTGACAAAATTGGAAACTAACAGCAAAAAGAAATGACAACAGGAAATAAAGTTCTAAGGGAAGCAGAAACAAGAAAGCGACAGAGGGAGAGTATTCAGACAAAAATTCCATACCCTCTACCTCAACCCTAACGAAAAGCCATCTTTACACCCAAATGATCCACACAAGCCCAATTCAAGTCTCTGGCCCAATTCCCATAATTTGCCCCATAGCCCAAGTCAAGAAAAGATAAATGTGTTCATGTCAAAGTACAATAATAAGACAATTAATCTTTTGTTCCTATAATTTTGATTTAGTAATTTCCAAATTCTTAGTTAAACTTTAGAAATTCATAAATAAAAGGTAGGCCAGTGTATAAGGCTCCCAACAGGTGGGGTTTGTGGAGTAATATAAAATTCATAAATATAAATATAAATATATATATATATGTTTATATATATGTAAGAGTGATCTAAAATTCATTTGAAATTTCTTGGAGTCCTTTACATCAGAAAAGTATCTTCCTACTCCGATCATGCTCATCATATTGATACAGTTACTTAATTTTCTAAACTAATCTTTGTTTTCGAACAGATTATGTGTCTTAACTTTAAAAACTACAACCCCTGAACTATGATCATATTCAAGTTATAAGCAGAGGTAGAGAAAGATACTTACAAGAGAGCACGATCCTCACGTACGTTGTTGTCCACCTCAATGATCTTAGAACCAGACAAGAGTTGAATCACCATACTAGAAGTGATAATGGGACCAATCCCAAGCTCCATAACTGTTCCTCGAGATGAAGCAAGTATGGCTCGTATCCAAAATAAAGGATCTGAACCTGTGGCTGAGTGTATTCCATAGAGAGGAAGCTGACTACAAACAAGGAAGATGAAGAGAGCCATCACTGTGTATATTATCTTTTCCCTAAATGGGATTTTCTTCTTCCCTGGACTCTCAACTTCAGGCACAAATGAGATAAATGGTCTAACCAAATCAAGTGCTCTAAACCCTCCTCCTCCCATCCTTATGATGAAGCTACTCCAACAACTAAAACGTAAATTGTTCTATATAACTAACAAGCTTTTAGTTGAGATGATAAGCAGTTTTAACCCGTAATAAAGAGAAGAACACAAGTTCGAATTCCAGAAAGTACCCTTGTTGAAAGAGCGAAAGCACTTCGTACTCTAAACTTAAAAGGGGAAACCTTAATCAAATCAAATATATATATGTATATGGTAACAAGATGATGGAAAGCAAGAAAAGAAAACTTGATTATGAAGAGCACCACCGAATTTTAAAAACAATTGCTTCAGAGAAAGTATAGGGATGGAAGAAAATGTGGGAAGAAGATTATGAATGGAACTGGGCAAAGAGAAGGGTACATATACACACACATACACACATACGCGTTCCTATTGTATGTATTAAGATTGCTAACAAGACAGAATGTGAAACCATGCTAAAGAATTTTCCTCACATATATCCATCAATATTTTTCTTCGTCAATTAATATTGTTCTCCACTTTTAAATTTAAACACTTATATCTAGACCGAATTAACTTTCTCAATTCTTGATATCCAAGTTAACCGTCCTATCTTAATCATTAGACCTAATAGCGCGTAATTTATATAGACATGGAAAATTGTCTGCATGGGATACATCATGATTAAAATACATTAAATATTTTTTTCAGTATTTATTTGACTGGGTCAAAATCAGCTTTTTTTTTTATTTGTTTTCCTATGACTATATGGAGCTTTGAAACTTCTCTTCGCACGCACGCAACTGTTGATTAGTCATATAAAAGATTATTAAAAACAATGAGGTAAGAAAAGCTGATTTTATTTGACCAAAAAAAAGAAGAAAAGCTGATTTTAAGATTAACCACCCTAACTGACTAATATTGCATGGACAAAATAACTAAGTTGATTGTAAAAAATGTTCTCATTTAATTTTTTTAATGGAGTAAAATATATATATGGTCACTGACATCTTGTTTTGATCAACGACATAATCGGATGGCTTTTGACCAAACCCATTTTTTTATTTGATTCCTCCCCCCGGTCACTGCACTTTTCATTGCCTCATGCATCATTTCACAAGATAATGAAGACCAAGTCTCTTTCTCTAGATGCTTTGGGAATTATAGGAAAAAATTAACAAAAGTTAAAACTTGCTCTTATAATTAGAATAAAAACCAACTCCAAAATGTGTACCTATAATTAGTATCGGAGGAGGAGGGAGTAATAAATAACCTAGACAGATAATTGCATAATCTCTTAGAAACAGGACAAAGTGATTGTATACTTGCTTCTTTCACCTTATATTACTAGGCGTGGGTTGGCTCTACAGATAAGATATTTTTGACAGAGTTTTATATTAGTTGACGAAGGCCCAACACGATCCTCCAACTCTATACGAGTTTGGTACCGATTGTAAAATATAGATAGCTAGGGTTAAGCATTTCCTAATACGTACTGCATAATTGATATGAGGAAACTTGACGCCACGGGATGTACGACAGAAATCCGTCAAAGTATTTTTGCTGTATTTATTTGAGATGGTCACGGTCAGCTTTTTTATATGGTTTTGTACTACTGTCTGGATATTTAAATAATTATGAAGGGTATGTGGAAGTCGAACAACCATTATACACACACACACACATTGGTTGGCGAAAAAAATAATGCATACATCAATACTCCAAAAAAAAATAGATAGAAGGCTACGTGCATGCCGCTGTAATATAATTTAGATACCTGGGACTTGGAAGTAACAGATAGATCTGACATAAAAATCATAGAACATTGTTTCGATAGAACGAATAATTAAATTAAATATACACTAACTTCTAAATCTATTGTCTCGGGCAGAAGTCTTGAAAGAACTACACCCCAAAAGCTAGCAATTTGAGTTAAGGAATCTAAAGCTTTTTAAAGCCTCTCATTCAAAGAAACTCACCCAATGAGGGACTCATTACAGCTACTTCCATAGATCTAATAAAAATCATAGCAAGAACGTATTGTTTAGATGATAAAACAATCAACGTAAATATACAGTAAGCTTTAAAAATATATCTAGCTCTATACAGCTTGGAGGACATGCAGAAAATATGGTTTGAAAAATGGTTAGAACAAAGAGGACGATTCCAGCAATAGAGGCCACAGTAGGCCAAAGAGGAATGTTGCAATAATCACGTCTTAGTGTTGCCTTCATCTTATGCCAAGGAATTTCATAATAGCCCTTCAACCTTTTGCAGATTTCAAGGTATTCATAATTGAAAGTCTAGTGAATGACATGTTCCGAAAGACCATTAAATAATAAAGCAACATTATTGGTATGATCACCTATATATTCTTCCATACAATGCAAATGCATTGCAAGCAGGCATTATTAATGTTGATTTGTTCATTGATTGTAGGAGCCTCTTGAGCGAGAATCAATCAAGAAATAGATGTGGCTTGGTGGGCAAGTTGGAGGAGCCTCTCCAGGCATCTATAAATAGAGGCCTCCACCTGCACTACTTTCACACCACAGCAACTGGAACGTCTTGCATTCTCTCTTCTTTTCTTCCATCTTTCTTTGTTCTAGTGCACTGCCATGCACATTTAAATTAAACTCTCGTAATCTGATTTTACGTAGGCTTCGTTTACCCAGACCCAACCTAGTACACATCTCTCTCTCTCTCTCTCTCTCTTATTTCTAACATTAAGAAATTAAGGGAGGCTACTGCGACGGTCACAAGGAAAACCTTTATCAAACAGCTCTTCAGTAACAAAGAATAGAAGTTGATTCTCAAGTAAAATCAAGTCTTTAAGTATAAAACTCTGTAACCATGCATGGCTTTGATAATTTAGCATCTTTGATACTCACCCCATGCACTTGATGGAACATGATAAAGACTGTAAGTTTTTCTATAATTTCATGCAAGAACATGAATAAGGATCTTATTAAGAATTCATGATTTTCACAACACTATAGGTTTAAGTCAAGATGTACTAACCTTTATCCATAATATTGCGGAATCGATACTTCATAATATGTGACTTGTAGTACGATAATTGAAACCTTTATCATTCTTTTTACCCTTCATTTCACACTCTCTCTTCTTGATGGAAAACTAGAGGCGTTTATAATGGTCAGAAAGCGAACGGACAAGTTTCTATCCTTTAAATAACTTATGTATCCAAAAGACATATACATCTTATGGATATGACTGCTCTCATCAAGTAATCAAGAAACTTCTTTTCAATAGTCTGATAGTCATTTAGCTAGCCCCTTCATTAATTATTAAGTCATATATATTTATTACAGTCACATGAGACATTTCTTACAAAGACTTCAATGATAAAGCCAAAATCCATTAATGTCAGTTCCACAAGTTCTTATTCAGTAAGATTAATGGTCTCTAAATAAGAAGCACGAACTTTTGGCTCTAAGTGTTTTTACGAAACAAATCGTCCAAGCTTGACATGGCTCTTTCTGTAAACCTTTTGAACATTATTTGTTTGTGCCTTTCCATGCATATGTCTTGGAGTCTCTCATTACCATAATGAAAAGGGCCAATGGAAACTATTTTTGGAGTGTAATGGGCACCCTATAGGAACAACAGTTTGGTAACAAATGACCATCTCCCAACAATCTTGAATCCTTTTTTTTTTTTTTTGATATTTTTAGCCACCTCGTTTTCCACCTATATGAAGTTTGATTTAACATGCAACTAGGAATTACAACAGCAATACACACACTCACATATTAAAAAGAGAGTCCCAATTCTCATAAAAGTACAGAGAGAAAGACAAAGACTATACCTAAAAAGGGGCTTTTTATGACACTTAAAACTTAACGGTGGAATAAAAAGGCACGGTATTAGTTGAGGCAGAGGTTGAGGGAGTACTTAATTGACAGTGATTAATTTGACTGTCAAATTTGTCGACAAAATATTTGATGGTTGAATAAATAACTATCAAATAGCTAGGTTTATTTTTTTAGTTTGTTAAAAAAAATTATTAATAGGTGATTACAAGCGTCAAATAGAAGATAATAAAGGTATTTACAATTAAGTATTATAGTTACTATATCACCAAGTCAAAAAACTCATGAGGTTAAAAAGAAGTAAAAACACTCGAGACTTGTCTTTCGTCGCTTACCAATACCATGCATTTCCCATCCTCTCATCTCTCATTATTTATCTCAACCTTTAGATTGAAATTTGAGCAGTTTAGATTTAAATATCAAATTATTAATAAATAAATAAATTCAATAAATTCTAAATTTTGGTCATGATAATTTAAAACTGCAATAAAAATATTTTTCTAAAAACATTAAATTTCAATCTAAATATTGAGATGAATAGTGGGGCAAGAGGAAGGAAGTGATTGGTATTCAAGAAGCGCTCATGAGGAAAACCAAGCCTAAAAACTCATGATCAATGGTTATGTTAAACAATTGTCAAAACCCTCAACGAAAATGGCTATCCAAAACACAACTAAAAAGGTGCCTGCTTTAGAAATCTCAAGTCATAGTTTTAGAAGTACTTTGACGTAAGTTGAGATAAAACTTATATTATTTCATATATATATGTACACACACGTCATGTGTATAAAAGGGTGACAAAAGCCTTCTAAGATCTAAATAATTGTGTTCTTGATACTAATTGTTTTGGGTTCTAATAAATTGCTTAAAACTAAAACCAGATTAGGCAAAATAAAAGGGTTAAAAGAAGAGGATAAAATGCAACAAAATTAAGAAACATCACTCTAAAAAAACATTGAATTTCCAAAGGAATTTGCCGCAGAATTCAACTTTTTCGACAAAATCCGTTTCGTCGCAAATATATGCGTCAAGATTTCCATCACAAATTTGCTTCTTCTTCTTTTCTTCTTTTTTTTTTTAAAAAAAAATTATTTCAAATGCAACGTGGATGTTCTCATGAGAAGCCCCATGTCACATTCGTAGGAGGCCACCTCATCACCGGTGGCCGCCACATGTAAACTCTAAAGTATGCCATGTGTCCCCTCCTTGCGATGCCACGTGTTTGCGTCTCTTAACTACTAAGAATGCGTCTCCTCCTGTTTGAACCTGTGGAGAAATACTTACAATAAAAACATAATAACCCATGTCATTTAAATCTTAGTTGGCTAGTGACTCATCTAAAAAAAAAATAGATTTAAATTTTTTTAAAGAAAAATACGCATCTTAATTTGAAAATAATCAAAAAATATATATATATTATGAACTCATATTTTTCCTCAAAACAAAATAAAATTTTAATTTCTTAGATGAATCACATGCCAACTATGATTAAAATGATATGAATTATTATGTTTGTATTGTACAAAGTTTAGATGACATGATACTCATGAAATATGTAAATTTTTCTCAAACTCGTGACCTCATGCTCCAAAAGCTCTTGCACATGGGCCTTTGCCAGATACACCAAAATGACAACGCATTAATTTATATATATATATATATATATATATATATATATATATATATATATATATATAATAGGATATATCATCTATTGTATTATTTCTCTCTCTATTGATTCGATTTTATGACGGTAAAAAGTGGTAGTGACTAGTTTGGTAGTACATAAAATTGGTACTAATACTTTTCCCCATATATATATATATATTAAAAATAATAATATATGCTTAAATTAAATATTTTTTAAAATAATATTAAATAAAAATTCTCTTCTTATTGAGATGGCCCAACAAGGAATATATCAAGTATCGGATCTACCTATAATGAAGGGAAAATCTTATCTATCGATCGATAATAAAGGGAGATCTATCTTATCTAAAGATAGATTAAACCGTAGTGATATGGTGATACATAAAATTGGTAGTAACAATATCTTATCCCCATATATATATATATATTAAAAATAATAATATATGCTTAAATTAAATATTTTTTAAAAATAATAAATTAAATAAAAATGTGATATAATATTTATGATTAATTAATTTAAAATTCAAAAAAAAATTATTTAATAAATCTTGTTATAAGTATATTTTTAACCAATTTTAATTTTTCAAAAGTGATTATATTTTTAATTAAAATACTTAATAACTAATAATTTAATATTATAAATATTATTTTTAATATAAATAATTTTTTAATCTTTGTCGTGGAATTAGCAACAGAAAAATCCAATGGCTAATTGTTCTGTGGCAAAAAAATTTGTAACGAAATTCAGTGGGTAATTTAACTACGGAAAAATTCCATTAGAAATTGAGTGTTATTTATTTTTTAGTGAATCCATCACGAATGAAAATCACAGGATGCATACATGCAATCGGACTAGTAGTGTCTTTGAAAGTGAAGAAACAAAATGAGGTTAAAAAGTTGTAATAATTGAGGAATGAAATAGAAGCATCCTTAAAGAATGTAAGCAAAAACGTAAAGAAAGAAGATATAACAAAAGCCTTCACATACTACAATTGAACCAAGAGTAGTAAAGGATGCTGATGCGTACGTGTTGTTGTTGAGCAATCTGAGAGGCCAAGTCTGTTTGATTCATATCATTAGGCATCTCCCATTGAATCTCACTATGTATTGCTTCTGCCATCTAAACTTAGTCAAAAAAATAAAAAGGAGATGTGAAGAAGGAGAAGAAAATTTTTTCTGATATGCTCAATCTGCTCAGTTGGCATTTTAAAAAGTACGTTCACGCAGGCTAAGATAAAACTATTCACATATATTTCTTGTTAGTGTCCAACAAGACAAAAGAATATAGATGGGACACACATTGTGAGGCTCAGTTGAAGCGAGTCTTTTACTTTCTTGACTTTACTTGAAGCCCTTTTGGAGTGTTTTAAATTTTAGAAATACCACCAAACATTACTTGAATTATTAAATGTTATTTTTTTTGAAATGCCTATTTTTATATAAAACATGAGATATGAGATATTTGGTACACACAAAAGTATGAGAGAACTCTGGGATTTTGTAGAAAAAATTCAACCATTAATTAATCACTACTAGTGCTAATTATTATTGTCACAATAGGCCTTTTACACTTGTTGTTGCGGACATGCACAATGTGGAAAGTGTTATTGGCGGGTGACATTTTCATAAATAAGGTCTATGAAAACTAAACAACCTATGTAAGAAACAATTTCAATCACTGAACATTTAAATCAACTAGTAAAAGATTGTTCTAACTTACTCAAGGGTTTTGCTTTCAAGATTTGAGAAAGTGGTAGTACCATCTAAAAAATAGTCTCGTCATGTCTTAAACACAACCAATGCAGGAAATAATTTTAAATAATTTCAAATCGTTCTTTTTGTCGTGTTAATTCGTTCGTGCACCAATTGTAGTTCATAATGTGGTATGGATCTCTTTGTGTATGTATTACTTTTATACTGAAAGTCCAAATTATGAGGGTGAAGTCTAAATTTATCCTAGGTTTTTATTCAAGAGCAGTTGATATTCTAAAATTTTAGTTGGACCAATTTCGTCTAGAAGCATATAAAATGGGGCATTGTTGGCAAAACAAAAAACAAAATAAAATGGTGCAATGTGGCCCTTTTTTAACACAAGCCTAATCATGGACGTAAATCCCCATATTTGAGAAATTTATACAAAGGGGGCAAGCTGTATTTGTTAACTTTTTTTTTTCTCCATCCGGTATTTAAAGCTTCGCCCTGACTAATCTGGATCCAACTCGTGTCGCGCACCTGTCTATGGTGGAGAGTATTCCAACTGGACTTTTCTGCATTCACAAAACTCGAATTCGAGATCTTACTTAAACAATACAAGTCGCTTATCACTTGTATATTTGTTAACTTTTTTTTTTTTGGTTGCCCCTATCTAGAGCTTCGCTCTAACTAATCTGGATTCGACCCGTGTCGCGCACCTACTATGGTAGAAGAGTCTCTCAACGGGGTTTTTCTCCATAACTTTTTTTTTTGGTATCACACATGGTTCATTGGAACCCGACTAATCTGGATTCTCACGCCTCGAACTGAGGACATAATGATGAGAAAGCAAGTCTCTTACCACTTATTTCCACTCCCAACATACATAAAAGATCGATTCATCACTAGTGGGCCCAAATCGTTATACGTTTACATGATCCTTTTAGCCCGACAGATTTATTTTCTTTATAAAAAAAAAAAAAAAAATTCAGTGGCAGAATCAACAAGGTACGTACCATTTCGCTCTCAATTTCACATCAACAGAAAACCTAAATTAGAAGTGATTTACGGGAAGATGTCGATCTTCGAGTACAATGGAAGTGCCCTAGTGGCTATGGTGGGTAAGAACTGCTTCGCCATTGCCAGCGATCGTAGGTTCGGTGTTCAGCTTCAGACTATCGCCACCGATTTCCAGAGGATATTCAAGATTCACGAGAAGCTTTTCATTGGTCTTTCTGGCCTCGTCACTGATGCCCAGACATTGTAGGAATACTATCACCTCTCAATTCCCCACTTGTTCTATGTTTATTTTTTTCTTCTTTGAATTAAATTTCCAAATGTTGCTATCTTCTACTTCAAGGTATCAACGGCTCGTCTTCCGGCACAAACTATACCAGCTTCGAGAAGAGAGGGATATGAAGCCCGAGACATTCGCCAGCTTAGTCTCTGCTATTCTATACGAGAAAAGGTATAGACTTGATCTTATTTTATAGAATCAGAATTTTTTACAAGTTCTTACTTAGTTACTGTCATGTTGTCTGGTAGAAACTTGTGATTTTATAATGATTTGAACAATGGGAGAGTCATACCGACACTCTAATATACCAGCTTCCTCTGGAACTTGAACACTGTACTTTCTCAGTCATTGTTTCTCTAAACAAAAATGTGAGGATGCCATCTATAGGCACAAAATTGAGTGACATTGATTTGCTGTAATACCTTTTATCTATTACGTGTATGCAATGCTGTCCTATATTTACTTGATTATTACATTATAAACTTAAATCCGAAGGGACTAATACTATAGATTAACTGAACCAGTTGTAATGCTTGATGTCATGGGTTAAAGGAAGGGAGTTCTGCAGATTTGGATAGTAATATTCCAACTTGAAGTCAACCAAAATTGTTTGAATTGAAATTGAATTCAGTTAATTGCATATTATCAGTACATTCTGATTTTATTTATTAGAAGGCATGTTGGAGAAATATGACAAGGGAACCATACCTGGTGACCAGCCAGACTTCATGATTTGAGATATGGTCTAGATGGGTGGTGACATTGATGGTGATAACAAAAACAACAGCAATAAAGACATGATTACAATCAGTGAATTGAGGCAACAAAGTGCTAATGACTTGCATCTAATCTGGGGGCCTCTAATTTCTGTTTGTGCTGTACCAGATGGGATAAAATATGATCTGAAGCCATAGGTTCAAGTGTTCAAATGGTAGTGATTAGTGTAACCATTCTCATGTGTAAAGTTAAATTGGTACGGAGAAGAATTTTCCAATTGAGTGGCATCTCTAGTATAACAAGAAAATCAAAAGACTTGTCATTTGTGGACTAAATGCCTTTTCTGGATAGAAAAGGCTTGATGCTGGTTTAACTTTGTCTGCCCAATTCAACCATCCTAAAGTTTCTCTCATTTCTCCATAATGTTCAGGGTCTGTTTAAGAATATATTGTGCAAAAGCAGAATGAGACACTTCCCAAAGTAAAGATAGCAATTATAGGATAGTCAATTGTCTTAAAAAATATAGACTCATGGTTCATTTTATTAAGAAAATTAATGCTTTGTAAGATCAATGAGGTTGAAGAATATGTATAAATTTAGAAGTATTGCGTTAGTGAATTGTGCGTAACTCAATTTTCTGAGTGTGACTGTTATCGGCAGAATCAGCTTTAAAGTTGTAGAATTTTGCAAATATATTCAGTATGAAGTATAAATGCAACTTATGCTTTCCAGGTTTGGTCCATACTTTTGCCAGCCTGTAATTGCTGGATTAGGAGATGATGACAAACCCTTTATTTGCACCATGGATTCAATTGGAGCAAAGTAAGTTAACTATTCCTATAATCTGTCCAATTTTTTTAAAGGGAATTTGTCATTAGTTCAAACTTGTAATTAATTGCATGTTGGCTCTTCTTATAATCTGTATTCTTATTTCTTGTTGAAAAACATTATGTGCACATTAGAGTTGAAAATATTTGGAGAATTGTCAGCAATTTAAACTTGGAGAGATTAAGATACATGCACAATACCTTTGACAGCAAAATTTGGACTCTACTCTCTCTCCCTTCTTATGCCCAACCATTGTTTCAGATATCCTTCTAATATGGATGATGATAAGAACGCATGTTATTTTCAATGTTCCTTTCCTGCTGGTCCATTCTGCCTTGTAGTTATTAGAATAATATGAAAGTATTTGTGATAATAATAATATCTTCATATTTTTCTTGTATACAGGGAGCTTGCAAAAGATTTTGTCGTTGCAGGCACTGCATCTGAGTCTCTTTATGGTGCTTGTGAGTCTATGTTTAAGCCTGACATGGTTTGTCACTAAATTTAACTTGATTTAATTTTTATATGACTAGTTCTTTTTGTGTTTCGGAAATTTGTGCTGGTCATGTATATTATCATCTGTGTCACTGTTTGTAATTAAATGAATGCCCAATAAGCATCTTCTAACCAATATGTGCGATAAATTGCTCTTACCAGTATGAGAAATGGCATAAATTCACCTATATCCCTGCATGTGTGAATATATTTATTAAGAAAGTGGTTCTTGCTCTTCAAAAGAAGTTTAGCTGGAATTCCTCATAAAGAGATAAAGCTCATTTTCTTTCCCATGGTTTCTTGTCTGTCTCAGGAACCAGAGGAATTATTTGAGACCATCTCCCAAGCACTGCTTTCATCTGTTGATCGTGACTGTTTAAGTGGCTGGGGTGGACATGTCTATATTGTGTAAGTTTATGATTAATATTCCTTTATGTTGCCAAAGTACGCATCCTATTGCTTTTATGCATTTAAACATCTACGAACAACTGGTTGGATCTTTTGCTGCATTACATATTTTAGGGGAACATATGTTGTCGTAGTGGCTACAAGAAATGTGCTATCATAATTTATATTGATGTTGATACATTGATTATTTACATCCAATTTTATTCTGGGATTTTTTCCCCCCCTCAAACTGGGGGCTTTTTATACTCTAGTTATATGTTTCGATATTTGTTTTCCTTTGGCTTACATATTTCTGATTTTTTCCTTGAAATATATTATATTCCAGTTTTGTATTCCCATTCACTGTATATTATATCGTAAGGCTGATTGGTCTTTTGGTTGACACCTGCAGTACGCCAACTGAAGTAAAGGAAAGGATCTTGAAGGGAAGAATGGACTAACTTTCAAGCCATCCGGTGACCCATTTCACATCCTCTTGTTGTCTGCTTAATTCAGGAGCTGGATGGGAGATCGTTTACGGCTCTTTATGTTAATGGGTACCTTTTTATTATGGCACATTAAAAGGATCTTCCAGATCGTTTAGTTGATGCCGCATGTCATGAATTAAATCATCAAATGTTCGAATTTGTTTTATGGGTACCCCAGGTCCTCGTCAAGTGCTCAGCATAGTAATGAGATCGGATGTTTCAGATTAAAATTTATATTTATTTTTAAAAAAAAAAATTGACAATTTTAAAATTACTTTTATCTTAGATTTTACATCTATTAAATATTTTTTTGTGGGTCATTTGATGAGCATGGAATGTAGTAGTTTTGTGATATACTACCTCCGGTCCTAATTATAAGACATAGTTGATTTTGTTTGAAGAGATTAAGGAAGCTAAATAAGTTACTTAATCATTTTATATGTTGTGTATCTTTAGATTATAAATTAGTTTATTAGTCAAACTAATTAGTTGAAGAAAAAAATAAAAATACTCTAAAGTAATTTAATTAACTTCCTTAATTTCTCCAAAAAAATCAAATATTCTGATATACTTATCAACCATGCTCTTGATCAGATTCCACAGGTGGTTTTAGATTATACTGTGGCTGGTTTATATTGACATTGATGGTGGGTGGAAATGGAATGACCTCAAGCAGTATCTTCCTCCCCATCTTATGGAGGCTTTTAAAGTTGCACCCTTTTAACTTCGTTTGGATAAAAAGATGTTTTGACATGGAAATTCAATAAAAAAACGGGCATTTTCTCTTAAAAATCTGCCTATTCTTTCCTTGACAGGTAGTCTTGAAGTGGATCTGTGTGGGCTTGGCTTTGGAAGCCGAACATACCACATAGATAGATGTAAGGCATTTCTCTGGTTCGCTTCGCTTGATTGCCTCGTTAGTGCATCGATGTGGAAGGAGGGCCTTCAATTTACTGTTATGAAGTGTTTAATAAATGTCTCTATCTGGCCGCCTTGAGACACGTTTACAAATTGCAATTCGTGTTGTTGCAGAATATGACCAAATGCCAAAAAAATGTCATATTACATTACATACAGAATACAGTTAGGTGTACATCTTTGGTCCATTACTGAAGTCACTCTAGCATCCATCTTTTGTTAGATCCAGAAGTACCTATGATTTGTCATCTGTGCACCATTGAATAGATCTTGCTACATGTCAACGTCAACGAAGCTGAAAGTTGGGAAGAGCAGTGAATGTGAGGAGAATTGGAGTTGTTTCCTTCTACCTGCTGTCCTCCATGAATTTTTATTTTCTTCAGTAGTTCGATCACTTCTTTTTTCCAGGTTAACTCAATCTCCAAAAGTAGATTTAGATCCCAAATCTAGAAAACAAACCTTACTAAGAAGATAATTGAAACCTGTGATCAGATGAAAAACCATGACCCTGTCGTTGGAACCTGCAGATAATTTACTTTTCATGGGGTTAAATAAGTGTACCTACGCAGTGTCTACTCGAGACAAGGCTGCAAATTTGCTACTTAGCAGAATAATAGACCAAATGCCAGCAAAATGCATAAACAATTGAACGATTGCCTATGATAATTTGAAATCATCCCCCCTGATTATTTTTCACATCATAAACTATTTTCCCCATTTTTGAGTTTGGACGGAGGCATATTGCTTGAGTTGGGATCGAATCCCAAACCTAGTGCCACAAAGGACACATCTTATACCATTAGACCCAAAGGTCTTTGGTATAAACTATTTTTCTCTAGTTCTCTATTTGCAACCATTCTATTTGTCATCGAGAGCAGACATCCCAAATGCCTCAAGCTTCTTGTTCCCCAGTGATTCAACTTTTAAAGAATACTGAATCACACTACACTTGGTGAGGTTGGCTCATCATCTTGTCAATGACAACTACTGGATTGCGAACAACTACACACTTACAAGAGAGTTCGATGCATTAGTTACATCAAAATTGCGTAAAAAACCATACACGTCAACTGTTAAGACTAGCAACCAACATAGAGAAATATATCTGAAGACTGCAAAACGGCACAATCATCAAGAGACTTGCATTGAGAATGATACTGCTAAAAGAACAGAGTCTCTTCCCGAGTGATGATTCTCTCCAAAACTCTCAAGCCCTTTTGAAGAATGAAAGAATATTGCCTTGTTTAGGATCCTTTGATTTTCCTGCTTTACTGTTTCCTCCTTTCCCAGTAGGCTTAGAAGTGGTATTTGCCGATGACTTCTTAGCCGCCGGAGCCCTGGAATTTCAGACCCAATGAATAAATAAATTCGTTCTTTTCTTTTTATTGGACTAAGGATTCTCCCTTTAGAGGCTTAGAGCGAAATAAATTCATTCTTAATAAGTTCAATCATGGAAATAAAACATAACACATGGAGAAATTAACAGTATAAACCAAGAAACCAGTTAAAGCGCATGAAAGGAGTCTCAAATTATAGAATTCTTGCTGCCGAAGTTGTCTAAGATGGAGAACCGAATCACTGATGTATATCCTTAAATTGTTCATAAAAGAGGAAAATCACAATTTAAGTGGCTCTTTTTATATGATAAATCCGTTAAATATCTTCATATAAAAAACTTTAAGTAAATATATAGTTGTTTTCTTAAGACTAACTGACCTTTAAATGGTTGAGTAACTTGGCTTGTTTAAACCCCTAAATAACAGAAATAATTTACAGTTTCTGGCAAAGTAAATGCATATTTAAATGAAAACAAACAAGGCATACAAAGCATTCCAAATGACTAGTCAAATTTCGAACTCATGGAATCTTCCTCCTAATTCATCGAGCAGGCAAAGTGTGGTTCAAAAAAATCAGTGTACTAGTCAAATTAATGACAAGAATTTATACTCTCTTACAATGACTAAACGAATAAGTAAAAAAAA
The DNA here is from genome assembly GCA_019022615.1 of Acacia melanoxylon. NCBI lineage: Eukaryota > Viridiplantae > Streptophyta > Magnoliopsida > Fabales > Fabaceae > Acacia > Acacia melanoxylon. The sequence goes on from JAFJYJ010000012.1 coordinate 9,029,812, forward strand.
TTAAGTCTAACCTGTTGACAGTAGTGGTAAATGCATCTTTGTCATCTTTTTTTACGGCAGCATTATCAGCTTTCTTTGCTTCTGTGTCCTCCCCCTCCCAGACAACTTCCGTTACTGGAGAAAAATTTCAATGCAAATAACATTATATAACAATAGGATCCTTGCCATATAGTACTGGAATAACACTCGAAATACTAATACTCAATGAAACAGAAATCGATCCTTGGACAGCAGCTTTATCACCCAAATCACACCAATATCACAAAAGTGTTTACAAGAATCACTCAAGTACAACCTCAGAAAAACATACATTTCAGCAACACACAACATTCACAGATAAATACAAGAAACAAAAGAAGCAAGTCAATCACTAGCTTTCAAGAGGCCAGCTCTCTTTACTTTCTCTACAGAATTCTTCATTCACCTTTTCTCAGTCAGTTTATCCTTCAAATACCCTTTCCAGCCATTCTTGAAAAAGAAAAGAAAACAAATCATCATTATCTCCCACCTGTATGTTTTTTGCTTGAATGGGTTGAGTCCATTCAAATATAGAAATAATGAGCTATGGATAATGAAATTCGCTTGGGATTTTAATATAAACAACCCCCAAAACATGCAAAAAGTACAGGCGTAAGGTTTATGGTAAAGAACTAAAAAATTGTCCATAATTTGAAAAAAGTGAAAATACAAGCTACTCTATCATATTCATGCATAACCATAGCTCATTCTGAGGCAACATGGAAGATGCACTGTGGAAATAATGCATCTACGTATACGAGTACCTTCTCTCCCGCGTTCATCAATCCTTGTCTTTAACACTTTCCTCCTCTTAGGTGAAAGAGAAATGGTATTGTCTGGATTATCCTTCTTATTTACACTAACTTCAGGAGCACAACTTTGAGTCTTGCCAGCAGATGTCTTCCCAATATTTGTGCACTTGCTGATAACTGAACGATCTTCTCTTGGTGATTGTTTTGTGTTCTCTTCCTTAACCTTACACTTCTTGTCAATCTGCATGTTGTTGTTTGAAATGCCATTCTCTAATGAACCTTTATCATCAATCTTGAGATCCTGAGATGTCTGCCCTTTTGGTAACTCAGGTGATGCTAGACTAATAACATCTTCCTCATCTTCATCTGACAAATCAAGGATAACTCTCCTTTTTATGGAACGTTCACTAGCAGATGATTTCCTCAATGTAAAATCTTGACTATCGCTATCACTGCAGCCACCGTCTCCTGGTTCACAAGCATTGATTTGGGCATCTGCACTAGCAACTTGGGGGGGGGGATTTCAGTACTAACAATTATATATGTTGCTATTACTACCACCACTAAAAAAATTGAAGATCTGAATCAAACCAAAGGGAATAAACTGCAATAAAAACCAACCAATAGAATTTGACACCGCATTGCTGTTCTCTACAGGCATAGATGAAGGATTAGGTTTTGCAGATGCACGACCCCAAAAATTTGCTAATGAACCTCCAGCAGCAGAGCTTTTATCAGCTTGCACTTTCTTTTTTCCAGTGGGCAAGGGGAAGAAGGCCTTTTCTTTATCTTCAGGTTTATTGGCATGCTCAGACGTTCTTGTACTTACTGTACTATGGCTTTCACTTTTAACATCTTTCACCACATTATGTGATTTGGGAGCAACTTTGGGAATGGATCCCTGGATGCTCAGGCCTGCTGCAGGTTTTGCTTGTTGAGCAGTAGGAAATGATTGTGTGCTGTCCACATTCCGATGAACCAAAGAATTTGAAATACCACAGAACCTAATAAATATAGAAGTCACCACTGAGAGAGCCCCGGAAATGTCTCCAAATTGTAACGAAAAAATTAAAAAGGACATCATATATTCAAGGACTGATATGTGAGTAATGGGCAGACTGAGATTTGACTAACAGAACTTCAATTGGGTGCACTCTTTGCTGAAATATAGGAACGCTTAGAACTGAAACTGACAATAATTAGTCACTATAAGGCGTCTACCAGAAGATTGAGATCTTAATATTGGGCTGCTTATTAAATATTGATCCAAAAAAATTGGATGGCAATAAACTCATTTTAATAGGTCATAGAAATTATTCAATTTTAAAGCTGTCTCTTCTAGTTTATCTAAAAAGAAGGTCAGTCTTCAAAAACATTTTTCCCAAATTTTTAAAGGAAAAGATATATTAGAATCTCATTGATCTCATAAGTATCATAGCAAATCCCATCAATCAAATAACTTTTTCAATAAATACAAGACATCTAAGTCATACAAGTAAAACAATCTATTCCTTCATGAGAAATAGGAAAAATGTGAAAGGTGAAAGGGTGACAGATAAAATAGAATCTTGGGTCTCAAACAGTGGTTCAATTCCAACAGACACTTGTTCTTGAATTCACCTAACCCAAGAATCCAATACCCATTTTGGGAACATCCATTGGTGAACTTGACAATCAATAACTATTAACAAACAGACTTTAGAACATTAGAAACACCACATATCCAGATTTGAAATATCACAATGCACCCACCTGTTATCTCTCAAGCAATTGTCTACTAAGTAAGGCTGCTTGAAGAGCTCCTCCGCTTGAATAAATTCTGCATTCCAAATCACAGCTGGATCCTTTGGAATGCTAGCTTGCACACTATAAACCTGAACTGAGCAATTACCATCAAATTCCTTTTGTACTTCTGCATAAAAAATAAATGAGATTCTAATATTAGTTCCACATCATTCTTAGCCTTAAATGTTTACAAACCACTCCATTTTAGAAGTAAAATGAAAAGCTTAACTAAGCTGTTCGTGTCAAATGACAAGTGAGAATAATAAGAATCTATTACAAATTTACTAAACTAATCCAGGTTTTGTAGAATCAGTTCAAGTGACTCCATAACCTCAATGGGAAAACGAAAAATTAAAGAATCATAAGCAGAGTAAAGAAAATATGATGCCACAATATATGAGTTAATTTTGTAGTAAATTGGATTAGAGTTTAGTAATATAATATTATAATCACAGCAAATCCATTTCAACCCAAACATTTGCACAGTTAATTTGAGTAGAATTTCAAGGCATAATTTTAGTTGAGGTGGTGCAGCACAAAAGGAGCCAAATATAACCAAGTAAATGTGATATATACTGGAATCCAACCCGACCATGATATATAACAGGAGTACTCTAATGCCTGTGGACACAGTCAAAGTGAAACAATCTACAACAACCTGTGCTTTCTGCTATTTTCTCTGTAGTTATCAAGTTAGGCTTACATTCTACCAGATTATTGCTAATCTGAATATATTTTGGAGGTGAATATCCATCACAAATACAATCGAGAACAACCAGTGTTTTTAAGGGTTGCAGAATGAATATACCTGCAAGCTTGGGCCCAGTAACAAGCCTTACATGGTAACTTGGGGAATCACTCTTTAACCAGCCGGACAACTTGTATATCACTTCAAATCCAGTTCCATGCTTTTGAACAAACTCCTGAAGCAACCTATATATATTTTAAAAAAAAAACTTTTAACTACTAATAAAATCACGCCTTGAGAGCATGGACAGAAGTCCTGCCAATATATCGTTTTTAAACAAGAACAAAAAGAAAGGCTTACCTCTTCGCAGCATCAGATGACACCATATAATTGCGACTTAGCCATTTGTAAGATACCTGAAAGACGTCATACAGTACACTTACCAAACAAATTATTGTATAACGAGCGATGATAACAATGGGAAAACCAACGATTCATTCTCAGTATCATCTAGACTTTCGGTTTGTATAGGATGATTTTGGCCCAAAAATAAGGTTTGAGTGAAAAATCTTCAGGGGTTGTAGAATCCATAGTTCATATAAACCCCACGTTAGGATCACAATTCCAATATTCACATACCTTACAATCGGATCATAACAGCTTTATCCTTGATTCACTCTCAGTATCATATTCCAACACCCAGGACTCTAACATTTATACTAAATAACATAAATTAGGCCAAGGGAGGGAAACTCTAACAAAACCCTCCAAAATACAAACCCAATAAAATAATTTAAACCCAAATATATTAAGTCACAAGAAGAACGAGTGAAAATCGTGAATGTAAAATTTTTGTAGTAGTATAAAATCCTAGTAAATCCGCGCAAAACGGGAAAGTGCACGGAGTGGGACTCACTGTGGGAGAAAGAGAGAGGGGTTACCACTTGGAGCTTATCCGAGACGAGGGATTCAATATCTTCGAGTATACCTAGGGTTTCTGTCTGTGACATTATCGCATGAGCTATCAAGAAGACGACTGTGGCACGAAAAATCGAAGCGGAAAATTCTACTGAATTCTGATTCTGCTCTAAAGTTGCGTTATTTTCCCTCCGGAAATGGCTCTCATTTTCCCGCCAACCTCTCCGATTCCGGGTCGCCCTCTAACTGACCTTGAGGTCCATTACTTGGTTCGCGGGTTCTATCCCCGTTCCTGTAATCAATGTTTTTTTTTTTTAACGTGTGGGCCGAGTCCAATCCGGTCTTTTTCACGTTAAAAGTTACTCTCTTCACGTTGAAAATTACTCCTCCTATTTCATGTAATGTAGGCTTCTAGCCATCCCTTTTATCAAAAAAAAAAAAAATTACTCCTCCTATCCGGACTAATCGGGGCAAAGCAGTGAATCGAAAGTGGGTAACAAAAAAAAATTTACTCCTCCTATGGTTATTACAACTTTAAGATATCTTTAGGGAGTTGATTTAAGTCTTGAATATAAGATATAATTCTCATATTTATCAATACTTTTATAATTTACTTTTATTGATATTCCCTCAACAATAATTAAGAAGAAAAAATGAATTAAGGAAGATCTTAGTGCCTGTTTGGTCTATTTATTTTTAGTTTATCTTCTCCTTATAAGTATAAGTTAAGCCAAAATTGAATTTTACAAAAGTTCTTATAATTATAAGAGTTTATTTTATAATGAAGAAAAAATAGTTTAAAAATAAGCTCCTCATAGGAGCTTTTTTATAAGATCTTTTTTTGAAAAAAAAAAAGAGAGAACTGTAATCTATCCTTGATCTACGCACAATTTACTATTTTTATGATAGTATATCCAATGTAATTATTTTATTCATTTTCCTCGTTTCAAAAATATAATACAGGTTCAAAAAAATGTGCTATTCAAAGTTTGCATATTTTATTTTTTATAAGTAAACGAAAATGTAATAACATTTTTTAAATTTTTTTGCTGAATTTAAATATTTTTTCCAGATAAAATTATATTTGGAATAAATGAAAATTAGTCTGTAGTATGATTTAAATGTAATTTATTTTAATTTGTATTTGAAAATTTTAAAGTAAAAATCATTTAATTTCTACAAATTTTAAAATTTATATAATTAATTTTTTTATTGAGCAAGGTAAGTATTTGTCGTTGGCTTATACTACTTCCAATTCTTAATACGTGATGAAGTCATTTTCATTAATCAAGTAGGAGAAAATTTTTATGAGAAAAAGTGCTTATGACAAAAATTTTATCAAACAACTTATTTTTAATGTTAGCTTTTAAGTAACTTTTAAACTAAAAAATTTATATAATCACCAAACAAAATTTTTTAGTTTTTTTTTTAAAAAAAGTTTTAATTTAAAAGTAGCTTTTGATTTAAAAATAAGAGGATCTAAACGAGCTCTTAGGAGGTTTTCGAAAATATGGTTAAGATACTAAAATAACCTTCAACTTCTATGAAAAGTGCAATAGTAATTATAAACTATTTTTGGAGCAAAGTAGCCATACATTTTTAAAATTGGGGCAAAACCATTAAACTCAACTAACTTTCATATATTACAATAGGGAAAATTAATCTTTGGCCCTTAAAGTTTCAACTTTTTCTCCAATCTGAGTTGTTCGCTATCCTCCTGGTGCTTTAGAAGGATCTGTCATGGATGCCGTAGATCCAGCAAGGTTTTTGAAAAATAGAGGTGGAGGGGGATGCAAGTTGGTAGGGATGAGGACGCTATTTTTTTTTTTTTTATGTAAAATCAACCTAAGCAATTTTTAGTATTATTTTAACATTTTTTGCCATATAAGATGACTCAAAAAATCAGGGGTTGAGTTGTAAATGAGTCAAAAGTCCATAAGCTGAGTGATACCAAGTCAAACTCTAGAGACTGAGTTATAAGTGAGTTAAAACTATAAGGGCTTAAAAGATTGATTTTCCACCATTGTAATATATGGAAGTTAGTCTAGTTTATCATTTTTGCCCCAATATTAAAAGTTTATAGTTATTTTTGCTCTAAAAAATAGTTTATGGTTACTATACCACTTTTTTATAAAAGTTTAAGGTCATTTTAGCACCTTAACCCTATAAAATACATGTCATATTAATTATTTTAACTAACGTCTTTAATCTAATTAAATTAGGTAAATATATCTTTTATTAAAGACCAGAGGAAGTAATTTCTCTAACCCTAAGCTAAAAATTAATCTATATGATTCTTAACATAAGACATATTTACCTAATATGACATTTTTTTAAAAAAAAAAATCCTAATCATCTTTTTTAATTCCCTCATTTCCCCTTCTTCTTAATTATTGTTTAGGGAGCATTATTAACGGTAAATTAGAAAATTTTTAACAAATATGAAAATTATGTTTTATATTTAGAACTAAGATCTAACTTTTTAAATATGTCTTAATAATAGGGACTACTTAATAACATCATTAAAATAGTCTGAAATTTATTTATTTTCATAATTATCCTCATTCAATAAGGAAAATCCTTAGAGAAAGAATAATATACTGGGAATGCGTATTGTTCATAATATATATGTTGAAGACAGAATGAAATTTTCAATATTGAATAATATAACATATAACGAAGTGCTTGAACAAAGTGCTTGAATGTAATTTCTTATGGTTGGCAAAAAGGGTAAAAGGTACAATTTTACACATAACGTTTGCGCTCAAGGAATCCCAAGACCATAACGCGTTTTTTAACAAAAGACACACGACGTTACGTTTTGGGTAAAAATACCATGGGCCGTTAGTTGACCGTCAACTTGGATGGAATGCCGACGTGGCGCCGATTGACGTGACCGACACGACGACGCGTGGATTAAAAATAAATAAAATTAAAAAAAAAATCGAAAAATTCAAAAAAAAATCAGAAAAAAATTTAAAAAATTAGAAAAAATTAAAAGTTAGGAAAAAATTAAAATAATTAGAAAAACAAAATTAAAAAATTAGGAAATAATTAAAAAAATTATAGAAAAAATTTAAAAAAAATTCAAATAATTAGGGAAAAATTAAAATACCTCCGCCAGTGGGCCCCACCACCGGCAACCGTTGGCCCCCCGTCGCCCGCTGCCGCCACCCAGCGGCGGCGGCCAGATAACCAACTGGTGGAGGAGGAGTCGTATATACACAGGCTGGTGCAGTTGTTGAAGATGCACTAGGGTAAGTTGTTCATTGAAAAAAAAAATATTAATTAATTAATTAAGATAATCTTCTTGTCAATTCTCCCTATAGAGATAAATCTAATATGATGTGTGAAGTCGACTAAGAACCTGGTGGGGGGGTATTTTAATTTTTTGCTAATTATTTTAATAAGAACGGTGGGGGGTATTTTAATTTTTTGCTAATTATTTTAATTTTTTCCTAATTATTTTAATTTTTTCTAATTATTTCCTAATTTTTTTTAAAAAATTCTAATTATTTTAATTACTTTTTTTTTTCTAATTATTTTAATTTTTTCCTAATTATTTGAATTTTTCCTAATTTTTTTGATTTTTTTTCCTTATTTTCTTATTTTTTTGTTTTTTTAATCCACGTCACCATCCACGTCAACGTATCGGTCCCACCGCCACGTCGTTCCATCCAAGTTGACGGTCAACTAACGGCCGCCAAATGGCACTTTTGTACTCAAAACGTAACGTCGTGTACTTTTTTCCCCAAAAACGCGTTAAACGTTGGACGTTCCGCAAGCAAACGTTATGTGTAAAATTGTGCACCTTCTCCTAAGCAAAAAATAAAGAATATACTCTAATTTCTTGTGTGATACAGTACAAAATTTGGACACGCACACAAAGACATAAAAACTGCATTTTTCACAACATCATGAACAAACGTGGCTTCCATAACTACACCAATCAATTTACACAAATTAAGAAAATTGGTTAAGATTAGTTGATTGTCTAAATATTACTCTATTGTCAATGGCCTTGCAGCACTCTGTCACTTAGATCGCAGGTTTGATTTGATGAATAGTACTGTATATTATTTTCTCAAAAATTATGTTTAAGCGTTGTTTTGCAAATGTCTTCCTTCGATCCTAGATATTACATAGTTGAATTTTTTGGAGAAATTAAAGAAACTGATGAAATTATCTAAAGTATTTACATTTTTTTTCTCCAAACTAATTTGTTTGACTTATAAACTGATATAATCCCTCCAGTCCTAATTATATGACAACAATTGAGAGTTTATTTTGGTCTTAATTATAGGACAATATTTTAATTTTTGTCAATTTTTTCTTAAAATACCCCTATTTTATTTTCTCAAATGTGTTTGCTTTTTTGTGAGTATATATATATATATATATATATATATATATATATATATATATATATATATATATATGTGTGAGTATGTAGACTATTCTAGTCAATAAAACTTTTAGCTATATATGTGTGTGTGTCTATATCTATGTGTCTGTGTATGTATGTATGTATATGTGTGTGACTACACATAAATACACACACACATATGTGTGTGTAGGTATGTGTGTGTATGTATATATATGTGTGTGTCTAAAACACAAATATATAGTATGTCTATATGTGTGTGTGTGTCTATGTACATGGGCGGACCTACATGTTGGATTGGGGGGGCAAGTGCCCCCATTGAATTTGAGATTTTTTTAAAAAAAAAAAATTAATACATATTTAAATGAATGTCCACCCTTAATACTTCGAGACTGCACTTCGCAATCGGATAGATGATGAATGGTTGAATGATTGTTTAATGCCTTATATTAAAAAGGATGTATTTGATAGCATTGATAATAAGACAATTATGATGAAATTCCAAAAAATAAGGCCTAGAAGGATGACATTTTAATTATTTTTATTGTAATAAACTTTTGTTATTAACATATATGTACTTGAACTTATTGAGTGTCACCCTTCATTATAATTTATGTAGCTACATTTTTAACAAAGACTTAGCCTTTACTTTTCTAAATCACAGGTTTGTAAAATAATTATTTCTCTTATTACATCATAAATATTCACTTGATTTCATGAATATTATTTATATTCTTTTTTTCTTATTTATATTCTTTTTTTTTTTTAATACATTTAAAACTTTTCTTTAAAATTTTTTTTGGGGGCGCTGCCCTCAAATCCCTCACCAATGGTTCTCCTTTCAATAATTTTTCTGGATCCGCCCGTATATGTACATATATAAAGTTTGTGTGTGTGCATATGTATATATGTGTGTAGATACATGTACACACATATATATGTGTATATATATTTACACACATATATGTATATATAGTAAGACCATTATTTCAATTTGTGTGGAAAAGAAAATTTTAGGTAGGAGAGGTATGTGGCAGGAGCTGTTGATTCACTTTTATTTATGTCATTTTAAATTTATATAAGGGCATTTTAGGAAAATGAGTAAAATTAACTAATTTAACTTCTTTCCTTAATTTTCCCAAAATCGATTAAATATGTCTTATAATTAGGACCAGAGGGAGTATAATCTAATGATATACAATATATGATATGATTAAATAATTTATTTAATTTTGTTATTCTCCCTAAAAAAGTTAACTTTATCTTATATTTATATTTAGATTTAGATTTAGGAGGGAGGAGTATCTTATAAAAAGAGGTTACAAAGCAATATCAAAACCTGTATTTGCTGAATAGTACTGGGTACAAGATTGAAGTTGATCCAACACACGACCTGCAATTCTGTGTGAAAGCGTGGCAAGCTGGTCCACGTACGGTTGAGATGCCTTCTATTACTGTACGTCCTACAGAAACCTGCCAATTTCTATAAACAAGATTTTTCTAGCCTCCTCCACCATATCAATAAATGGAAGGCTAGCCTCACAGGCCCTAGAAAACTAAATGAATACTCTCAATGCAATCTGAAAATAACAAAATTTTTAAATTTCATTAATAAATGTTTTTTTTTTTGATTAGGAAATATTGAAAAGTTTTCATAGGCTTTTTGGTAAAGAGGAGGTAAAAGATCTTTCCCTCCCTCTCCCTCAAACCAAACTAGCCCTAAATGAATACTCTCAATGCAATCTGAAAATAAGAAAATTTTTAACCTTTCAATAAAAGGAGAGAGAGGAAGGGAGAGAATGATATGTTATCTTGTTTGGTTTGTTAAAAGGAATGTGAGAGGGAAAAGATTATTTGTTTGATTTAAGACGGGAGGGGAGGGTGGTTTAAAATTTTAGCTCTGTTCCCCTCCAAAATTTTAAACGAAATGAGGGGATCATTTTCCCTTCTTTCACATCCCTTCCTCTCAAACCAAACACACCTTAAGGGTCTGTTAATTGGTTCGACGGAGGGGAGGAGAAGGAATGCTTTTTTTTTTTGATACAAGGCTTAAGGGGGAGGAGAAGGAAGGATTTTAATATTACATTGTTTGAATTGATCAGAAAGAATGGGAGGGTACATATTTTAATGTTACATTATTTGGTTCAAGAGGGGAGGGGAGGGAAATTTTTTTCACATTGACAACTTTATCCTTTATGTAATAAGAGGGATTTGAATGCTACCTTGTTTGGTTTAGGAGATGAGGAGGAGGAAATTGTCTTCACATGGATCTGGCTAGTTTGGTTTGAGGTGAGGGAGAGGGAGGGAGGGAAGAGAGATAATTTTTCTTCTTCTCATTTTTACTAAATAGCCTATGGAAAATTTTTACTATTCCAAAAATATACTCCCAATAAAAAAGAATATTATTTTCATTAATGCCAACTTGATTAATATTCTCCCTAGGGACTCTTCCCCTCCCTTCAAACCATACAGACAGACGTTAATTATAAATAACATTTTTATGCCTTAAATTAAAATTAACATTTGATACAATTATACATAGAAAATCAATGCAAGATAATATTCTATCAAGCTATACAAATCAATCATTAAGCTAAGCAAACATTGTCATTTACTAAAATAAGGAGTTCATCATATCAAAATATAAATGGTGGCATCAAATACTATCACAAGACAAATTATTATTATTATTTTATACAAAATTTTTAGGAAAGGGGTTGGGTTCACCCACGATCCAAGGGCAGGGCGAAGTCTCCCTTCCTTCTAGGTGATACTAATGTTGGGCGGACGACGAAAAGCCATATATTACCCTCAAGTATTAATCTAGGCATTAGAAATTAGGATGCCTCCCAACGCCTTTAACAACTTCATGATCGAACCCCTCCCTTTCCTTTGAGAAGTGTTAACCCTTTACCTGGGTTGAGCCCAAAGACAAGTATCACAAGGAAAATTAAAGTATGTAAGGTGACATCAAAAGCCATCAATCATAGGCATAATAAAATATCTTCAAATCTATTTTTTAAGCAAATGAGTTAATCTAACCACCGAAGACCATTATCATAATAACGTTAGCAGCATCATCTGCATTTTAAAAATTGACAAAACCAAAACAGTTTGATTTACCATCTGCATCTCTCATTATAACAGCACTAGTAATGGTCCCATATATATTCTCCAAAAACTTTCTTCAAATCTTCATCCGTCATTGACTCTGACAGGGTTTTCACATAGACATTATTGAACTTTGTCTTGTTAGAAACACTCTCAGATCTATCTTCCTTTCGCTGAAAATGCCCCCACATAGACCTGTTTATCATTTAAAAGCATGCCATCTAACTTGTCAGTCGCATTTTGTGCAGATTCTTCTTTGTCAAATTGCACAAATCCATATCCTTAGGACTGGCCAGATGCATCTGTTGCTAGTTTGCAAGAAAGAATATTCCCAAAAGCAGGAAAAGTCTAGTGTAAAGCCTTGTGGTCAATTGTCTTATCCAAATTCTGCACCACCATCGGAACAAGAAATAAAATGATTAAAAAAGATATTTTTCCCCTCAAGTGACCACACTTAATAATTCAATAAGGCCCTGTTTAGTACACGGATTCGGTGGGAAGGGAAAAAAAACAATAGCAATTTCCTCTGTTTGGTATGCATTTTGGACAAATCTTCCCAGGCCCATCAATCTTTCCTTATATGCAAGAAGATCAGATCCCACCAAATTGGTGGGATCTCAAGTTTCACATCGTCACTGCTCACATTTTTTGACAAATTTACCCTCAAATTTGAATTTGGCAGGAAAGTTCGAATTTGACGGAATTTTTTTTTACACAAGTTTGAAACAACTTATTTAAAAAATATATTTTAGCAAAAAAAAACCAACTACTTTTTTATCTTTTGAATTTTCTTTTCCCACCAAACAACTCATTTTCCCTCATCTTTCAAAATCTTTTTTCTTCCTTTATCTTCCCTCATCTTTCAAAATCTTTCCTTCCCTTCTTTTTTTCTCTAAATTTCAAACGGAGCCTAAATAGTAATCACAAAGGAATAGAGCAAAAGTAAAATATATAAGATATGTCCTGAACAGAGTTTCAATACGTCACGGGCAAACGCATGCTAGGTAAAAATAAGCGTAAAAAGTACAAAGTGTTCTGCCCGTTCAATGACTGCTGCTCTAAGGGAAAGTATAAAGGAGGTAGATGAAATTATAGACATGTCGTGAATAAATAACCAAAAATCAACGATAAACGATGCTCATAACGATATAGTCAAGACTAGTTAAAGAAAAACATAAGGGAGATATGACTAACCATCCTGAGTATTACTGAAATTGACATAACCGTAACCAAGGGATCGATGGCTGGTGACGTCCCTGCATACTCAAGAATAGGCTTCCTACAATCCCGAGTTAAGAGGGGTCTTAGGGTATTTTCAGAATAATAAAAAAATAACATGGGCATTTTTTTTACAGAAATCGGGGTATCTTCTGCCGACAGCAGAGACTAATCCTCTTTCGCACTGTAGTCATCCCAAAGGAGCACATTTTTTTTTTTAATCAGGGGTATCTTCCGCCATAGCAGAGACTAATCCTCCTTCGCACTGTAGTCGTCCCGAAGGGGCATTGGTGCTGGCCAAATAACCTTCTCCATCCACACCGCTAGGGATCGAACCTCTGACTAGATGCTTAAGGGTACCCAACTACGAGTCAACTGAGTCAGGTTGCTTTAGTTAGAACATGAGCATTTTAATCTACTATCACACCAATTTTTATAATTTCTCCAAATCCGTCTGATTTAGGGAGGCTTTTGATGAGAGGAGGGGGAATTTCAAAAATTTTCTCCTCCCCTCCTAAATAATGTGATCGACCAAATAAGGGGAGGGGCCAAAATCCTTCTCAGTCCTCTCATTCCCTTCCCCTCCCCTCAAATTAAACAGACCAAGTGAAGCCTTTGAATTAATCCGATCAGTTCGGTATCAATAGTTGGAGGGATGCTTGTAAGTTTGCAACAAAAACCCCCCAAATCCAATGGCAGGTTTGATTTCGCTATCACTTTTATTTTATTTTTATTTTATTTTAAAAAACAAATTACCCCATCTATCTACAATCAGCTTTAGTTATTGGGAAAATCTCGTCCCAAGGACGAGAAAAAGAAAAAGAAAAAGTAAAGAAGTCTCAATGTAGATCCCTCTATAAAAAGTCTCTGGGGATCTCAGTGAAATAAATTCTAAATGTAAATTTACATTATTAACAAGTGTATGTGATTATATTAATAAGTTATAGAGTGACAATTGACAAACTCATATATGTTAACTAAAGCAGCTCACCTGTTGACCAAGTACGTATGACTATATTAATAAGTCATAAAGTGGTTATTGACAACCACTCTCTATGTCATTGAAATCTCTAGGGACTTTTTCTATAGAGGATTTTACACTGGGACTTTTTTTTATAGAGAAATTTATACTGAGATTTTCTTGATATTTTTTCTGGTCTTTGAGACCTAAGTGAGATTTTCCCTTAATTAAATACAAATATAAATCTTAATTAATAATCATTTTTGATCCATTTCTTCGCCGTAACTACCCAACAATATTCATCCAATTAAATGACACTATTTAAAAAATATTAATTGTTGCATAAAAATTATAAAAATGATTTATCATCATCAATCTCCATACCTTTCTTTACCATAATCACTCAATGATATTCATCAAACAACACTACTATAAAAAACTATTAATTACTTCATAGATTTTATAAAATGACTATTGTAGGCAGTTTGTTTAAAACTTTTTTTTTAAAAAAAAAAAAAAGTGATTTTTGGTTATTTGAACATTAGAAAATTGTTGGGAGCAAGAGTGAACTTAGAGTTTCACCAATTATTAAAATTAGACCGAATCGGCCAGCTTGATCCGAAAACGGCAAAACGGTCACCTAATCATTCCAATCTAGTTGGTTTGACTGGTTCAATATTTTTTATTTTAAAAAATAATTCAATTAATTTTTTATTTTATTCAGAGTTTAATTTTTTTTTTAATAAAAGTTTAGTTGAATTGAGTCTTGGAGCTCATCAAGGCAAGGACATATCTCATAATTTCATATTAATAACCCTGAAATATTCACTTAGCTTCCTCATCTGTCTTAGCCCCATGTTAGCTCCGGTTTAATTCCAATCTGACTCACTACCTCGATCGGTTTAGTGGCAAGTACATATTTAATAACCTTAAGTTTCCCACACTAAAATCTTTCATTAAACAAACTATAGCTGGCCCTAAAACGAATATATAAAAAGCTTGAAACAATAATAATACACATAAAAGCTGGTCCAAGAAAATGACGTCTGATCTATCACGTACGTAGAGTTAAAAAAGAAGAGATTTACATCCATGTAAGGACATATGATTTGCAGTAGTGTAGCATTATTAATGGGAATATTGGAAGGGAATCTAAGTGAAGAGGAAGAAGACGAAAGGAATGTTGGAAGAGATCAGAGAGGAATAAGCCAAAGCTATATATATATTGTGTAGGGAGAATTTTCAGTGTACCACTCTTTCTGCTTCTCTCTCCTTCTTTTGGAACATCTCTCCCTCATCTGTCACTGTTTTGTCATCCACATTTTTTCAACACATTTTTTTTTTTTTTTGAAAATAATCATGACTTCGGGCATTTTGAATTCAGCTTAATTTTATTAAGAAAATACACAATTTTTATATACCCTTCATTAAGAATTCCATGAAAACATCATCTTATATAATTAAGGACTGGAGTGGTATTAATTAAATATCCTTCAAAGTCATTATTTGAGGGAGAGAGACACAAAAATAAATATCCCAAAATCTGTAAATCTCAATTTAATCGGCCCTCGAAATAGCCTAATAACTGTGAAGTGTTTATGAACTATAGTCTTAAATTAAATTTTATAGTAAACGTAATTACCTAATTCTTTAATTTAAGATATGAAAAATGAAATGATGTCAATAGTTTAACAAATAACAAATTAAACTTATGAAATGACAATAAAAATTAAGTTGGTGACAAGTAATTTCACAAAAAAAAAAAAATTAACTAGAAGATTAATTAATAACGATTATTAAGTAACAGCTAATTTCATTAAAGGTAATCAAGTCATTTAAAAAATTATAAGTTTAGAGTAGTCCTTGAGAGACCATTTTGAAATTCTCATATTTTAGGGGTTCTTATATGTCCTTCTCCCATTGTTTAAACGTGGATACCTTAAGCTTTTTCTTACGTACCGTTAAGTAAAAGCGAAAGAGCATATATAGGAAGAAGCATATTACATGCAATGGATTTGCTTTTTGTATCTACGTGTTTATGAAAGAGAGCTTTCGTCAATTTGAATGGACTCACAACACTCACAAACCCACGTGACTTGTCTGGGTTGAAAAGGAATCAAATTCTGCTATACATGCATTTGACTTTGGTCTTATACCCCTTATCATCCTTTTTCTTTTTTTCTTTTTTCTACCATTGGATTAAGATCTTAACGGTTCAGATTTACCATATGATAAAAATAATATTATAAAGGAAAAGGAGGGGAAAAGACGATAAAAAATGATGGTAAGTCTAGACCGTTGAAATCTTAATCCAACAATAAAAAAGAGAAAAGGAGGGAAAAAGATTGTAAGAGTATAGGACCAAAGCCAAGTCCGCTATATATAGCTTGGCTATTTTAGAAAGGGAATCAAATTAATATAATTACTATTTAAACAACTCATTCTTTATTTATTTATTTATTTATAAGACACTTCTAGAGCAAAGGCTTGTTCACGTCGTCTGCCTTTTAAGGCTTTTTATGTCACTTTTGGGGACATAAATATGGGTGATTTAGTTAATTTAACTATTTGCATAAGTTTTAGAATGGACTAAAAAAAATTCCTACATACATTCAATGAAAACAGATGTTGGAAGTGAGACTTTCTATGTTTGTTTTGAGTAAATTAAAATAGACTTGTCAATGTAAACACACAAAGATATCAATGTCGGGTCGAGACTAAGGCCCCCGTAACACAAGACGGAACATAGCCACTTTGATTTTCATCCCTGCTTAGACCTCCGTAAGGGGCTGTTTGGTATGACAGATTTGGAGAGGGAGGGGAGGGAAAAATTTTGTGAGTTGAATTTATTTATTTATTTATTTATTTTGGAGAAGTAGGATTGTAAAATTTTAATAAAAAAAAATGTAAGATAAAAGAGAAAAACTATAAATTAAAATCTTTTAACTCACTTCTCTATTTTTTTTTTAAATCTAACTCACAAAAATCCCCCCCTCCAAAAAGCAGAAATGAAGATTAAAGTGGGGTAAATTAAGATCAAAGTGGTCATAAATATAGAATAAAATTAATGCACTATAAATTTTGTCTTATATTTAAAATCGGAGTGAGTATTATAACAAAATGAAGAAGAAAAAGGGGTTGGTGGGTACGTGGTAACTTGTAAAAGATTTCACATAACGGGTTTTATTTTCTTATCTTTTAAAGTCCCATCTCGACCGTGGCCCAAATCTCGATCCAAGTCTATTTTTTTTTTAAAAAAAATATAATAAAATGAAAAAAAAAGGGGTTGGTGGGTACGTGGTGACTTGTAAAATATTTCACATACACTACTGGTTAATTACTACTAGCTAGTAGGGTATGTATTGTCTGTGGGGCTTGTTCCAAATATTAAATAGGTAGCTCATGATTTGGTTGGACCACATATATTGTCGCAAAAGTTGTGTAGTGCCCACATGCATCCCCCACACACACACACACAGAATCAAGACAACTAAATTAAGATGAGATCATCACTTTCCATATTATATTGATCAGATCGAGAGATATCACAGAACATATATATAACTTTATCTTAAAGGAGAGAGTCTGGTTTATATTTCTCCTCTCTATCACCCTTCAACTTCATGAGCACATAAAAGCCTGCACAGAAAGCACATCGCATCTCAGTGGTCATATGAACTATAAATAAATAAAAATCTTAAATATTTATTCAAAATGTTGAAGTTGTTACATTTTTCCAAGGCACCCTCATATCAGAGACAATCCTATTCGAGATAACTTTGAATGTGAACATCTCTTCTAAAAGGAATTTAAACATTGATTTGCTACGTTTTAAGGATTAGCTTTTTTTCGTTAGACCACGTAATTATGTTGAAGTTGTTACTTTACTGCTGTAATGTTTTAAAATGGCCGAATCTGATCCAAATCTTAATTTATACCCTCACATGGCGGTGGTATATTATATGAAAAAAAATCAAATATTAATATAAAATTACTTTAGAATATTATATTACAATGTAAATCATCTTATATCGTAATAGCTAGTTTTATGATCTCTGAGTTGTTGAAATATTTTAGATTTATAAGATGCATGAGTAACAGATTTGAGTAATCTTTTATGTTATACGAAGGGACTTTGATTTATAGAGTTTATTAATATTATATTTTAGTTTTTTTTTTTTTTTTTATCAAATGAACTTATTGGTTTTTTAAAAAAATCTCTGATAGACTGAACGAGGATAGGTTGTAAACTGTTTTCAATTCGGTGCATATGATCATATATCAATTAATGATATCCAACATTTACTTTTAAAAAAATCTCACAGGACCACTGGGTAAGTGAAAAATGATGGGTTAAGGTGCAGATTTACTAACAAACTATTACCCGAGGAGCATCTGACACAAAAAAACAATTGAAGTTACCAAAATTACCAATCAACAATTAAAAGTGAAAAAAAGGTACCAAATAACTATTAAAAAAAATAACTATCACAATTATGTTAAAATATAAAGACTGACGTATGATGGTAAGCGGACGATTCACGGAGAAAAGAGTGGTTAAACCTTCTTGTTGATAAAGCAAACACCAATGAGATGATAAAACCCATGGGAGCAGACGTTAATGGCATTGGTTCTTCGCTTGTAGATCGGAGAGATGGAACCAAGGTGCAAGCGCGTGTTTGGTCGAAATATGAATCGCTGGATGAGTTCAAGAGGGTGAGACGTTCGACGTCACCGACACTACGACAAATGATAAATGGAAAGAGGAGAGACACCAAGACAAAAGTGAGTAAGAATACTTGCGGACAAATCTGCACCAAATTTGCACCAAATTGTTTTTTTTTTTAATTTTTAATTGTTGATTAGTAATTTTATTACCCTCAATTTTTTTTTAAAGATGCCAAAATTACGTAATAGTTTGTTGGCAAATCTACACCTTAACCCAAAAATGATTTAACCAAATGTAATCCTTTAACTGAAAGTTGATATATGATTGACTTCACTAGCATTATGATAACGATGAAGAAGAAAGTGAATGAGAATTGAGGAGGAGAAGTCAGAAGATTATAAAACAGACGTACAAGTAAAGCAAACTAGGCGTCTCTTCTTCCAAACACTGTTGGCTTTCTTGAGTTTTCTGAAGAGTTGATCGTCGGAGTAGATGATATTACCGGCCGGCGACGCCAAGTACACGCTTCTTCTGACCGGAGGAGACCACAGCCCACTCTGCTGGTGATCGAAATCAAACTGAGACGCGTCGAAGAACTTCCTCAGAAGCCTCTCCGACACGGACTTTGATACCATCTGAGTTCTGCGGGTTGAGGTTGCTGCCGTCGACGACGTCGCGTTGGTCTCTTCCGACGGCGACGGGGACGCTGATATTGAGGGTGAAGAATAAGATGAGGGGTGTTCTGACAGAGACATTGAAGCCAAGGGAACCAAGGACCCCAGAGAGACGATAATAATGATAACTGATATGATGCTTCGATCTGATATAATCTTAAACACGTCAGGAATTTGATGCTCTGCACAATGTTCGGTATAAAAAAGAGTAATAAAGTTGCCATTATGGGAAAAAAAAAACAAAACGAAGTAAAACAATAAAAGGAACGTGACACAAAAAAAGAAGCTGAAAAATAGTAAATGACAGAGAGATGCTCTGAATATTAATAATCTCATTTAAGTTTAAGAACCCAAATTGGGATTTTGAAATTTGAGATAAGTGACAGAAATGCCCTTCAATAATAGAAAAGAAAAAAGAAGACGGCTTCAAAATTCATTATCTGTTGCTTGTGCTCTTCTTCCCTCCCCTCTTTTGCCTTTCCTTTCCTTTGCCACGTAGATCCACTACTACAAAAAGATGTTTTTAAATCGTTACAATTAGATTGTTCAAAAAAAAAAAAAATCGTTACAATTAGATTGGATTATAGAGATCATATCTACAAAGTATAACCGGTGGTATTTTCATAAATAAAAAGAAATTTTTAGATATGTTCCTTTAATATAAAGTCTAAAATATATTATTTAGATAAATTTTCCAAACAACATGTCTAAAAAGTTAAAAAAAAAAATTTAAGACCGTTATTACAAAAATTAAAAAATTAAAATAAAATATCTATTACTTTTAAGACATGTCGTTATTACAAATCTAAAAAGTTAAAAATAAAAAATAAAATAAAATGTCTATTACTTTTAAATCATATTGTTACAAATAACTAGTTTAAAAAGTTAATTTTTAAGGCATCATTTTTATCATAACCGGTCTAAAAAATGAATCTCCTCTTTTATCGCGTTAAAAATTGAATTTCCAACCTTTTCATGCCTCTCCCACTCGGACTAGAGTTCTTCTTCTTCAATGGCTCACTTGTACGCCGAAACACCTTCCCACTCAATGATGCCCGACTGTGAGTTGAAGAATCTGTTGACGACATGTCAAATAAGCGGAAGAGTTCATTGAAAAATTGAGTATGGCTTGATGATGATCCTGTCGTTTCAAAATCGTTGGTACCAAAACGAATTGTGGATTTGAATTAACAGTTGGCTTCTTCTCCTTAGCTTTAGGCTCTTGAATCGTTTGTTCTAGTTTCTTGATAGGTTTCGAAGATGGTTTCCGTCCATCGGAGGTTCGAGCTTTGTTGAACAAGCACCGACCGTGAGTCGGAATCAGCAACATTCATTGATCAAACTTTGGGTGGACCCGACTGTAACATCCTAATTTTTATATTAGGATTTAATTATAATCAAGAAAAATTAATTAATCATGATAAAAAATTTATTATGAAATTATTGTAATAAAGGTTTTTTATAAAGTATAAAGAAATAATAATATTTTATTGTTGTTGTTGTTGTTTTTAAAAAAAGTAGTAATAATAAAATAAAATAGGAAAATCATTTTCGTGCCTTCTTTGGAGAAAAAGATCAAATCCCGAGAAAATGTCTTGGGGAAATAAGTTGTTAATAATAGAAAATTTTGTTGTTGATTTGTTGTTAAAAAATAATAATAATAATTTCGAAAATCCCTAAGGCCTTTCTCGTGAAAAAGTAATAATAATATTATAATAAAATAATAGTTGGGCCTTTGAGGTAATTTTTGTTAAAAAAAAGGTAAAATTTTTCCCGCACTTAATAAAAATGGCAAGTTCCTCAAAAATTAAATACTTTATGTGGCAAGTTGGTCAAAAAAATAAAATAAAAGAATAAGGGCGGTGGCGTAGAGGAAAAGATCCACATAATTCGAGATTGTGAGCGTGCCAAAAGTCTATGGAAATTCTCTCGCTTTTCTCAAGGGCGGCTTGCGGGTTTGGCTCAATTGGAATACCAAGCATAACCCGTGCAAAGGGAGATTTATGAACTTCTCATGGGCGAGAACCTTTAGCCAGGATCTTTGGATTCTTTGGACTACGAGATGTAAATTTCTTTTTCAGAAACGACCACGAAACAAGGGAGATGTTACACCGGTGCGATTACCTACTCATGGAGAATGGAGCGAATCAAAAGCTAAACCACAAGATTTTCCAACCGGACAAGATAGACGAGGAATCTTGGACACCCCCTCCCGAGAATACGTTCGCATCGATGTGGACGGATCGGTGCTTCAACAACATAAAGCCGCATGTGGGGAGTACTAAGAAATTCTAAGGGGAATGGTTGATGGGTTTCTATAAACCCCTTGGACTACTTTCTCGTCATTGAAGCGAAATTTATGCTATCATGATAGGGTTGCGATTGGTCTTCGATGGGAATACGTAACATCGTCATTTACTCCGACTCTTGATGTCGTCAATATTCTTATGAGAGATTGCCCCGCCGATCACCCTTTGAAAGACGTTATTGGGGAGACTCGAGACCTCTTGTTCGAGACTGGGACGTGGAGCTTCATCATACTCCAAGAGACAATATCTCTTGTGCGATTATATGGCCAAGCAAGGCCACGGTGTTGCCATTGGTGCGCGATATGGCCATGATCCCAACTATCCCGAGAGAGGGTGCCTAGATATGGTTTTGAAGGATCGTGCAATCGTCATTCATAGTTTCCTTCTTCCTGTTGTATCAAGGGCTAGAGTCTTATAATTTAGCTCCTATTTCTCACTTTCAAGCTTCGGCTTGCCCATTTTATCCAAAAAAAAAAAAGAAGAGGTAAAATGAGAGAGAGAGATATATATATATATATATATATTAAGGCTGGAGTGTGCAGCGAATTGACACCTGGGGGCTTAATAATTATACCTCACCCCCCTCTTCTATATATATATTAATATATGTGCGTCTGGTGGGTGAGGGCGTGAGAGACAATTGAGAGCGTGAGAAGGAAGGAAGAAAGAAGAGTTTGCGGACAATTTAAGGTATATTATTTATTTTATAAGATTATTTAGATAATTAAATTTATTTATTTTCAATAAACTTCCATAATGAAATTTGTTTCAAATATTTTTTCTCTTTTCAATAAAGGTAATATCATGTTGATTAATGAAAATTTTGAAGCTAGGATTTTGGAAAAATTTTGATTTTTGACAATGGATGACTGTATATATATATAGAACAATTAATAACTAGTTTTAATTAGTTTAAATTTATTGATGGATTGTTGTAGGAATTTAAATTAATTTTTATATTTAAAAAATTTAGGATTTATATCCTACCTCATATTTCTAATGATTAAAAATTGTATTAATAATTTATTTTGAGTTAAGGGAGATATTATTGAAATTTTATTAAATTGTTGTTTTTAGTTTTTATTACAATAATATATTATTATTATAATTTGTGTATTTTGAGTTTATAAAGTTATAATTGTGATAATGTACCGGTTCAATTTTTTTAAAAATGTTTAGAATTTTATATTAATAACCCTAAAATCTTCTATTTTTCACCGATTTGACTCCAATCTAACCCACTGACCCTTGCGGTTTACCGGTCCGGGTTTCGTAACCTTGGATAATGTAGAAGGTTTGATTGTTCGTGTTTTACTCCTCAAGATAAGTTTAGTTTGGAATTGAGATAACCAGGTTAATTTATTTTATATGCTCGTTTTGGACTGTAAGGTGTTTTCTAAACCTTACTTTCATATGTACTACTAGCATGTGTTTTGAAAATTAAGCGTATATTTGAAGTATGAAGTTATTTTAGTGAAGCAGTGTATTTTCCATTCTGTATGTATAAATGAGTGAATATTATTATTGAAATTGTTATTGTGGTGATTGTTATGATGTTTGTTGTGAGTTGTTGTATATGGAATAATAAATTTTGTTAGATGTTGCTGTTATGATGTTTGTTATGAGATGTTGTATATGAAATAATGTATTGTACGATATTTTTGGGTAATGTTGGGTTGTGTAGAAGAGATTTAGGGTATGTTTGGTTTGAGGGAATGAGAGGGAAGGGAAGGGGAGGAAAAGTTAAGAGAGAATTTTTTTCTCTCATCTTTACAAAATTGCCCATAGATAATTTTTAATATTCCTAAAATATACTTTCAACAAAAAAGAATATTCCCTTCATTAATGGCAAAATAGTCAATGTCCTCCCAAAAGATTTTTTTCCCTCCCCTTCCCTCAAACCAAACATACCCTTAGGGTGAAATTGTGTCCATTGGTTCTCTCATTCCTGACCACGAATTTGAGATGAGTGTTTTGGGCGGACACCTCCCAGTTACGGTATATCAATGGTAGCATAGGAGGGGACAATATTCTTGAAATGACTAGCTAACCTTGACCAAGTGTATTAGCACTGATAGGTTATATTACGTCCAAAAGTTATAAGGAGGAGCATGATGGTTAAGTAGGGAACGGTTCTAATTATTGTTAATTATTATGTATTAATTAATTATTAGCTGTTGATTTTATGAGCATGATAGCAAACCTGCTTCACTGACTTGCAATCATTTCCTGCATATTTGATAAATTAATTTTGGTTACTGAGACTTTATGTCTCACCTCGTCATTATCAATATTTTCAAGCAAGACCTCTAATTTCATTAGTAGCCAAGGGAAGCAGCCAGAGGCATAGTAGTTGTAAACTTTGTAAGCCTCTTTTGATATAGGTGTTGTATGGACCCATATATGGCCATTCTAGGGCCTCATGTTTTTGAAATAGTATATTAACTGTTTTGGGACAACTAATTATTTTCTATGAAACCAAAGGTTTTCTTTTATACACTATAATTTGGTGGGTCCACGATCAAATTGTGTGCCGAAAATGTTTTGTGTAGACCCTGTGTTGTGAAATCAATGTTGTAAGACTCGTGGGCTATGTATATATTTTTTTCAATAATTGTGTTTAGAGTTATGGATTTTCAATAATGGGTTTGTGGGCGGAAATTTGTGCCTTGAACTCCATGTGTGTTATTGGAAAGAGAAGAGATTTTCTTTAATCACTTGTTAATCCGGTTTAGTAAAAATATTATGGTTAATTATTATTTAGTGAGGTAGAATCTTTTCACAGATTGAGATTACGAGAAATCTCTATGAACAAAAGAACTACCATTATATTTACATCAGTCAAAAAGGTACTGGGGTTCATTCCATTTTCATCAACACTGAAATTGAACCCGCCGTCTTGAAGCAAAGCACAATAACACTGAACCTAATATTATTCTATTCCTTTCTTCCTTCTACCATTCTTTCATTCCTTTACAATTCTTGTTTTCGTTTTTTACGGTTTGATGGGAGATTTGACAATTTGGGGAAAAATAAAACTGAAAGAAGAGAAAAATAATAAGAAAGGCAAGCATTCAGATCAAGGAAAGCAAGCAAACAAATACACCTATCATTTAGATCAAGGAGACGTAATAACAGCAGCAGATTTAACAAATGGAATATGAAATTCATGGTTCGGTGGTTGTGGCTTTGCTGGGAAGGGTGAGATCTTTTTTTGCCAACTTAATTTTTAGATCGGACTTTTAAAATATGAAGTATTGAAAGTCTTTTTTTTTTAAACTGGTTGTTCAACCAGTCTAAAAGAATAACAGACTTTTGAGACTTGTTGTGTGGAAATCGGTTTCAGAACTGGTTTAAGAAGTGTTTTTTATCCGATCTTAAAAGCATTTTTTGTAGTAGTGATCTTTGCCTCTGCGGCCGCTGTTAAGATGATGTGGAATTGGACGTGGCAGTGATAGAGAGAAGGGCTACTTTTATGTCTTCCACTTCCACTGCAGGCACCACATTGTAGAATAGTAAAACTTTTTATTGCTACTTGTATCTCACATTTGGTTTGTTCTTGTCATCTCTGTTTCAGCCCTCTCGTTTGTTTGTTTTTTTTTTTTTCCAACTCCTCTTGATTCTCATATGTTACCTAAATGATATTCAAATTCAATCTTTGTATGATCAATTGGAGAATTCTAAATGTAAATATGGTCTTTTTTTCCAACCCCATCTCTGTTGAGTCAATTGACACGACTTGCAAAATTTCATATTGGTTTCAATAGCAGTTGATGAATTGCAAAATTGCTATTCCTAAATGGGGAAATTCAGATTACAAACTTGTTAGTACAATTACTTGTGATAATTAGATTACTAAAAATCAATTAAAAAATTGTTAATAGCTTATCAAGTTTTAAAACTTTACTATTGTAATGACACAAATAAATGACGGGGATTTTAAGGTGATTTTGGTGTGAAAGACAATTAGTAGTGGCTGCCCCCGAATTTTTTTTAAGGAAAGTTTTAAAGGCATTAAAAAAACAAAAGAATATAAACAATAAAAGAAAAGAAAACTTCAACTTTATGTCAATTTAGTAAGTAATAAAAAACAAGGTAAATTAACATCCAAATGATGAAAAGACAGTATTTGTAATCAATAAATTATGAATAAGTAAACTAAATGAAATGTGTCTTTTTATATTTTTTACGTTTCCTTCTCTCAAAAGATTGCATTGCTCAACTGGCAAATTACATCCTCTTAGGATGCAGCACACTCTTATGTCGTGGGTTCGAAACCTGTTGGTGTGGTTTTTGGACGAATCGAACACGCGTGAGCATGACCAATCAACTTTGCAAATTTATGACCAACTAGGTAAGTTGATATAGGTTTCCTTCAAAAAATGATATATTATGAAAATTTTAGTGTGTGCACCTGCCCACACTGACACCAGTGGGTCCGCCGCTGTAATGACATGTCTTAGCTATATTTTACCTACTATGCAATGTGTAAATAGCTACTTTGAAATGGGAAAAATAAATTGAAAAGTTGTTAATAGTTTTTTTTTAAAATTTTAGGAACTTTGCAACTACAATAACACGCCTAATTTTTTTTTTTTTTCCAAGTATACAAGGTATAATTATACCATGTAAATTGATAATCCAAAATGGGCAAAATCGATTGTAAAGTTATTGATTGCCTCTCTCAAGTTTATGAACTTTGCGATTACAATAACATGCCTAATAATTTCTACCTTTTCAAGTATGTAAAGGTACATCTGAAATGGATAAAATTGATCAAAAAATTATTAATGATCTCAAATTTAGGAACTTTGCAACAATAATATTAATAACAACAATAATAAGTCTTATTTTATTAATTAAAGTCAGTGCCATGAATCACATTATGATAATGCTACATTAACAATTAACTCTTTAATTAGGTTGATCATCCATAACTTAATATTATTATATTTTTATGGGTTAAGTATCATTTTTACTTCAGAAGTTTTGCCTTAATTAAGAGCACTGGGCACCAAGATGTTTTTTTTAGAGAAAAATTGTATTGAAAGTTAACAAAACGTGACAATTTGTCTCGGAAGTTTTGGTTGAGAAGTAGTGAGAATCCGGTAGTTTTTTTAGGAGCAATTTTGTCATGAAAATTTACAAAATGTAGCAGAAACTTAACGGTAAAAAATAACGCTTTTTTAACTTTTGGGGCAAAATGCTACGTTTTTTTAAAAAAAAACTTCCAAGGCACAAATGATCAAAAAAAAAAAACTTCAGGGTGTTTGGTGCTCCCATGATAAAACTTTTGAGGCAAAAATGATATTTAACCCTATTTTTAAATCATATATTAATATTGATATTCGTTCTGACTTAAACAAAATAGTAGTGTGATTTTTTTGTTTTGTTTTTGTTTTTATCAATAGCTAGAAAAGTGATTCCTCAGGACATTATCATTATCTTTACCAGACAACAAACAAAAAAGAGGAGCAACCAATCATTATGAACTTTTAATTTTTATGACTTTAATGCACGTTCACATGTGTGAGGCCTAAGTTAGCTTGCAAGTGATTCATTATTCATCCAAGATTATCTACAATCTATGATAAACATATTATGTAGAGTAATTATTTAATTATTAACTCTATTTCATAATTATTTTTAAAAACAAGAAAAACTGCTTTTTAAAGCAGAAACAAAAAGGGCCATTTGTTTCGTTCGAGTTGGAGTGCCCGATTTTAGTCTTTGTTGTTATTTCCTTTAATTCTAAACTCGAATAATAATATTAATTTCTCCCTTTGCCAAAAGGGCGTCAACAATTTATTTGGTGAATGCATTGTTCCTCTCAAGTGGGTGTATTTATGTACTCCCTCCTATCCTAAATACTTCATAAAAAAGTGTTGATTTTTTTGAAAGATTAAGGAAGCTAAATAAGTCACTTAATTATATCATATATTGTGTATCATTAGAATATATATCAGTTTATATGTTAGGCAATATAGTTTGGAGAAAAAATTATAAATATAAATATTTTAAAGTAATTTAATTAACTTCTTTAATATTTCCAAAAAAAAATCAACTATGTTTTATATTTATGACTGGAGGGAGTAATATGTTAGAAATTCCTTTAAACAGTGGTATAAAAAAAAGGTTTTTTAGACTAAGTTTATGGATAACGGGTCTAAACTATAATCTCTCCATTTTTTAATATAAGATGTACTTTTAAGAAAATTAAACTACAAATTACTTCCTACTTTTGACTCTAAATATAAGATATAGTTTGTAATTAACTTTTTTTTTTTTTGAAATTAAAGAAGCTAAATACTTCATCTTGTCCTTTTTATAAGAAACTTTTATCTTTATTGTGTAAAAAGAACTAGCAGTTAAGATTAGTTAAAAATAATAAATGTGTCAAAAATGTCATGTTTCTTCTAAATATGCCCATATTTATGAAATAAGCATATGAGAGAGAATGAATAACAAATATGAGAGAGTATGAGTATAATATATGAGGGACAATGTGTAATAAATAATTAAATGAAAAAGAATTAGTGGTAAGTGAGGAATAATTAATATAAAGATATGTATTTAAAGGGGGTAGAAAAGGAAAAAATAGTTTAAATTTTGAGACACAAGGAAAAAGTTGCTTATCAAAAGAACTAGTATCAAGAGAGAGAAAGTTACTTATAAAAGGGACTGGAGGGAATAAGTTACTTAATCATATCATATATTATGTATAATTAGATTATATATAAGTTTATAAATCAGGCAACATATTTTGGAGAAACAAGATAAATATAAAATTTTAAAGTAATTTAATCAGCTTCCTTAATTTCTCTAAAAACATCAACTTTACCTTATATTTAAAACCTAGGAGAAAATAATACTAAAGCAAGTATCTTTTAGATCCATGATTCATGTTAAAAGATCCCGTCTAAAAAGTTTATTGATATTTATAAAAATATCACTTGTCATACTTTTTAAAGTTCATCCTCCCTCAGTCCAAGAAAAAGGGGTTTAAATCACATATTTTGTACTATTGCAAGAAGGAGTAGTCATGATCATATAACTTTATAATTTAGTGGCATAGAAGCTTTGTTGACCACTGTAAATGATAAGTCTCTATGAGTTTGATCCCATTTATATATAATTTTAATTTTCTAATTTGAAAATTGAAGAAGATTTGTCTCTCTAATTTGAAGAAGAAGAAGAAGAAGCAAAGAAGCTCAACCCAAATAAATTCAAAAAACATTGTAATCCCATTGTAATCCCATGAGAATGGATGAATCAACTACGTACTGAGAGAGAATAAATCATAGGAACGTTTGTATCTCTTGCTACCACCCACCCACCCACCTCTATAATATTTAATTTAAAATTTACCAGCATTGAATTTTGATGGGAAGAAATAGACAAATGAGAAAATTAGACTACACATGTAGATGGATCCCATGCATAAAATATCTCTGCATCATTTAAAAGATCTTCATGTACAATATATATTTTGTCTGCTTCTTTGACCCTTTCACATTATAGTGTCAATTACTAGGAAGGCACATGTATAATTTACAAGGCTAAATGGCCAACATCCTAAGTGTATGTTTGAAAAAAAGGTAGAATAAGGAAAAACCATATTTCTTTTATAGAAAACCTGCTTTTGACTTATTTTAGTTTTTCCATGTGTTTTGGTTCACGGAAAAACATAATGTGCTTATCTCTCAAAAGTCCATTTATCATAAGCCACAATTTCTTTCTTTTGGGGCACGTTATGTTGGTCCAAAGATTTCATCTTGTCAATTCCTCTCAACCCTTTTATCTTTTTCTTCTTGGTCCCTCAATTTTGTTTGATACTCTAAAGTCTAAACATAGTCATCCCTTTTTTTTTTTTCAGTGAATAATTCTCATTTTCAAATATATCTATTATTATATTTTTATCTATTAAAAATTTAACATTATAATAATTATTAATTTATATATTTATCTATTCAATATATTTAATTAAGGATTTTTTTTTTTACTTTTTTTTTAATAATAATTTAATTTTTTCTATTTTATCAAATTTAAATTTTCTCTTCAATTATCACAATATAAACAAATTTAAGTTTGAAAAAAAAAAAAAACCACTTATATCACTGTTAATTCAAACACAAAGCACAATTACACTTTTATTCTATTTTAAAGTTTGTAAAAATTAGATTAGAAAAAAAACCATTTTTACTACCATTAATCCAAACGGGTCCTATTAAACAAATTAGATAATCAATACTAACTTGTAACCAATAAATGAACAGATTATTTGGCCAACATCATTTATAATAACATTAACTACTTGGAGACGGTTTCAAATTGCATTCTTGAGAATAAAAATAAAGAAATTGATTCTCTCACCCTAATTGAGGTTACTTTTTTTTTTTTACCTAAAAGTAAAGAGGTAGCATTGATATATGGTTGTCCATATTTAAGGGTCTCCAACCGTTACTATCCTCTACCCGCTTGTGTGTGCTCCTCATGCTTTGTGTCCTCTCTACCTGCCAATGCCTATACTACACACACACACACACACAACATCCTACGGTATTTTGTCTGTTTACCGTTAGATAAAAATATGAAATTTTTTAATCATTATTTGATTCATGTAGCTTTTTGATTCTGTTGAAACTCAATTCTTATATTTTAATTCAATGCAACTTAATACAAATTTGACTTGATGTAACTTATCTCTTATAGTTCAACTTTTTGAAATGTTTGTGAAAAAATTTAAGGAATAAAGTTATCTTTCTAAACTTAGAACTGATGTTTTAAACGGTTAAATTATAAGAACTGAATTGCAATAAGTCAAAATTTTGGGGGGAATGCGCCAAATTATTATTAGTTTTTTTTTCCAAAAATTTAAATGTTTTTTTACTTTATTTCTTACTACTGTGAATTATTGAAATAAATATTATATGTTTAAATTTATTTATATATTTTTATGTAATATTTTAAGAATAATTTTATAAAATATTAAACTTGAATGGTTAAAATTCTTTTTATTTTTATCATGGTTTGGGGAGAAAAATGGGAGGAAGGAAATAAAGAAAGCCTCCGTCCGTTTGCTCAACTTGCAGGTTGCATATCCATGACAAGGAAAGGGAATATAACATAAATATTCAATGAACGCCTCCTCCTCAAATGGTAACCAACTTTTTTGTCATTTTTTGCCAACTCAAATGGTCAACATCTAAATGAATTGATGAATACTGTTTCATCTGCTGCATTTAATTGAGACAATCAAAAGACACTCTTGCCTCTACTTGTGTGTGCCACTGATTAAATATCAGTTGATAGGCATATGTCATTCATATTTTTTTTTTTGTTAAGGTATAAATCAAGTTTGAAATCTAACTTTGAAAAAAAAAATGAAGTAAATGACACGTGTATTTTTAGGAAAATTTATACCTTAATGAAAATGATATGTAGATTATTAATTCAGTATACTTGGTCAATTAACGGATAAAATTAATTAGAATAACAGTCAGAACAAAATTACTTATTTTTTTGACACTTCTAGGGTAAAATTGTCCCTTATGTCTAGTTATAAATTTTAAATTTTATATGTATATATTAATCAGCAACCACATTGATAATGATGTATGAATATTTGATGATGAGATAATATTGATAAAGCCACTAATCAAATTAATTAATACTCCCATCGGTCTTAATTATAAGACCGAGTTGACATATTTTAGAGAGATTAAGAAAGCTAAATAAGTTACTTAATCATATCATATGTTGTGTATTATTAGATTATATATTAATTTATTAGTTAAACTAATTAGTTTGGAGAAAAAAGTAAAAATAAAAATATTCTAAAATAATTTAACTAGTTTTTTAGTTTTCCAAAAAAATTAACTTAATCTTATAATTTGGACAGGAGTTATAATCAATAATCAGAAACAAAAATATGAGTGAGGATCATGGTAAACCAGATAGAGATCACCGTTGAGAAACAGAGCTTCTCCATTCACATAATTTCTGGCGCTTTTTTAAACGATTTCACGTTTCCGACTTCACACTACACCGAACCACACAGCCACACTGCAAATCGCCTTTCTCGCTTTTCTTCTTCTTCTTCTTCTTCTCTCTCTCTCTCTCTCTCTCTCTCTCACTTGAAAGAGAAGAGAACCAAAACACTGCCAAAAAAAAAAAAACAATGGCTGGTTATAGGGCTGACGACGACTACGATTATCTCTTCAAGGTAGTCCTGATCGGCGATTCAGGAGTGGGCAAGTCCAATCTTCTTTCCAGGTTCACCAAGAACGAGTTCAACCTCGAGTCCAAGTCCACCATTGGGGTTGAGTTCGCTACTCGCTCCTTGAACGTCGATGGTAAAGTCATCAAAGCTCAGATCTGGGACACAGCTGGCCAGGAGAGGTCTTATTTCTTCTTCAACTACGCTTTTTGTTTCTCTGTTTTACCTATTCTGGGTCTCTCTTAGTTCTTTCTTTGGTATGAGCTTACAAGGATTTAGTGTGGGTCTGTCTCTGGTTTTCAAGTCGTTGGCTAAAATTGGCCAGAGTTGCTTGCTTTAGTTGCTAGAATGATATTGTTATGTGGCTCTTGATGTTTGAACGGATTAAAAGATAGCTGAATTCGGTGCTAGGTTTTGCTTCAAATTGAAATTACAGCGACTACAATGAAAAAGTAAAAAAAAAAAAAACAAAGTGCTCTAGAAGGTTTAATTTGATCTGAGGATCTATTTTTCTTTGTTATTAAGTAACTGATACATCGCCCGGACTTTGTATCTCTTGTTTGTCTTCTTCTTTTTGAAGTTTAAGGGGAAAGATCTTGATATTGGGAATCTTTGTTTGATTTTGTCATATTCTCCAATTTTCATCATTAATTATCTAGTTGAATAAGTTCATTTAGGTTTATAAAGATCCTTGAATTTTACCAAGTTCAAACTATATCCCCTCACTAATGTTGGAATTACCATCATGATTCCGTATATCCTTGACGGGTAGTAATCGTTGTTAGCTTCTCCTGGAATTAACTTGTTAAATCGCCAGTGGGATTGGACCAATCATAAGGCCATCTAACATTCTTGGTTTATCTCATAAAACTAATCTGAAATTTATGAAGGTTTTTCATTTCTTTTATCACATGTAACTTAAGGTTTTGGCCACGGTTTTACATAGAATATCACATAACACTTAGATGTAATAGTTGCAACTGATGATAGAAAATCATTAGTTTCGGGCTTTCGGCAGTGTGGATGTATCAAATAATTTGGGCACCAAACTCAATCATGGTTGTGCTAAAAAGTGAAACCTTGTTCAGTTGAACTCAGTAAATCTCTCACTTTTAGGTATAATTGAATTTAATTTCGGAAAATTATCTTATTGTTTAATATTATTGACTTTATATCTGTGATATACCACATACTATTTCTATTTATAAGTCTCTTTTAATTAAATCACACATACCAATGAGAGGTAGTTAGCTCAATGATTATGTAGTAAATTTTCAACTATGTCCTCATTTATGAATGAGTATCGTTCAACTCTTTCTTCTCTCTCTATTTTCATTGGTACAATTAATATGGGTAAAATTGTCATAATTTCATTTATTACCTGAAAGAAGACTTATAAATAGGACCAAATTTTTTGGTCAAAAGGGATTTATAAATAGGACCAAAGTGGTACATATGGAAATTGTCATTGGGCATATTTATTCACTTAAAGTATATTTTTTTATCACCTTGGGTATATAGCATGAATATATGAATCATTCGGTTCTTTGTCCTCGAACCCCCTCATAAACCTAATGTTGAACCGCCATTTTTCAAATTTATTTCAAAGGTTTGGAGGGATTTTGTTGAATGTTGAATTCAGTGGTGGCTTAATCACTTGATAGTTGAGCTGAAGGATGGCCTGATTTTATAAGCCAAACAGAAAACAAAGGCATTGGGACCTGATCTTTGAGAAATTATAATTACTGATCCATTAAGTTTGAACACACCATTCCAGTTCTTGAGCATTTAGCTGAGGGAACAAACTATTATCCTCTTAATAAAGTAAAATGGGGGAATGCTCATTTTTTCTTGAGGGGTGAAGGGAATCGGTTTAATTATCCAATCATTTTTGTTGGGGCTTGGGATTTTCTTTGTTATTCTGTATTCATCATAGTTTGTGTAGACTTTCAGCACTTCTTATAAAGAAGTGAAATAAGTTTTGGCCCTTGAAGTTGCCCTCGTTCATTGAAAATGTGTCTGTCAAGTGTGATTTGTTTGTTAGAATTTTGCTAGAGATGTGCTAGAGAATTTGTAATCTGACTGAATCTGGCCCTCTTGTAAAAGTTGATACTGGTGAAAGAAAGACTGAAATCACACAATTATGGAGGATCCGTAGTTGACATAGAATGTGGAGTCTTCCAGAGAAGGATGGTGGTTGAAGCTAGGCTTTCTAGGGACTTCACTGAGTGCCATATTTCTTTTCATAGCACTAGATATTAATATGAACGTTCTAGGATGTATTAATGAAGTCCTGTAATTTTCTGATGAAGCATGGGGCAAGGAGAACGGTTCATGGATCAGGAACAGGGCAGATGATGGAAACATATTTAGATAACATGTCTTTGCAAATTCAGCATAATATGATTCTCTACTGTTGTTTATGAGTAAGGTGGTTTTTATTTTTTGTTTCCATCCCCAAACTACGGGCATTGATTCAACAGATTATGATTTATGGCTAGAAAATTTAGACTAGTTGCTGAAAGAGGAAGTTGTTTGAGCTTAAGTAATAATAAAATGGGCAATATCATCACTGTAGAAATCTTTTGCGCAATTTTAACTTCATATTGCCTCGAATATTATTTTCGAATGTGCAGTTGAGGACGTGGAATTGCTGTCCTATTCAGGGTACGCGGCGAATCCTGTTTGATTTGACCTTGATTTTAATCATCCTCTCTTGTGACCGCATTAGTGAACATCATATCACTGTACTGGTTACCAATTCATCTTTGTCATGGGTTATTTTTGGATGACTAACATTGGCAAGTAGGTCTAGTATATATTTTACTCTCTCACCAGATACACACATTAATAAAAAAAATTGATGGTTTTGTTCCTAATAGGTACCGTGCCATCACCAGTGCATACTATCGTGGGGCTGTTGGTGCACTTCTTGTGTATGATGTCACACGCCATGCAACATTCGAGAATGTCGACAGATGGCTGAAAGAACTGCGAAACCACACAGATTCCAACATTGTTGTGATGCTTGTTGGGAACAAATCTGATCTTCGTCACCTTGTAGCTGTTTCGACTGAAGATGGGAAATCTTATGCTGAGAAGGAATCATTGTACTTCATGGAAACCTCAGCTCTTGAGTCCACCAATGTGGAGAATTCATTTGCTGAAGTTCTGACTCAAATCTACCGAGTTGTTAGCAGGAAGGCGATTGAGACTGCGGAAAACGGAACTGCCGCTGTGCCAGCCAAAGGAGAAAAAGTAGATCTTAAAAATGATGTATCTGCCTTGAAGAAAGTCGGTTGCTGCAGCTCAAGCTAACCTGGGAAGACAGAATCCTGCTTTCTTGGTTGCTATGGGTTCTATTGTAACTGTACTTGTAGTATTTTGAGATATAAAGATGAAGAAAAATGAAAATGAACTTTTCAGGGCTTATCAGGCTTGGAGGGTTAAACAATGTTTCATGTTCAATAGCTGGTGGGGAAGCAAGTTGATTATCATTGTTTTTTATTATTAATTATTAGTCATTAATTTACTTATATTATCATTGTTTCTGAGATGTTAACAGTAGCAAAGTTTCAAGCTTGGAATGAATTCCTGCATAAGCAAAGTATTTATGTCTCCCTTTACCCACACCCTTCTCAATCTTATCAACAGAGACTCAATCTACTCCCCAGAATTTATATATCTACAGAATCCATGATTTCTTTTGCCTTGATTTGTGAGTATCATCCACGAGACTATTCAGTGTGTTTTTTCGAAATCGACTAGACTGCAGAATCCATCCCCCTACTTGTTTTTGCTGGTCTATCAAAGATGGAATTATACTTTAAATTGCTTGAAATCTGATCAATGAGTCATACTGTTTGTTTATAGTTGGTAATTTGTGAGAATTATGATTAACTATAAATTTTATATATAAATATACTTGTGTTAATGATATTAATTAATTAATAATAATGGTATTAATGTAATCTTAGCAGATCATAAGATGCTATGTCCAGTAAAAGGTTTCCAACATGTAAATTCCAAGAAATTTGGTATGAGTTTAACATGTATTGAACCTTGTTGGGGATTATAATTTTTTTCTTAAACACAATAAGGCAAAGTAAAGAAGGAAAATCAAAATATTTTCGTTAAAGTATACTTTTAGTTCTTTAAGTTTTACGTGAGATATCTTTTGATCCCTTAACTTTATAAAATATACTTTTGGTTCTATATTTCTAACATTGTTAATATTGCTAATGAAAATGTTGACACAACAAATTCAATTATGATTGTGTGGTTGATAAAGCAATTTTTTTTTTTAAAAATATAATATATCTAGATTATTAAACTAAGATAAACCCACAAATCACAACAAATGAAATCAAAGTTTTGCTATTTAGATTATTAAACTAATATATTTAGATTGTTAAAATAAAGTTTTTAATACAATAGAGATTTAAATATTCACTGCTTCGTTAACTTTTTAGATATTTTTCAATTTATACATATTTTAAATTAAAGATTAATAGCATCTGATTATACAGCTATCACTTAATTTACATTATTATTCCTTGAGTTTGTTACGTCAGTGTTTTCCATTAGCAAAACCAATGGTATTAGAATTATAGGACTCAAAGTATATTTTATAAAGTTAAGGGACTAAAAATATACCTCATATAAATTTTAAAGACTAAAAGTATACTTTCGCCAATTATTTTTTATAAAAATTGAGTTTAATGTAAAAATAAAAAATTGTACGGAAAATTACAACCCAAGAGCTAACACCTTGTTTGGGGGAAAACAGTAAGAATTAACATTAAAGCTTACTATATATGGCAGTATCAAATATCCTGACTATGATATGCCAAAATGTGGCGCGAGTCCGTACCAACCGAAAAATGAAAAATTCCGTTGCCGGGACTCGAACCCGGGTCTCTCGGGTGAGAGCCGAGTATCCTAACCAACTAGACTACAACGGATTGTTGAGTTGTTTCTCCTTTAAATAGTACTTAATGCTGCAATATACAGATAACGAGAGCTACCTCCCGCCTGTATTTCAATTTCCTCCCTCGTCGCAGGCTCCACTCAAAACACTCCCTCCACACTCAGTAGTTAGCAGAAAACCCTAATCGAAGATGAGGGAGGAAGAAATTGAGAAGCTTCGAGGTGTTGTGAGGGACTGCGTAAGCAAGCACCTCTACTCTTCTGCCATCTTCTTCGCAGACAAAGTTGCCGCTTTCACCAATGATCCCGCCGATATCTACATGCAGGCTCAGGCCCTCTTCCTCGGCCGCCATTACCGTCGTGCATTTCATCTCCTCAATGCCTCTAAGATAGTTCTCCGTGATCTCCGCTTCCGCTACCTCGCTGCCAAGTGTCTCGTAAGTCCTTCTACTCCAAATGCTGGTATCAATTCAGTTGTATCTGTGTGAGTAGTCGAGTGAGCATCTTCTTCTTCTTCATCGTGTTTCCTATGATCGAGATTGATTAAGACTGGTTTTTTATTTCCAAATACTCTGAAGTGAGGGTGCAAACATTTTTTAGCAGCTTATTTTCGTAAACCAATGAACAAGGTTTTTAGAATTTTCCAATTTCCAATTTTACCATTAAAGTTCATTAAATTATTGTTTTCCTATCTTAAACTCTCTCTGCTTAATTGGTGTAGGGGTTATCATTTTAAAGACAAGGGAAGCGAAAGTCAAAGTAATAAAGGGCTTCATGGGAAAAAATAATAAATGCTTGAGACAAATTGGAGGGTTCTTATAATAAGAACCGAGCAACTGTTTTTTTTTTTTTGGAACCAAAATATACTAAATTGAAAGTAGTTAAATGATATCTAGAATGTTCAAATATGGAGACAAAAATATAACAAGGTTCTGCATGGATAAATGTTCAGTGGAATACTCATCAATAATTAGAATTGTTACAAGCTGTAAGGTTCCAAAATTGAGTCTTTTTACTTCATGTTGAGGCTGGCAATAGAGAGGCAATCAATGTCAGGAACCATCATATTTCTTTACCATGACGCAATTGACTGATAAATTCATTTGAGTTAAATTATTTATTCAGTTGGAAGAAGTAATTAGTTGATGCAATGGGGTGAGAAACGCAGAATATGGTTGCTTCTACATATATGCTCGAGGCAATTAGACTTTTTAGGTTTATCCTGCACATGGCCAGGAAAGTCTAGGAGCTGGCAACGATAGTGGTAGGAATAACTCTTGCCTTCAAGCTCTATTTAAGTTTTTTATATTGAGCAGAATAGTGGACCTTGAGTGTCTGGAAAATAATTTTCCTGATCTTGATAGCCTATTAACTAGGAGCCATTATTCATGATTGTTCGATGTTATTATGTTTTCCAGTAATGCAGTGTGAGAATAGATATTTATGATTTGTCATATCATGAGGTAATGTAATTTTGATCAGTTGGGACGACTTGAGATTTCCACTGGTATTTGGATGAAGCCTTTTGGGAATTGGGATTAGTCAGTTGTAGTCATTACTTCTTGATTGTTGAGTATTGAATTTTGAGAATTGTTTCTTCTCTTATCCCTTTTGTTACCTTTTCGTCCTGCATTACACTTGCTCCAATTTATTTATTCCTTCATGAGATGAATCTGTGGTGCTCCATTTTGCGGGCAGAAAATTTCAGATAAATTGCGACAGAAATTTGTGGCATTTGGAAATTTTTTTGGTACATAGCTGTGTAGCTTTGCTATTTAGGAAATTAATTACAGCATATGTTTTTGTATATGGTGCATTACTCTTTAATCTTTAATACTTTGATTTAACTGTAGCTATGTTATTGTTTTGTTGTTGTAATATTATACATCTTTATTGCTTTTAATGTATATTACAAATTGCTTATGTTGTATTAACTTGCTTTCTTGAACAGGAAGAACTCAAGGAATGGGACCAATGCCTATTAATGCTGGGTGAGGCAAAAGTAGATGAACAAGGCAATGTTTCAGACACAAAGGATTCTAATGTCATGTACTTGGATAAAGATGGTGAAGACCGTGAGATCAATGTGATGCCCTCCCTCTGGGTTGCCTTTACCTTGTAAATTGTAATGTTTGGCTATGAGTTTTTGCCTTTATGCATACAAATTCAAGGATCTCGTGACAGTTCTAGTCAATTTGAGCAGTAACTTAAATTTTTCTCTTAAACCAATAGCGAAAGCAATACTGTATACTTCCACCCATGCTTCCCAGTTACTGTTTTAAGAAATTCTGCATTTTTTCTTCTATTTGATATGGTAGCATAGTATACCTAAGGTTAAGGTTTGGGAATATCTTTATTCGTCATGTTGGACTCTCTTTTTCTTAGTTCTGCTAGTTTGCTTACTTCAATGCATTTTTATGTGCTGTAACAGATATCTTCTGCAATATGTTTCTTAAGAGGCAAAGCACATGAAGCTCTAGAAAACCGTGCCCAGGCTCGATTGTGGTGGGTTCCTTACAGGACTTCTAATTAACTAAGCCTTTTTTAACCTAAGAAGCATTTTTTTTTTTTTTTTTGCATGAAGAATAGTTGAATTTCGATGTGTTCAAGATTCCATGAACATAGTAATGAAAAGCTCCCTTAATATGTTCTGTTTTCTTTGGTTCAAGGTACAAAGCTGCTATAAAAGCTGACCCTTTATGCTATGAGGTATGTCTCAATCTTTTCCTTGCTTTCTATAGTTGATGACTTATACTGTATAGAGAATACACCTTGACTTGGCTGTTATTACAGCAAAAAATTCATATTTCTTTAATATGCAATTTGAAGTACCGGTAAATTAATAAATTCAACATTTTGTCCTTTCAGCAGAGTTTTTGACTACTTTAATTTTTTCCTCTCCATGCAATTTTTAAAGTTTCATATTTACCATGTCTCCTTGCTCTCAAGCATCTCAACATATGTATCAACGCCCTAATTTTCTCCTGGCTGTTTGGTGATTATGTCAGGCTCTGGAATGCCTTATTGAAAATCACATGCTCACGTGTGAGGAGGGTAAAAGCTCTTAACTAATCCATCAGAATCTTCATTCATCGCAACTTCTGTTTAGAAAGGTGTAACTTATATATTATCTAATTACAAAGTGATTCTTACACTTCTCCCATGGTTTGCTCCTTCCTTTTCTCTGTGCTGAATATCAGAAGCAAATTTGATTTCATCATTGCAATTTGGTAGTGAAGATGGATGGCTTTCATCATTCTATTCATGCTTGATAAAGAAGGTAACATCTGGGGCTCAGTTCAATTTGAATGTTTTGTATTGTATGTCAGTGGATATTGAGGGGGAAAATTGGTTTACTTGCCTTTTCTGCGTTACAATGTATCATGTTGATTGATTATGATGGTGACTTTGTGAGTGCATGCGCACTAATCAAGCTTTTCTCTTTGTTATGCAGTATGATAAGGAAAATGTTGTGGAAGCAAAGTTTCGAGACCTTGAGAGCACAAGTTGTAAAATTGACCAATCTAATCCTTCATTCTTGCGTACACTGAAAACCAATACTGACCTATTGGCCTGCAAAGCTGAATACTATAATCAGTGTGGTGAATATCAGAAATGTTTTGAGTTAACATCTGTGTAAGTTGGGGACCTGATTTGGAGAGTGGAGACTGGAGTGCAATACAGTTGTGGTTTTTATCTCAATTGCTGCTGCTTCTTTTGTCCTTCCCCTGCGTCTCTTAACTAACTGAGTTTCAGCACTGTTACAGTCTGCTTGAGAAGGATCCTTTCCATAACAAGACTACCTTAGTACATCTGGCAGCTGCTATGGAGCTTGGGCATTCAAATGAGCTCTATCTGATGGCATGCAACCTTGTTAAGGATTATCCTCAAAAGTAAATTTTCTTGTACCACTCATCATTTGTTGTCCTCTGTATCATTTGTATAAGAACCGGTTATCATTTTTTTTGTCTTTCAAATTGCTCTTTAATATGCATAGACTGCACTGCATGTTGAGGGAGATATTTCATATTGAAATTCTATTTAATTTTGACAATTTTAGATAACAACTAGAAGGCCAAAGCATTTTAATCTAGATTTTTGACAGGTTTGAATATTGGGTTGAATTGTTTACTGTGTTATGATGGTTACTTGATGTTATTTTAGGGCTTTATCTTGGTTTGCGGTTGGTTGCTATTACTATTGTATCAAGAAGTATGACCAATCCCGTCGATATTTCAGGTACACAGCTTGTTATCATGTTGGATGTGGCCCATCCTGAAACATCTAATGCTAGCTCTTTTGTAATTTGTTATCATTTTTAGCTTTGAAATTGTTTCAATAATATGAACATTGACTTCTTTGCTAACTAAAAGTATGATAGTTGGAATACAATTACTTTGAGTATTTCCCTGAATTTCAACGCAGTAGTCATTTTGTTTTATACTTTGTCATGGTAGGGATCATGCTTGATTTGTACACTTTTGTATCCTTGGTGAGAAATATGACATGCTTGTTTATTCGTTAGTATTAACCTAAGTGTAGTAGTGCATGTACATGCATGTATAATAGGTATTTCACTTATCAACCAAAATTTATTCTGTGACATGTAAAAGTTGGAGTCTTGGATTGATTATTTATCTCTGAGCATAACTTAGATTTTTTTTATTGTACTGTTAGTTTTCTTCATATATCCTATTGCCTGACATCATTAATAACCTTATTGTTCATATACATCCTCTACCATACAGCAAGGCAACAAGTCTAGATGGAACATTTGCACCAGCCTGGATAGGCTATGGGAATGCTTATGCTGCTAAAGAAGAGGGTGATCAAGCTATGTCGGCTTACCGCACTGCAGCTCGTTTATTTCCCGGGTAGCAGATCAACTTATGCTAGTAGAACATTTTGATTCAGATATGGTTGAGTTTTTTCTTCTGCCCATACCTGCAAAACCAATTTCAAATTTTAGATAGGTTAGAGTTAGGGGGTGAAAAATTTTATTTAGCCTTTGGTCTGTGCTTGATTCTTACGTTTTTACCTCTGTTTTTTGAAGACTGTACTTATAATTTGATTAAATTTCTTTGAACTTTGCTTCTATTGAGTCATTGCCTCCACCAAATAACAAACCGCTACATTTTCTGTTTCCTAACTTATGATTCATGTAGGAGAAGCTCACTTGGATGTACTGTGTCCAAGAGTGTTTCATTTTCTAATTATGAAATCCTCTTATTATGCATGAATTGTTCTTTTACAGGTTAAATCTTGATATTCTCTTATTCCAGGTGCCATTTGCCAACTCTTTACATTGGAATGGAATGCATGCGAACTCACAGCTATAAGCTTGCTGAGCAGGTGCCTATTACTAAACATATTGTCAAGTATAGTCTTTCTAGATCTGGGTTAAGTTTGTGGGACTGCTGGGGAGCCAATAGAGAAAGAAAGGGAAAGAAGTAGATCTCTCTTACAATGTAAGCTGGAATCTGAAACTTATAGTCTGAAAAAGCCACTAGGAGAATTTTCCATCATTGATCTGAATAATACTTTACACACATTCATTAGATTGATTCTAGCACATGTAGATGAGCATAACTGGCTTGGTAACACGTAGTAACCAACCTTATCTGGACAACTCATCATCCTATCACACTTAGATAACTAACTTATAAACAAATGACAGCACAACATGGAAGTTACTATCTCTTATCAAATTACTTGTTGTCATAATCATTGTCAATCTTCTGTTGTTTCTTCCTCCTACTGTGTGAGAGTTGGAAGTGTGTGTACAGCAGGATTCCTATCATAGTCCCTATAAGGAGAAACCTCAAAGATGCGTACTTATCATTCATAAATCTTAGTATGATGATATCAAGGTTTGTGTTGCTAGCAGAAATGACAAAAGAAGCAATGTTTAAGCGGGATCTATTTTCTTTTTTTACCTTTTAAGTCCATTATGTTGTTTGAAATTCAAATGTTATTCATGCAGTTCTTTTGTAGGATTTGAGATAACTGATTGCCTCATCATACGGCATCCCTTTTTGAGTTCTTATGAACAAAGAATAGCACTCTTCTTCAGTGAACTATGCAAATCATGCATTATTCATATATTTTTCATATCTTTGCGCTTATACTCACGAGCATATGTTTCTCTACAGTTCTTTTTGCAGGCTAAGGCGGTTTGCCCCTCGGATCCACATGTATTTAATGAACTTGGAGTTGTTGCCTACCATATGCAAGAGTAAGGATATTTGCCATCTTTATAATCACAAATCACCAAAATTAAGTCTATTTTCCTTCAATTAACCATATTATATTACATTCTCCCCTTTTAATCCGTCCTCTCTCCTTGTCTTATGCATTTCATGTGATTCTTAGATGTTATGTTGGTAACCAAAATTTGGTTGTGATAAACCTAATTAATATGGAAGCTTTGACCAAGTTTTATACAGCGTACTATTAACTTGAACTAAACTTCTGGCACTCAATTTCTTCACACATGACTCTGATGTTCCAATTATCTATTCTGACATAGGGTTGCCCAATGCTAGAAAAGTCATTATTTCCATTTCAAGTCTCATGCACTAATTGAGGGATTTTGACATGCATAATTGTTATCCATGCTTCAGGTATAATAAAGCAGTATATTGGTTTGAGAAAACATTAGCCCTCATCCCATCTTCTTTAAGTGAAATGTGGGAACCAACTGTAGTTAATCTTGCCCATGCCTACAGGAAGTTGAAGTAAGTTGATCAATTTGTCTCTGGTTATTGTACTTTTTTATTTTTTATTTATTTTTATATATTCACAAGTTTCTGGATGCTTGATAGTTTTTAGCTTACAGATTGGTATCTTCATGCATTTAAAGTTGTATCTTCTCATAAGATGTTATCAACTGTGTTGATCAATGTTTTCTCTTTATAATCGTGTCACTTAATTATAGATAATCGCCAGTGGAGTTCAGTATTCCTGATCTTAATTTCTTAAATTACCGTCTCAGGATGTATGATGAAGCAATTTCCTACTACGAGAAAGCACTTGCATTATCAACAAGAAGTTTGAGTACATATGCTGGTCTAGCATATACATACCACTTGCAGGTATCTAAAAGTCTCTTCCCCTGTTTTCTTTTCATTTTTTTTTCTCACTATAGTATATTGTCATCGGTGGACCAAGGAAGTTCATTATGTGTAAGAGTCTGCGCTGGCCTGGGAAGGGGGTTACTCTTGGCTTGATGAATTTTTGAAATTATTGTTGATCAAAACATGAATTGAGTGAAATTTCTGATATGGGTTTTTTCCTATATGATGATGAGATAATGAACTATTAAAATTCTTGGAAAAAAAAAGAACTATTAAAATTCTTAATGCATTGGACATTAGAAGTGATTGGTTATTGGACATTCCATGTAGACTAAAATTCTTGGCCAAAAAAAGAACTATGAACATTAGAACTTCGTGTTTGTTTGGGATCACGTTTGAGATTCTCAAAAGTGTTTATTCACGTAAATTAAGACAAAACTCATTTCACATATTTACCTCATATACAGTAAATCATGATTGAAAAGCTGCTTTTGAAGGGCTCCA
The DNA here is from genome assembly GCA_019022615.1 of Acacia melanoxylon. Classification (NCBI taxonomy): domain Eukaryota; kingdom Viridiplantae; phylum Streptophyta; class Magnoliopsida; order Fabales; family Fabaceae; genus Acacia; species Acacia melanoxylon. The sequence goes on from JAFJYJ010000012.1 coordinate 9,074,027, forward strand.
ATCACTATTCCAAACAAGCACTTAGGAGTTGATGACTCAATGATCACTATGTTTATGGAAAATGTCTGAAAAGCTAGACCCTCTGTTATTTAGTGTCATGGTATTGGTAAAAAGCTTTGGGTCTATTGTCAAATGACTAGCATCCTCAGCACTTCAATTTTCTTGAATCTTAAAATATATTTTTCACCATTCTCTTTCCAAATTTTTTCTCCTAATCTGTTAATACGAGGTTTGCTGTTGCAATTCTTGCAGGATGACTTCACTACAGCTATCACATACTATCACAAAGTAAGTGCCTGTATATCTCTAATAAAATCTGTCTGTAATATGCATCTTATATTCATATTCATATTAAATCTATGATCGGCTTGTTGTATAGTAAGTTAATAATCCTTTGGTCCTTACTATAAGATATATTTAGGGAGTTGATCTTGGTCCTAAATATAAGATATATTTTTCATATTTGTCGATGTTTTTCTAATTTACCCCTTTTGATCTATTGATGCTCCCTCAACTATAATCAAGGAGGAGAGGGAATAAGGGAATTAAGGAAGATAACTAAGGTGTTGTAGAAAATATATGTCATATTAACTAATTTAACTAACTTCCTTAATCTAATCAAATTAGGTAAATATGTCTTATATTAAGGACTGAAAAGAGTATATTATAAAGCATTTTCATGTGTTGAATGATATTCTCAAGTGCCTCATGAATTATCATTGTTGGTTTTTCAAATCAGGCTTTGTGGCTTAAATCAGATGACCAATTCTGCACCGAAATGTTAAGTTGGGCTCTAATAGACGAAAGCCGATGTGGGCCTCCGTCTATCCCTTAGTTAAATTCAGGTGAACTCTGATTTTGGGTGCTTAGATAAACCTCTGAAGGTAATAGATGGCTCGCCCTGCCCAACATTGGTATCATCTAAGAGGAAAAGGGGTTTAGCCTTGCCCCTTGATCATGGGTGAGCCCAACCTCTTTCCTAAAATTTATGTATAAAAAAAGGGGTAGCTATATTGATCTCGTTTCATGTGTGTGTGTGGTAACCATGCATTAATGTCAAGTTAATCCATGGCAATTCTTATATCTTGTAAGTTATAGTGGAGGCAATATTTATTTTGTTGATATTTTTGCCATATGGTCTTTTGTAATTGATAGTTTCTCTTTATATTGTTCTTAACCTGTGCTGTCGATCTTGAAACTGGTTAACTTGTCATAAAATTAAAGAATCTAAAAACATGTTCTACTAGTCACTTGAACTCCCTCTTGTCAATTGGGAGCTAAAAAACTCCAGGTTTTTCAAACAAGGTTTCGAATATGAATTTTAAAGGAAGGGTTAAGGAAAGCGGCCAAGACACGTAAGTTCTTCTAAGGAGGCGTCAAAGACTACGCTTTTTTTGGGAGCAAAAGTAGACATAACGTTACGTTTTGGGAGCGCCCAATACCATTGCACATTAGTTGACCGTCAACTTGGATGGATCGACGTGGCGATGACAAGATGATGTGGACGACGTGGAATAAAAAAATAAAAAAAAAATCAAAAAATTGAAATAATTAGGAAAAATTAGCAAAAAAATCAAATAAATAGAAAAAAATAAGGAAAAATTTGAATAAATAAATAAATAAATAAATAAAAATTCGAAAAAAATTCAAATAATTAGAAATTTTTTTCAAAAAATTAGGAAAAAATTAAAGAAAAAAATTCTAAATAAATATTATTTGAATTTGTACGACTCCGAGAAACGTCGAATTTATAAATACTATTTGAGGGATATGCAAATTCGGGTCAAATTACTTTTTTTACCCTTTAGTGTTAAATAAATAAAATAAATTGTGACATCCTAAATTTTGAGTTTAGGATATTAAAAATATTATAAGGAATAAATTATAGGAAATTTAGCCCGGATAAATTAAAAGGTTAATATTTGGAAGTAAAGGTATATTTTCCCGTAAAAATTAAGGACAAATAGTTGGGAATAATTTTAAGCCATATACCCCCATTTTTCTGCACCACCACGGGGCCGCGCGGTGGTGGTGGTGGTGGCGGTGGTCGGCCGTGGCGGTGTTGGCCGGCCGGTGGTGGCAGTGGCGGTGGCCGGCCGATGGTGGCAAGGCGGTGGGGGTGTATGACATAAAATTATTCCCAACTAGTTGTCCTTAATTTTTACGGAAAATATGCCTTTACTTCCAAATATTAACCTTTTAATTTATCTCGGGCTAAATTTCCTATAATTTATTCCTTATAATATTTTTAATATCCTAAACTCAAAATTTAGGATGTCACAATTTATTTTATTTATTTAACACTAAAGGGTAATTTGACCCGAATTTGCATATCCCTCAAATAGTATTTACAAATTCGACAGACTCGGGGGCTGTACAAATTCAAATAGTATTTATTTGGAATTTTTCCTTTAATTATTTGATTTTTTTCTAATTATTTAAAGTTTTTCCTAATTTTTTGATTTTTTTTTCTAATTTTTTGAATTTTTTTTTCCTAATTATTTAAATTTTTTGATTTTTTTTTTCTATTTTTTTATTTCACGTCATCTTGTCGGTGCCACGTCGATCCATCCAAGTTGACGGTCAACTAACGGCCAGCAGACGGCATTCCCAAAACGTAACGTTATGTCTACTTTTGCTCACAAAAACTTCGTCTTCAAAGACGCTCCTTTCGCAAACTTCGCACACACGAGTCGCTTCTTAACCCTTTAAAGAACCAAACCATGTTGGGGACAGCTTTTCCTAACTTTTTTTTGGTTGCCCATCCGTCTCTAGAACTTCGTCCTGACTAATCTGGATATGACCCGCGTCGTGTACCTGACTATAGTGGGAGTCTTCCAACGGGACTTTTTTGCATTCACGGCGCTTCGAACTGAGACTTTACTTGCGACACAATGTGCTCGCTTATCACTCGCGCTTAACCCCGGGTTGGTCTATCAACAATATTGTTTATTGGATTTTTTTTTTTAAAAAAATAAAATTAAAAACATAAGAATTCAATCCTAAATTATTGAATGATTTTACCCCATTTTCCTAAAACATAAGAATTCAATTTATAATTTAAATAATTTTACTTTATCTCTTAGTGGGTGACAAGAAGATTATCTTTATTTTATATTTTGTACTTAAGATAAAAACTATTAAACATATAACTTAGGCAATCCAAATTTGGAGCTATTCATTTTCCGACGAGTACCTGAACCCAAACTGAATCGTTCTTTTTCAGACACAATTTGTTTTGGCCCATCAGAGATCAATATTTTTCACACTAAATGGAGAGAACTATGCTCAGGAGTTAGGACTGCATCATGCTCTATCTAAATTAGACCTAAAAAAAAAAAAAAAACTATTTATCTATGTCTGAAAAAAATCTATTTATCTTATTATGGTTATTATTCTCTGAAATTCTAAATTTTCTGAAGTAATTCAGTTTATTCAAAATTGTGATTCAAAGACTAACCCAATCATAAATAGACAAATTTTTAAGCAAAAATTTCAGGATCACATGCTTAAATGCCTACTTCTAACTGATTGGATCTACTTATCGTCAGTAAACCAGTACTACCAGAAAATCTGCCATATAACTCATTCAGTCCTCCTTTCCCCTGTGAATATCAACAAGATATCTATCCAAATGTTGGCCAAATGTCTTTGTTGAAAATGACTCAGTGACATGCCTCCTAGCTTCTCTGCCCATTCTCTCTGCCTCATGAGGATCTCCAATGAGTTTGACCATTGCTTCAGAAAACTCTTGTGGATTAGGATCACAAAGGAACCCCGTCACACCATGCTTGATTGATTCAACAGGTCCACCACTATTGCATGCAATAACAGGTTTATAAGCTGCCATTGCCTCCAAAGGAACAATGCCAAAGTGCTCATCCTGCATTAAGGAGCTACATGTAAATCTTTCTTCAGCTATAATTCCAACCAGTATTTGGTAAATAGAAGGATTTCTGAACCTTTGGAGTGTATAGGACACAAAGACATTCTGAGAGAAGAGCATTCCTTTCTGCTGTCGAGCAAGACGTGATGAACCTTATTCGGTTTGATACTCCTTCCCTTTCTGCTAAATGTTTTAGCTCTTCCAAGTACTCTACATTCTCTTTCAATCGTCTATCAAAGCCTCCTGATACAAATGATGACAATATATTTCATGCTTATCCATTGATCACAGCTGACAGATGTTAAAGAATGAAATGAATTCATATGCATACACGAAGTGTGCATGTGCAACCATGCGCAGAGAGAGAGAGAGAGAGAAGAGAGAGATAACAGACAAAAGGGAAAGAAATTTGAATGTTTTAGATTCAGCACTCATTTGAATTGTCAAGAAATGTGTTATAATAATCCTTCATATACTAGTCAAACTTCCGACCGTTCCACACACACAAATTCTAGTAGTACATAACTTTCTTGGTCCCAACCAATCTTCGCGCTTTCAATTTAAACTTGCGATTTGGAACTCCAAGTCTCGTTATGTGGTATTGATATGCCAAACCACTTGGAAGTTGGGAAACAAAATAATGCATCTAACATCACTAAAATGCTTGTCAGAAAGTAGAAGATGCTCACCAACGACAGTCAAGGAAGCATTAGATGCATCCTGAAGCTGAAGGGCATCTCCTTCGAGGGTGTGGAGCTTAGCAAAAGCTGATATTGCCAACTCTATGTTCTTCTTCCTTTCAAAGCGATTAATGGAAAGAAAATTTAACCTACAACAGAAGAAAGAATGTAAGCATCAGCCCAAAATAGAGTCATACAATAAATGCAGAATTTTAAGAAGCTTGCGACATAGAGGAGGTAGCCAAACAGCTACAAACATGTTATTTACTTAAAGGAATTGGGTTCATTGAACTGATCCACATTGACTGCTGGGTATAAAACAGCTGGTTGAATTCCACGAGCATCCAGATGCTTGAAAGTATTTGCAAAAGTAGATGCAGTGAATTTGCTGTTAACAAGTATCAGATCAGCCATTCCTACAATTTGGCGAAACTTGATTGAATGAGTGATTCACTTTATATGCTGGCAGGAATTTCAAAGGAATAAAACAGAGCCTTAATGAAGTCCAACCAGTTGTTATTTCTTCAATATAGTCTATTGGCTTCCTATACATCCTCCTGAGGAAAGTTGTATGTTGAGCCAGCAACAAGTCTGGAAAATGACAGTAGAATACAACCTATCGAGAAAATTCAACAAATTAAACAATTCTCATTACATCCAAGCATAAATTTAAAATGCCAAATTGTAAACTACCTTGGCAGACTTCTTAAGTTTCAAGACTGGAATAACCACAGAGACCTGATCAGCCAGTATAACATCAAATGATGGCCACAAGAAAAGAACACATAGAGCAACAAAGAGACACCTCAGGTACGCGCATAATGCATGAAGACGGTAGAAAACATGTCGAGGAATAAAAGAACCATACACAGTAACTGGAAAGGTACCTGGGTATTTGTGTATCAAACTGATTGTTAAAACACTATTAGGGGTTTCAACTAATTGTTCTGGACCAAATCGTAAAGGAAATTACAAATAAAATATAAAGAATAGAAGTGCTACACAAGCACAAAGAGTGGGAGACATATACCAGCGGTAGTCTCCTCAAAGCATCTATTTTTATCATGATGAGCAGTAAAAATATGAACATTATGGCCATGGGATGCGAGTTCAACAGCAGCATCCACTATTAATCTTTCAGCTCCACCTACAAAGCATGACAAGATATCCGTAACAACACTGAATAGGTAGTCACCACAACATCTAGTTTAAAGCAGAAAGTAGTGAAATATAAAGTATGAAGTAGCAACAATAAATCTAAAAAGCAAGGAAATAGTATAATGCCAACAATCTTGTGTGTAATGTGCTTAAAAGGCCTACAGATTTTAAAAATTGAAAATTTATTAGCGATGTATTTGTGGGCGCAGAAGAACAAAAAGCAGTTGACCCTCTTGTTAAAACATTATGCTCTCAAAGAGCTCACACACTTCAGAGGAAGGAAAAAATAGGATGTCCTAAAAGAGTATGACACGAAACATGTCAGTCTAATCCAATATGTTCGCTTCCAGTGAGCACCCTCATCATCATATAATCAATCAGTAATCACACAATCGACATTGTAGTCACCACAGATGGCGCTCAACTGTCCCCTATTAATCATTGCCAAAATAAATCTCAACCTCCAATCCGATAACTTTCAGTGGCATAAAAATTTTCATATGAATGATTACCTATGCCAAGATCTGGGTGGATTATAGCAATGTTCATCTTCGAGCCTTTTTCTCTTGTCATCAAAGCGACTAAGCCAATAAATTTACAGTAAACACGTTCGTTGTAGATGCCGTAGGGTCTGTTCTACAGCCAATGAATATTTTTTTTAAAAAAAAACGAGGAGGGAAAAAGAAGAGTCAGAACAATAAGATAGAAAGACAGTGGAAGATATAGACATCAGAGATAAGTGAGGAAGATAGGACTAAGGGAAAGAATACGAACCCAGAAATTGTTGTCGTGTTGTGGACGGTTTCTTCGTCGGCGATTAGTCAGCGATGACCCGACGGCGTTAATCAGCAGAAGGAGAAGAGAAAGCACGGAAGCGAAGGAAGCCGATTCTTCTGAGTTGAGTTCCGAACTTCTGATGCCAGAAGGGGCAAAACGTTGTCGCTTTGATCTGTCCGGCGGCGATTACTATGTACGCGTAACAGGCTAACCGGAGAGATTCATAATTAAATTTTTTTTGGGGCTAAAGTATACGGTTTAACTTGTATCATTTTAGTTCTTTAAATTTGTAAAGTGTACATTTGATTCCTTAATATTAACACCGTTAGTCTGATTTAACGAAAAATACTGACTCAATAATTTTAAGCCATCATGCAGAATTAAATCTTTGCACAAACATACTTATATGGTAGTATTTTAATAAATTAATATTTTAAATCCTATTAATTAAAAAATATTTCATCTTCACAGAATGTTTTGCGGTTTTTCATAGTTTATGAAGATTTTTTTTTGTCTAAGAAGATTAATTTTTTTAATTAATAGGAATTAAAATATTAATTTATTATAATACTAACATATAAGACGCTTCGATCAAGATTTAATTTGACAATCATCGCTTAAAATTGTTGAGTAAGTATTTTGCGTTAAGTCAACTAACGGTGTTAACATTAGGGACCAAATGTGTCTTTACAAATTTAAGGACTAAAATAATATCGTATAACAACTATAAATGACCAAATGTATAGTTTAACTTTTTTTTTTTTTTTTTTTTTTTGCCAGAGAGCAGAGAGCAGAGAAGAATATTAAACTATTAATTTTATTTCTACTTTCCCTGGAGCATCTTATCCATTTTACTTCCTCTGCAAATGCGAAATAAACACATACTATCTATCTCAGGTCTTAATTATAAGAGCTAGTTGACTTTTTTTGGAGAGATTAAGGAAGCTAAATAAGTTACTTAATTATTTCATATGTTGTGTTTTCTTAGATTATATATGAGTTTATTAGTCAAACTATTTAGTTTGAAAAAAAAAATACTCTAAACTAATATAATTAGATTCTTTAATCTCTCCAAAAAAGTCAACTAGCTCTTATAATTAGGACCGGAGGTAGTATAATATTTTATAAAAATGTGGTAGTAAACCTGTAGAAAAATGCTTACGCTTTATAAAAACAGTACTCCATTAGATATGAATAATATGATGTAGAAATATGTTAATTTGTCATAAGTTTTATATTTTATATTGATAAACTAATAATTAAAAGTTATTAGGGAAAATGACAGAAAAAAAAAACTTTAAAATTGTAAAATCCCAAATTAAATTTGTTATTGATAAAATAATAACAAGACTTAATAAACAATTTACAACTCATTTTATGTGAAATATCTAATTTGAGATTTTACCATTTTTAAAAAAAATTCCTGTCATTCTCCCTATTTATTAATGATTTATTTTATAAAACACTGAACAGTGTAGCCAAAAAAATCACTGCACCTTTTAATTTGGTAAATAAGTATAAATATTTATAACTGGAAAATAATAGAATTTTATTAAAGATCAATCATATTGATATATTGACTATGTTTCAGATGTTAATCTCAATTTTGTGCTCACTAGGCTCCTTGATTGAAGCTAATAATACAAATTGGACTAGTTTTGGTGGCTACCTCATCATTGGAATCCCTTGTTGGAAGCTTAACTTGTAAGGATTCTCATACTCAATATTGATCACCTAATGTTGTTTAACTTTCAAGTTTATTCATCTTTTTGTAAGTAATAAACTATTAGGTATTTAATTAGTACTATGATCAATTTAAATTTAAGTTAGGTTATATTCTAACTTAAAAATGCTAGAGAAAACCTGCAAAATTATAAAATATATGGTCGGACTCGATGTTCAGAATTAAATGAATCTTTCCACTTAAAAAAGGTGTATACGTTAATAAAATAAAATAGAATCATTATTAATGAAGAATCGATGTTTTACAAGATACAAATCAACTCACTCACTTGAGTTTAACAATAATCATCCCTCAATTTAAGGTGATTAACTACTAACCCTAATTTTATGGATCTTAGAGGGATCTTTTTAGAAAGAGACTCACATTAACCTCTCTCTTAACATGATATGTATCTCATCATCCTACCTACTTTGATTCATATCATTATATCTCTATTTATAAGGTCTTGTAATGATTAACTACTTTATTTAGATCATAACTAACTAACTAACAGGATCTTAACCAACCAACCAATGATTTTATATTTCCAATACGAAAATATAAAAGAACTGAGAGGTTTAGATTCTATAGAGAAGAGATGTCATATGACCAATATGACCATGCGTTCGTGCATTGTCTTTTTTTTTTTTTGGTATAAAAAAGTTTAGGTGGGGGTAGACACCGGTATTCCACTGTGGTCAAAAAGCACGCCTCCAAGCTCGAGCCGCTTACAGAGACTTTACAGATTGCCCACCAAATAAGCCCTCACATCGACGTACGGTATCGAATCTCCTCCCTTTTGGGTGGCGCGCTTAGTTAAGCGTCGTGCTCACTCCTCATTGGCCGTCTTTTTATAGGTAGAGAACACAAACGTCTTAGTCTTTTTAATAATATTTCAAGTTCACAGTTCAGCCTATGTGTATATATTTACACACTAATACTTCCTTTGACACTAACTAAAACTCTAACAAAATCAAGAAGCTTTTGGTATAGTTTATAATTTTACAAAATAATTTTTTTCATCATTTTGATTTCAGTTTTTGTTATCCGAAGAAACATTGCATTTGTCAATATTTCAGTTTCACTTTGATTTTGATATATTTGAACTCAAATGATATGATAATCAACATCTCATCATGGAGACCAACTCTACTTCTTTTAGTGAAATTTACATAGCTCTTTAGAATTTTGAGATTTTTTTTTTTTTTTTTTTGGTTTTAACTCATGCGTCTATAAATTTTTTTATTGAGAGTTTGAACTCGCAACTACACGTTTAAGAAAGCCTTAAAGAAGTATTTGTTGTCATTTAGACTATTTTGAGACTTCTTACTCTTATAATTATGTTCCTCTCAATCGCAACCTTTCATTTACAATAAAAATGATAGTGCCAGTGATGAAAAAAAAAAGCATATGTTCTTTTCACTTCATTATTTCAAATCATCAAGCCACTCAATTAATTCATAATAGAACAAAGGCTTCCCTTAACCTTCATTCTTGTCTTGGGGAAAAAAAAGAGAAAAGGAGGAGGCAGCAATGGAAAAGAACTATGTTTTTGGTATATATACTTGTTCTTATCTACAAATAAATTACTTTTAAAAATATATATATATATATATATATATATGTTTATAATATAAGCCACTTTAAAAGTAATTAATGTATATTTGTCAATTTTTCTAATATAATTAACGCTTAAACATGATTTTTTTTTTTTTTTGTATTTTTCTCTTTCCTTGAAAGTTGGATTTTTTTTTTTCAAATTAAGGTATACTTAATGAGCTAACTATCTTTTTTTTTTTATTATTATTTGGATGAATTAGTTAGAATGATTTATATTATAAACGAGATGAGGTATATTAATTATATTTTATATGTTTTTTTGACCAAATTATATTTTATATGTTTCACAGAAATATAATTTAAACATATGTATTTTAAAAATTACTACGGCATATTGTAACTTGGTTAGATATAGATAATATTTAGAAACGATAAGGGATAATTTTGGTCCAAAAATTGTCATTGAGGAGCAATTTTGCCTCAAAAATTTTTTGGGTAGCAATTTTGTCTCGGAAGTGTAAATAATGAAGCAATTTTGTCCTAGTCATTATCCCGTTAATGTTAACGTCAGCTATCAAATATCTTAAGCCTAACATTCCACACGTCACTTATATCATTTTTGTTAAGGTGCAAATTTGCCCCAACAAATTTAAATCTAACTTTTAAAAAATAAAGTATATGACACATGGATTTTTTTGACAAATCTTTTTGGTATGCGGGATTTGGAGGGGAGGAATATTTTTTTTTGAGTTAGATTTAAGAAAATGGGAGAAGTAGGGTTACAAAATTTTAATACAGAGATGATGTAAAATAAGAGTAAGACATTTTTTTTTTTAAAAAAAATAAGATATATGACACATGGATTTTTTGAGCAAATTGGTTTGAGGGAAGGGGAGGGAGAGAGAAAAAATGTAATGGAGAGAAAAATTTTGTGAGCCCCACTACACTGAATTTTGTTACAATTTTCTTCTCTCCTCATTTTTTTTTCTCCCCTCCTTTTCCCTCCCTCAAACCAAACTTACCTTAAGAGTCTATTTGGTATGAGGGATTTGGAGGGGAGAAAACATTTTTTTGAGTTAGATTTAAGAAAATGGGAGAAGTGAGATTACTAAGTTTTAATATAGAGAAGATGTAAAATAAAAAGGTAAGAAAAATAAATATAAAACTTTTAACCCCATTTTTCTCATTTTTTTTAAAATCCAACTGCCCACTTTCCCTCCTGTCTCCTCATATCGAACAAGTCATAACAAAAATGATTTGGATGAAAAGTGAACAGCTAACTTAACATGTTTTGTGCCAATGTGAGTTGTCATAGATGATAAGGGATCTAGGATTAGGCCCTTGAGTCGTGGATTCGATCCACTCTTCCGTCGCTGGGACTCCTTTGGTAGGCGATTTCGTAAGTCCGTAAGTCTTTCATAGAGCCCGGGGCGTCTTGCCGCTTTCTACCAGAGTGATCGATGTCGAACCCTCCAAAACCTTTCATTATCAAAAAAAAAAAAAAAAAAAAAAAAAACTTAACATGTTTTGTTAGCTAAATGTGAAGATTAACTGGGATAACATCATGATAAAATTGTATTATTTTTTACACTTTCGGAACAAATTTGCCCTAAAAAAACAAAAACTTTCAAGTAAATTGTTCCTTAGCCTGTCTAAAAATTCAATCAACTTTATTAATCTTTATCATCACGTGAGTTAATATTAATTATTGTGTGGGGAACAACTCTAAACAAACGCGCATGCGTATCATCACAGGATTCATCGATTTGTTCGTCACCGCCCTGTCATTTTATCATTCCCACGCCGTTTAGTTTTTCTGACTCATTCTCAAAACAGTCTCAACTAATTGCAGTTATTCTCTTTTTTATTTTTCGTCCTCATTATCACTTGTAACTTTCTCTCTGTAAATCCCACCCTTCCCCTTCTTTCTCTCCCTGTCTCTCTCTCATGAGAGTTCAGAGCCCTAACCTATGACTCTGAGAAGCATTTTTCGTTCTCGGAAATTCTGTAGATCCTTGAAGGAGGTCAGGGTCATCGAGGAAGATCAGCGGAAGGGGCGGATTGCTGGTGATTCCGACCACGTTGGTGATCCCACGGACTCTCCGCCTTACGGCCATTCATGGGCCACTATGCTGCCGGAGCTTCTAGGGGAGATCATTCGCCGTGTTGATACCACCGAGGACCAGTGGCCTGATCGCCAAAACGTCGTTGCTTGCGCCTGCGTGTGCAAGAGGTGGAGGGATATCACTAAGGAGATCGTGCGGTTCCCTTCGCGCAACAACGACAGAATTACTTTTCCTTCTTGCCTTAAGCAGGTATTGATTGTAATTTGATTTCTGTATTTTCCCCCTCTCTTTTCTTTGTTAGGGGATTATTCGACGTGGGTATGTGAACCCATGAAATTTACTCTGGGTTTCTTTGAATGGTCCCTGGGGCTGGAGAAATTATTGATATTTAATCAAGCCGGAGCAGTGCCCTGGATATCATTTCAATTTTTAAGTGATTCGGGAATTCTTTGATGTTTTGCTTCAGATTGCTGCATCCTAAATTAATCTCTTATTCGACTTTGTTCAATTAAAATGTTAGCTTTTTTTCGGGACTCTAGTTGTTAACAATGTTTTTCTGCGAGGATCAGCATTTATTCTGGATCCGCGGTAAATCTAGCAATAGTGTCTGTGTAGTTCGATAAATGAAATCGAATTGTGAGTCCAGTGGTTAATGTTTCTGGGTATTATGGAACGAACTTTAGTTTATGAGACGCTTTCTCTAATGTAACTAGTCCAGTGATATACACTGCTTTGTTATAATTTACCATCTCGTTGGAATCAGTTATCTTATCTATGCCTTTGGCTAATGATGCTTCATTCATCTAAGGACAGTAATGGATTTCATATGTGTTACTTCAAATGACACAGCGTTTCACTATCATTATCGTCCTGTGAGCATTTTATTTGTTTGGTTACTCATTTTCATCTTGTATTAAAATCGCATATTAAATTAATAAGGCATGGAATGAACAATTCTGTTATATTTCTATGGCTTGCAGCCAGGACCACGTGACTCACCCCACCAATGTATTATAAAGAGGGATAAGAAGAGTTTGACATTTCGCCTTTATCTGGCCCTTACTCCACCATGTAAGTAAGTATTGGTAAAAAGCTTCCCCCACCCTCCCCCAAGCATAGATTTACATAATGCCATCTTCACTGGACTTCAATCGTCTTTTACCCTTTCTCTTGGGCAGCATGTTGATTGAGTAAAGTATTCTGTATTTGGGAAAGCTAAAAGTGGATGGTATCTAATTTGTTAAGTGCATGACTCTAGGCATTCTACTTTGACCCAATATGATTTAACTTTGATGTAAATGAATAATATTTTTCGAATGACATGACACTACTTTAATTGACCGGATTCTGTATTGGATAACAGATTGTAGTCAACTTGGTGAACCTTTCTTGTTCCATTCATTTGTCTTAGGTATTACAATGTCCCTACCTTTTTAAAAAAAACAAAGAGAAGAGTAAAAGTGAAAGAAAAAGGAATTCTACGTTCTGTTCATAAGCAATAATTGGATGTGACATGCAGAAGTGGGAGATTTTTTTTTTGCCTTATGTTTTGAACTTCATTCATTTGGGTAATACTTATTTTGACATCAGAAGAAGAAATGTAATTTATTTAGGTAACTTATACGAAAAACCTCTGCAGTGAAGCTTCATTTTAGGTTAGATCTGCTGTAATAAATTATTAGGTGTTATTAAAGCATCTTTCGTAGAGGCATTTGATATTCTGAGATTTATGCTTCTTGTTTGGCAACAAGCGTGGCTTTTTTAATGTAAGCCGAGACGAAATTCCTCTCATATACTTACGTTGTACAACGTAAAATCAATTCCAAAAAGCTGATCCAAACACCATCTAGTCTCTTAGTTATAGCTCCCTTTTTTTGTAGCATCTTAAAATCTTCATTAATGGTTTTGAGGAGTCTTTTGGCTTAGCTTCTGAACCTCAATGAGCTATTATTAAGTGTAATCTTGCTAAATAACTAAAATTTCTGTTTGGTCCATAATCCGCATATTACATTGCCTAAGTAGATCAGTGGGGAGAGAAGGCATGGAGGATATGGTTGATCCAAACCAAAGGAACTTTTGGCGGACTTTATGTTTTTAACTGTGGAATTATGTTTTGGAAAAGTTAATTGGAAGCTATATCTATGAATACAACTCATTGAGAAATTGCAAGTTTTAATGATTAATATTTTAGACTGATGATTTGAATTATTCATGATGTATATGCTGCATGCTTTCTGATTCCTATGTTCCCTTCTTTTAATACAATTAATCATGAACTTTTGCTCATTTTATTTTGTCTCCTTTTCCTCTCTCTTGCCAGCATTCACAGATAGTGGTAAGTTTCTCTTGGCAGCTAAGAGATATAGGCGTGGTTCTGGTATTGAATATGTACTTTCACTTGATGCTGATGACATATCGCAAGGAAGTAATGCCTATGTTGGAAAGTTAAGGTAAACATTCTTTTTGCGTAAACAAAACACACCCTTCTAATAGAACCTTGAATAAAGTTTGAGTAGGATGTTATATGACAGCTCTGCCCCCTCGATTTTGGTGGTATATGTTCTTATAATGATTTGAAGAGCTGCTTGTATTGTTAAATGCTTGATGTGAATATGTGGTCATTGGTCAATCAATCTTTTGCTCCTTGTATTATATAAACTCAATTGGTGGAATCTCTTTACAGCTCAGATTTTCTTGGCACGAACTTCACAATGTATGATAGCCAGCCACCCCATTGTGGTGCAAGGCCTTCAAATGGCAAGGCCAGCCGTCGTTTTGCCTCCAAGCAAATATGCCCTCAAGTTCCTGCTGGTAACTTTGAGGTGGGGCATGTATCATACAAGTTCAACCTTTTGAAGTCAAGAGGGCCAAGGAGGATGGTTTGCTTGCTTAAGCTCCCAAGCCAATCATCAGGAGAAAGTTCAGATAGCAGATCTCTGGATGTTCACAAGACAAACCATACAGAACAAGCTGTCTCAGAATACTCAATCTTGAAAAACAAATCTCCAAGGTGGCACGAGCAGTTGCAATGCTGGTGCTTAAATTTCCATGGTCGTGTGACTGTAGCATCGGTGAAGAACTTTCAGCTGGTTGCTACAGTGGACCAAAGCCAACCAGGAGGGAAAGGAGACGAGGAGACGGTTCTTCTTCAATTTGGGAAAGTAGGGGATGATACTTTCACTATGGACTACAGGAAGCCCCTATCTGCATTTCAGGCCTTTGCCATATGCCTAACTAGCTTTGGCACTAAACTGGCTTGTGAGTAAATATATTTTTGGTTTCATCATGCCTATTTATTTTATGGATGTCATAAATGAATTAGTTATTTTACATATTTTTTTCTCGCAAAGTTGAATTTACTATTTGATTTGAGGAAGGTGATGTAAATGCTGTTCATCTTGGGTAAGTTGTCATAGTCTTTTTTTTTTAAAAAAAAAAAAAAAAAAAAAAAAATCCTCGCCAGCATAAGCTGCTGATCTTGATTGGTTTTGGAATTGGTAGTTTCTGGAATTATTTTTTATTTTGTTTTTGACGTAAGTAGGTGACGTGGTTGGTAAGCACGACAGAATCATGTGATATTTCATCCAATTCGGGCAACCTATATTGCTTCATTCCTTTTCTTTAAAAAAAAAAAAATTAATTGGGTTTTTGGTAAAGTTATGGCTTCAAGCCGAAGAAGTAGCACAATACCATGATTTTTTTCCCTGTGTTAAGGTACTTAAACAACATTCAACTTCTCTACAAAATGCCAATGTGAGTTGGCATAGATGGTAAGAAGGATCAGGGATTAGGCAGCCGGCGTGGGTTGATCCTTCGCTATCGTCGGGATTTCTTTTGGTAGGCGATCTCGTAAGTCCCCATTAAGTCTTTCATGTTTCGGCCGTCTTTTCAAAGCGCAGTGAGGGCGATGTCAACCCTCCAAAACTTTTTCTTATAAAAAAAAAAAAAAACTTCTCTACAAAATGAATCAGGAACTATAAACTATTTTTTAAAATAAAAGTAATCATAAATAGTATAAGAGAGGGCAAATGTAAACATGACGTTGATAATCCCAAACATATGATAACATTCGTTATTGTGAGCTTTAAATGAAAGGTTAAGGTGCTAAAATGGTCATTAACTTACACGAAAAGTATAAAAGTAATCATAAACTTTTTTTGTTGTAATAGTAACAAAAAAGTGACTTTTGGAACATTAATTCACAAGTTTTTTTGTTGCTTGTGTAAGTTGAAGTCCAAATGGATTTAAATTATAAGATGACAAGGGTGATGTGGATATTCCCAACCCCACCACATGCATATGTGATCTTCCATTGCCTTTTAGTTTCCCTCTCAAATATCCTCTTTTAAAATCTTCTCTGGCTGGTTATGGGATTGCTTCATGATATTTTTAAGGCCAGTGATTCATGTTGGAGATTTTAGCCTTTAAAGTTGGGGTCACAAGTTTCTTTCTCTTCGTCATTCTCACAAGAATAAAAAAAAGATAACTTCTTGAACATTAACTCATAGTTTTTCTTTGACTATTTTAGCATTTGAAGTTAGGGTGACAAGTTTCTTTCGCTTCGTCATTCTCGCAAGAAATATATATATATATATATATATATATATATATATATATATATATATATATATATATAAAAGACTTCTTGAACATTGATTCATAAGTTTTTCTTTAACTTCTATTATTTTAATCCCAAATTGATAAAACACTCATAATACAAAAGCCAAAGAAAAATTTATGAATTAATGTTTAAGAAGTCACCTTTTAGTTATTTTTGCATTAAAAAAAAAAAGTTTTTAGTTACTTGTCCACTTTTGGTATAAGGTAATATTTATTTTAGCACTTTAACATTTTATTAAAAAGCTCACAGTAACAGACATTTAGGATTATTAACGTTATGATCACTTTTGCTCCACTCTATAATGTTTATGGTTAATTTTGCTCCAAAAAATAATTTGTAGTTACTAGTACATTTTTCACTTTCGCACAATACCATGATTATTTTGTTCCCAATCCAAATGTTAGAAGTGGATAATAACAGGCAAAACACAAATGATGCAGAACGGCGAATGCTGCTCAATAGGTTAATAGTTGAAAAAAACAATGTTTGAAAAATTTGCAGAGAACATTATGCTTTAATAGTTGGAGAACTCTAAAGTTTTTTTTTTTTTTTTTTTTTTTGTCAATTTAAAATTTGAATAAATCAAATATTAAAATAAATTTTCCTTATCACTATTTCGATAACTAAAACAAAACCGAAGTTTAAATTTTCTATTAGAGATATGTCCATAATTAGCATGAGTGTCTTGATCATATCTCAAAATAATTAAAGTCAATAAAAATAATTAAAGTCAATAAAATTGTCATAAAATTTAAGAAATTTCCAATCTTACCTCTACTAATTACGCTAAAGTCTAATATTATATTTATTATTACTTTCACCCACTACCCTTATTAATTAGAGGCATATATGGAAAAAAATAATTAACTTTCCTCCCAGAACAAAGAAACGCTTCGTATAAAAAAGACTAAATATACTTGCTAGTTGGTGCCTTATAATAAGGACCAGAAGGAATATAAAGAATAAAAAACCTGTTTCAGTTTTGGGAATGAAAAATAAGCTTTCAATTTCATCTATAGAAACAGTCAAGGACAAATTGATGTTGATTGAAAAAAGGAAAAACTTAATCATTTGGTTTTTAATCCGGCCTTTAAACTTCAATTTCATACAATTTAGTCTTTATAATTTTGACTTCGTTAAAACCTTAAAGTTACACAACCTAACCCCTGTTGATCCCTATATTTTCAAAAATAAAATTATGGGAACGGAAGTTTTTTTCAAAAAAGAAAAAAAGAAATTCGAGTTCTATAAAAGAACATGATAAAAATACCTGAGAATTAAAGTTCAGACTTGAGAACAGCAAAGTTTTATAAAAGAGATTAAAATACATAGGATAAAAATAGTTGAGATGTCATGACTGAGAAGTGTATAAAGGAAGCGCCACTCCCCCACAGTACCTGAGAATTTCTCATTTCTTTATGTCTCAACCTATCCATTCCTCCCAAATGGCTTCGAATCAATGAAGAAAGCGTTGGGCAAAACTTGAGCACAATTTTCAAGTGTTTGAACTCAACCAAATCACTTTAGAGAATTTCTTTCTCCCTATCGCTTTACCTGTTTTTTTTTTTTTTTTAAATCTTATTCATATTTATTGGAGAACTTAATAGCAATAGCAACAGCTACTAAAACTTGACTACCGAGTTTGATCCGATCCAAATCTGAAGCTGAAACAAAACATGTTTCAGGACCACTACTCAAGCAAACATGTTTTCAAGGAAACAAACTTTACTTAAGCAAACACAACCTTATTTCGGACCCTAGATATCAAAACACACCAACCAGCATGACACAACAGATACATAGAAGTCACGACAACAGTAGAAAAGTTCATATACAACGCCAGTTGAGAGAGATTTTGACACAGCTGACACAAATCCTATCCTTTGTGCTATTCTCTGCCCAAGCCTGGCTGAGGAAGAATTACTTCATTTCTTTCCACGTAGTTTTGCACCAAGGGCTCTCTCCAGTTTACCTAATATTTGTTGATTTGGAATGGCTTTACCTGATTCATACTCCTGAATCACTTGAGGCTTCTCATTTATTATCTACACAGGAAAAAGACGAATCAGTATCATGGAAGCTAAAGCAAAAAAGGAGAACTAGAAGGAGAAAATACATCTACTAGAGACGAAACACAAAAAAGCTAGTCAGTTTCATGGAAGCTAAAAGTAAAACTAAGACCATGACACTTCTTTGGGATTACAAGGGTCAGCAAACGGTTAGTTTGAAATGTATCAGAATACCATATCATTCTTTGGGAATAAAACTGAAGACAAACTCTAAATGGGAGCATTTTGTGTTCCCCACTTCCCCCCAAACCACTTGCTTTATTGCAGTTCAAAGTCGTGTTAAAATGATGCTTAGAGCCTTAGCCCTTAGTTTTAGCACTTTTAGGGGTGTGGGGATGGGGACAGACAAAACTTCACATCAAAGGAAAAGACCTGAGCTAGTTGAGCCTGAGTAAGCTTTTTCTCCGTCCTCGCCTGCATGATGGCCTTCTTTAGTTCAGTTGGTACCCGGTCATCTGCAAATACAGTCAGACATACCATACACTTTTAAATATAAAGATTTACCAAAAAAATGGAGCCAATAATAAAAGAGGAATTATTTACCAAAAAAAGAACTAGAAGCAGCAAAGGAAATGGCAAAAATAAACCCAACAAGCTTCTGCCTAAATCATCCAATACATTGCATATACATACTTTAAAATTATAAATTTGAAGAACATGCTAAATCCCAGACAAGAAATATCCAGATCCATTTGATTGACTCCAAAAAAAAAAAAAGGCCTAACATAAGATACCATGACTGCAGCATAGTAGGGGAGAATATTGTGCTGCTTTATACACATTCATCATACATTTAACGGGTTGTCCAAAGAAAATCCTTCCATCATCAACACCCCCTATTACATTAGGGAGACAAAAGCGTTTCTAAAGAATAACAGACAGAATTTGCAGTAAGTGAAAACCTGAAAATTAAACCTACAGTATGCATACCTTGTGTTTCACATTAGTCGAGTAAAATGATTTCATATTTCAACACTTATAGCTTACTTGATTTCAAGACCTCAACAAAAATTTTGGATTAAGAAAAAATATGGACAAGTCAGATCCTTTTAGTGTTCTACATAAGTCTCATCCCTCTGCTTTCGTTTCTATGTACACCTTGGTACCCTAGAGCTTGATTACAATTCACAAGTTAAGTTGCAGTATGATAGAGACCGATTTTTTTAGGAAGGATAAAAGAACAAAATTAAAAGGATAAATCTAATAGAAAAATCAAGAGTAAGTATCTCGCTGTTAGATTTACTACTAGCCAAAGGATAAAATCTGCTAACCAACATTCAAGTAAGAATCTCACTTTAGTGAAGTTTAGGAGCCAAGGAGAATCTCGACAAAATCAGAATTAATCTCAAATAAATGTCATGCAATTATCGGCCTATTTATAACCGTGGGTTGCAAAGGAGATAATCCACTTAAATCGAATAATAATCATATCTGGAACTAATCCTAACAATTTATCCTAACATTATAGTGGGCTATCCCACTTATTTCTCAATAATAACAATAATTGCAGCAAAAACACCAAGAAAATAGCAACTAATTTATCCATTACGCCCTGATTCTTCTCTCTTCTTGACACATTTACTTTCTCGGAATTAGTCAGCGAAGGTGTCGTATCACACCAATTTCAATCCGGGCAAATTCCTTAATATACAACAGTGGAAACTGGCAAGCCAAATGATCAGAGAAATGCCTATGGACAACTAAAATACAGAAAAAAGGAAAGGAAAGGTATACTTAAGAGATCAAATAAAATACTTGTAAACTAGTATTTTATCCCATAAAGGATTTAAGTTATCTATTGCTACAAATGTTAGCCAGAAACCCAAAAAGCACTTTGTCTTGATCGGTAGTCATTTCATTACTAAATGTCTCAACACACAATCTGCCAATTTTCATGAGCATCTTTATGCTCTATGCATGTAATGAATCCCTGAACATCGTGTTTTTAGATGGAAACTGGAAAGAAATGACCTTCCCGGTTTGAAGGTTTTAAATTTTAGGGAAAGTGAATAGGAGGAGAACACTTCCCCCTTCTTCAACCTCTAGCCACCCTACATTTTAATTCCCTTCAAATTAAAGATATAAAAAAAGAGAATGAAAATTCTTTTATTTTTTTCAAACTCTAATTCTAATTTACTATTTATCCCCCTCCCAAAAAAACAATCTATATTAATCAAAGGAGCACATAAGAATTATGACAAAATTTGTACCTACTTTCCACATTAATGTAGTCCACCGCTTTTGATTTAGTGAATAATTATCAATGATTCAATGTCACCTATAACGGTTTTTACAAAAACACTCGACAACTAAGCATTTCCATTCATAAAATCCCACCCATAAATGCTTCCTCCAAGTAATCTTCATGAAAGACATTGGATAGATGAGTAATTGACATATGGCAGATTTATAAAAAATCAGTATGATAGGTGTTCAATATTTCTGCATCAAACAACATTTTTTTCTACATCTGAAAATTCGGGAAACCAAACCATCTTGGTTGTATCTGCTGAAAATGTAGTATGAATGTTCTATTACAGCTAAAAATGCACCAAGCAGAGAAAAAAGAATAAAAGACAGTATAAACTTACGATGAAGATTCTCAGTTTCATCATCAAGCTTCTTTGTGTTAAAAGAAGTGCTGCTGGAGGCCGCTTTATTTGTCGCAGCATTAACTGCAGATTGTACGAAAGATAAGGTTAGAAAATACTGCTGGAAGACAAGGTCACAACTTCGATTCACACTTCTATTCTTGTACCAGTCGTAAATCATTTCAACATAAACCCCTAAACTTCAGAATTCAAACAAGACACCTGTATGCACTCGGGTGACACTTGAACTACAAGAGATATCAAAATACAGGCATGCCAAGCTTGGACATACAGGCACCGACTCAGTTATACATAGTTACTGAACTACTAAATCAAAATTTCATGAGAAAAATCAGCAAATACGCATCAGGGAGCAGCGAGGGGGAAAAAAGGGTAAACCCAAATACCAATTCTACACATAAACATAAGAAAACCCCCAAACAGGTATACCTTCCTAATGTTTGGCCATCAGATATTAAAACAGAAGTTCGAAACAGTGGTAAATCTTCTCCAATCCCTACGCTCATGTCTCCGATAGAAATTATCTGAGCCTCAAGACGATAAACTCTACAGCCTTTTCATTTCGAAGTTGATTAAAATATTAAATTAATCCATCTCTTCAAGGTCACGATTTAAGTCTTCAGAAATTATTACAAAAACAAAAGGAGATCTGAATAAGATAATTGCAGGAAACCCAACAGAAGGACGAATCATGCAGCAATACATTTTTTTAGGGTTTCAACATCGGCGCCGGCGCGACGAGCGGCGTTGACAGCTTTCTCATCTTTCTTGGCCGCAGCTGTTGGTGCCTTCTTCCGGATCACCACGGGCTCCCAATCCTGTGTGAGAGGTCCAACCCCAGACATTTTCTTCTCTCCGTAAGTATTCTTTCTCCGTTCTGAATAAATGATGAGGAAGAAATGAAGCATGCTTTCTTTCTTCCTTTCTCATTTATATGCCCTTGCCCATGTGTTTGGGCCAGTGTTGGGCTGTTTGAGATTCTGAATAGACGAAAATGCCCCTCGCTTTAATGGAAACTCCAAATTCAATTACTCCATCCCATCCTAATTATAAGACATAGTTGACTTTTTTGGAGAAATTAAGGAAGTTAATTAAATTACTTTAGAATATTTGTATTGTTATTTTTTTCTTCAAAATAATTAGTTTGACTAATAAACTAATATATAATATAAAGATACACAACATATAAAATGATTAAGTAACTTATTTAGCTTCCTTAACCTCTTCAAACAAAGTCAACTATGTCTTATAATTAAACTATGTCTTATAATTAGGACCGGAGGTAGTACTATTTTCCAGCTAGACGAAAAATACCCCCAGGGGCATAAACCTTTCCTTCGGCCTGAGCTGGAAGTTAAAACCCTAGAGGCTAGAGCATTGTGTAAAATCTAAAGGAAAAATTAAAATTAATCATTTCATTACCTAGTTATGATTATGGAAAAAGACATATCAATACCAATTGAATTTAAAAAACCCTAAAAGTCTGTTAACATATAGAAATAACGGAAAGGTGATGAGGTAGGAATCTAGGTTTTTTGAGTTTGTGTGTTTTTCCTAGAATATCCCTCTTTTTTCAAAGGAAAGAATTATCGACGGCTGGCGAAGAGATCCATCACCCTCGCCAGCCTAGGAAGGTAAAAATCTTACTCCCAAAACAAATACAAATTCAAAACCATTGTAAAAGATCTTTTCTTAACATCATGTTGGTACTAGATAAAAAAAAAAGGATAAATGAGCAATTTTACACATGACCTTTTCCCTAAGAGCGTCTAGCACCATGACCTTTTTTTGGGAGCAAAATTACACACGTGGTTACGTTTTGGGAGCAAAAATACCATGGGCCGTTAGTTGACCGTCAACTTGGATGGAACGCTGACGTGGCGCTGATTTGGACTGACACGCTGACGTGAAATAAAAAAATTCAAAAAAAAAAACTAGAAAAAAATTCAAAAAATTAGGAAAAAAATTCAAAAATTTAGGGAAAAATTAAAATACCCCAAGAGGCCCCACCACAACCGTCGTATTGGCGCCGCCACCGCGGCGGCGGGCCGTTTGATAACTAACTGGTGGAGGAGGAGTTGTATATACACGGCCGATGCGGTTGTTGAAGATGCACTAGAGTAAAATTTGTTCATTGAAAAAAATAATAATTAATTAATTAAGATAATCTTCTTGTCAATTCTCCCTACGGAGATAAATCTAATCGATGTGTGAAGTCGACTAAGAATTGGTGGGGGGAATTTTATTTTTTTTTCTAATTATTTTAATTTTCCCTATTTTTTTGAATTTTTTTCCTAATTATTTGATTTTTTTTTCTAATTATTTGAATTATTCCTATTTTTTAAAATTTTTTAAATTTTTTCCCTAATTTTTTGATTTTTTTTTCTAGTTTTTTGATTTTTTTTTATTCCACGTCAGCGTGTCAGTCCAAATCAGCGCCACGTCAGCGTTCCATCCAAGTTGACGGTCAACTAACAGCCCGTGGTATTTTTGCTCCCAAAACGTAACCACGTGTGTACTTTTGCTCCATAAAAAAGGTCGTGGTGCTGGGCGCTCCTGGGGGAAAATGTCATGTGTAAAATTGCTCCTTTACCCTAAAAAAAATGGTAACTCCAACAATTTCTTTGTCCTCAACGCGGCTTAATTTCCTGGAATTGCCAAATCAGAAATCGACAACATAATTAATTGTAAAAAAAATTTGTTCCTCTTGTTGAAATTCTTCTTCTCATAGCAATTGATCATCACCAAAGAAAAGGATAGATGAACCTCATCTTTCCCCAGCCGAGACTGTGGCTTCGACCGATTCACCTTCGGCACCGTGTTTGACCATTGCTTTGTGAATTTAACAACTCCGGTAAAGAGGGAAAGATCACATACCCATAATAACAGAGGAAGAAAAGCAGTGTAGAACGGCACAAAAACAACACAAGATTCATTGGTTGAATCCTTCGATCGAATCAACATAGATAAAAGAGCACCCAAAGAGAGGGAAATTTCCTACCTTCGACTGAATCACACTCGGCACCATGATTCTTCGGTTTGAACCAATGCGTATAGGTTTCAACCCCAAAAAGAGGGAGGCATAAAGGTTTTAGCACCATGTTTTTTCCCGACTCCCTTCCGCCACGATCTAATCTGGTGCTTTTGCTATGGTGGCTCCGTCAATCAAAGTCCGTGGCAGTGGCAAACGAATAAGAATTGCCGGAATTAAATATGGTGCTCATTGGGAAGAGAGTGGTGGTAGATTTGCTCGAGGCAATGGAGCATTGGTGGTGGTGAGGGTGAGGAGAGAGTGGAGGAGGAGGCAGTGGAGTGTTGGTGGTAGGGTGGCAGATGAGAGAGAAAGAGGGTGAGGAGGAGGAAGATAGAGAGAAGGAAGTGAGAAGTGAGGGGCATTTTGGGACAAACACATAAACTTAAAAAACTCAGATTCCTACCATATTACTTTCTGTTATTTTTAGGGTTAAGTATCAATTTTACCCCTGAAGTACGCGCCCAGGAGCAATTTTGCCCCTGAAGTTTTCGGTGTAGCAATGTTGCCCATAAAGTATAAAAACGTAGTAATGTTGCCCCTTCGTTAACAACCCTAACGTTCAAACATTGCTACGTTTTTATACTTCAGGGGCAACATTGCTACGCCGAAAACTTCAGGGGCAAAATTGCTCCTGGGCGCGTACTTTAGAGGCAAAATTGATACTTAACCCTTATTTTTATGTGTTAACAAATTTTTGGGGTCTCCCAAATTCAAATAATATTTATTTATTTTTTCTTATGGTTATGATTTTTTTTTACCTAAAGTCAATTCTACAACACTACCTAAATTTTTTATTTGATCTGGGGCATCTCTAAGCTATTTTGGACTTAAGACCACCTAAATTTGAGTCTATATAATTCAATCCTTTTAATTTTAATTCAACTAAAATTTCGTTCCTAAATTTTAAGTTAGATAAATGATTTCAAGATTGTCATAACAAATTATGTTGGAAAAATTGAATATATCTTGTATTTACATTATATATATATATATATATATATATATATATATATATAAATAAATAAGAAATCCATCTAAAAACTAAAAAAGTTATTACTTCATGGTCACCAAATCTTTTTCTTTTCCTTGCCAACAATCTAAAAAATTATTACTCAGTATTAAATAGGGAGAATAACATATAAATATCAAATGAAATTTTAAAACCCCGAAATGCCTATTGAAAAAGGAAAAGGACAAAGAGATAAGGAGGTAGGAATATGAGTTTTGAATATTTGGGCAAAAGATCAAACTACCATTCATTTCACTCTTCTCTCTTCACCGTGAGAGGTGCCATGACTGAAGAACACCACCATCACCACTTCTCTCTCCACTATCCATTTTTCTCTCTCATTCCTTTCACTCTCCTCTCTTAACCGTGAGAGGGGCTGCAACTGAAGAACACCGCCTCACTGCCGGCATCCTGCTTTCCACCAGAGAGAGTTGCGATGTAGAAGGCTGAGGAAGGGGACTCCGAACAGTAAAAAGAAGGAAGGGGACAAAAAATGAGGCTAGGGAAGAAGAAAGTGAACTGTAAAAAAAAAGAGGCTGAGGAAGAAGAAGGTGAACAGTAAATAATGAGTTTGACAAGTTTCATAACTAGATTTACAAGTTTAGTAGAGGTTTTGACAAGTCCTGAAATGTGTTTTACAAAAGTGTTTTATGATGAAAAAAGAGGTTGAGGAAGAAGAAGGTGAACAATAAATATTGATAAGTTTCACAATGAAATTCACAAGTTTATTAATGGTTTTGACAAGTCTTGTAATGAGTTTCACAAAAGTGTTTTCTGATTAAAAAAAGAGGCTGAGGAAGAAGAAGAAGATGAATAGTAAATAATGAGTTTGACAAAATTCATAATGAATTGACAAGTTTAGTAATGGTTTTGACAAGACGTATAATGAGATTAACAAATGTTGGTAAATCATGACTTACATGTTTTCATTAAAAAATGCTTTTGTGAAACTTATTACAAGACTTGACAAAACCATTACAGAACTTGTAAATCTCATTACGAAATTTGTCAAATTCATTATTTACTATTCACCTTCTTATTCTTCAGCCTCTTTTTTTAATCAGAAAACACTTTTGTAAAACCCATTACAAGACTTATCAAAATCATTACTAACTTGTGAATCCCATTACGAAACTTGTCAAACTTATTATTTACTGTTCACCTTTTTCTTCCTCAGCCTCTTTTTTGTTGTTCACTTTTTTCTTCCTCACCCTCTTGGCTTCCTCCAAAAATACCAATTTCAACCTTCCTTCACCTTCGCGAGAGAGAGAAAGAGCTCAGACAACCTTTATTTTGGAGTTTGGTCTTGATCTTGTTGTGGGCTTCCATTTACTGTTACTGGCGAGTCTCTTGGCATTGCCATGATGGTGGGAAAGAGGAGGAGGAAGAGAGGGGAGGAGAGAGAAAAAGAAAGAGAGGACATAATAATAAATTCATCAACATTTTAAAATATCAATTTGAACTCTATCGTCATTATATCTTTTACAACTATTAACAACTTCCTCGAGTTTTAAAATTTGGGTTAAGGAGCAATAATACACATGAGGTTTGCCCCTGGGAGCGCCCAGCACCATGAAGTTTTTTTGGGAGCAAAAGTACACACAGGGTTACATTTTGGGAGCAAAAGTGACACAAACCCATCAGCCACTGGACGTTGACCGTTAAGTAGGAATGGTTGACCGTCAGTGATGACGTGGATGATGAATTGGAGGAAAAAATGCTGAATAGGATGATGACTGTGCAAAGTTTAACAAATTGGGGAAAAAACATGGGAAAAAATTGCTGAGGGAGGGACAAAACAAAAACATCAAAAAGCTAACTTAAAGAGGAAAGATTTGGAGGAACCTTTGTTGAGAACGACGAGCCAGGGTTGTCTCGACGGTGAACGACGGTGAAGAATTCCTAATCCTACTTGCTGAAGGATTCCATCAACACATGAGGAAATCACAAAGAAGCGACGTGATCTAAAGCCCAAAATCGCTCATTAGGTCGACACGAACTCTCCCCCAAACGGCTTGAACAATCGGCGCGACGGAGCACGCGAAACATAGGTCGAGCTTCAATCTACCGACATGGTTTCGCTTCTGCATTACTCACTGGGCATTCGGTATGTATTTTGAACCTAAAATTTGACTTCGATTTTTTGATTTCTTGAAGGATTTTTTTAGGGTTTATTGAACAGACCATTTTGTACCTGAGCTTTAGGATTGTGATTATGATTTGCATTCCTTTGTCTTTAAAATCCCACGCTCTGAGATTGTTGATTTCTCTATTTTAAATTAAGACATCTTCGGTATGCATTCCTTTTTTGATCTGTTGAAGGATTTTTGTATGGTTTAGGTACGCTCTGACATTGTTGATTTGTAAAAGTCGTGTGAACACCCACATGTCAATAAATTATATCCATTTAAATTATAAAAACCATCATAATTTATCACCAACACACTGCCTGATTCTGTTGATGCCAAAATGTGTGGTTTCTTGTCTGTTAGGTGGAAATTCAGGCTAGTCGATGTTAGATCTCCCTTTTTATCATGTCAGATTTAGTATTTGTTTGACGGCGCTTGTGTGTGTGTGTGTGTGTATTTATGTGGCTTTTTTATTTGCAAGGTTTTTAATTCAGACAAATAATGCCTTACATGTCATATGTGTGTGTTTGTCTATGCACGATCTCAGAGGAATTTGAAATCGAGAGGCTGCTGGATGGCTTCGTCTTCAACATCGACGACAGGAAGAAACAAGAAAGCGAGAAGGAAGGTGGTTTTGGTGAGAAGACCTAGTTGCGAGGAAAAATACGAAGGTCCGGTGCGGTATTGCTATCACAACTTGTTGGCTCCCAAATGGACGTCATGGTCAGAAGGAAACCCCGGTAGAAGGTTTTATGGGTGCCGGAATTACTACAAGGTAAGATTTGTTAGATGTGGGATGAGATTTTCAGTTGTGTGGGTTGTTCATTTCTAACTGTTGGATATGAAATTTCATAGGATGGTGGGTGTGGATATTTCGAATGGCACGATGATGTGTTTGGGGAAAGGGAAAATGAAGTTATCAAAGATCTACTTAATGACATAGATAACCTATATGAGGAGAACAAGGAACTTAAAAAAGGGAATGCATGTGTGAAGTGGTACGAAGAGCTTGTTGCACTTGAAGGTGAGGTGATGAAGATGAAATCTGAACATTTAGTGAAAGAAAGTGAAGTGAAGAAGGTGCAATGCAAGTTCAAACTTGCATTAGCAACATTGTTACTGACTTGGATGTTGTTAGTGTTCATGTATTTGTAAGGGTTGATGTTACTGACTTGGATTTAGTGTAATGTAATTGTTTAATGTTAATTTATTTTTTGATTCACTGATCTATATGGACAAGTAAAGTTCAAGAATTGTAAGAGTGGGTTTATTTCAATTCCTTTTGGTTTCTCCCCAGCTATGACCACAACAAAAAATAGCATTGTGTTTATTTTTATGAAACATAACCATATTCAATGATTTTGAGACAAATGCCATCACAGACATGCACTATTAATCCACTAGATGTTGGCAATGTGCTTTGAATACAACTTTCCAAGTGTGACGAGTTATGGTATTTTATTTTTACATTATCGTTAACGATCACTAGTCAGTAACTAAAAATTTATGGTATTTTTACACTATCTTACCACATTTATGGCGGGCAATAAGTCGATAACTAGTCATTTGTTTGCCACTAATAACCATCAATCATACATGAAACCTATACCCATGGTCAACCCAATGATTTATTATTGTAAATGAACATTTATTTAACTAAAAATGACGAAACAAAAAAACAGAAATAATTCATCAATGGAGAATGACAAGTATGGATAATCTGGATTCAAGCCTGTGTCACATTCCAATGTGAATATAAAAGCCTCCCACGCCATCATCATTGTACATTATCCAAAAGAATTCATATATCTAAAGGGCTCACAATGAAGTCAAATGATCAACAGTGCAGGAAACATGGAACAATTAGCTGCCACATACAAAAATAATCACACCTTGTGATGTAAGTAGACAAGGAACCATTTTTACAAGGTTGAGTCAAAAGACTTTGACCATTACAGTTTTTAAACCAAAATAATTACAAAACCCAATGCCAGACACATGTTCACATAGCCCTAATCAATAGCCTTCTTTCCTTTGTCGTTGTTGGCCCGAACACGTGATAAGAGCTGTGACGTTGTGAGACATGGTTCTCCTCTCCATTGTAGACCTCGTGGCTGAAATGGAAGGTCAGATGGTGGAGCAACAGTGAGTGATTGGGGTTGGAACGGAATGGTTCTTGAACCTGTTGGCTCACTGGAGTTACTGCCTCAAGACAACCTCATTTCCCTCTCATTTGGAATGGGAAATTGGGTTTGAGGATCAGCATTCCTGCGCATATAGTCATGGGATGTTCCCTCTTCCATAACAATTTCAGAATTAAGACCAGGCTGCAATACCAAGGACCAGAAGCAGTTAAATTCAGGTTTTACGTTATGTACAAAAGAATACATATTAGGATACACCTGTGTAAGTGGCATAAGCCGTTAGTGTCTATTCTTATAACCCAAATTTTTTTTCCACATTTCTTTAATTTGAATGATACTATGAACTTTGAATTGAAGTCACATTTGGACACGGATTAATATAAAATTATGAGACAATATGGAAAAGATCAAAAGTAAATAATTAATGTTGTTGGTATATTTCGTTATTATTCATCCAACTTGTTCAAATGTTAAATGTATGTGGCGATTTCTTTCTGTATTTACATTGAAATAAAATGGCTGAATGAAATTATTCTTAATCTCAATGTAATGAAAGCTAACACATCTAACACATCTAATTGTTTCCACATATTCAGATATAATTAAAGCTACACCAGAGATGCAGTAATCGTCACACACACTGACACATCTAATTGTTTCCACATATTCAGATATAATTAAAGCTACACCAGAGATGCAGTAATCCTCACTCACACTGACACATCTAATTGTTTCCACATATTCAGATATAATTAAAGCTACACTAGAGATGTAGTAATCCTCACACACACTAACACATCTAATTGTTTCCACATGTTCAGATATAATTACAGTTAAACCAGAGATGCAGTAATCCTCACACACACTAACACATCTAATTGTTTCCACATTTCAGATATAATTAAACTGAAATCCTACTTTTTTATACATTGAATCGAAAGTGAAGAAGAGGACCAAAATCCAATGACCAAGTAAGATAGCCATATCAAAAATAAATAATAAAACTAGACCCTGCATGTTGAAAAATTCAGTAAAGTGGAGATGACTTACATTGTAAATACTACGCCCAGTGGTCTTGTCAAATCTGATCCCAAACCCATATCCACCTCTTGCATGCCTCGTAGAGGTCCTTGTTGTAGTAGAGGGTTGTGAATGGGAGGGTGGTGGTTGGGAACTTTGACTTGCATTGGGTTCTTCTTGTGTTGGTTGAGGGGGCTGTTGAGAGGTGGGGGAATGGGATGGTAATTGTTCTCGGGTGCCTTGTGTGGGGTCAAGGGGTTGTTGCCTGAACATGCGCCTAGTTGCTGTTGCCTTCACATGTTGCTGACAAAATTTAAATATACACAAAGCAATGAGAATCTAACATAAAAATAAAAGATAAAAATACTGGGGGTTAAATAATCATACTAATGGTGAAATAAAATTGAATGATAAATCCTAGGAGTATATTCTGGACTAAAAGATAATAGCTCAAACTTACCTCCTTACAACTTGATTTGTTGTGTCCAGGTTTGTTGCAGCGGGTGCACTTTTGAGTCTTTCCACGCCTACTTAATCTCTCAATTCCCCCTTGTTGAGGCCTATGAGACGCAGATGACTCACTTATGTGGCGGCAAGACCTTGATTTTTTTCTCCTTCTCTTTGCTTCGTCAGTTCTGGACCTTTTCTTGGGAGGCCGCCCAGGCAAGTTAGTGACAAGTGGAGGCTGCAATGGTCCAAAATTTGTTGTGTCCCAGAATTTTTTCCCCCTAACAGGTTGTAATTTTGTTCTATAGGCTGCAATATAGGTGTCCTTGTGGTAGTAGTGTAAAATGTGGGTCTTCGGGTCTACCTTAGCATGATACATAGCACATATGGCATGCTGGCAAGGTATTCCCGTTAAATCCCAAGCTCTACAAGTACACCTTCCTCTTGAAATATTAACTGAGTGCCTATCTTGCCCCTCTACAACCTCGTATCCTTCATCCCCATTAAACAATACTCTACAATCAGTGGCTAGGAACCTATTGGACTCAAACAAATTAGCACATTTAGGACTGAAATTACTTTTCCAGCCATGCACATGCCTCTCACTTTCAGCCCACTTAGCCATCATTTACATCCTAATGACAGGTAGAAACCTATACTCGTCTATCCACGCATTGAAGGACTCACTCATGTTATTATCGACAACCCATGACTTACACCTTGAACTAAAATAGGCTCTTACCCAACACTGGGGGTTGTACGTTACTGCATCCTCAGCTACCTCTTTCCTCAGGGATCCCAGACGTTTGAGATTGTCTTTGAAATCCTCCACATATGTACTCCATGCATAGCTGGAGAATTTTTTCTTGAACTCGTTGCCTCTCCATTTCTTGCTCCAATTTGCATAGATGTGGCGGGCACAAAATCTATGCTCAACCGCCGAAAGCACCTCGCTAACAACATTGGCAAGTCCCTTTCATAATAAACAGGCCATTAAAACTAGTGGTGATTCATTAAATAAAAAATTCTCAGCTAGCATATTTAGTTATATTATTACCTTTTGCATGTCTGACATAAGCGTCACATTTTCGCCACTGCCTAACTCTAGAGATTTCTGCAACCATTGAAGGAACCACGACTAGTAATGTGCATTTTCCTTCTCAACTAGGCCAAACGCCAAAGGGTACAGTGAATCATTCCCATCAACCCCCACGGCCGTCAACAATATTCCTCTGAATTTTCCTTTCAAGAAGGTGTCGTCCACACCAATCAGTGGCCTACAGCCTTCCTTCCACCCAACCTGTAAAATAAAAACATGTTGCAATTAATCAAAATAATTATAGTACACTCTAACAGTTAAAGCAATACAGAATTTGCAAGAAAATTATGTGTGTATAACAGCAATACAGTACTAATAATGTTGTTGGTCCCCCATATATAAGTTGGATTCTAAGTCGCAGGATAACTTCTTGATTATACTAAGTGTTGCAATCCATTTTCGCCACTTTTCCATTCAGCCATTAAAGAGAACCAATTTTAATTTGATGGGTAGCATAAAATACGTGAGTAACATCATGGATTGCAACACTTTTGTACCAAACAAATTTGAATTCAAATAACTATGGATTGCAACACTTGTCTCATTTTCATTTCACTTTGGTTTAAAAAAAATCATAAAGGAATATATAGACTCAGAAGCAGTCAATACTCGAAAACACAACCAGCAATGCAACACTAAATATAGTACTACTTGTGATTGTGAAGTGAAAATATAAAATAATATTAATAAATGGTAATGATACCTTCGAGGCATTGAAGCATACGTACATCCTCTTAAATATTCTTCGTCCTTGTTCCAAACCCTCATTGCTCACTTCCACGCACACGTCTGAACCAGGGTTTGACAACTTCAACTCATTACAATATGCCTCTAAGTTTGCAAACTCATCCCTAAAACTCCCTTCCATTTCGTCCATTATGATTTTCTTTGCCCTCTTGCATTTAAACACGCTGACACTGACCTTTAGATCCCTCTGGACCTCCTTCTTCATCTCTTTCGTCTTGAATTTAGGGTCTTCTTACACCTTATTTTTGAAATACTCAGCCAACCACTTTGTAGAAGCTCTTGGATTTTCAAACACACGTGCACACATGTGTTCATAATCCAATGACTTCACTTGCCACCCCACACTCTGCCCATGTGTAGACGCATATAGTGTAAAAAGGCAGCCATCTTGACATACCACCCTAAACGTCCTGCTATCACTACGCACAATTCTGAGCTTAACCCCACGGCTGATAGCATACTCATCTACAGCCCTTTTAAGCTCATTTTTTATCTTGAAACGTCATCCCAAGTACAAATGATGGCATTGTACCCGATGACTCAGCCTCAGGGAGGACACAAAGCTGTTGAAGGGGCACATCATCATTATCACTCCCCGAGCCATCATCATCAGCATCACTCTCATTGTCCACATCAAACTCCCCAACTTCTGAGTCATCGTATATGCTTTCTTCTATATCTGAACTACTACTTTGCCCTATATAACTGTCATCATCACTACTATCATCATCATAAGACCTAATGCACTGTTTATCATGCACATTAACATTACTGTCCTCCTGCTCCTCCGTAACATCATACTCATAACCAAGGAATTCTATTTCATCATAGTCATCACTCGGTCCAGTTTCTTCAATGAACCCTTCCACATTTCCTCTTACAGTGTCCTCTTCATTTACTGTTTCCTGTCTTGAACTTTCACCCTTCCCTTTCACCGTATTTTCCCTTCCTTCTTGGTTTACCACTATCTCCTTGCCCTTTGACGACATTGCCACTACACATATGGAAAGGACAAAAATGATTAAATGGTCAGTTAATAATTTATTATACATTCAGCCCTCAATCACCCATAAAAATTGGCTATGATTGAATTGAAAAAACCCCTACATATGACCTCCATTGTATTAATTTAATTGTGACTATGATTTCAAGAGTAAAGCCAAGTGAACATAAAATTGTTTCATGATCCTGACATAACAGCAGCAAGCATAATATGTGTCCCAAAACAGTATGATATGGATGTTTTCTTTATTAGACAGCATGACTTCGGAGAATGAGAACTAGGTCAAAGACTTTGAATAGTGTGACGTTTGAACTCAATCTTAAAAAATAAAAATTATAGAACCTTTTTATCTCTGGTTGAAAAAAGAGCTATTATTATATTCAAAACACTGATTTAAATAAATAGAGTTTCATTCTTATCTCACATATTGAAGAACAAGAATTTTCATTAATTCAAAGTTTGTCAAATCTAATGAACTGATATCTTGACAGAATCATTATTGAACATGAACGTCAAAAGTTTAGAAAATGAAAAACTCTCACATATATGCTACGTACATTCAAGCATAACATGCTCTCTTTTAAAACTGCATTGAAAGGGAATTGTATTTCAGATGGACATACAAATTTCTCAATGTGTAAAAGTTCTTAAGGCTTGAAAAATGTACTTAGCCAGTGAAAATAGAAACAAGGAACCAAAAAAACAAAAACAGAGCTGTATCACTGTGCATATGTGTAAAATGACAACAATGAATAACGACAAAAAACAATAATCATAAGAACCGAGGATGGATTAAGAACGAACACAACCATGAATCCAAAAATACCAACAGAAAATAACCACAAAAAACAATAATCATAAGAACCTCGCGTGTGTCGATGAGAAATTGCTTTCGATCAATGGAATTAGGGTTCCACCTCCTTTCTTTCTTCTTTCGTGTGTCAATGAGAGTTGATTTCAGAAGAATTGTTGGCTGACGACACTGGATTGGGGGTTAGGGTTCTGGATTGGGGATTAGGGTTACTCTCCTTTCTTTCTTCTTTCGTGTGTCGATGGAATTCTTCAGCAAGTAGGATTAGGAATTATTCACCGTCGCTCACCGTCGTTCACTGTCGTTCACCGTCGAGACAACCCTGGCTCATCGTTCTCAACAAAGGTTCCTCCAAATATTTCCTCTTTAAGTTAGCTTTTTGATGTTTTTGTTTGGGTTAAGGAGCAATAAAACACACGGCGCTTTTAAAAGGAGCGCCTAAAGCACCACGAGCTTTTTTCTAGACCAAAAATACACACGGGTTACGTTTTGGGAGCAAAAATGCCACGGGCCGTTAGTTGACCGTTAACTTGGATGGAACACTGACGTGGACGCTGATGGAAAGTAAATAAAAAAAAACTAAAATACCTAGCCAGCCGCCGACGATCGGCCACCACCGTATGACAGCGACGGCCGGTGGTGGGGCCCACCGGCGGGGGTATTTTAGTTTTTTTTTTTTAAAAATAAAACTAAGGGGAAAAGGGTAATTTCACCAAAACTAAGGGCAAAAGGGTAATTTCCCCCGCGTTACTGTTCACTCCATCCAAGTTGACGGTCAACTAACGGGCCGTGGTATTTTTGCTCCCAAAACGTAACCACGTGTGTACTTTTGCTCTAAAAAAAAGTTCGTGGTCAAGACTCCGAAGAAAGACACGCATGTGTAAAATTGCTCCTTTACCCTTTTTGTTTTGTCCCCAATTTCATTTTAAGAAATCCTGTCGTCCCTCCCTCAACAATTTTTTCCCACATTTTTTTCCCCAATTTGTTAAACTCTGCACAGTCATAATCCTATTCAGCATTTTTTCCTCCAAGTCATCATCCACGTCATCACTGACGGTCAACCGTTCCTACTTAACAGTCAACGTCCAGTGGCTGATGGGTTTGTCACTTTTGCTTTCAAAATGTAACCCCGTGTGTACTTTTGCTCCAAAAAAAATCTCGTGGTGCTGGACGCTCCCAGGAACAAACCTCATGTGTATTATTGCTCCTTAACCTTTAAAATTATATTCTCCCCGTTAATTAACCATTATTCAATACACACCGACTCTGTCTGCCCTCCTCTTTCACCTGTTGATCTGCTGCCGTAGCTGAACCGGTTAGCCACCGTCCGCACTAACACAATTGGTCAGAGATACTGCCGTTAACGCCTCCCAGGGCAATCCCACCAGTGAGGTTTCTACCCGCAGTCGCTCTGCCGTCGTCGGAGATTTGAACAAAACAAGCTCGCGCCTCGGCTCGTCAGAGATTATAACAGAACCAACTTGCGACCCTCGCTATCGCACTAACGGGGGCCCCTCTCGCCGTCGCCGTAACAGAACCAACTCGGGCACACAATAGTCTGGGTTTTCTGGGACCTCTCCAAAAGTGAACAGGTAAGAAACTTAATTATTTTATATGTGAAGAAGAATTTCGAGGTTAGATTGTAATCCATAGTTCTTTTCTAAATTCTGTCGTTTATCGTAATTGATGTAATTTGTGTATTTTGTTTATAGCTAGTTGAAGCACAATGTCCAAATCTTGCAAGGGGTTAGCTATGGAACTTGTCAAGTGTCTCAGTGAATCCGATTGTGTCAAGGTTTGTCTGGATTATTTTATTGATGCAATGATTATACTCGAGATGAATATTTTCCTGTAATTCTAAAATCTTGAGTTTGAATGCTGTAAGAATGACATTGTGTATATTTCGATGGAAAATTTAGGTTGAGAATCGATCTTATAGGGAGTGTGCTGGAGAGAAGGCTCCCTCAATACCTAGCGAGTGTGTTGGATTGAGGGAAACTTATTTCAATTGCAAAAGAGGCCAGGTAAGTGGCTATCTTTTTCCTTGATTAATCATGCTTCCTTGTTCTGTGATTTCTAATGCATGCCCATACTGTTTGTTTATTTAGGTATATATTAATTTTAGACTAAGCAAGCAATTTTATCACTAATTATATTTCTTAATACAAGTTGATGGCGTAACTCAAATTTGTGCCCCTATTTCCTGCACAAAGGATAACTTCTTTCCTGGTATATACATAACCAAGTCACTGCCTCTCTAAGCAGTTACCAGACCTCATTTTCAGTCAAAATATAGTGTGATTGGGAAACGGAAGGAATAACTTGTAATGTGTCACAGAAGTTGGGGGAGCAATTCTTGCTCTGAATGATATTTGGAAGCTAAACCTTCTCGGATCTATTTGAAGGACTAGATTATATGATCAGTCTTAATTTTTTCTGTTGTTCTATGCTAATGACAGTTCAAGCTTGAAATGTGCAGAAATTGACAATTATAAGTGTCAAATCATTCATGGTTGACTGGTTTGATTTCTCTGTTTTGTTGTCTCGTTTGGGATCACATTAACCATTTAGTAAATCACAACACTTGTTGAATCTCATTTCATGATATATTTTGAGATGAGTTTTCCCATTTGTTTCTTCTATATATAGGAAGTTGAGATTATGCAAATTATTGTGTAAACAAGAAAGAAAAGTTGTTATAGTTGAGAATGCTATTAGATTCTGTGCATGATATTGAAGTGATGGAGACGTGTGATAATCTCCAGAGGACCATTTTAAAAATTATTCTGGAGACGTGTGATAATCTCTAGAGGACCATTTTAAAAAATTATTCTGGAGACGTGTGATAATCTCTAGAGGACCATTTTAAAAATTATTCAAAGTGGTGGGGACAAGTGAGAGTCGTGAATGACTTTCTATTTATTGCATATTTTCAGTTCCTTTATGCTTTTACTTTTGGAGATACTGGTAGGGATGGTTGGATAGGCATGAACCATATATCCTCCCGTCTGGTGGACAAAGATATTGGCTGAAAATGCTGAAACCCTCTTTGTGAACTTAGTACTTTTATTACCTCTTGTCTTTGGGTTCAACTGGTAAAGGGGTTGGACATTCTTATCCAAGGGAAGAGGTTCTATCCTAAAGTTGGTTAAGGCCCTGGGGGAGGCATCCTAACTTCTGGATGCCTAGGTAAATGCCTGAGGGTAATAGACGGCTCGCCCGCCTAACATTGTTATCATCTAGGAGGAAAAGAGATTTTACCCCGCTTTCTTGGATCATGGGTGAGTCAACCCCTTTCCTAAAATTTTCTTATTAAAAAAAAAAAACTTAGTATTTTTATTCTGTCAGATAAAAGCATCTAAGGACTCGTTTGGTTTGGGGAAGATTTGAGGAGGGAAAAGAATGGAAGGGGAGATTTTGAGGGATGAGGGAAGATGACTTGAAGCAAGATGAGTTGTTTGGTAGGAAGAAAATGTAGGGGTGACGGTTGGGAAATTATTAGGAAATACTTATTTTACTCTCAAAAGTAATTAATTCAAAATGAAAAGGAAAAATGCAAATTTTTTTTTTTTTTTTTTTTTTTTTTGCATTTTTGAATTTGATACAAATTTCTTTGCATCAAATTCGAATTTTATGGCGAAACATTTATTTCGCAAAAAAAAAAAAAAATTGAATTTTTCTAATATATTCTCTTATCAAATTCGAATGTAATTCTATTTTCTTACCTTATAGAAAATAAATGTTTTATGAGGGGTAAATATATCCAAAAGCTTCACTATTCATAGAGGGAACTTTGGTTCTCACCAATATTGGTGGGATCTTATCTTGCCACCAGGGCTATAAGCATGTAGGCTAGCTTGGTTCTGCATATTGTTGTAGTTTGAATATTACAGTTTCTAAGTGAGAAATTTTGAGCAGATACAAGTGATTTTGTTTGTGTCATTTTGGTCATACAACTCATCTGTTATTTGCAAGGAAATATTGCCATGTTCAAAAGATTTTGACTGTGAGTGTACCTGAGTTTATATAGCTGATCCTTCCCTTTTCATTGTCTCCTCTATCAGGTGGACATGAGAGCTAGGATTCGCGGGAACAAGGGTTATTAATAGCTGCTGATGTTGATGTTCTGCAAGTCTGGACCGTGAAAGATAGTTTTCAAGTTTTTGAGAAAATAATTTTTGACCTACTTGTATACTGTGTACTGAACTAACCGAGATACTTATCATTGAAACTATTAATTGCATTATTTGATAATATTGTTAGCTATCCGTGAAAGTGAGTGTTTTCCCCCAAGAGTCTACGCCTTTTTCAATGGTGTATAAACTTAAATTTTTTGAGTTTCTAGAGAGATAATGAGCAAAAATGATGGCTTAAGCTTAAACTGCTATGCTCTACTAGAGAAACCCACAAGTATAACCTCGTGTAAATGCATGGGGCCTAATTTTCTACAACATTTGCAGATGTAATGATTGATTATAGTTTGATGGGACTTGGATCCAACATGTGAATTCCTGATAAAGTAAGCAAACTTAAATAAAATCATCAGAAGCTGAATTCTTCCCAGTGAAATGCTTGGAAGCAAAATTTGTTCACGTCCTTCTTTCCAACAGTAAGACGCGCACGTGTTGAATTACTCCTTTTTATCTTTAATATAAGATATATTTAACTAATTTAATTAGATTAAAAAAATTAGTTAAATTAGTAAATTTGATCAAGATACTCCTTTATTAAAGATTAAAGATTGGAGGGAGTATAATATTACAAAATTTATCATCAGAAGAAAAGGTAACTTATGGGGATTTTATTGGCCAATGAATTTGTCAGAAATTCCCTCCCTCAGTTTACGTAATATTTTCTTCGAGCATTGATTAAAGCACCCGTCTTCTTTTCAACAGGTCATCTCACTGATGAAAGATACCTATCTTTTGTTGTTGTTGTTGTTGTTGATACCAATGGCATCTAGACAATAAAACTATCCCTTATCTTGAGCTAGAAATCGCTCTAATTCCATATTGGCAGACAAGAGTATGTGAACTCCTGGCATAGCTGAGAGACTAGTTTTTGCCAAGTTGTCCGTAGCGTTATTTACCCCACGTCTGATGTGACATATTTCAACTATCCAATCCCTTGCTATCAGACGATGGATTTCCTCAATTAGATCCCGGTCAGCATGAGCTTCATTAAGCTTCTTCTTTATTAGTTCGACAGCATCTGCAGAATTGGTTTCCAGAATAGCTTGCTGACAACCCAGATCCCACGTCAGCTTCAATCCGTGCAAGCATCCCCATAACTCAGCCGAGAGACAGTCACCGTTCACTCCTTTAAACATAAAACCCTGCAAAAAGTTGCTATGTTCGTCTCGGACGACTCTTCCACTAGCTACACCAGAAGTTAAATGTGAAAAGGCCCCATCTGTGTTGATGTTAAGCCATCCTGGTGGAGGTTTCCACTTATCTCCCTGCTCATCTGGATGATGATTCCCACCATGCCTTAAGTCAAATCGATCATGCGCTTCATGTAGGCTCCTCAAGGTGGCATTAACACTTATCTGCAAGGCAGTGTTCGAGATTCTCTTTCCCTCGAATACAAAAGAATTCCGCCGCCTCCATAACCACCAGCAGATAAGGATAAAAGTTTGCTGCCATTCCTCTGATGGCGCACTCCTTCCACTGTAAGTAATATTCCAGCGAATCCATTGGTCAAAATTCAAAGACCTGAACTTCTGCCAAATCCGCTGAGGAACAAGATGCTTCCAGAGATGATTAGTGTCTGGGCAGTCCCGTAAAACATGCTGCATAGTCTCCAATTCCGCCATACATACAGGGCATCGACCATCGCTACTCAACCCTCTCTTGTATCTTGATTCGTT
This sequence comes from Acacia melanoxylon, assembly GCA_019022615.1. Lineage (NCBI taxonomy): Eukaryota > Viridiplantae > Streptophyta > Magnoliopsida > Fabales > Fabaceae > Acacia > Acacia melanoxylon. Next base: position 9,114,491 of record JAFJYJ010000012.1, read on the forward strand.
AGTGAGCAAGCGTTTATGTAGGACCAGCCATGTGAAGAATTTGCATCTTTTTGGAACCTTGACTTTCCATATTTTATCCCACATAGGGTCAGGGGGTAAAGTGTCATTTTTTAGGGAATTATAGGCTGACTTGACAGTAAAATCCCCATTCTTGGTCAATTTCCAGCGTAATTGTCCATTTGCCAAACTCTCAGTCCCATTCTGCACTTTCTCCCACGTTCTTTTGATGCCACTCCATACATTTGAGCCCGGCTTAGTCATATCCACCTTTGGGAGTATATCAGTGCCACAGTTATACTTGTTTCGGAGGATTTTAACCCACAAGTCATCTCGTTGAGCAGAAAGTCTCCAGCCAAGTTTCATGAGATAGGTCTTTAAAATAAGACATATTAACCTAATTTAATTAGATTCAGAAAATTAGTTATTATGACTTTGTATTTTTTAAAACACCATAATCATCATTCCTTGATTTTTTCATTCCTTCTCCTCCTTGATTATTGTTGAGAGAGTATCAATAGGGGAATATTAAGAAAAAAAAATTAACAATTATGAAAATTAATTTTATATTTAAAACTAAGATCAACTCTCTAAATATGTTTTATATCAAAAAAGGGAGGGAATAGTTTCAAATGTAAGTGTTGGAGTTAAAACAGTTATGTTTGAGATTTGGTATATAAAGACTGAAATAACTATCAAACTTTTTATCAAAATGAAGTCAATTGGGTTTAATATGAAGTCAATTGTGTTTAATATGATTTGAGAATTTTAGATCATAATCACATGTGTTCTGTGTCAATCAATTTGAAGCCCATCCAACAATGAAACCATAAGTCATGGAATTCTCACATATTCACATTCTGAGCATCAGGTCTCGATAGAAGAGCCAGAAGCAAATGACCAAAATACTAACTAGTAACTGCCGAGCTAATGGCATAAAACAGAAGAATGTACAAAACTATGCCTTGGAGATAGGGGTCTTCCTAATCTTTTACATAAAGGCATAAACATAATGCAAATAAGAACTCTAGTGAGGAACATCATGATCCTCCTCAAAATTCTGATTAGAAGCTCTGTGCACTTGATCATCAGCAGATTTATCAGGCTCACCCTGTACAAATCATATCAAGCACAATGTCAGATCATCCGCTCACACTCAAAAAATCATTAGCAACATACGTGGGAGCATCGAAGAAACTCCAAGCACTGAGAGGGAATTCAAAATGGAAAAGAAAAGATATGAATCAGTAGAGAAGATTTCTCCTTGAATGTTCCTCACTTTTTGTCTGACCTGGCAGTTGGCATCTGTAGTTTTATTGAAATCATCTTTCTTTTAAGAATTCCGTAGATATAAAAAAAATTAATAGAATTCAATTCACACGGTTCCAAAATACTTGAATATTATAGGTTCACTGTGGCTCCAGGACACCTTATTGCAATAGTTGGTTGCCGCCACACACCAGCAACGAACAAGGCTTGAACATTTTTATGACAAGTTTCTAACATTTAGTTCATCTTTGCTTGTATTCCCACTATTTATAAAATTCATAGATGGTTACCTCACTAACTTGTTTAATAGTCTCATGAACAACTTCAACGCACTGTTTAACTGGCTCACCAAGCCGCTCCACCGATGCTTTATAATCTAATTTATCAGAAGATAAAGAACCATCTTTCCCATCATCATTATCATTTGTCTTTCCCTGCAATGTTATTTTTAGTTCCATCAACATAACTGGATCACAAAAATCAGCAATTAACAAATTAAGCTACCATAAAATTTTGTCTCTAAGTGATCCAACCATTAAGCTTCAATTTAATCTAAAAAAATTAATAAACCCAAGTGCATCCTTAAACATGACCAAGTCAGTTGCAAATAAGTGACTCAGGAGTATCTAAGGGATTAAATAATACCAGAGCCTCCCCCCAAAATCCAGCAAAATTCAATACTTAAGTTATATGATATTAAGTTTTTGCGGCAAATTATAAAATCACCAGTTTACTTGCAATAAGTATGCATAAATTGAACTCCAGAAGGTTCACTACCTTTGCCTCAGCTGGCTTCTCCTCATTCTTGATCACAATGGTTGGAAGCCTATTAATATCCCAACCCAGAACATTACATACAGCATTTCCAAAAGCTCTATGAGCTCTTTTCTTCTTCGTCCTTGATATTGACATTGAATGCTGCACAAGACCGACACAATCATGGAACCTCTTTCCAGCATTCTTGTTATCGGCCACACCACAAACCAAACAACGAAATTCCCCATGTTCCCAGCATTTCTCGTAATACTTCGTAAGTTCATTATTTTCTCCAAATAGTGTTAAAAAGAAGTCTCCCATCTCCCTTAACTCATCATCATCAGAATCATCATTGTCCATATCGTCCTCTTCATCATCGTCACCACCATCATCACTGTCATCCGAACCAAACAAAAACTCTCGGCAAGCTTGACGTGCCTTATACTGCACCTGCAACACCTCAAGCGTCTCCTTTTCTTCTGCTGACAATGGATGTGTTGCCTGAGTTGGACAAGGCTCCAATGGTGGCCATGCTGCGTCCTCTGGAGCAGAATCTTGTGTGGGTGCTAACAACTATCAACAAATATGATAGTCAACAACTATCAGAATCTTGTTCAAGTCATATTTGTTGATGGTGCTTGGGTTGCCACCACACATTATCAACTATGACTTGAAAGTTTTAATGACAAGTTTCAAACATTTTGTTTAACTGGTTCACCAGGCTACTCCCTGGATACTTTTCACTCTATTTACAAAATTCATAAACAGTTACCTCACTAACTCGTTTAATAGTCTCATAAACAACTTCAACATTTTGTTTAACTGGTTCAACAAGCTGCTCCCCGGACACTTCATCTAATTTATAAGAAGATAAAGAACCTTTTTCTCCATCAGCAGCATTAACATTTGTCTTGCCCTGCAATATTATCTTAGTTCCACTAACTTGTATGATCTCAAAAAGTAAAATAGAAGCAATAAACTAATCAAACTACCTTACAATTTGATCTCAAAGTCAACCAACCATTTAGCTTTAACTTAATCTCCAAAAATTTAATGAATAGACGTGTATTTTAAAAGTAACAAACTCAGTTGCATATAAGTGACTCAGGAGTACCTGATGGATTAACTTCATTATCTTCTATCAGAGCCTGCTATTTTTTAGTTTACCCAGTAAAATTCAAGATTAAAGTTATATGAACATCAGATTTTTGGCTAATTATATAAACACCAGTTTCCTTGCAATAAGTATGCATAAACTGAACTCTAGAAGGTTCACTACCTCTGTCTCAGGTGGCTTCACTTCTTTCTTGATCGCAATAGTTGGAAGCCTATTAATATCCCAACCCAGAACATTACATACAGCATTTCCAAACGCTCTATGAGCCCTTCTATTCTTTGTCCTTGATATTGACATCGAATGTTGCACAAGACTAACACAATCAAGGAACCTCTTTCCAACATTCTTGTTATCGGCTACACCACAGACCAAACAACGAAATTCCCCACGTTCCCAGCATTTCTCGTAATACTTCCGCAGTTCATTATTTTCTCCAAATAGTTTTAAGAAGAAGTCTCTCATCTCCTCCAACTCATCATCATCGTCCATATCGTCCTCATCATCATCATCATCATCATCATCACTGCCATCATCGCTGTAATCAGAACTAGACAAAAACCCTTGGCAAGCTCGACGTGCCTTATACTGCACCTGCAACACCTCAAGTATCTCCTTTTCTCCAGCTGACAATGGACGTGTCGCCTGAGTTGGAGGAGGCTCCAATGGTGGCCATTCTGAGTCCACCGGAGCAGAATCTTGTGATGGCGCCAACATCTATCAACATATATGATAGTCAACAACTATCAGGATCTTATTCAAGTCATATTTGTTGATAGTCAATGGGTTGCCACCACACACCATCATCGACTATGAATTGTACATTTCAATGGACAAGTTTCTAACATTTAGTTTATTTTGAAAATTTCACTGACTATTTACAAAATTCATAAATGGTTACCTCACTAACTCGTTTAATAGTCTCATGAACAACTTCAACATCCTGTTTAACTGGTTCACCAAGCTGCTCCACGGATGCTTCATCTAATTTATCAGGAGATAAAGAGTCATCTTTTCCTTCAGCAGCATTATCACTTGTCTTGCCCTGCCATGTTATTTTCATTCCACTAACTTATATGATCACAAAAAGTCAAATGGCATCAATAAACTAATCAAACTAGCTTAAAATTTTTTCTCAAAGTTATCCAACCATTTAGCTTTAACTTAATCTCCAAAAATTTGATGTATACACTTTTAATCTTAAAAATAGCAAACTCAGCTGCATATAAGTGACTGAGGAGTAACTAATGGATAAACTTCTACCAGAGCCTATAATTTTGTAGTTTTTCTAGAAAAATTCAAGATTAAAGTTATATGAACATCAGTTTTTTTTGGCTAATTATACAAACACCAGTTTACTTGCAATAAGTATGCATATCTTGAACTCTGGAAGGTTCACTACCTCTGCCTCAGCTGGCTTCATCTCGTTCTTGATGACAATGGTTGGAAGCCTATTAATATCCCAACCCAGAACATTACACACAGCATTTCCAAAAGCTCTATGAGCCCTTCTATTCTTTGTCCTTGATATTGACATCGAATGCTGCACAAGACCAACACAATCATGGAACCTCTTTCCGGCATTCTTGTTATCGGCCAGACCACAAACCAAGCAACGAAATTCCCCGCTTTCCCAGCATTTCTGGTAATAATTTCTCAGCTCATTATTTTCTCCAAATAGTTTCGAGAAGAACTCCCCTATCTCCTCTGCCTCATCATCATCGAAACTGTCCTCGTCATCTTCAACATCGTTTTCATCAACCTCGTCATCACTGTCATCATAATCAAACAAAAACTCTCTGCAAGCTTGACGAGCCTTATACTGCACCTGCAACGCTTGCAGCTTCTCCTTGTCTTCCGCTGACAACGGAGGGGTCACCTGAGCTGGACGGGGCTCCAATGGAGGCCATCCCGAGACCACCGGAGCAGAATCTTGCGTCGGCATTGACCAATCGGAACCTGAATTCAAATGCGGGTCAACTCGAGTCCGTTTCTTGCCGTCCCTCTTTTTTGTGGGCTTCTTCTTCTTCCTCTTCTTGTTCTTGAATGAGCTTGAATGTACGGGTTGGAGGGGTCTAAGGTGATTAGGAACAAAAGGGTAAGGAGGCCTAGGGTTAAGGTTAACACTAGATTGATGAATCAAAGTATAGGGTCGAGGGTCATACGGGATATGAAAAGGGAGAGGGTTTGGAGGACCTTGATGCCAGAGACTGTGAAGGTAAATGACTTCGTTTGTCAACCTTTCTTCATCGTAGAGACTGTGAAGGTAAATGACTTCGTTTCTCAATCGCTCTTCATGGTAGGGATCCATAAGAGGCTTTGACGAAGAAGGGCATCATACGGACTTCGAGTGCCATTTACAGTGACATTTCTTCTAATGGTTTGCAATTCTTACCTTCATCCATAAACCCTTCCTTGTAACTCCCCTGTCCTCTGTTCCTTGCATTATAAGTCGTGTTAAATCGAGTAGTCGAATAGGCCAGGTCCGTATAGCTACCCGTACCTCATTTTTCGGGTGAAATTTGAGGCCTGGGTCGATCCGGTTTATATTGGGTCATTGGGCTCAGTTTTGAAGGCCATGATCATATTATATGTATTGTGAAATAATATGATAGCATCCTAATAGGTGGGGTTGATCTAACGGAATGTGGCGCTGGATTCTCTTAGGAGATCTAGAGTTTGAGCCGCGACAACACACTTCTAATCCGCATTGTATGGAGCTACCACTGTTGGGAGGGTCGTCCTTACCATTGCAAAACCTGAATCCGGATTAGTTAGAACCGAAAGTTCTGATGACCCAGGTGGGATACAAAAAAAAAATGATAGCATCCTGTATATATATAAAAAAATGATAGGATCAATATTTAGGTCTCAAAGGTCACTCCAATGAGGAGTGACATAGTTGGCTAAGGCGCCGGCCTTCACCCCAAATGGAAGGAGGTTTGATACCCTGCTGGTCGATTTGAGGGCCTTATTGGTAGGCGATCTGTAAGTACTTCTGTAAGCGTTCTTTGAGCCTGGAGGTGTGCCCTGGCCCTAGTGGGTTACCAGTGTCTACCCCGCCTAAACTTTTATATATATATATATATATATATATATATAAGGTCTCAAAGGTCCCAAAGGGGGTTGACTTATGACTATAAGGTTCTCAAAGGTCCCAAAGGGGGTTGACTTATGACTATAAGGTTGTAAGTTTAAATTTCACCGATATGAGAACATTATTGATGGAGGATTTGATAAATACGTTTGTAAGTGTTCTTTGATCTCAAAGGCATGCCTTGGCCTTGGTGAACCCCTAAGACTCAACTCATCTAAACTATTATGTACCAAAAAAAAAAAAGAATTACCTTGGGTTAAACGGCAATTTTGCCTCGGAAGTTTTCACCGAGGGGCAATTTTGTCCTAAAAGTTTCAAAAAGAAAGCAATTTTGCCTTGCCGTGCTTTGTTATTTTGACTATTAGTTGACTAAATATGCTGAGCTGACATTTCATATGTCATCTACGTAATTTTCGTTAAGGTGTAAATTTACTCCAGATGTTTTAAATATAACTTTGAAAAAAATGAAGTAGATGACACATAGACTTCTAGGGCAAATTTGCATCTTAACAAAAATGACGTAGATGATATGTAGACTGCCAGCTTAACATGTTTGCTTAAGTAACGGTCAAAATTAACTGAAATAACGACAAAAGCAAAATTACTCCTCGATGAAAATTTTCTGAACAAAATTGCCCATTAACCCAGTTACTTCAATCAAAGAATACTTGTGTCTAGTAAAAGAAAAAAAAAGATAAGATGTCATGGAGAAAATATTTATATCGGCCCAACTTTCTTTCTTTTATTCAATACATTCTTTCCATGTTTACCTTCTGTTACGGTCCGGCCAGACGGCCCATATGTGTGGACAGCCCAACGCAGGCCATATCATATATCCGAGAACACCTACAATCCAGAAGAATAGATCCTATCCAATATTAATAAAGATATGATAGATCAGAATCTATCCTATCTAATATTAATAAGATATGATAGATCACACGGTTAGGATATCAAAGCAAGCCCTATAAATACAAGGGCACGACACTAAGATGCACACGTTCTAACTCAAACCTAGTAAATTCTATATCACTGTGCACATCCCCACTTGACACATTCCCCTTCTCCCCTTAAGGCGAATAAGTCTATAGTGACGATGATCCCGACTCCTCCAAAGTATTTCTACTCCATAGAGGTACTGGTGGAGCATATTGATCAAATATCAAAGCTTTAGCCCATCGGGCTACACATCTGGTTCCAGACCAGAACACCTTCATTACTTAATAGATAGTTAAAAAAAAAGTGTCATGATTCGGACAAAAAAGGTGTCATGAGAATAGTTTTTTCAGCGTATTTTTTTATATAAAAAAATTCCTATTAATTACACTGTGAAAACCCAAAAAAAACTTTATATTTGTGGAAACACGTTACTTTACAAAAAATGGCCTATAATTTTAAATGTCTGGAGCAAATCTTATATTAGTTTTCACGTAATGGAATCGAATTTTATCCCTATCAACAATAATTTTTATTATAATTTAGGAAAAAATCCTTCTCAGGGCCCAAGCTATCAAAATATTATAAAAAAAGGTCTAAAGAAAAGTCAGATGTCAGGACCTTTTCTGGTATTATTTCAAAAAACGTTATATTGATATAATTGTTAACATGTACTGATATAGTTGTTAACTTGTACCGATTTAATTGTTAGGATATTATTGTTAACGTATACTGATTTAGTTGTTAATGTTGTAATGATATAATTGTTAACGTTTATGAAATAATATCAGAAAAAGCCATAGAGCTTTTTTTGACATGTGACTTTTTTTGACAATTTTTTGGTTACTTGGGCTCTGAGAGGGATTTTCCCTATAATTTATAGGGCATAGTTTTTTTCTTGGACCTGAATAGGCCATATTTCATACTTAGGTCCATGGACTATAAACTATTTTGGGTCCATTATCTAGAGGTTTTTTTTTTTTTTTTTTTAGTGGTAGTGCACAGGGTTAAATGGAATCTTTAACATCAAAGCAGGAATGAATCACGCTTAGAAGATTCAATGGCAAACTTTGTGTAGATATATTTGTTGGGATATTTGGACTTCCAGATGTCACAAGTTGTTTGGTGTAGATCTCTCTCTCTCTCTACAATCTAGATGCCCATTCCAGTTTCTTCAGAATGTGCTCAATTCAAGAATTTTAAAAAAGCTAATGTGAGTTCTATGGCTACGAAGCTTCATCAATGCCATCCACCTTGAGTTTTCTTGAAGGCTTCATCAAATTAGAAGTGGACGACTCAATACGTACTAGAGAATGGAAGCAGTGATTGTGGAGGAGTTACCCGCAATAGAGATGACCATTGAATGTAGGGCTATTTATGAATTATATATGGGTTAAGGTGCAAAATAACCAACGAAGTGTTATGTTAAGAATACCGGGCATATAAATATTTTAAAGGGAGCAAAAATACCAATAAACAATTGAAAATGAGCAAAAATACCAATGAAGAATTTAAAACTTCGGCGAATAGATTAAAATAGAGATTGTGTTAATTTCACAAGTTTTAAATTCTTCATTGATATTTTTGCTCCATTTAAAATATTTCTGTACCTGGTGGTCCTAGCGTAATACTTTGTTGGTCAATCTGCAGATTGACCCCGTATATATTTAAGAGCTTTCTTTATGTTGGTCAAAAGGGTATAGGAATATTTTTCTCCTTTTAACTGTATTAAGACTACCAACTTAATTTGTTACTGTGACATTATATTAAACATCCTTTTATGGATATAGTGCAGGAATTTAGGTTTCTTTTTTGTAAAGATTGCCAGGTTCTTGTTAGCCATACTCTAAAGTGACGGCATTTCGACTGCTAACCGGCTTGCGAAACTCTCACATAACATAGTAGGTACTAGGGAGCTTACGTGTCTTTGATCAAACTCTCCATCTAAAATCCACAAAGATGGAGGATGATGAAAGGATATTGTCTTGTTAATTTCAACCATATAACTTTTCTTTATGAATAATGTTATTCCGTTTCTCACATAACATAATAGATCCGTTTCTCACATAACATAATAGAGCCTGTTTGGAATAGTGGTGACATGAGTGACATATTTTCAATCAGATATTTGCAGAAGTAAGATAGAATAAAAGTCATATTATAATAGAGCTTGTTTGGAATAGTGGTGACATGAGTGACATATTTTCAATCAGATATTTGCAGAAGTAAGATAGAATAAAAGTCATATTGTAAATGTGATTTGTGTTTGAGATAATGGTAACATAAGTGTCTTTTTCCCAAATAAGCTTTTGTTTGGAATAGCGTTTAAAAAGTCAATTGAGATAAAAAATGATTGAAAATGAAATGAATCTTGTTGAATAATGTATGATTATGTATGTCAATAATATATGTCTATATCTGGATATAATATAACGTTTTTTTTTTAAATAAACAAATTATCATAATATATATTTTGGGGACCATAAATAATATATAGCTCTTCTCAAATTTGATGTAAAATAGGCCATAATACTTGTCAAACATGCATGATGTACAATATACTCCCAACTTTTATTTAATATTAACCCGTGATTAATGAAACTTGGCTTGTAAATATAAAAGTTTTAATTATAAATATTAAATCTCCTTAGAACTATTAATATTAAATAAATGGTTAAGGCGTATATGATAATGAAGTTTTGGCAAGAGGCACCTGACACCACAATGTTTATTAATATACATAAAGTTTGACAGAGGGAGCAAAAATACCACATATGTTAACTCCCTCTAAAGTCTAAACACCCCGTCACAATTTTCTTTTATGGGCCTCACTTACCATCCGTCTCATCCTCATCTTTCACAACCCAAAACCTTCTATCTCTTCTTTTTTACCATCAACCTCCTCTCTCTTCAACATCCTCCCCCTCTCTCTTTAACATATCTCCCATCTCTCCTCTACCTCATCCCTCATCATCGACAATCTTTAATTTGGTGAGGCTTCTCTTGGCGCCGACGATGAGGAGTGAGGGATGAAGGAGACGATACATCTTCATAGGGAGTGTTAACTCTAGGATTTCATGTCCTTTCAACATATTTCCTTGAGTTTCATACAATCTTTAGTACATTTGTGTATAATTTGGATACTCAAGATAGGAAAATGTACATTTGGTTTTTGGTTGCACATTATTGCTCAATTATGCATATTTTGATAATATTTCTAGTTAGTTTATCATGATTTTAATGTTACTCCTTGTAGGAATATTTTGATACAAGGATCAAGTCATTATTTTGCTAAGCTTGGGATCAGAATTCTTGTTAGTGATGTGAGAAGCAAGTGAAAATCAATTCAGCAATGAGGAAACAAAATTAAACATAACATAGGAGCACTCAGGCCATGCTCTTAGTGCCTGGGCCGTGACCATATGGAGAAACATGGATTAGAAGACAGAGAGTAGCAGTGCCTAGGCCGTGATTACATAACACTGAGACACAAGAGAAGAGAACCTAGCGCTGGAAGGAGGGGCTAGGCGCTCCATCGTTGACAGCAAAACACAAAATTGGAATAAACCTGAAAATTTTAGGGTTTTGAGAATATATACCCTCCTACTTCATCTTGGCCGACATTCTTGACTTCCTGGGTGTTCTTGGGAGCTCTTTGATGTGCTAGGGCATGAATTTTGGAGGAGATTGAGTTAGGATTTGAAGTTTGGAAGAGAATTTGGCTTCATGTCTTGGTTCTTCTTCTCAATTCTTCATCCCTGCTGGTTTAGATGTATTTTCTCATGGATTTTTTTGGAATATGTACTGTGAAGCTAAAGCTTTGATTCACTACTACAAAATTGCCTATATATGACGGTTATTATCGGCAATAAATTACAGTTTCGAAATGTCATATATGTGGGCGTTATATATGCTCAGTTCCCGAACCCTAATATATGTTGAAGGCATATATAAGGGTTATTTGTTAATAAATGTAATGTATTGGCTTTTTTTTTATATGTAGTTTTATTGTTAATATTTATTATATAAAACACAATATAATAATTAATAATAACAAGAAAATAATATTAAATTTAAGATTTTATTTATAGCATTCAAAATTCAATACATTATAGATAAAAATCATACAATTTAAAAGAAATTAATCGTTTAAACACTCTAAAACATTATCTTATAATTTTTTGATTTTCAATTCTAAAAGAAAATATATTAAAAAAAATTCTATAAGATTTTCCAATCCATTTGTTGTAGATTGTTGACCACGTATTAGTATTAGTACTTCAAGTTCTCGTAACTGCAAAAGGATAATATAAATATGAAAATTAGAAATATATATATATATATATATATATATATATATATATTAAAATTGGAAAATATTAAAACTTAAATAAATTTTGGATCTGATTTAACAAATATGATTTCATCATACTTACTAAAGTTTAGAAACATGATATTGTGATTCAACAAGCTATTGAAAATTATGAGAAAAAATAATATTGGTTTTAGTGTATATAATCTAGTGTAATCATAATTATTTTCAAGACAATAAAACAATAATAAAAAATTTGACATTTTACCTTATCATTTTTTCGTTCTCTCTAGTTTTCTACTGTATTTTTTCTATATTTTTATCTTCAAACCAACATCCATCATCAGAGAAATTAGATATCACTTTTTGTTTGCAATTCTTATCCCTAGATAATCAGGAGACCTTGAGCCTCATGAACTAGTGAGCTCTCGTTATATAAAAAATAAAATGAAAGCTTACCTAAGGAATAATCACAAGAGGAAGGAGCTGCAGAGTAAAGATCCATGTTAGTGGTGGACGGAACTCTCAGCGATAGAGTAACACCCATGAAAAGAAGAGTATGAGACTCACCACTAGGGAAGCTAAAAAATATTTAAGAAGGAATTGGAAGAGTTGTGTTAAATAAGCTTTTTTTTTTTTAAAAAAAAAGAATCCCACCTTTTTAGTTGAAATAATACTTAACGGTTTTGTGTGTGTGTGAATAATCATAATGTATTGTTCATAATATTAATTAATATATCAATAAATAATATATTAATATATTGTTAGATTACTTAACGATTATTAATGAAGAATCGTAATATATTGTCAAATATTTTTATTCTTATTACAAGATACTTAACAATTCTTTATAAAGACCATAATTATTGTCAATTTTTTTATTTTATTTTATAGAATGCCACCTTTTTATATTAAATCATACTTAACAGTTTTTTATGAAGAACCATAATGTATTGTCAAATAACTCTTTTATAGAATCTCTCCTCTTTATATTTGATATTTTTTAGAATCTGCTTTCTTTTATATATTTTATATGATGATTATCATTTTTAATCGTTAGGTAATCTTAAAGAATATATAACAATTCGTTGTGAAGAACGGTCAAGTATTGTGAAATTAATTGTTTTAAGAATCTTGCTTTCTTATATATGACGGTTTTCATTGATAACTATTAAGTATTGTTAAAGAATACATAACGGTTCTTTATGAAGAACTGTCAAGTATTGTCAATTTTTTTTTTTTTTTTTTTTAGAATCCTACCTCCTTAAGATATTAATAGATATTATATATTAGATTAATATCCTAACATATTATATTTATCTTAAAAGTATAAATATAAGATACTATTATATATAATTATATCTTAAAAGGATAAATATGAAATATTATAAGATATTACATCTAATAATGTCTCATATTTATAATCAAACCTTATGGTTAATTATTATAATTGTTCGTATTTGTTTTTACTTGATATAATGTTGGAAGACCAGTCATTTGTAAATGTTTCATGCATGACGGTTGTTTCATAATAACCATCATATTTGTCACTAAATAAATGACGGTCATTAACTACAATTGTTATGTTTGTGTTTTGTGTCTCCAGGAAATTTGAGTTGGAAGTGTGCCACTAATTCAGGACGTGATACGGGTTGGTTAATGAGATACGATGGATCTACGTAGTTAAGTGTATTCGGGTGAGAGTAATCTCGAAATGGATTACTTGGAGTTGATTAACGCATCAACGTCTTACCAAAAGATATTACATGTGGATCCTTCTATTTTAATTTTAGATTGAAGAATGACAATATTAACATAAGTCCCTTATCAAAGTGAAAACTCCTCAAAAAGTTGTGTTGTTTAGAACGTTATATCAAAATCATGTCAAAGAGGTGTTTAACATTTTAAACATTGTGTGTCCAAATTCTCTATTCACGGACATCTCACCAGGTGCATTAATAAGTAGAGTACATGTACCAAGTATGTAGCATTTACGTGTATTGATCGAGAATACTTTGCGAAGGACCGTGACTTCAAAAGGAAGTGGTCTTCATTCAAAATTAGTAAGATGACAAGTCGTGTACTTCATTACTACAAAAGGGATAGAATTGGAACTTCATAAAAACTGTTGAATTTTATGAGGATAGGTTTGTATATGATCTAACATGAAATAATGTTTAGGTCAAAATGTGATCAAGATTGCTTATAGATTTAGTTAAGAAACTATAATGTATGAACCTTTACTACATTGTTTACAATGTTTTGTATGATTGATGGTTACCTTTGAGGTAACAAAATAATGTGTAAACTTTGTCTCTGTGACATCGGGAATTAAGATAGTGGAATATGAGACTATCAGGTAAATCGATAAGATTTGAGTTCTCGTTATAATAATACTTTAATTGAAATTATTAAGCGAAGTTAACGCTACTTATGGAACATTTTGATTGGAGAGGGCTACCTACGAGTTCGATCGAGGAGGTTTTACCTACAAAGGATCTTTGCCGGAGAAATTTGACCAATCGAAATGGATTGTGAAGCACACCGAGTAAAGTGCCGTAGAGCAAGAGCCACCGTGATGACGAGCCGTAAGGTGCAACCGCCATGACAACGAACCATAAAGTAGAGCTATCAGTGTATCGATTCTCAAGGTAAGTACATTATAATGAGTCTCACATTTAATAGGTTCCCTAGAGAAAAAGATTTTCGTAATCAAGTATATCACTAAGAGGTGCTCTAGTGTTGTATGACCTTCTAAGGTTAGTTTGCAGTTCGAGAACGTTTAAAAAATTGAATTTTTGAACTTGCCAATACACGCTATATTTTCGGAGGTGATTTTCGAACTAGTGAATTTTGAAATTGAGTTTTCGAATGAAATATTTCCAACGAATTTGATACAGTGATGGTTATTTTGAAATGATGTTGTCTTATAAAAAAGGGTTAGTTTAAACCCGGAGTTTGAAGCGAGTTTTCAACGTGTGTTGTGGTAAAATTAGTAGAAGTACAAGGCATTACGAGATATACGGTTTCTTTGGGTCTTGCGGATGTTTTAAAGTGTTTGAAATCGCGGCCTTTGATAAGTGATCTTTTGAACAAAGAGTTTTTGAGGAGTTTTGCTTGAGAGAATGAAAATAGATCGAACGCGCTCAATCCATATTAGGGCGTATGTTTTGTCTAGCAGAACTCGAGGGTTGCTACTTTGTGTGCCGGTGTGGACCTTGGGTCTCTTATGGGAGGGGCGGAGGTTCTCCCACATTGTTTGATCTTTTGCTGATACATAAGGGCTGGATTTGGGGATTGGGATAGTGCGCTCATTTCGGTAGTGGTTGAAGTGGTGGCATGAGCTCTCAAATGTTAAGAAATTTTATAAAATGAATTTTATCCTCAAAGATATGTGTCGGTAGTAAAAGTTTTTGAAAATAATCCCAAGAAAGTGAATGTGTTTTCCACAAACGATTAAGTTTGAAAATGATAGCACTATTACTTTTTGGTATAGCGAGATTATGAAATGTCTTGAGACCACGGAAAATTTTCAATGTTTGAAAATTTGAAAATGAGACAACATAATGGTTTTTGGGTGACGATTTGTCAATGCTATTGTGTTGAAAAGCGGTGTAGTTGGAAAATTTGGAAGAAACTATTAGAAAGGTCTAGAACACGGAACTAGTTAAGCCAAATAGTAGTTGTTAGCTATGGTGCTAAGTAAGTGAAAGTAGTCTCGAAAGCTTGAATGAGAAAGACTCGAGATGAAATAGACGGCGGATTTCGAGGCAATAAGACCTGGTGTGCAAGTGTAATCCTAGGCCATAACGGTAATGGATGGTTGAAATGCTGATTGACATGGTGACTTTAGACTATTATGTCTAATTCATGTCAGTAAAACATTCATTGTAGGGTAAAGGTTGCGTTGAGAGAATGGATCAGTGGATCCTCGTGTTTTGATACTATACCAGGTGCAATTCGAATGAAATTAGAGTACGTGCTAATAAACATGTATAGAAAGGAATAGACTAGAAGTCTAAATAATCTTTCAAGATTTTTACGATCAAATTTCGAGGGCGAAATTTAATTTAACGGGGAGAAATGTAATACCCTAATATTAGATTAATATCCTAACATATTATATTTATCTTAAAAGTATAAATATAAGATACTATTATATATAATTATATCTTAAAAGGATAAATATGAAATATTATAAGATATTACATCTAATAATGTCTCATATTTATAATCAAACCTTATGGTTAATTATTATAATTGTTCGTATTTGTTTTTACCGATATAATGTTGGAAGACCAGTCATTTGTAAATGTTTCATGCATGACGGTTGTTTCATAATAACCATCATATTTGTCACTAAATAAATGACGGTCATTAACTACAATTGTTATGTTTGTGTTTTCGCAAATTCCGCCTCTCAATACATGACAGTGCACATATTTAACCGTTATATTTTAGCGTTATATATTCTTGCGTGATCTTTAGCCTAGACACACATGACATTTATTCATTGTAACCGTTATTTATTAAGCGTTATATATGCCCGAATATATTGTAGTAATTCTTGGATTATTTTGAACCCTTGCTTGGATTAACTTTTGATTACTCTATTTTTGTGATTAATGATATAAATGTGTTTATTTTACTCTTTTCCTAAACTTTAAGTGCTTGATCACTATTTAGACGTTTTGTTCACACTTGATTGATACTTTAGAGAGCTAGGTTGAGTGTAGAACTTAGGTAAAATTGTGTAAGAATTTGAAATTTGCATGATGAATGGATGATTTTGTTGGCAAGATAGAGATATACTTGTTAACGTCCTTGCATAGTCATAATAGGATTGGTGCTTGAAATTTGGATTTTATTAACTATAGCAAGAGATTGAACAATTTATGAAATTAAACACTTATTTTTTACTTGAGAAAGCTTTACAAGTATTTTTTGAATCCTAGGCTAACACATATATCTATTAAGAGCATCTATGAGAGGAGGTTAATTGAATGTTATGAAATTAAATATAAGGGGATAAATAATCTTAGAACCCATTTTTATCTTTGAAGTCCAAAAATCACTTGTCTATATTACTTTTTAGTTTTAGCATATGTTTATTTCATAGTCTCACTTCACTCTTGAAATTTGTTACTCATGGTATGGTAAAAGTGTGATTATCAATACTTGACTAGATTTTAGAATCAAATCTTCGTGAGAATGATACTTTCCTTTATCACTTTAATTTTTACTTGGCATGACCCATGCACTAACAGGGAGTAAGAGGCAGAGATTGACAGGCATGAAGGATATTAGAGCGTGATGAAGAGTGGTTTGTAGAGATATGGCTCTTCGTCTCTTCGACTCTTCGAATCCGACGGCAAAGAGGGTTTGACCGCGCGACTAAGAGTGACGACAGTAACGATCTGTGTTGATAGGTTGTGGAAGTAACCATGAATCTGAATTTAGTAATACAATATCCAATTTTCGTAACAAGTTTGTGAAGAAAGTAACGAGCTCTCTTCACTTGACGAAAACAGAATGTGAGCTTCTTTGTGTAAGATTCTCACCTCCTTTTGTTCTTCATTTTAAGCTAGCTCTCTCTCTCTCTCTCTCTCTATATATATATATATATATATATATATATATATATATATATAGGCTAAAGTATACTTTTAGTTCTTTAAGTTTTACATAAGGCATACTTTTGGTCCATTAACTTTATAAAGTATACTTTTGGTCATAAAATTCTAACACCGTTAATGTTGCTAACGGAAAACACTGATGTTGCAGACTTAGGTGATGACTAATAACATTTAATTACACAAATTTTATATTCTTCAATTTACCCATATTTTAAATTTAAGTTTGATAGCATTTAATTACACAGTCATCACTTAAGTTTACACCATTATCACTTGAGTTTGCATTTTCCGTTAGTAAAATTAACGGTGTTAGAATTATATGACTAAAAGTATACTTTATAAAGTTAAGGGACCAAAAGTATACCTCATGTAAAATTAAAGGATTAAAAGTATACTTTAGCCATATATATATCATACTCGTTTTCCTCCTCTGACCACCTTTTTTTCTGTACTTTTTTTTTTTTTAAAAAAAATTGAGGGACGAGGGAGAGGAGAGACAGGGCTAAAGGATGATGTTGAAGAAAGAGAAGATTATGGTGAAAAAAAAGAAAAGAAAGATAGTTGGGTTGTGAGATGGGGATGAGGGGGATAGTAAGTGGGGGCCACAAAAGGAAAATTGCTCCCTTTGACAAACTTTATGTAATTTTTGCATCTAAGTAAACATTATGATGCTTGGTTCCCCTTCACAGTCTTTAATAATTATAAATTTTTCATTTTATATCTCTTGAAAACTTGTAGTGACGGAGTTCGGTTTTTTAACACTGTTGATTTTGAGGATTTGTAATGACCAACTTGGTTTGTTCCAGTCTTTTTTAACACCGCTGTGGCTTTGTCTTTTTAAATTTTTTACTCTTTCATGTTCCATTGTAAATATTGCAGTTTGTCATCATTCATACTCATTTATTAAAAAGCCATACAGGAGCCCATATTTAGGTTTGTGTCCTTTCATGTTCCATTGTAAATATTGATGTTTGTGATCTTTCACATTCTTCTAAAAATGTTGTTGGTTTGAAAACTTATAAAAAATAGTGGTGTGTTTTTATTTGTGCTCACATGAAAGTAAACTATCCATTCATCTGAAGTAACTTCAGCTCTAAAACTCTTCCAATATGACGATAGTTTAACACGACATTTTCAGCCACATGCCCACATTGATGATCACAAGGAAGTTTATTTCTTGCAAGAAAACCCAACCATATGCTCCTTGGAAGTTTGGCTTGACTCTAATAGATGAGCAGGTATATCAATCATGAAGTTTCCTTACATATAAAGCATTTCACCCCATTAATTTTGATAACATATGAAATACATCTAGCGAACCAGGATCGAGGATTATGTAATGCAAAGGAGAGTTTTGAAATGTTACATGAGAGAGATGAAGGAGGGTGAAGTTTACCACTTTGAAAGTTTTTAGGTACTTGATAACAATAACCAATATAAAGTAACCGCTTTACACTTTTGGAAGCTCATAATCTTCAACTCAACATATTTTCAAGAGTCAGATTTCTCAGTTGCTGAGGAAGTATCCAACTCTATACCCATGGAACAATTTTAGGTTACACTACAAATAATGAAGAACTAATTAGTCAGCATTTGATTTTGTAAATTGTAGTTTGTTTATTATATTGTAATGGCTCAATAATCACAAAACTTTATGTGGGTCATTTGGCAGAGAACTTTTTTTGGGAGAAGAATGTTGTCACTTAAAATTTAGGTGTATATCAACCCCTACATGATTGAATGGGAAATCAAATGAAAACAAAAGCATAATCCCGTCAATAAAAAACAATAAGTTTATCTCTACTCGGTAACCCAGTAAAATAAATTAAACTTACAGAAAACCCAAATACAATTACAATCATCACATATATACTTATTACAAGAATAGTCCTACAAGATCATATCCTAAAGTTTACATCCTATAATACACGTCGACCAGTTCATTGTATGGGAGCCGCCCCTAATCTTGCAGCAAATAATGATCTATTTATTCTTCTTAAATGGTTCACATAAGATGACACATGGACTTGTCAAAAAAGTATATTTGGTCAACTAATGGGTAAACTTAATCTGAATAACACTCAAGGTGGTAGTAACTCAATTTACGGTTAATTCTCATCTGTCAGCTCACTTTACATTTTCTATATATTGAGCATGTTTTGCTTAATCTATTATGATTAGATCCATATCTTTACATTCCAATTTTAGACCCACTCAACATATAAGTCTGTGCTCCTTCATATTCCATTCCATATGAGAGTCACCGCTGAAAGTATTGACTTTCGGCGGCGACAATTTTTGTCGCCGCTGAAAGTCTTACTTTTAGTGGTGACTTTATGTTGTCGCCGCTGAAAGCATGACTTTCAGCGGCGACAATTTTTGTCGTGGCTGAAACTTAGTTTTCAGCGGCGATTTTCATGTGTCGCCGCCAAAAGTGTCTTTCAGTGACGACTTAATATCGCCGTCAAAAACCTTATTTGTAAATTTTTCGAGCACCAAGTCGGCCAGCAGCTCTTATTCCCATTTTCATTCGTTCATTTCAATCAAACACTCCTTCTCTCCCAATTATTCATTTCGCCTAAACACCTCTAGAAGCAAAGGCAGAGACAAGATTGAAAGTTGGAGAGAGCACGAGAGGAGTCGGAGGTGTTGAATTTCACACTCATTCCGGATAACAGCCCCTTCTCCCACACTTCTCATTCACTTCGGCCTTTCACAAAATCATAGAAGGCGAGAGTGAGAGTTGAGTCCGAGGGTGGGAGTCGGCGATCAAGAAGGGAAGAGGAAGAAGGAGGACACTGATTCAAAGCTTGGATTTGGGTTTAGGTAAGCTTCTTCATTCCCTTCCCATCTCTGATTTTCGGTCGTTGCTACTATTTGGGTTAAAGGAAATAGCAGAAAATTGATTAAATGAGATGGGAAACCGATTAAGTAGATTAATGTCTTTAATCTTAGTTTTTGGTGTTGCACGCGGTTTGGTTTTTCTGTTAGGTGATTTTCGGATTCCAATTTTCCATTTCTCTGTGTGTCACTGCTCTGCGATTGCCGAATCGGGGTTCATTTTTCTGGGGGTATAGATGTTAGTTTATGAATAACTTTGAAGCCCGGGGATTCTTTTTCTCGATCTCGGTTTACCGATTTTGTGCTCTTGTGCCGTTGGGTTTCGGTTCGAATATGGGTATGAGCTTGATATATATATATATATATATATATATATATTGTATGAAGATGAATGATAGTTGAATCTGAAATTGAAGGCGAAATTTAAGACAAATGCCACTATTTCGAGATGTTAAAGTGAGGAATTAGAGTTCTGAATTATTTTATTTCACCTAATCCTCGTGTAGAAGCTCTTGAGATGTGCTCAAGGGAAATAGTATTAAATTTCATGAATTTTTCCTTTTCCCTGTTCGGTTAGTCACTGTTCTGATATGTAGGAGTTGGATTTTGCTTAATCTAATGCTTTCAATGTGTTTAGAAGAGATTTTTGTGTAGGATAAGCGCCTAACATTGATAATGGAGGACCTATCAAAGGCACATGGTTGGTATTAAGAAGGGATTTCTCGTTTTTAACTAATAGATGGAATACAACCAGGTATTAAGGAGGGAAAACCATTATGCCTATGTCTGTTTTCCTTCAAAATATAAGATCAATCAAGCATGTAAGGAGTAAGAGTTGATATCATAATAACTAGAGAGCCCTAAAGAAGTAATTGGATAATATGCATACTTTTATTCTTGATTTCTCATGGGAGAGAGTGCAAAACATGTAAGACTCGTGCACAGATAAAAATATTGTCTAAACAAGTCACCCTCATGGTTATAACTAAAATGATGTAGAACAAAAGCTGACAAAGAGGGGGGGGGGAAGAACGGAGATTAGATATTTTACGATAATAGGATATTCAAATTACTGACTTCACCAAGCATAATTTTATTTCTGTTACTGGTTTGTGCCTCAGGCTGATTTCCAGGTAGTCAATAGAATAGAAGGATGGATGCCTAATTTGCATTGAAGGCTTCCATTAATCAATAATCTTGTTTCTTGATTGTCCGACGGGGTTGGAAGGGTTCGACTTGTGCTTTTCTTTGGGGTTTGTGGCCCTACGTTCGGTTTGGTAGAAGGTTGTTTTGATATGAATTGTCAGGTAAAGCAGCATTATGTGGCCTCTTGAGTGTAGTACTTTATGTTACAGTTCTACATTCAGTATTATTCTTTCTAGCGATACATTTAAAGACTACTTAATCCCTCTACCCCAAAAAAAGAATAAAAGAGAGGACTACTTAATTCATTGCAAATGATGTGGCATCTTGGTAGATTGTTCTTCCAATATGGTGCTACTTATTAATGTGATTTTACTCCTCAAACAGACTATGCAATTCATTGCAAATGATGTGCACCCAGATGGTAATGACTGTTCTCTCCATGTGTGCTGCCCATTAGCATTAGATGTGGCCTCTGTTAATTAAATTTTGCATTTGTACGTCTTTGCGTCTAAGTGTACAATATGCAGTTCTTTTTGGGAAGTTAGAGTTTTGGATAAAATATGATGTTGTGGCTATGTTGGGATAATTTCATTGTTTCCACTTGTCATACTTTTCGTTTGTACTTTCGCTTTTATTCAAATTAAATAATGAATTTTTGGGTTTCTATGTGCTATCTCGTTTTGGAGAATAAATGGTAAAATTGCTTGTGTCATATTCATATCATTCTTCATATCAAGTTTGATACTATATTTCAGGAATTTTCTCCTGGTTCCAATGGACGAATGACCACAATAGGTGTATATGTCCGTGATTTATTTCTTGGACAGGGCAGTTACTACTAAATCTATCACACTATTTTACCTGGATATGCTTCCTAGTATTTTTGTTTCTGGCACATGCTCTCTTGTTGCTTGTGGAATTAAATCATCAAATGATATTGGCAAAGCATACCTTGAACACTTGATAATGAGATTGTTCAATAATGTAGTGTCACACAGTAGCAAGCTAAAATTTCATGTGACTCTACTGTCATTGGATGCTTAAATTTGATTTTTCATGGTTTCGGGCTTTTTTGTTTGCTTGTCACTTATTATGTCCCGATTTTATCCTTATTGATTAGTATAACCAGATTTTTTGGGTCAAGCTTCAATACCACCTCATTTTGACTCCTGAGGAAATGCATTGATGAGTATGTTCTGCTTTTGTGTTGCAGTACTACTATGACCCCTGTTTCCACGTATCCCGTTCCCGTAATGAGGCAAGTTGTGGCTAATCTTGAGAAGTGAAGCTTCCGACCAAACATTCCGGTTCAACGGGGAATCTACTCATCATGGTTCGATGATATCGCCCGCCGACCACCTTCTATGAAAGCATCCCTTTCAGTTGTTCTTTATAGTTTTTTTGTTTGATCCTTCCAATGGGCAATTTTGAGACCTTGTTTAGAAAATTTTAATACTTGATGTTAATTTTGAAGAATTATGTTAATATCATTGCTAATTAATATATTGTTAGTTTAAAATTTCTTTTGATCTTTAGCAATAGGGTACAAGTTTAATTTTAGCAATTTACATTAAACCAAAAAAAAAAAAAAAAAAAATCAGAACTTTTGGTGGCGACAATTGTCGCCGCTGAAACATGTATCGTGGCGACAATTGTGTCGTTGCTGAAACATGTTTCAAGCCGGCGACAATTGTCGCCACCGATACCCCACTTTCAGCGGCGACAAAATGTCGCCGCGATTGTATACCTTCGGTGGCGACAAAAAAATGTCGCGCCAAAAGTATCCGCGACAATCGTATAGCGACGACATGGCGGCGACAATTTGTCGCCGCTGAATGGTTTTCAGCGGCGACATTTATACTTTCAGTGGCGACTTTTGTCGCCGCCGAAAGTCTTTTTTTTTTGTAGTGATGTTTATGTTTGTGATCTTTCATATGCCATTGTAAATATTGAGCTCATCATAGCTAAGCATGTGATCTTCCACCTTCCATTGTAAAAAACAGCCCATATATTTAAGTTTGTTGCCTTTTATATTTCATCAGTGTAAATTTTACGGTTTCAGCTCATTCATATTCCTTTATAAATGCCTTTTATCTATAAACTTATCCAATGAATAATTATGACTTATTAAAAATTATTCAATTGGTTCAATATATAAGCTTCAAATTTGTGTAGTCCTAAACACTGTAGTCTATCAACTTACGTACACTTAAAACATAGTACTCCACACTCCTATTCTCGATGAATGAACGGTTAGTGCACAACAAGCCATGCGTACAGGGAGAAGCCCCTAGTTTCATTTTATTTTGTGTATTCTAGTGTTGCATGGACTAAATAACTCTTTCATAAGAGATTATGTGGGTGTAGTTTGTTTTTTTTCTTTTCTAATGTCATCTTTGAGGAGGATTTCATCGAACGTGTTCTTTTTCAAACTTAGGTATAGGTATTTTATTCTTGGAAGCAATACTACTCAAGACACCATTTACTGAATATGGGAATCTTTCTCAATAAATATTGGAATCTTGGTTCGCTACGTTATAAGGGACTAATCCTTTTTGCTAGACCCAATCTCTCTTGGTTTCATAAAACCGTTGTTCCTCCCAGTTACATTCCAACTCCCATACCTGACTTATCTTATCGAACTTAAGGTATGGATCGACCTAGTTGTATATCAGGCCATTGGTCATGAGTTTTGAATGCTTATTTTAATTAGGACCATTCTGATTAATTTTGGATGGTCTGGTTTAATTTAAGTTTTAAAATTATTAAAAAAGTATATGGCCCTGCTTTATTGACATGCATATCTTATATCCCCCCCCCAAAAAAAATCAATGCTGTTTTTTCCCTTGTTTTTAAACTTTTGTTCCAGGAAACAATTAGTAATGAGAATCGATCTTCTCAAATAATCGGAGAATCAATCTTATCACATAAAATTGTTACAAAAGTCATTTTATTCGTTTTGCTTGAAAGAGAAGAGAACCGATGAGCCTTGTATATCCAAACTCAACACATGGTTTGTCGCAAGAAAGAAAAAGTTCATTAATTGAAAATCAAATCTTACATAGTCTGGAAACCCCCTTTTTTTTTGGGTATAAAAATTTTAAGAAAGGGGTTAGGCTCACCCACGATCCAAGGATAGAGCGAAGTCCCCTTTCCTCCTAGGTGATACCAATGTTGGGCAGGGCGAGCCGTCTATTACCCTCAAACGTTTACTTAGACACCTAAGAGCTCGGATGCCTCCTCTAGTGCCTTGACCAACTCCAGGATCAAACCCCTTCCCTTTAGTGAGAGTGTTTGACCTTTGCCATTTAGTTGAACCCAAGGACGAGGGGTTAGAGACCCTTTCTTATATAGGAGTACAACATAACCTGTCACTGTGAACCAATGCACAGCCCATAACACATAACACAGTAACTAGTACATGATATTACACTACACATTCCTAATTAAAAAACTAATCAGTTCTTATACTGCCCCTCAAGTTGGGGGCGATAAGCTAAGCATCATAAGTCCCTAACTTTCTTAACAAAGCTCTTTGAACATTTCCTCCAACAGCTTTGGTTAGGAGATATGCTTGTTGGTTCTTTGTATAAGTTTTTCTATAATTTCATACTCAAATATCAAGTAATAAGAACATGAATAAGGATCTTAAGAACTTGTGATTTCCACAACACTACATGTTTAAGTCAAGATGCACTAACCTCTATCCATAATTGCGGAATTGATACTTCATAATATGTGACTTGCAATACGATAATTGAAACCTTTATCATTCTCTTTACCCTTCATTTCATGCTCCCTCTTCTTGATGAAAAACTAGAGGTGTCTATAATGGTCAGAGAGTGACAAGTTTCTATCCTTTAAATAATTTATGTATCCAAAAGACAAGTACATCCTATGGATATGACTGCTCTCATCAAGCAGTCAAGAACCTCTTCTCAAAAGTCATTTAGCCCCTTCATTAATTATTACATCATATATAATTATCACAGCCACATGAGACATTTCTTACATTCTCCCACTTGGCTCATGTGATATATGTCATTTCATGATTTAACAAAATATCAATAATTTTGCGCATAATCTTGGCTAAAAGATTTCATATCTATTGGTTACATTATAAGTCATGGTTAAGGATAAAACTAATATGAGTCATGGCGGTTGTACATCAGTATATCGACTTAGTCCCTTCCATGTACTACTTTATTAGTCTTTCTCCTTGACATGACATTTTAATGGAAGTAACTTTAATGTCCATCAATAAAGTCTTCATAGCAGACAAATCTTGTTTTCCAACAACATCATTTATGCATGCATACATAAAGTTGAAAATAGGAGAATCTCATAAACACATATATACTAATGAGCTCAAAGTGTCAATAACCAATACATAACAATAATTTTAACATTCGTTAGCAGACATAATACCCATACTATACACATGACCGGTGAATGTCTTGGGCGGTAATCCCTTTTTTAAGGGATTAGTTATCATAAGATTGGTGCTAACATGTTCTATTGACACTCTATGTTTCTGAACCTCTTCTTTAACAGCAAAGTATTTACATTCCATATGCTTAGCACCTTTAGAATACCTGTCGTTTTTATAAAAGAAGACTGCTGCGGAATTATTACAATAAATTTTCAGCGACTTGGCTATACTGTCGACTAATCCAAGCCTTGAAATAAAATTTTGTAGCCATTTATCCTGAACCATGGCCTCAAAGCATGCCACAAATTCAGCTTTCATAATGGATGCATCAATTACCGACTGCTTATCCAATCACTTCAAGGTTGCTAGACCTCCTATAAGTAAGTATGTAACCTTTAGTTCCTTGCAAATATCTCAGAACTTTCTTTGCAACTTTTCAATGATATATACCAGGATATTTCTATCCCAATCACATAAACTGCCTCACCCATATGTTTCATTTCAAAGTTACTAGAGAAAAACTTCTTCGTCTCATTTGCAAGACCAAGATTATTAGTTGCAAGCAAGATATCATCAACATACAGAACCAGTAATACAAACTTGCTCCCACTGACCTTCAGATATATACACCGATCAACAGTGTTTTCTTTAAATCCAAAGGAAACAACGGTATCATTGAACTTAAGGTACCATTCTCTTGAAGCTTGTTTAAGTCCGTATATTGATTTTTTTTAAAAAAAAATTGCACACCATGTGCTCCTTTCCTTTTTCTACGAACCTCATTGGTTGGTCCATGTACACATCTTCTTCTAAATTCCCATTTAGAAAGACAGTTTTCACATCCATATGGTGTAACTCTAAATCATAATGAGCCACCAATGCTGTAATGATTCTTAGAGAATCCTTCTTAGAAACTGATAGTGAAGCCATCTTTCTGAGTAAATCCCTTTGCAACTAGTCTAGTCTTGTAACGTTCCAAGTTACCAAGAGAATCACGTTTAGTCTTAAAGACCCACTTACAACCAACTCTCTCTTACACTCTTATGGTAACTCAACAAGGTCCCAAACATCATTTTGTTTCATAGATTTCAAGTCATCTTTCATGGTACTAATGACTTGTCACCATTTCACAATTCATGGCTTGTGACAAAGTAACTGAACCATCCTGAATACCCAAGTCGAATTTAGACTCTTGTAGATATACCATATAATCATTAGAAATAGAGGATCTCTTTTCCCTTTGAGATCTTTTTAATGCTATTTGTTGTGGTTCTTCTACAATGAGTTCATTCAGACAAATAGCAATAATGCTTCGAGTCATACACATCACATACTAACATGCTTCACAAATTTAGACATAATTCATTCAATGCATATCAATGTTCACCTTTGGGGACCCACTAATATACAACATTCAACCATAATGACCAATTAAAGAGGTGTCACATTTCCCACAACTCCAATGCAATTCCGGCCAAAGGAAAACATGAAAAAATGGGCCTTGACAAGTATCTTCGCCTGTGCACTGAGTGATGGCATAACACATGGTAGTAGAGTTCATCATACAAATTCCTCCTTACTCCAACAAATTACAAATACAACCGCCATGACAATTATATTTATTCACTAATAAATATAATTATTATTATTAAAAGACAAAAGTACAATAAATCATGCTTCCATATGTGTAAAATATCATCAAATATTTAAACATGCCAAAAAGGAAAATAATCCAACAATAAAATAATTATAATTGTTATAATATTATTAATTTTGTAGATAAAGTGAGTGATAAATAAATTTACTTGTATTATTACTCACTTGAAAATTTACAATACATCCACATATACATATAATCCCATCCATTTTTTTTATATAAAAAATAGCCATTCAGAACCATATACAATTTACAAGTATATAGATGAATATTCAGAGTTACCTGTTACTCCTTAGCTTATAGGTAATCCTACAAGAGTTATTGCAAAGTTCGAGCAAAAAAAAAAAAGTTATTGCAAAGCTCTCAATTAGAGTCTTTAGCACACCCAAATAATCTCCACCACTTTTTTTTTTTCACTCTGGCCCTCCTTCTCTCTCTCTCTCTCCTCGCTCACGCTCTCATTGAATCCAAGGCATTTAAATAGAGTCTTTTGCCGCATGAATTAAGTAAGAAAGAAGAAAGAAGAAAGAAGACACATGACGCACAAGCAAGGAGTCATGAAGTATATTTGTAGCAGATACTCTCAGTATCCGTTCCCTCAGTATCCCTCAGAATCTTTACATCTTGACCGTCCAATATTGATCTAAGCATCTAGAGAAAGCCATGTCATCTTTTTCAAATTACCTCACGCAGTAAAAATTATCTCATGCAGTGGAAATAAAATTTTAAAAAGTAGATGATATGACTTTCTCTGGATGCTTGGATCAATATTAGAATTTAAAGCTACTGAGAGATATTGAAGGAATAAATACTGAGAGAATCCGGATCAAAGTATATTATATGAAGAAGAGAGAGGTGGTTGGAAAAGGGAGGGGGAGTGGTTCCAAAAAGTTAAAATAAAATATTTTTTTCCCAGACAACACCAAGTGTATGAATCTGGAAAAGATGGTTTTTTATGCTAAAATAATCAAATCCATACAAGTTCACAAAACCATGAGAGACTGAATATAATAAAATACAACTTGCTTTCAGAAGTGCTGAAGTTGGTTCCTTTCTACTCTCCGCTAGCTTCTATTTATACAAAAATTTACATTACTTTAAAGATTATGATAAGATTTGCTTTTTATCTTGTCTCCCACTTATCTCCCATTTATCTCCCACTTGTGCCGATCTTTTTTTCCTTGGCCTTTCCTTTTACCTTTTCTTTTTCTCTTCTTTTTATATCATAAATATAATAATATATTATAATCTTTCTATAATATTTTACTATAAAAAAATTGGGTTACATGTCTTTACAGTGATAGGTCCTTTCTATGAACATGTATGCAAATTTCTCTCCATTATTTGCCTGAAGGGAATGGATCTATATATCACCCTATAATTCTATCATCATCTTAATAATGCATATCCTCTCAGAGACAGGCCCTTTCTTTGAGTTAAATAATATGGATGTTTCTTAATCTTTTATTCTTCTTTGAATATAATGGCCCTTCCTTTTAACCTTTGAATAAAATGCTCCTTATAGCTTTCTTTTTTGTTATGATTTAGCATCCTTCATTTTTGCTAAATTATATGTTTCTTCGTCTTCTAAGTTTGCATCAATTTTTACTTTGGTCCCTTAATTTAAATAGTTCACATTTTCTGGTAAAACGAAAGTTCACTTTCAATTTTTATAATCTTAACATGATTAATTTTATCTAACAAAACATGCTAATTCAATAAATTTAAACGATTATTCTGCAATTAAATGTTGTAAATCATGCTTCAATTTTAAAATATAAGAATGATGATATTAACTAATTAAATTTTGATTATATTTCATCAGCATTTAATTGTAGAATCACTATTTAAATTATATTTGTTGAGTCTGAATTTTTCATTAAATGAAACTAATTGAATTTAGATTAAATGACTAAAAATGCACTTTTTAAGCTTAAGAGACCAAGTTGAAATATGATATATACTTAGAGGACCAAACCTATAGTTTAGCCTATTAATTTCAGTTTTTCATTATTTGAATAACTTGTCTATATATAGACACACATATTGGTAGTCGGACCATCACTCTTTTTTCAACTTCCTATGTAATTATGGCTCTTCTTATTCCCCAAGTAGCTTCTCTCCCGTATGCTGCTCTCATAAAAAAGTTTCCACTAAATAAAACATCCTTTTATGTTACAATCCAATGTAAAGCCTCATCAGTTAGTGTTTCTGATCAAAGTCAGCAAGTTTCTCGTCGATCTGGAAATTTCAAACCTGATTTTTGGCATTATGATTATATTCAGTCCTTGGATAATCAATACAAGGTATGATCAATTAATTTCATTCTTATGGTTACTTGCAAATGCAATATATAAAACTGTTCTGTCATAAGAACACAGATGTCTAGCCCTAGGTGGACTAGTATGTTGATGTAGGATCAAATAGCTACCTCCTAGGTATCCATGGATGAGATACCTATGAGAATAAGAGATCACAGAGCACACACATGAAGGCTTTCGCCTAAGGGAGTGAGGTGTGTGTTCTGTGTAGACTGAATTGTAAAGAGGCAGAGTAGAAGATACTTGTGTACCGTTCACCTGGGGAATTCCCCTCTTATTTATCGTGAGGCATAGGGATCCGTTTAGCACGTTCCCATCATTAGCATATTGCTTGCCCCTGTCCTCCCACTATCTGATTGTGGGATGATGGGTCATTCCCTTAGGGTTAGGGTTTGGTTGCCCCTTGTTGGGCCTCACTTGAGTGGGCCTAATATTTTATTCCATAACAGTTGCCCCCCAGCCCGGTAGTTCAGGTCTCTGAGCTGCCGGGATGTATTATTTGTTGGATATGAAACGCGGACTTGGCCGAGAAGTATCCAGCTTATCCGGGTTGTACGAGAGGAAATAAGATCCATTGCTTGCTTTCGTAGCAATTTTTCCCGGGATAATTATCTGGTTTATATACCTGCATTTAATAACATGTAAGTAAATCACATTTAATGGAAAATACTTACTGTTTGCACAAATCGTTTAGCTTGCTCATTTCGAACGCTTGTCCGAATTTGCATTAAACTTTCTGGTTTGCAATAATCCCGATTATTGATAATAAGCTTTTCCACTAACAAATCGTTATCCATTGTTGCCCCCCCCCACTGGTAGTTCGGAGTCACTGGCTATAGGGATGTGTTGATTTTCCAACTCGGACCAGATGTTCGTGATTGTTGGGATTGCTTGCGTGTTGACCCGAGATTCCGGGTTCATATATTCTAACCCCGAGATTCCGGATTAATATCTTCTAACACCGAGATTCCGGGTTAAGATCTCTAACCCCGAGATTCCGGGTTAATATCTTCTAACACCGAGATTCCAGGTTAATATCTCTAACCCCGAGATTCCGGGTTAATATCTTCTAAAAACGGGTTTGTTTACCCAAAATTTAGTCGTTTAAATAGACTTGCGGCATTGCCGTCTTTACAGGCGGATCCCATATTTTAACTAGATTCAGTTAACCGGGGTCCGCCTTTAAAAATTTACACAGATCCCGGATTATAAACTAGATTCGTTTAACCGGGCCCGCCTTCAAAAATTCGCACGGAGCCGGGATTTTAACCATATTCGGTTTAACCGGGGTCTGCCTTCAAAAATTCACAAGGATCCCGGAATTCAACTAGATTCGATTAACCGGGTCCGGCTTCAAAAGCTTACACGGATCCGGATTTTAACTAGATTCGAGTTAACCTAGGGATCTCCTTAGATTCTGTTTCTGCAAAAACTTTACACGGAGCCGGATTATAACCATATTTGGTTAAACCGGGGACCGTCTTCGTCTCCTTTCGTAGGAAACGGACTCCATACGAATCCCGGATTTTGACTAGATTCAGTTTAAATCGGGTTCGCCTTCTTTTCCTTTACGGGAGTTTGAGATAGACTTGGCGGTATTGCGTCGCAACATGATTCATGAAAACGGGTTTGTGTACCTCGGATTCATGCATGTATATGCATTTGACATGATTCATGAAAAGAAGTTTGTGTACCTCGGATTCATGCATGTTTCACTTCGACATGATTATGGGAAACGGGTTTATGTACCTCTGATTCCTACATGTTTAATTTGGACATGATTTTTGGAAACGAGTTTTTGTACCTCTGATTCCTACATGTTTAATTTTGGACATGATCTCCGGAAACGGGTTTTTGTACCTCTGATTCCTACACGTTTAGTTTGGACATGATTTTGGGAAACAGGTTTTTGTACCTCGGATTCCTACATGTTTATTTTGGACATGATTTTGGGAAACAAGTTTTTGTACCTCTGATTCCTACATGTTTATCTTCAACATGATTTTTGGAAACGGGTTTATACACCTCGGATTCCTACATGTTTACATGGATCCCAGATTTCAACTAGATTCAGTTAACCGGGTCCCCGCCTTCATCCCTTTCGTAGGGACGGACTCCACACGGATCTCGAATTTCAACTAGATTCAATTTTACCGAGTCCGCCTCAAAACTTTAGATAATTCCAATTAAGGAACTTTACATAGGCTCTTTAAATAGGCACCTTTAGATGATTCCAATTAAGGAACTTTACATATACTTGGCCCGGATTGTAACTAGATTCAGTTAAAACGGGGTCTTCACCTTCATCCCTTTCGTAGGGACGGACTCCACACGGATTTCAACTAGATTCAGTTTTACCAAGTCTGCCTTCAAAACTTTCAAAAACTAATGAAATTAAATGTGCCTCCAACATGTTGTGAGAAGGAAAGTCTTCAAATATTTCATAGATGAGGCTCCTGATATTAATTTAGATGACGTTGTTTGCTCAAGGAAGAACACAAACGTGGAGTAGAATCCATCTATAGCCCACAAAAACAAGTGGATCATCCCAAAATAACTCAATATATCTGTGATGTATTTGCCGCAAGTCATGCTCAATGCGCACTCAAAATTAAATTCAACAGATAATGGTAGAAGTTAAGAATGGGATGGTCCAAGACATCAAGGTTGGCTCTTGTAGCTTCTTACGCCAACCTTTGGACCGAATAGGGAAGCGTTGCGACATTAGGAGAGGTAGAAACATTTGGAAGCAAATTCTCCTTCTCCATGTCCTTAATTAGATATGCGGCCTTCTTTGTGTTGTAAACTTTTCTCCAGGTGAGAACTTCCCCTAAACCAAAAACTACATCTATGTGCTTGTGTGATGCAGCAACATAAACAATTTTTATCTCAACGGATCAGCAGAAAAATTTGATTGATCTCATAGAACAATTTTTAGATGCTTCTCTAAAACAATATTTCCAGAGTTTACAAAACTTCTTGTCTTGTAGATAATAAAGTTAGACCAAGAACCCAGAACGATATTAATCCTTCCAAATTGATCGATTGCATGAAGAGGATCACAAATTAAATATATCTCCAACTCCATAGCTTAAAAGCAATAATTCAATCGTAAAGTAAAAGAGATGCATGTACTTGAATTGGTCCACGCAATGCCAGCATGTATATGATATATCAACTTGCAGGGAGAAATTGTAAAAGTTGTTGATAGACATTGCCTTTCATATCCAATCATAAAGTCATGCTGATTTTCATATGATGCTACTATTTCACAAACCTAAAACAATAATACGTTCAGGTTCCCCAAAGTTGTGCAGGCTTGCTCAAATCCATGCAATAACTGCCTTAATTTTCTTGTATTAAAGATTCCCAAAATGCAATGTCTTCTTGATTTATGGATGCATAGTTTGAGGTAAATGCAGTACAGTTGTTGCAAACCACTTTGTAACCTCATCAAGTTTGTTCACACCAATATTTGCAACCATATCCGATTAAGAAAAACAATTTTCTTGCAATCATCAAAGAGCAAATAATCGATTATCACTCATCAGCAAATTAGGGAACCCACAGACCAAACAATGCAAAGCCGAATCTCAATGAAATGAGGAGAACAGTAAAGAACGAAGTCTGAAGCTTACAGGTGTAATTTCCTTATTTTTCCTATAAAGATTCGAAAACCAGGTCGCAACAATCACAACTTCAGGAGTTGGAGGCTTTCCATTAAATAAAATGGCATCAAGATATTCCTATTAAAAGGAAACTTCTTCTGCACTAAATCCTTGGCACTGAGTTCTGCTTTTTCAAGTATTTAACTCAATGTATTTATCATAGACAAAACTGAATAAAAACCTCAGCTATGGTAGGCCAATGGAAAGCATGCCAGAAATCATCCTTTTGTGAAACCCAAAAATAATTCGATGAGGTGTTGCACACCAAAAATAACAGTGCGACCTTGGAGCAAATAATGGAAAAGTAGAGCTTCAAGACCATAAAAGGAAGGAGAAAACCTGGATTGAGAACTGATCATCCTAGAGGCTAGAGTTGGAGTCAGGAGCACATGCTTAAATTTCTCTTGAAGCTTAATCAGCATAGGTCCTGCAACTTGCGTATCCACAGAAAGATCCAATGTTGTACCACATAGTTGCCAAAACAATCTTAAGCTAGCTTCAAAACATGTCCTCCACAATCAGTCCCACTGGCTTTGTTGCAGATCCATGGCACCCAATATGTGTAGATCATTAATTGACAGTTGATGATTTTCCTAGAAATACCATCGCCAATCACGTAAATCAAGCTAGCTGCTAAAGGCATCACAGCAAACCATGAAGGTGACCTCTCAACGGAATTGGAAGTTTTGCCAGATCAAGGGTTAATCCATTACATGGATCAATTCAAACTGAAACTAAAAGATTACAAGCTAGCTCTGCAGTAGGTTCATAAGCATATTGC
The DNA here is from genome assembly GCA_019022615.1 of Acacia melanoxylon. Taxonomy (NCBI): domain Eukaryota; kingdom Viridiplantae; phylum Streptophyta; class Magnoliopsida; order Fabales; family Fabaceae; genus Acacia; species Acacia melanoxylon. The sequence continues at coordinate 9,148,454 of JAFJYJ010000012.1, forward strand.
TCCAGACGAGATCGAGAGTTTGATTTAAACCTGATGACAATTTAATCAGAATGCAAATCCCAAAGTCACTACACGGGACCCAGCTACAAAATAGTCAGACTTGAAATCAAGAATTATATGGAAAAATCATGTGGAAGGTAGGAAATTGTTGCACGCCTCCAAGATCAACTTTCTGCCTCATTCCTCTCCTATGAGGCAAATTTCATGGGCCTTCTCAAGAGTATAGTGTTGACTACCGAGATCCCCTCATGGTGAAAACTCAGTGAACTTTGGCAGAAACATGATGAATCTGAAGTCGATGGGTCGAGATTGATTTCATCCTGGGCACACCACACTTCGTTTGAGGGGAGGCAGACCCGGTTGCCGAGATGGATGCCTACAAACGTGGCAATAACTTGTCGTCAGGTGAAGACTCCAGAGTGAATCTCGGAATAACCGAGCAACTTGGATATCTCAGGAATCTCGAAATTAACCCTGGACATATCTCGGCATCTCGGCCTCGAACAATCTTGGCATTCTCTGAATCTCGGCCTCTCGGGACCTTATTGACTGTGCATCTCAGCCATACACCTCGGCATTTAGGCACTTTAGGGATTGATGATAGTGGAGTATCCCGGTAATGTATCTCAGACACTCACACACACGGCACGGCTGCTTGGATGAAAGGCCGACCTCCAAGGTAGATCAGAGGAGAATCATCCGAATAGGACCCAAGACACTCCAATCTCGGCCACCTAATACAGAGGATCCCTTTCACACCGTGAATAAACTCACCCGCCTTAAAAAATCACTGACCTGGCATATTGCCTTGAGCCTATCCTGTGGTGAATAATTTTCTGAAGATCAGACAGAGCTTCCCTGCGTACCCTAACGACATGTAGCCCTCATTTTTAATGAAGGCAACAGAGAGCAAACGCGTCCAAACGCGTCCTCCCTATTGTTGATGATTTCACTTAGCTTAGATCCCTGCTGAATCGACGTTTAATTTTGAAAACCCAACCCACACGATATGGATTTGGGATCCTTCGTTAGATGGATTGGTATGACTTCAGATTACAGTACACGTGAACCCGGATCGATGAAGACGCCAGGAGCAAAACCGATTATTGCAGCTTCTTGGTTCAACCATCGTTGGTCACAGGAATCGAATTTTAACGATCCCCACAGTCGGCGCCAATGTTCTATCATAAGAATACAGATGTCTAGCCCTAGGTGGACTAGTATGTTGATGTAGGATCAAATAGCTACCTCCTAGGTATCCATGGATGGGATACCTATCAGAATAAGAGATCACAGAGCACACACATGAAGGCTTTCGCCTAAGGGAGTGGGGTGTGTGTTCTGTGTAGACTGAATTGTAAAGAGGCAGAATAGAAGATACTTGTGTACCGTTCACCTGGGGAATTCCCCTCTTATTTATCGTGAGGCATAGGGATCCGTTTAGCACGTTCCCATCATTAGCATATTGCTTGCCCTTGTCCTCCCACTATCTGATTGTGGGATGATGGGTCATTCCCTTAGGGTTAGGGTTTGGTTGCCCCTTGTTGAGCCTCACTTGAGTTGGCCTAATATTTTATTCCATAACAAAAACCTTATTTTCCATATCAATATACTTCATCCACTCTTTAATACAAAGACATATTTACCTAATTTGATTAAATTAAGAAAATTGGTTAAGTTAATTAATATTACATGTATTTTCTAAAACTCACTAGCCACCTTCCTTAATTCTTCTATTCCCTCCCCTCTTTGATTATTGTTGAGAGAACATTAATGGGGGTAAATTAAGGAAATATTGACAAATATGAAATTTTTGTCTTATAATTAAGACCAAGATTGACTCCCCAAATATGTCTTATATTAAGAATAGAAGGGATTACTTATGTGCATGATCACCGGCCAATAATTGAACACCTTGTCACAAGAAGAGAGGCAAAAAGTAATACTACCTCCCGTATAGGACCTCTTTATCTAATTTATCTAGGGAGATTAAAGAAGCTAAATAAATTACTTAATTATAGAATATGTGACATGATTTTTCTAAAAAACTTATATATATCAGTTTATATAGAAAAATTAATTTGAAAACAAAAATTTACTTTTAAACTAAGTCTTATATTTAGGATAGAGGTAGTACATACGACAGATAAATTAAAGAAGAGACCATGTAGTTTTATTTAGATAGTAAAGAAATTATAGCTGAAGACATCGATTATGGCTAGCAACGTTATTTTTTTATTCACCGAAATGCAGGAACAAGCATATGAAGAAGAAAGCAGAAAACTTAGGTCAGAAGTCGGGATAATGCTTTTAGAAACAGTGAATACTCTGGATCAGCTTGAGTTTATTGATACCTGTAACATCCCATTTTCAAAAGCAGTATAATTTTTTTTTTCATCAGAGTAGAGCATTGGAGTGATCGAGTGACTGATAATTGTATTCAAAATGCCGTAAGTCTGGCTGATTACAAAAGCGGTACATTGACCGAGAGTTTTCAAAATGAATAACGACGAAGAAAGTCTTGATCGGGACTCGTACGGCCGCTCGCCATTCTCCTCGGTCCTCGGTTCTTCCGAACCCGACGCTATGATAAGAGTCGAGATCCAATTGCAATTTGGATCTCGGGTAACGATTAACCTCATGCTTAAATACGACTACATATACACGACAGCAAAGCAATCAATACAACGAGTCAACAACAGATGTATGATTAAAAATACATAACCATGTATGTAAGATATATAATAACCACGTATGTAACATAACCTCGTATGATACAACAATAATAACCTCGTATGTGACATAACCTCGTATGTAACATACCGTATATATAGCATAACCTCGTACACTACTACACAACAATCACATACAATCATATAATAAACATTAGAGCTAGTGTTACAATGACGCGAACGTACCTTTTGGCGGTACAACGGAACTTTTACGGAAAAACGTGAAATTCGACGGCGGGAAAAAACGGTATGACGGCGGCACAACATCGGCTCGATTAGCTCAGATATCCTATAAGGACAACGTTTATCAACATTTGGCATCATAACAGGCCATTTGGGCGAAAATTACTATTTTGCCCCTAGTACCCCTATTTGGCGGAATTTCGCGAGCATTGTTTTCGCTCTATCTCTCCGAATTTTGTGAGATCTTTTCCCTCATCATATTTTCGAAATATATATCATATTTACCCCTAAATATGATATCTAGACTATCTTGAAAATTTAAAGATAAATCTAGCATTCCTACTATATCTACCGAAAGAACTACCGAAACTAAAGACTAAGGACCGAAGAACTTACCCAGACTTTGCTCAGACTTTCTCCAGAGCTTCTCTCTCTAACTTCTCTCTAAGGGGAAGATTTTTGGTGTGAGAAATGAAGAAGGTGCTCATGCCTTTATATAGGCAAAAATTGTGCCACTTTGGTAATTTCCATATTCCAAGTCTTGTAATTTTCTCTTACCTTATAACCAAGTAAAATAAAGGCTAAATGGTGGTTAATTCCTAGCCATGCAGCATGTTGGTCGACATTCAAGGCTGATTTGGCAGCAAACAATTGGTCCAAAATTGGTGAGTCAACTTGCTTTATGGCCGGTTCGGTTAAATGATTTTCCTGTTCGGTCTCCGTTTCGCGTCTCTTCGGAGAAATCTCAAAATTCTGGATTCATAACTTTGAAGATCTTCTCTTCCTCATCAATAATATCTAATTTAACTTAGATTTCGGTCCCTTACGGGGTTCCAACGATCCAGTTGAAGTTTTCTCGAAAAAACGTGTCCGAACACGTCAGGTGTCGGAAATCGTTTTCGGAATCATCAATCTCTGGATAATAATTCAACGATTCCAAATATGTCCAGATAATTATAAACTCATCTCTAGATGTTGAGTTATAATTATTTTCTTCAAATCCAAAATGTGAATATCGCATTTTTCCTTATTTCGTCTTATTAGGCAAATGCGCTACCGACCTCGGAATTAACTTCCGGAAGAGGTCACTTGAAGGTAAAAAGTCACGATCAATATTTTACCTTGACTTTGGAATTCCTATTCCTGGTTCTCTAGATAGGATCTGTTTCCTATTTATTCCATTACTATTCACTATATTATATAATAATACAATTTTACAAAAATATCATGATATTTATTTTTTTCTTTTATTTTTATTTATTTTTCTAAGCATAAAATATTTTATTAATATTTTATTTTTTTTATTTATTTAATAATTTCGAATTTCTCCAATTAAAAATAATTATTTAAATTATTTTTAATTCATTTCTTGTATACCTTAATTATCCCATTAATTACCGGATTAGCCACTTACTAATTTTTGATAATTTTCTTAATTAGGATAAATCATTATCTCACAATTATTTTACTTACATTGGTATTTTATATCCCATGTAAAATATTAAAAATCATGGGGTCAATTATGATCCCCAAAATAATATTAAATCTTGCCTCAATATTTTCCAAGGAAATTAATCCCAAAAATTACCTAAATTAGAGACAACATATTCTCCAATTTTTAATAAATATTTCATTGCCTCTTAGGATTTATCATAATATTTTTAGGGTATTTTATGGCCCACAATTGCATTTAGGGATTTTTAGCTCTTTATTCACCCTAATTTCAATAGAAATTACTTTAGGAAATAAGATAATTATTACTTATTATTTGAAACCACATATTCACCTATTTTCAATAGGTATTATTTATCGAAATATAATATTCCAGATAAATAATTACCCGGGTATTACATTTCCCCTCGTTAAACAAAATTTCGCCCTCGAAATTTGCTCTATCCCAATTTAGACTTTGTACAGACTAACCTTCGGACTAATCGCTCCGGAATTTTTTCTCTATATGTTGGCCGCTTCGCTCGATGATCGAGAATTCGCTCAGGTTTGACCGTAAAGATCTTGTCATGTCGTACTTTGATATATAGTATTTTCCGTGGCACCCATATACCTTGGCCAACACCGGATATCAAAATGTCTCCATGACGCCCATACACCATGGTAACACAAGATACCTTAAATGTTTCCATGACGCCCATACACCATGTCAACACAAGATACCTCCTACTCAATGACACGATCGTGGTCTGATCGTAGTAACTAAGAAATATGCATTGGAAACTAAACTTTTCGCGACAAGTAAGATAACTATTTATCAAACCATAGGGAATTCCTTACTATACATGTATCTTAACGATTTCTTTCACCCTGTACTCAGGTGTAGTTTTCGAACACAGGACTTTTCGTCCATTAAAACACAGGACTTCTTGTCCTTTCCCGAGTTTCTTTCAACTCAAAAGGCACTTCAAACACTTGTGTTAGCAGTACAATTCTATACGATACTCACTAACTCTAGGTCTTACATCGATTAGTTCAACTTGAGAGGCTTCAATAGGCGAGAGGCGTAAGTCATCACGATGTCCCCTTTGCGTGCAAGACATATCCCGACCCATACCTAATGGCACCACGACCATCTACTTGGATCCGGACAACCAACTCTTGGTGCTTATGACCAACTTCATTCTCAGTCTATGCAAGCTCGTCTCAGTCTGTGTTCTACGCAATGATTTAAGTTTTACTCTTTAAGCTTTATTAATGGTTATGAGAAAATTTTGGTATGAATCTGCGGTACTATCCCGCTAGATCCAGAAACTAAATATCTAACCAAATTGCAATTGGATCTCAGGTAATACATATATGTATGCATCCCAAAATGATTCGCATATTCATCTGATATAACGAGTGATTAGTACCCGTGTCGTACAACACCTAAGGTAGGTTCCTATCGAGAGATAGTTATGCGGATCCTCTCGGAGATTATTCGGCCTCGTTAGTTGTCAAATTGAAAACCCGGCCTGGGTTTTGTGGCCTTATCCCCGTAGTCCTTTGAGGACAGTTCGTGTATAAGTGCCCCGGCTTCTGACACTTGTAGCATATCTGCTCCCCCGCACAGTTGGTTCCTGGGTGGTTCGTTTTGCATTTTGGACATGGTCGGGGTCCAGGCATTCCTGGGTTGTTCTGTTGCTCAGATCGGTATGGCTAATACCTACGTCATATACCGTCTAGAGAAGATTCCTTTGAAAAGAGATAGTACCTTGGACCATCTCCGGAAGTCCCCCGTCCTCGGTACATGTTAGTGTGTACACTCGGCCTCTCGGAGCTCCGACTCATAAATTCGCCATATCTCGTTCTTTCTCTTTATGAGTGTATACGTTTAGATTTTAAAATAAAAACAACAAGTAGCATATCACAGACTTTACCACACTTAGCATTTATACCACACATAGACTCTATTCACACCGCAAATAAACAGACGCCCGCAACCTTTCCTTCGTCAGATTCTCGTTGGTTCTTTCTACTTGAAAACTAATAGAACTTCTCAACATGGTTCAAATACCACATGAATATATCTTTGTCGGTCTCCAAGTTTCGTCCGGCGTGGCCTCGTCATAGAGTTTCATCCGATGTGGCCCAGCTCCACATATAAGCTCTGGGTTAGGGTGAAGTTACCGTCCAGTACAAACTGGCGATTATCAGAGTTATCAGGATTATCGAATTATCGGGATTATTAGAGGCGATATTAGTACCGACAATGGATTTGCGGATTCGGGTTAGAGTGATGCACCGACAAAGGGTGGTACACCGGTTCAAGATGGTATACCGGTTCAAAGCGGTACACCGACCTAGGGCTACCTCGTACTCATTTTCAAAACACGCTCAAAGTTTAAAAGGCCGATTTGAACATAACTCCGTTAACCGCAGAATGGCCGGATAAGTGTCTATCATGGGGACCTCACCAACTCTATGGCGACCGATTGGCCACACCCACATAGACTAGCCTTAAGCGTCCTACCATACGTCCGTAATAACATAGTCATATCAATGCCGGGACTACGCTTCGATACCAAACCGTAACATCCCATTTTCAAAAGCAAGTATAATTTTTTTCATCGAGTAGAGCATTGGAGCGATCGAGCGACCGATAATTGTATTCAAAATGCCGTAAGTCCGGCTGATTACAAAAGCGGTACATTGACCGAGAGTTTTCAAAATGAATAACGACGAAGAAAGTCTTGATCGGGACTCGTACGGCCTGCTCGCCATTCTCCTCGGTCCTCGGTTCTTCTGAACTTGACGCTATGATAAGAGCTGAGATCCAATTGCAATTTGGATCTCAGGTAACGGTTAACCTCATGCTTAAATACGACTACATATACACGACAGCAGCAATCAATACAACAGTCAACAACAGATGTATGATTAAAAATACATAACCACGTATGTAAGATATATAATAACCACGTATGTAACATAACCTCGTATGATACAACAATAATAACCTCGTATGTGACATAACCTCGTATGTAACATACCGTGTATATAGCATAACCTCGTACACTACTACACAACAATCACATACAATCATATAATAAACATTAGAGCTAGTGTTACAAAGACGCGAACGTACCTTTTGGCGGTACAACGGAACTTTTACGGAAAAACGTGAAATTCGACGGCGGGAAAAAAACGGTATGACGGCGGCACAACATCGGCTCGATTAGCTCAGATATCCTATAAGGACAACGTTTATCAACATTTGGCATCATAACAGGCCATTTGGGCGAAAATTACTATTTTGCCCCTAGTACCCCTATTTGGCGGAATTTCGCGGAGCTTCATTTGTTTTCGCTCTATCTCTCCGAATTTTGACAGATCTTTTCCCTCATCATATTTTCGAAATATATATCATATTTACCCCTAAATATGATATCTAGACTATCTTGAAAATTTAAAGATAAATCTAGCATTCCTACTATATCTACCGAAAGAACTACCAGAAACTAAAGACTAAGGACCGAAGAACTTACCCGAGACTTTGCTCGACTTTCTCCGAGCTTCTCTCTCTAACTTCTCTCTAAGGGGAAGATTTTTGGTGTGAGAAATGAAGAAGGTGCTCATGCCTTTATATAGGCAAAAATTGTGCCACTTTGGTAATTTCCATATTCCAAGTCTTGTAATTTTCTCTTACCTTATAACCAAGTAAAATAAAGGCTAAATGGTGGTTAATTCCTAGCCATGCAGCATGTTGGTCGACATTCAAGGCTGATTTGGCAGCAAACAATTGGTCCAAAATTGGTGAGTCAACTTGCTTTATGGCCGGTTCGATGATTTTCCCTGTTCGGTCTCGTTTCGCGTCTCTTCGGAGAAATCTCAAAATTCTGGATTCATAACTTTGAAGATCTTCTCTTCCTCATCAATAATATCTAATTTAACTTAGATTTCGGTCCCTTACGGGGTTCCAATGATCAGTTGAAGTTTTCTCGAAAAACGTGTCCGAACACGTCCGGTGTCGGAAATCGTTTTCGGAATCATCAATCTCGGATAATAATTCACGATTCCAAATATGTCCAGATAATTATAAACTCATCTCTAGATGTTGAGTTATAATTATTTTCTTCAAATCAAAATGTGAATATCGCATTTTTCCTTATTTCGTCTTATTAGGCAAATGCGCTACCGACCTCGGAATTAACTTAGGAAAGAGGTCACTTGAAGGTAAAAAGTCACGATCAATATTTTACCTTGACTTTGGAATTCCTATTCCTGGTTCTCTAGATAGGATCTGTTTCCTATTTATTCCATTACTATTCACTATATTATATAATAATACAATTTTACAAAAATATCATGATATTTATTTTTTTCTTTTATTTTTTATTTATTTTTCTAAGCATAAAATATTTTATTAATATTTTATTTTTTTTATTTATTTAATAATTTCGAATTTCTCCAATTAAAAATAATTATTTAAATTATTTTTAATTCATTTCTTATATACCTTAATTATCCCATTAATTACCAGATTAGCCACTTACTAATTTTTGATAATTTTCTTAATTAGGATAAATCATTATCTCACAATTATTTTACTTACATTGGTATTTTATATCCCATGTAAAATATTAAAAATCATGGGGTCAATTATGATCCCCAAAATAATATTAAATCTTGCCTCAATATTTTCCAAGGAAATTAATCCCAAAAATTACCTAAATTAGAGACAACATATTCTCCAATTTTTAATAAATATTTCATTGCCTCTTAGGATTTATCATAATATTTTTAGGGTATTTTATGGCCCACAATTGCATTTAGGGATTTTTAGCTCTTTATTCACCCTAATTTCAATAGAAATTACTTTAGGAAATAAGATAATTATTACTTATTATTTGAAACCACATATTCACCTATTTTCAATAGGTATTATTTATCGAAATATAATATTCGAGATAAATAATTACCCGGTATTACATTTCCCCTCGTTAAACAAAATTTCGCCTCGAAATTTGCTCTATCCCAATTTAGACTTTGTACTGAGACTAACCTTCGGACTAATCGCTCCGGAATTTTTTCTCTATATGTTGGCCGCTTCGCTCGATGATCGAGAATTCGCTCGGGTTTGACAGTAAAGATCTTGTCATGTCGTACTTTGATATATAGTATTTTCCGTGGCACCCATATACCCGGTCAACACCGATATCAAAATGTCTCCATGACGCCCATACACCATGGTAACACAAGATACCTTAAATGTTTCCATGACGCCCATACACCATGTCAACACAAGATACCTCCTACTCAATGACACGATCGTGGTCCGATCGTAGTAACTAAGAAATATGCATTGGAAACTAAAATTTTCGCGACAAGTAAGATAACTATTTATCAAACCATAGGGAATTCCTTACTATACATGTATCTTAACGATTTCTTTCACCCCGTACTCGGGTGTAGTTTTCGAACACGGGACTTTTCGTCCATTAAAACACGGGACTTCTTGTCCTTTCCCGAGTTTCTTTCAACTCAAAAGGCACTTCAAACACTTGTGTTAGCAGTACAATTCTATACGATACTCACTAACTCTAGGTCTTACATCGATTAGTTCAACTTGAGAGGCTTCAATAGGCGAGAGGCGTAAGTCATCACGATGTCCTGCTGCAGCAAGACATATCCCGACCCATACCTAATGGCACCACGACCATCTACTTGGATCCGGACAACCAACTCTTGGTGCTTATGACCAACTTCATTCTCGTCTATGCAAGCTCGTCTCGTCCGTGTTCTACGCAATGATTTAAGTTTTACTCTTTAAGCTTTATTAATGGTTATGAGAAAATTTTGGTATGAATCTGCGGTACTATCCCGCTAGATCCAGAAACTAAATATCTAACCAAATTGCAATTGGATCTCAGGTAATACATATATGTATGCATCCCAAAATGATTCGCATATTCATCTGATATAACGAGTGATTAGTACCCGTGTCGTACAACACCTAAGGTAGGTTCCTATCGAGAGATAGTTATGCGGATCCTCTCTGGAGATTATTCGGCCTCGTTAGTTGTCAAATTGAAAACCCGGCCTGGGTTTTGTGGCCTTATCCCCGTAGTCCTTTGAGGACAGTTCGTGTATAAGTGCCCCGGCTTCTGACACTTGTAGCATATCTGCTCCCCCGCACAGTTGGTTCCTGGGTGGTTCGTTTTGCATTTTGGACATGGTCGGGGTCCGGCATTCCGGGTTGTTCGTTGCTCAGATCGGTATGGCTAATACCTACGTCATATACCGTCTAGAGAAGATTCCTTTGAAAAGAGATAGTACCTTGGACCATCTCCGGAAGTCCCCGTCCTCGGTACATGTTAGTGTGTACACTCGGCCTCTCGGAGCTCCGACTCCTCGTAAATTCGCCATATCTCGTTCTTTCTCTTTATGAGTGTATACGTTTAGATTTTAAAATAAAAACAACAAGTAGCATATCGAGACTTTACCACACTTAGCATTTATACCACACATAGACTCTATTCACACCGCAAATAAACAGACGCCCGCAACCTTTCCTTCGTCAGATTCTCGTTGGTTCTTTCTACTTGAAAACTAATAGAACTTCTCAACATGGTTCAAATACCACATGAATATATCTTTGTCGGTCTCCAAGTTTCGTCCGGCGTGGCCTCGTCATAGAGTTTCATCCGATGTGGTGCTCCACATATAAGCTCGGGTTAGGGTGAAGTTACCGTCAAAGTATAAAGCGGCGATTATCGAGTTATCGGGATTATCGAATTATCGGGATTATTAGAGGCGATATTAGTACCGACAATGGATTTGCGGATTACGGGTTAGAGTGATGCACCGACAAAGGGTGGTACACCGGTTCAAGATGGTATACCGGTTCAAGCGGTACACCGACCTAGGGCTACCTCGGTACTCATTTTCAAAACACGCTCAAAGTTTAAAAGGCGATTTGAACATAACTCGTTAACCGAACGTAATGGCCGGATAAGTGTCTATCATGGGGACCTCACCAACTCTATGGCGACCGATTGGCCACACCCACATAGACTAGCCTTAACTGTCCTACCATACTGTCCGTAATAACATAGTCATATCAATGCCAGGACTACTGCTCTGATACCAAACTGTAACATCCCATTTTCAAAAGCAGTATAATTTTTTTTTTCATCAGAGTAGAGCATTGGAGCGATCGAGTGACTGATAATTGTATTCAAAATGCCGTAAGTCTGGCTGATTACAAAAGCGGTACATTGACCGAGAGTTTTCAAAATGAATAACGACAGAAGAAAGTCTTCAGTCGGGACTCTGTACGGCCTGCTCGCCATTCTCCTCGGTCCTCGGTTCTTCTGAACCTGACGCTATGATAAGAGCGAGATCCAATTGCAATTTGGATCTCGGGTAACGGTTAACCTCATGCTTAAATACGACTACATATACACGATGAGAAGCAATCAATACAACAGTCAACAACAGATGTATGATTAAAAATACATAACCACGTATGTAAGATATATAATAACCACGTATGTAACATAACCTCGTATGATACAACAATAATAACCTCGTATGTGACATAACCTCGTATGTAACATACCGTGTATATAGCATAACCTCGTACACTACTACACAACAATCACATACAATCATATAATAAACATTAGAGCTAGTGTTACAGTACGCGAACGTACCTTTTTGGCGGTACAACGGAACTTTTACGGAAAAACGTGAAATTCGACAGCGGGAAAAACAGCGGTATGACGGCGGCACAACATCGGCTCGATTAGCTCAGATATCCTATAAGGACAACGTTTATCAACATTTGGCATCATAACAGGCCATTTGGGCGAAAATTACTATTTTGCCCCTAGTACCCCTATTTGGCGGAATTTCGCCGAGCCATTATTTTCGCTCTATCTCTCTAGAATTTTGACAGATCTTTTCCCTCATCATATTTTCGAAATATATATCATATTTACCCCTAAATATGATATCTAGACTATCTTGAAAATTTAAAGATAAATCTAGCATTCCTACTATATCTACCGAAAGAACTACCGAAACTAAAGACTAAGGACCGAAGAACTTACCCAGACTTTGCTCAGACTTTCTCCAGAGCTTCTCTCTCTAACTTCTCTCTAAGGGGAAGATTTTTGGTGTGAGAAATGAAGAAGGTGCTCATGCCTTTATATAGGCAAAAATTGTGCCACTTTGGTAATTTCCATATTCCAAGTCTTGTAATTTTCTCTTACCTTATAACCAAGTAAAATAAAGGCTAAATGGTGGTTAATTCCTAGCCATGCAGCATGTTGGTCGACATTCAAGGCTGATTTGGCAGCAAACAATTGGTCCAAAATTGGTGAGTCAACTTGCTTTATGGCCGGTTCGATGATTTTCCTGTTCGGTCTCCGTTTCGCGTCTCTTCGGAGAAATCTCAAAATTCTGGATTCATAACTTTGAAGATCTTCTCTTCCTCATCAATAATATCTAATTTAACTTAGATTTCGGTCCCTTACGGGGTTCCAACGATCAGTTGAAGTTTTCTCGAAAAACGTGTCCGAACACGTCCGGTGTCGGAAATCGTTTTCGGAATCATCAATCTCTGGATAATAATTCACTGATTCCAAATATGTCCAGATAATTATAAACTCATCTCTAGATGTTGAGTTATAATTATTTTCTTCAAATCAAAATGTGAATATCGCATTTTTCCTTATTTCGTCTTATTAGGCAAATGCGCTACCGACCTCGGAATTAACTTCCGGAAGAGGTCACTTGAAGGTAAAAAGTCACTGATCAATATTTTACCTTGACTTTGGAATTCCTATTCCTGGTTCTCTAGATAGGATCTGTTTCCTATTTATTCCATTACTATTCACTATATTATATAATAATACAATTTTACAAAAATATCATGATATTTATTTTTTTCTTTTATTTTTTATTTATTTTTCTAAGCATAAAATATTTTATTAATATTTTATTTTTTTTATTTATTTAATAATTTCGAATTTCTCCAATTAAAAATAATTATTTAAATTATTTTTAATTCATTTCTCGTATACCTTAATTATCCCATTAATTACCAGATTAGCCACTTACTAATTTTTGATAATTTTCTTAATTAGGATAAATCATTATCTCACAATTATTTTACTTACATTGGTATTTTATATCCCATGTAAAATATTAAAAATCATGGGGTCAATTATGATCCCCAAAATAATATTAAATCTTGCCTCAATATTTTCCAAGGAAATTAATCCCAAAAATTACCTAAATTAGAGACAACATATTCTCCAATTTTTAATAAATATTTCATTGCCTCTTAGGATTTATCATAATATTTTCAGGATATTTTATGGCCCACAATTGCATTTAGGGATTTTTAGCTCTTTATTCACCCTAATTTCAATAGAAATTACCTTAGGAAATAAGATAATTATTACTTATTATTTGAAACCACATATTCACCTATTTTCAATAGGTATTATTTATCGAAATATAATATTCCAGATAAATAATTACCCGGGTATTACAATACCTAACAAAGGCTTGGGCTTGGTTATCATTTCAAAGGAGAAATAAATAAGATCCTCGGAAATATTTATAATAATGTGGACAAGTTCAGGAGCAAGCAGAATCTACATGCGATAGCACTTGTGTTTCGACTCTTAAGGCAGCATGGCTATGAAATATCTACAGGTAATGACTATTTGAACTTTATATTAATAAAGAAAATTTCAATCCTTTTGCATATTTATATATGCAAGATCTTAAATCACTGACTAGAACTATTTGTTTCTGTGCAGATATCTTTGATAGCTTTAAGAATGAAGAGGGTGATTTTGAAACAAGTTTATCTGAGGATATCAGGGGAATGCTTTCATTATATGAAGCTTCATTTCTTTTAATGGAAGATGAAACTAATTTGGAAAAAGCTAAAGATTTTACTTCAAAATCTCTTAAAGATTTTGTGAGCAAGAACCCAACACATGAATTGAAATCCCAAGTGAAACATGCTTTGGAGGTTCCATTACATTGGAGGCTACCAAGATGGGAGGCTCGTTGGTTCATTGGTGAATATGAAAGAATTCCCAATAAGAATCCCACCTTACTTCATCTTGCCAAATTGGATTATAACATGGTTCAAGCCATGTACCAGGAAGAAGTGAAGTCTAATATAAGGTGAGATATGTATACAAATCATGACATTATTTTTCCGCTAAAATTTATATTGGGAAAATAAAAATTCTTGCTATATGACTTTGTATTCAATTCTCTCCTTATATATATATCGAAAAATTACTAAGATGATTGAGTTTTTTTTTTTGGTCGGAAAGATGATTGAGTTTACATGGACAACATATAAGTTTTACTTATTCATAATTATGTGCTTGATTTGATTTGAAGATGGTGGGAAAGAACTGGCTTGGAAAAGAAGGTGAATTTTTTCATGTGTAGGGTGGTGGACAACTAACTATATTTGCGGTGCAATGCAAGATGGGCCAGAATTTGGAAAATTAAGAAAAGTCATAGGAAATCTTTGTGCCATAATAACCCTAAAAGATGATATGTATGATGTTTATGGTACTTTGCCAGAATTAGAGCTCTTCACTGAAGCTGTTATGAGGTTTGACTATTAATTTGTTCCCTTCCTCAATTAAACGTAAAAGTGTTTTTTTCCCCATTTATTAACTTTGAGGCCTGTTTCATTTTAGTTGTTTAACCTTACCAAGTTGCGGGTAAATCCTTTCACTTTTTAAATATTAAAGTATTCACAAACTAAATAAAATTAAAGGACTATACAACGAAGCATGCCTTAAAGTCAGAGCACTAACGTACACTTTCGTCAAAAAAAAAAAAGCAGGTTCAAGGAACAAGCTAAGAACTTTGTAGTAGCTTTTTTCTCGTAAAACTTGACAATAAATTTGATTTTTAAAAATGGTTGTTATCATAATTATTAAGATGTTTTAATTATTTTAATTTATAATTTTCCTCTAAATATTTTCTCCTTCAATTGTTTTCTCTGCCTAACAAGATTGATTGTGATAATTAACTTTAGGTGGGATGCAAAGGACTTGGATAATCTCCCAGATTACATGAAAGTGGTATTTTTCGCAATTCATGACTTTGCAGATGAAGTGGCTTCAGACGTTCAGAAAGAAAAAGGGCACAACGTCTATCCCTATATAAAGAATGGGGTATGTATATGACAATATGATCTGTGATGTTAAGTTAGTTATATCTATAATTACAGCCTTTAAGTACTTACTAAATTAGGCTTCGATATTATTGATGATAACATATATTAATTTAAATTTTCAGTGGCAAGATCTGTGTAGGGCATATATAGTTGAGGCAAGATGGTACCATGGTGGGAAAACACCAAGGCTGAAAGAATATTTGGAAAATGGATGGATTTCAATTTCTGGACCTCTTTTTCATCTCCATACTTATCTTCATTTGCCAAATAGTCCAATAAGGACGCTGGAGTTGGATTCCGTAGACTCTCATTCAGATCTAGTCTACTTGTCATCACTTACTCTCCGCCTTATAAATGACCTCGGAACATTTAAGGTACCTCCATTTATATAAATTTTTTCTTTTTTAATTCTATACGCGTTTCTAGTCTTTTTTATAAGTCTAATTTGAAAAAAAAAAAATTGTACGTGTTCCTTACTATAAGTCCTTCTAGAGAGTAATTAAAGATAATGTTACAATTTCGCCCCTATCAAATGTAAATAGAGAAGAAAGAAGTGAAGCATAATTAATGTATAAAATATTTTTTATATGCATAGATAAATGAAGGTAAAATTGGGAAAAATATCAATTTAGGATATATTTGATGATTTAGCTAACTTTCCATGGAACGTGAGAATTAGATAAACTGAATTTATAAAAAGGACCAGATTGTTATATACAGTATGTGTGTCAAAACTTAATTACTCTTCGTGATCCCTTTTATAAGATGTCTTTTACCAGAAGGAACTTTTTGGTCCTTTTATAAGGTGTTTTGATAATTTCAACAATCATTTAATATTTTTCCCATATATGCCCATATATTAATAAGGGTAGTGAGATAAAGTAGAAATCAATACTTCTCTGGTCCTATATATTTATCTAGCATAGAGTGAAGGTTTATTTTGATCTTATTTATAAGTCATATCATTAACTTTTTCATATGGATATATAATTATATTATTTATTTATTATTATGCTGATTTTAGTTTCATGGGGTATATTATATATTAAAGAGGGGTAAATTTGAAAATTGTTAAATTTTAAACGGAGTTAGTGACTTATAAATAGGACCAGAGAAGTGTATATGATATTTGAGTTTAATGTAGTTAATAAGAAAAAATATTGGAAATCATTGAAATTTTGTAACAAATTCAATACTTCTAACTATTTTTATTAATACGTGTGAATAAGTTAAAAACATCTTATAATAAGGATGGAAGGGAGTATCAATTTAGATTGACGTGGTAGCTAGGAACTCTTATATCATTTCTTGTTTGGTCTAACTTTGAATTGATGTGTGTGTGTAGCGTGAGATGAAGACAGGAGATGTGCCCTCATCAATCCAGTGCTACATGAATGATCGTGGAGCTTCAGAAGAAGAAGCCATCAAACACATAAAGTCTTTGGTATATAAGAATTGGCAGAAGATGAATCAACAAGTGGCCACATTATCTTCCTTCCCTCGCGATTTCAACATGTCTGCTTGGGCAATTTCAAGGACTGCCACTTTCTTTTATTGTAATGAAGATGATACCAGCACTATTCAGCATTCTGAATTTGAGGATCTTGTTTGTCTGTTAATTTTTGAGTCCATTTCCAATATTACATGTTCCTAGAGTTATTAAATAGTGAGAGTCTTAAAAGGCTGTTGTTTGAAGTTATTGTACTACTCTCTCTTTAATTTCAAGCAAAACGAATAAAATGACTTTTTGTGACAATTTTTATGTGATAATATCGATTAATTCTCATTACTAATTATTTCCTGGAATTTTTTTTTTTTTAACAAAAGTGAAAAAAACAACATTGGTTTTTTGTTTTGGGGCTGAACATAAAACCCGGAAACTTGACAATCCGGATTGGCCCGGTCCTAACCTGGTCCAGCTAGAAAAAAAGAAAAACATCCGAACATATATTCGAATAGGACCGGGTCTAACCCAATGTCCGGGTAAGACGGGTTCCGGGCTAGTATCCCTGACCAGTTAACCCAATCCTACCCAGATACATATTTATAAAGCTTTAGTGACTTTATAAATATTTATTAATATTACTACTCCAATCACTTTTCCGTCACGTCACAGTAGGTCAAGTTCACATAAAGCAATTCTTTTGTTTTTTTGGGTAAAAGACATAAAGCAGCAGTTCCATCATCACCGTCATTTTCCATTTTCTCTTCTTCTTCCTGCTTCGACGCCATTTTTACTCTTTCAAGAATCAAAATGACTATTCTCGATTTCGTGTTGATCACACGGATCTGCTTGATAATTTTTTTCCCCATCAAACCTTCTGTTTTATTTCTTCGTTTTTGTCTTTTGAATCACAGATTGTTCTGTTTCTAGATTTTTTTTTTTAGGTTCTAGATCTTGGTTTCTGGATTTGTTTTTGGATTGACGGTATATAAATTCATTCCAATAGACTAGATCTTGGGTTCTGGAATTGTTTTTTGGATTTTCATTTCGAACATTATTGTATAACTACATATCGTTCTATTTCTAGAATTTTTTTTGGATCTTCATTTTGATCGACTGGATCTTGGTTTCTAGATTTTTTTTAAGGTTCTTGAAGTTTTTTTTTTTGTTATTTCATGGGCAAAATAGACCACTAACCCGGTCTAGTCTGACCTAGTCTGTCCAACCCGGGAGCCATCGGGTCTTTCTCCGGGTTGGACCAGGCTTCGGCACGGGTACAAAAAAGGCTTTTAAGACCGGACAAAAGAGGTACTGTAAGACCGGACCGACACTGGTCTTGTTCCAGCCGGTATTAAAAGTCTGTAACTTTAAGACTGGACTCGAACCGGTCTTAAAGAAACTTTTTTAGACCGAACATTTTAAAAATTTGTCTTAAAAGTCATACTATATAGACCTGATATATATTTTGTTCGATCCTAAAACTCAACTTTTAAGACCGGACAAAACCATAGTCCGGTCTAAAAATATCGACATTTTAAAGACCGGATAAAGAAACTCCGGTCTAAAAAATACCGACTTCTAAGACCAGACGACTAACTAATCCGGTTTTAAAATTAATTAAATTTAAGACCAGGTACTTAATACATCCGATCATAAAAATTGAACTTTTTAGACCGGTCTTGTAATACCCAAATAATTATTTATCTTAAATATTATGTTTGGATAAATAATATATCTTAAATATTATATTTGGATAAATAGTATATCTTGAATACTATATTTGGATAAATAATGCCTATTTAAAATAGGTGAATATGTGGTCTCAATTTTTCTGTTATGTTTATCCTATTTTCTAGGTAATGTCTCCCTAGAATTTAGGTGACTAGAGATTTAATTTTCTAAATCTTATTAGGGATCATAAAATATCCTAAAATTATCATAATCAAGTATAATCTTAACTATATCATAATAGCAATCAAAAATCATCAAAAGATGCCTAAATCAATTAAAGAAAATTAGCAACAATTATTGGGCAATTAAATTTGCAATAATTGGAATATTTTTGTAATTTTCGAAATTAATTAATTATTAATTTAAAAAGGGATTAATTAAGAATATATCAATTAAATTAAGGTCCAAATGATATTTAAAGGCCAAAATTAGTATACAAGGAGTTTTTAATCATCAAGATTAATTTAGAAACCTATCAAATTTTGACAATTAGGCCTAATAACCCCTAAAACACTATATTAGCAAATATTAACCAAAGATTAATTAATTCTCCCTTTAATTTATTAAAGTGGCAAAAATTGCTAATTAAAAAGGTTAAGTAATTGCATTAATTCTTAATCCTAAATCATTAACAAATATCATCAATAGTGTTTAGATTTTTCCAACCCAACATCAAAGGCTTGGATTAAAATTAATAAAGCTAAATCCTAAGGCTTTAATTAAGTATCATAAAGTGAGATCCATGTAAATTAAGCTTCAACCAATGAGAGAATTCTTTCTAGATGATTTAATAAGTAATTAAAACACAAGATTTGAAGAGAAAAGAGGGAGTACACGGTTTGTGCATAAAAAATTAGAATAGAGGATTGAAGTTATTAATTAAATAAATGGTGCAATGATAAATTAAGCACATGCAAGTCTTAATCAAGGAAGAAAAATTGCACTTCACATTAATGCAATTAAAGGGTTCACATGGAGCATTAAAATCATGAAGACTTTTAAGGCAAATATGTCTTAATCTCACATTAATTTAAGAAGACTTTAGTGGTAAATAATGATGTAAGCATAGGTAATAAAGGGATTAAGTGGTTAATTAATTAATGGTAAGATAAAAACCATTAGGATAAATTCAGGACACAATTGTAAATGAGAACCAATAGAAAATAAATCGTATCTTGAAAACCATTGATCATAGAACAAATATAAGTAGATATTATGAACAAGCACAATTTAAGCTTGAACTTGATTATCTCCAAAGTGTTTTTCACAAACTTTTATGATTCATATTTAAGTGATTTAAGAGTTTTAAAAAGACCTTTAATTAAGTCATAAAATTGAGATTTGAAAAGTGGAAATGGATCTTGAATAAAAACACCAACTTGCACCTAACTAAATAAGATTTTTGAGGTAGAAAAAAAAAGATGATGAGGCAAGGGAGAGGGAGAAGTCAGTTTTACTAGGTGTAAGGGTAGGATTTAAACTTCTCAACTAAGTTTAATCTAAGGGCTAAAAATGAAGAAAAGATGTTAGGAAGTTAATGGCCAAATTGCTATAAATAGGGAGCTAAGGCCTTCACAATTCTTCACACCAATCAGCCCAAAGTGATCTGATTATAGAAGCTAGAGAGTGAGTAGAGTGAGTTCTTGAAGCAAGAGGAAGGAAGGAGCAAAGTTCTAGGTAAGTTCTTGAGCTCTAGCTTTGTGATTTATAGCTTAAATGTTGTTTTGATTCATAATCTTCCAATTATAGTGTTATTTTCATGTTTTTATGGTTATAATTGGTTTTATTTTGAAAAAAATGAAGAAGAAGAAGTTATAGCAAATTTTTTGGAAGATTATGGTCAAAGTAGCGAAGCTCTGACGAAAATTTGTCGGCTAGCGACTTCTGAAAGCAATTTCAAAAACGCTGGTATCTTATGTTGAAGATGCTATGCTAAAATTCTTAGAAAATTCATGGTGAAATTATACATATAGGGATTTTAAAATATATCTAGAAGGTATTATTTTGAGTTCTTTGCAAAAAGATAAAAATGTTCGAAGTTAGGCTATATTTTCTGAAAATTTCTGGGCAGAGCATGAAGTTGCGAAAACTGGGAATTTTTTTATGAAATCTGGGCAAGAACCAATATTTTGCCCTAAAATTAGACATCCTAAGGTTTCCGAGGAATTTTACGGATCCTCATTCCGAGTTCTGTAGAATTAATTATGATTTTTCAAAGTTAGGTGAAAAATCAGCCCATATATTGAACAATAGCGTTTTTAAGCAATTAAAATGTGATTAAGTTGAAAATAATTAATCCAGGGGTAAAATGGTCATATATAGCCAAAATATCTCTTAAAATAATATTTGTGAATTAATAGAGACGATATTACCCTTATAGGATATCTGTGAACGCCTTCCGTCGAAACGTACCGAAAATCATCAACGAAGGTACGTTTGCGTATAGTAACACTAACTCTGATGCTTATTGTATACTTATATTTGATAGACGACTATACATGTGAATTGTATAGATAACTTTACATGTGATATGTACTGTTAACATAGATAACTATACATGTGAATTGTATAGATAACTTTACATGTGATGTGTACTGTTAACATAGATAACTTTACATGTGATGTGTACTGTTGATATATTAATCTAACATCTGCTATGTACTTATGTGTTGATTAATGATGTGATGTCATACATATATTGTTTACATAAGCATGAGGTTAACCGTTACCTGAGATCCGATGGGCATTGGACCCCAGCTCTTACTATAGCCTCAGGATCCGGAGGAATCAGGATCGAGGACAAGGGAAAGCAGCACCAGTGAGAACCCGGCCAGAGGATTTCTTTTTGGATATGTATTATCGTACTCGTAAATATTCGGATAATTGTATCGCTGTATAAGCAACCAGATACACCAACAGTGAATGTTTATCAAATACTCGCTCTTTTAAATTGTTCCGATGCTCTACTCTGATTAAAATATCTTGAAAACGCTTTAGAAAATTGGGGTGTTACAGGTCTTAATAAACAGCGGTCTTAAAAGACCAAGTTTTAAGACCGGCCTAGACTTTTAAGACCAGATATATAAATTCATCCGGTCTTAACATTTGAACTTTTAAGACCGGCGCTTTTATTTCCCGGTCTAAATTTTTCAGATTTTTTTCCCTGTTCTGTTCTTCCTGATCATATATATATACATACATCCACCACCCAATCCAGCACATAAAAGTTGATACTTTAAGCTACAAGCTATGAACAATCCATTATGAATAAATTGAATTGGGAAAAGAATACAAATATTATTCACAATGAGTTATGTGGCCTCTTAATTTATACTATGGTACAACACCTAAATGAATATATATATACAATAAGATAACTTACAAATACGATGATGAGTTACAAATACAACACGTAAATCAACATACATGCCCAATATAATATTCACCATGCCTTCATTTAATCCCACCCAACAATGTAACATGATATCCCCTTTTATAACATATATATCGGATCCTGCCATAAAAATAAAACAAGAACAAAAGCTTCACAGTCAGTGACATTTTTTAAGAACATAGAAGGAATATAGTTAAAACCTTAAAGTTTTCAAAGAATTCTGCATATGAATATTACCTTATGAATTGACTCTTTTATAAAGGGATATCCTCTCATATCCCTTCTTGATGATCATTTCTTATACCGGGTTCATTATCCGCTTCATTTTCTTCGTTCATGTCTAGTAGACCCTTTGAAAAAGGAGTACTCTCAGGAAGACCATAATTTGAATGAATTTCATCATCCATATCAATGACCCTTTTTCTTTGGAGAGCTACAAACCACATTTTATTTTCCTAATTGGTGATATAAAACACTTGTTTTGCCTGGTACATCCACCATAAATGGATAGGGCTGCACGACTTTATCTCCCTCACTAGATGAACAATTAGATGAACCATGATGTCAAAAAATGTAGGAACAAAAAGCTTCTCAAGGTGGCACAAGATAAGATATCCTTCATTCTCCAATTCATCAAACTTTTCAATCTCGAAAACTTTACTACAAACCGCATTGAAGAAGAAATAAAGTCTAGTCAAAATGTGTTGAAGATCATATTCGGCGATGCCTCGGATAGCTACTGGGAGTAGCTGTTGCATCAAGACATGACAATCATGAGACTTTTGGCCTACTAATTTCAAGTCCTTCATCGATACAAGCCTCTTAAAATTTGAAGAATACCCCAAGGGAACTTTTGTGCCATGTAAACACTCACAAAATTGAAACTTGCATATAAAATAAGGCAACTCCAAATGCATATATATGCTCAATGTCGGTTATGTTTTTTTTTTCTTTTACGCAAAAACCTGCCCATTAAATGCATAACGAAGAATCACTTTTGGTCATAAATGTATCATAGTGAATCCAAGAAGCAAAATAAATGCATGACGAGGAAATTAAATGCATGGCATGAAGGTCTTGTGGACTCACCTGTAGCATATAAATTCAAATGCGTTTGCTGAGTCTTTCTTCTCCAGTCGCGAACGTTGATGTTGCAGATAGCAAGAGTAACCTAAAAACACTTGTTGGTCAGTTGGGTAGGTCTAAAGTGCAAATATAATCTTCAAAATACAATATTCATTAACAACATAGAAACCCACTAGAACATTTCATCGATTTCGTTCAACCCATGAAAAACCCAGAACCATAAGCAAGAAAATCATAAAGTTATATAACCGAAACACCTTGTACAGGTTGGTTTATAGACGTTTAGCTAGGGAACCAGAAAGTAATTGTCGAGAGAGCAACGTGAAGCAGCGATGACGCAACACACAAACACTGGAGACAGAACCTGAGTAATCACTTTCGGCGCGACAAGAGAAGTTTTGAGAGGGAAATTTAATTTTCCGCGCGACAGAGACATGTTTTAGTATTTTGGATTTTATTAAGACCAGTTAATTATAAAGTATCCGGTCCTAAAGATATAATTTTATTAATTAATTTTTAAGATTGACGGTTTAGAAGACTCCGGTCCTAACTTTTTACTATTAATTTAATTTTAAGACCGAAGTTTTATAAACAATCCGGTCCTAAAAGTAAAGGTCCTCATTTATTAATTAACCAAACTAAAAAAAAGAGGATTGCCTTTGGCGAGCGCAACAACAACTGAATGAATAAAATAAATTAAAGGAAAACTGGAGAATATATAAGCTTCTTTAATTACTGGAGAATATGAATATAAAACAGACACAAGCTTAGTTCTTAATGCTTCCATACATTACTGGAGAATATGCACGTACACAAGAAAAGAAAGAAAGAAAAACAAACTGAACATTATCAACGACAAGAATCTAACTAAACATCCTAAAACTTATTATCTTCCAATGCCTTGGCGATATCGGCGTGAGTAGCATTAACTTCCCGCCGAAGATCAGCAAGTTCCTGTCTTAGCTTACTCGCATCAGCCACAATGCATCATTAAAGGAAAGATGAGAGGGGTTAGCAGTAGGTGCGTTGGGGCCAAGAGGTTGGAGAGGGGGAGCAGGAACCTCTTCATGGTCTGAAGGATAGGGAGGTGCGGCAATCTCTTCATCATCCGAAATAACAATGGGTCCAATGACCCGAGACTCTTCGGTCATAATAGAACGCACTCTCGCTGGAGGAGGCGCACCGTATAACGATCCAAGGAAGGCACGAGCTTCAGGAGTAAGAGTACCCATACGAGGAGTTATCTTGTATCTAACCATGGTTTGAGACTTTGAGCAGTTGGGGCAGAGAGCTAAGTAGTGAGGAGTTAATAAGGACAAATAGGTAGTGTGAGGAGTTAATAAGGGCAGAGAGATACGCAATTGATTTTGATTTTTGTGTTTCTACTTTAAGACCGTCCTTTTATCATATGTTCGGTCCTAAAAGTATATTATTAATTTTTTCAATTAAATTACTTTTAAGACTGTCATTTTATCATATATCCGGTCCTAAATGAAGTAATGAGGAGTTAGGAGGTAGTGAGGAGTTAATAAGGACATAGAGGTAGTGTGAGGAGTTAATAAGGGCAGATAGATACGCAATTGATTATGACTTTTGTGTTTCTACTTTAAGACCGTCCTTTTATCATATGTCCGGTCCTAAGAGTATATTATTTATTTTTTCAATTAAATTACTTTTAAGACCGTCATTTTATCATATATCCAGTCCTAAATGTCTACTATTTATTTTTCCAATCAATTCAATTACTTTTAATACCGACCTTTTATATATATCTTATATCCGGTCCTAAAAGTCAATTATTTTTTTCAATTATTTATTTTTGTAAAGTAAGAATTTTTCCTTAAAAAAATATTACTTTTAAGAACGGATCTTTTACAAAATTGATTCTGGATCAGACAACGAAACAGTCATTGGTGGGTCATGAACCTAATCGACAACATTACTCGCCCTAGGGCGTTTCCAATAAACATGATAGATAAGTGGTTTGGCAGGTGTCGGGTCAGATACTTGCACTGGTGGTAACTGCACTGGATAAACCAAGAGATCATCAAGACTGTCAGAGGTATCATCAGTCGAGACAGGAGATGGAGGTGGAATAGAGACCGGAAAAAACGAAGTCGACTCATGAAATGTGACATATGTAGACACAAGATAACGTCGAAGAGTGGGAGAATAGCACCGATAACCCTTCTGAACCCTAGAATACCCAAGGAAGACACACTTAAGAGACTTGGGATCAAGTTTGGTAACAGTGGGACGAACATCGCGAACAAAATAGACACAACCAAAGATTTTAGGGTCAACAGGAAACAGGGGTTTGGAAGGAAACAGGGTGGTGTATGAAGTAGCACCATTGAGGACAGGAGGGGACATACGATTAATAAGGAAGCACGCAGTAGACACGTTGTCGGCCCAAAAAGGCTTAGGATCATTCATTTGAAACATAAGTGCCCGAGCGACTTCTAATAAGTGTCGGTTCTTACGTTCTGCAACACCATTTTGAGCTGGTATATCTGGACAGGAGGATTGATGAAGCATTCCATGCTGGAGCAAATAGGTTTGAAATTGGGCAGAGAAGTATTCTTTAGCATTGTCACTTCGTAAGGTTTTGATGGAGACACCAAACTAAGTTTTGATTTCAGCACAGAAATGGCAAAAATGAGAGAACAACTCAGAATGAGTTTTCATTAAATACAACCAGGTGGTACGAGAGAAATCATCAACAAAAGTGACAAAGTACCTAAAACCATGCTTGGACTCGACAGGACATGGACCCCAAACATTAGAATGGACTAAATCAAAGGGAGACGCAACTCGTTTATTAACCCGAGGTGCCAGGTGAACACGGTGATGTTTAGCAAACTGACATGACTCACATTCTAAAGACGACAAATGATGGAATTGAGGATACATCCTCTTCAAAGAAGACAAGGACACATGACCTAAACAACAATGAACCTCAAAAGGGGATGAACCACCAGAGCAAGCAACTGAATGCGGTACTTGATCCTCAAGGAAGTAATGGCCACCAGATTCATAGCCCCTACCAATAACTCGCTTCGTCGTAAGATCCTGAATCAAACAATGGTCAGAAAATAAAGTAATGAAACAGTTTGATTGTCGAGTGAGCTTGCTAGGGGACAAAAGATTAAATGTAAGGTCAGGGACATTAAGGACATGGGATAGGGAAACAGACGAAGTAGGTTCAACAGTGCCAGAGCCAATAACATGAGAATAAGAACCGTTTGCAATCGTTATACTAGAGGGGTTGGCATAAGGCGCATACGAGGAAAAAAATGGTGGTTACCTGTCATATGATCAGTAGCACCAGAATCGATGATCCACTTCGAGGAAGAAGTAGCAAGACTAGAAGCAATATTACCTGTTGCAAGAGCAACAAAAGAACTAGACGTAGATTCAGCCATCGAGCTTCACCAAAAAGAAGTTGAGTTCCACAACAAACTCTCAAAGATTACAAAACCCAAACAACACCTTAAAACCAAAGAGAGCAGTAACTTCACCGGAGGCAAGCACCAAACAAAACACCTCACTAGAGGTAAAGAACAAATAGAACCAAAAAGGTCACAAGGACCACCAAACAACAAAGAAGTACCAAACACCTCACCGGAGCAAACGAGGACGAGTGAAGGACAACAACTGATAAGTATATATTTTATAATTAAATAAGTATAGATTCTGAGATATATTAGTTGGATTATTAATATTTTATACCTATTTAATTATCTTTTATATATTTATCTATCTTTTAATTAATTATAAGATAAAAGAATATTATAACGGAAAATCTATTGAGATCCTATTTTATTTTGGAGGAGATATTTTGTGATCTAAGAAAGGAGAAAATATAGGAAAGGCAATAATATGGCAACAAATTAAATTAAAAAGAATATAATATATTATATTATATTATGTTGACCAGGGAGGAGACGTTGCTGTTGGAAGAAAAAGATGATCTTGCAATTGAAATAAAAGACGTGGACCCCACACGAATTGCATTGGATATTATGGTGATAGGATATGGATCTAATGAAAAGGATATGATATATCCTTTGTAAAAGAAAAGAAACAGATCACGCACGTGGACCCAAGCCTGAAGGATTAATGGCGGAGAAAACCCTACAATATATCTATAAAAAGCATAGAGCCGCAAGCCGAAGATGAACGAATTGGGACGCACAGGAAGGAGAGGATACACGCGAACGAGAAGGACGCAGCCAACGCACAAGGATCAGCAGATTCGGACGCACACTGTGCAAGAGAGGGTTTTGGTTATCTCCATCATCTCCACGGAAGGACGAAAGGACTGTGGAGGCGATAGAGAAGCTTTCCTTTCTCTCTTTCTTTATTCTTTAAACCTGAATTCTTATCTTTATCTTTTTATTATGAATTTTATTAAGGCCATGTGTGGCTAAATTTTCTTTTGCAACCTAGAGGCCCTATGAACTTAATGAGTGAATTAGATTTTTTTTCATTGTTTAGTTAATTTTGATATTAATTTTGGTTATTTAATCTTGTTTAATTTTATCTATTTAGTGATTGGCCATCATTGAATATGATCTTGAGCATTAGGATTTACCTTGACGGAGGGGATTTTAATTAGGATCTGAGATTAAGTAATATGAGATTAGATTACGATTTAATTTGCGATTAGGATAGACATATACCTAATGGCCCCATATAGTTGTTGAACAGTGTGTCCGAGTTTTGTTGCCTCTTGAGTAACTATGTTAGACATAACAAGTTATACTCAAGAGAGGGTTATAAGTGGACCGACATGCACTTATAGCTATTTATACTCGAGATCAACAAAATTGATATTAAGGCTAATTAAATTAGTGGGATCAAGGTTTATGAAACAAATAAGGGATTAGTGACTCTAGGTTGCTCGTTTGATTAGTGTGGTTGTTTATTTATTTTAATTTCAGTTTTAATTTCTTTTATTAATTAAATTCAATCTAATTTGCTCAACTTAAATGAAATTGTGAGATTAATGCTTAACTGAAGTTGTGGGTACTAAGTCCTCGTGGGAACGATACTTTACTTACTCTTTATTACTTGATACGGCCCGTATACTTAATTTCTTTTATTAATTAAATTCAATCTAATTTGCTCAACTTAAATAAAATTGTGAGATTAATGCTTAACTGAAGTTGTGGGTACTAAGTACTCGTGGGAACGATACTTTACTTACTCTTTATTACTTGATACGGCCCGTATACTTGCGGAGTTTTTAGGTTATAAATTTTGCCCTATCAACAACGCAGTTACAACAACTGCCAAATAGAAAAATCCAGATCCCAGCAGCCACACCACGACCACAAGATGGCAAAGAGACCAAAGCAGTCACACCAACTGCCAAACAGGAACAAGAGGCCGCACAAGGACCAATAACAATGATACACACAAAACAAGGGCCAAAGAACAACCGGGGTCCTAAAAAATGAGCACACAGACCCCTCAAAACAACAGACCAGAGAGGGAAGCCACGAGATATGAGAACGAAAACACCTGGGTCGAGCCGGATGCATTGAGTCGATCCCGGAGAAGCAAACGGCGGCGAAAAACTCACCGCGTCACGCGCGTGTAACAGGCGGCGGAGCACTGGGTGGCGCGTGAGAGACCACGCACAGGTGAAGCAAAGAGCTGCCGGTGGGGGTGTGCCGATCGGGACCTCCTGAGCACGGTGGGGTGGTGCGTGGACGGAAAATAGCCACGGAACAGAGAACCCTAACTCTAGCTCTCTCTCTCTCTCACTGTCGCCAGAAACAGATAGCAAACTCACCGGAAAAAAAATTAAACAGTCGAACCTTCTGGCTCTGATACCATGTAAGATAAATAGTCTGAATGTTGTATATATTCATGTACATAAGATGTGTATTTATACAATAGGAGAGAGCCTTAGCATTGATGGCTCTTAATGACTATTAATTAAGGATTATTCCCTAATCCCTGATTTATAGGGATTCTAATATATTCCTGATTTCCTAACAGTTTGTAGTCTTCTAAAATGTCCTTATCTGAGGTGGCTTATGAGAGAGTGTATGGTTTGTCAGGATCGTTTTCAGTCCTCTCTTCAAATGGCAAAACTGAAGGTAAGGAGGGAAGAAACAGGCCCTTGCCCCCGAAATTATCATATTTCTTAACATTAAATTACATTTCATATAGGGAGCTTAAGACTGATTTAACCATGATTGATTTGGCAATTAGTGGTGTTTTATTCTTGTTCAACGTTGAATATCTCTTGCTGTAATCATAGTCATGAACTCATGATCTTGCAAAAGGTGATGGTAATATTCACTCTCAACTTACAGATGTTGTGGTAATGAATACCATTCAATTTTGACCTCTTTATGCTTTACTCTGTTGCATTATATCATGTCAGTGCATCCTAATTGACTACTTTTATGCAGGCACTTTCCAGCAAATTCTGGTTATACTTCCACACATTTTTATTTCTCTTTGTTCTCTTGTTTTAGTTCATATGAATATTATTCATGTGCTTGTTAGATATCTCTTCATTGTAAGATAACCATATTAAAATTATACCAAGGTGTTTTAGGATTGATAACCTGTTTTAGGATATCTCTTCATTCAGGGACAGACGTTGGGATAAATATTTTTTGGGGGGGGGCAAATATAACTTATTAACTAATTAAAAATTTTATGATTATATAACATATTTAAAGTATTCAGATTTATAATAAAAGTATTTTTACAATTATAATGTATAAGATAACATACATGTCTCTAGTATGGATGTCATATCAATTACTAAATGAGAAGATATCATGAAATTCAAAAGATTGCCTGTTAAAATATTAAAAGTTAGCAATGTAATTTATAATTCAAAATTAATAAAACAATAAACTAAATGAAACAATTAAAAATTACCTTCACTTAAAGTAATGCTCTTCGCTTTTTTAATGACTTGAAATCATCAATAATTGAATCAGTAGTGAAAGTGTCAGCCATTTCTCTTTCAATATGAATTACCACTATGTTTCTATAGTAGAAGCATAAAATATCATACCCTTGAGTCTTTACCTAATTACTTTGGTAGCAATGGAAATCTTTGATATTAGTTGCACCTTCTACAGTAGATGATCAGATGAAGTTGAAGTTGAAGTTGAAGCGGATTTTGTTTTATCTGGACGGCTGGACCGCTGCCCTGTGAGGGAGTAACATGATTCATAAAATTATCTACTCATGACTCAGCTTTATTAGCGGACGAACAGAAATTATCTAATCATTAGAAGCATAAAATTATCAGTTCGCACCTTTGAAATTCAGTTCGCAGTTCGCACCTTCAAACCCACTATGTTTCTACACTAGAAGCATAAAATTATCTACTCTAGGGAAAATTCAAAGCTTCCATTCCATCTCCACTGATGTCCGATAGTATCAAGGAAACATGGGGATGAATCATGAAAGATCAGGCTTTGGGAAAATTCAAAGCGGCAGCGCGGACATTAGGTTAATTGGCGGCGGCGCATCGTTTATATTAATTTTTTATAAAAAAAAAATCTGACCAATTTTTTTTTTGGGGGCCATTGCCCCCCTTTAACAACTAAGGTCCGTCTCTGTCTTCATGGTAAGATAACCATATTAAAATTATACCAAGGTGTTTTAGGATTGATGTGTACATAAATTAAATGTTCTCTTTGCTTATTGCTTTGAATCTTCATTCTCAGCTCCCTTGAAGCAGAAAAGCAGCTTGTGTGTCGATGAAAAACTCTTTATGCAGTCGCTTTATAAGGTATTTTCATCATCTAACTCAAACCAGTTCTTTATTTAAATAGAATCTTGACACTAAAATACATTCATGGAATAAGAGAATTTATCAATAATCAGTTCTAGCTAACTAGAAGGATGAATATAATTCTTCCATGTCTTGGTTTCTGTGTTAGAAAAAGAGTTCCATCATTTTGTACATCAGGATGTTGACAAGATTTTCCTCCATCATTCTTTTCCTTTCTTGTTTATATTCTTTTATTTTTTTAATACATTTAAAATTTTCCTTTAAAAAATTTTTTTGGGGGCGCAGCCCCTGAACTCCTGAATCTCCCCACTAATTGTGCGGACACAAACTTAAAATCTTGGCTCCGCCACTGCTGCATATTGTTGTACTTTGAATATTACAGTTTCTAAGGGAGAAATTTTGAGCGGATACAAGTGATTTTGTTTGTGCCATTTTGGTCATACTACTCATCTGTTGTCTGCAAGGAAATATTGCCATGTTCAAAAGATTTTGACTGTGATTGTACCTGAGTTTATATAGCTGATCCTTCCCTTTTCATTGCCTCCTCTATCAGGTGGACATGAGAACTAGGATTCACGGGAACAAGGGTTATTAATAGCTGCTGATGTTGATGTTCTGCAAGTCTGGTCCGTGAAAGAGAGTTTTCAAGTTTTTGAGAAAATAATTTTTGACCTACTAGTATACTGTGTACCGAACTAACCGAGATACTTATCATTGAAATGTTTAATTGCATTATTTGATATATTGTTAGCTATCCGTGAAAGTGAGTGTTTCCCCCCCAAGAATCTACACCTTTTTCAATGGTGTATAAACTTAAATTTTTTCATTTTCTAGAGAGATAATGAGCAAAAATGATGGCTTAAGCTTAAACTGCTATGCTCTACTAGAGAAACCCACAAGTATCGTGTTAATGCATGAGGCCTAATTTTCTACAACATTTGCAGGTATAATGATTGATTATAGCTCGACGGGACTTACATCCAACATGTGACAATTCCTGATAAAGTAAGCGAACTTTAATGAAAATCATCAGAAGCTGAATTCTTGCTAGTGAAAAGGCTTGGAAGCTTTCGACCAAAAAAAAAAAAAGGCTTGGAAGCAAAATTATATCCTTCCTTCCAATAGTAGGACGCACATGTTGAATTACTCCTTCTTATCTTTAATATAAGATATATTTAATTAATTTCATTAGATTAAAAATACTAACTAAGTTAGTAAATTACGTCAAAATAGACTTCTCAAGTATGTCCTATATTGGGCCTGTTTGGGTTGGCGGTAGGAACGGTGGCTTAAAATCTATCTGACTTTAAAAAAAGCTTGGTAGGAAAAAAGTCAGGTTATAGATAATGATTTGTGTCTGGATTGATGTTGGTAGAAGTGACAGGCCCACGTCAAAAAGCTGAGGGCATTATGGAAAAAACTGGATTCTGGAGCTTTTTCCTTAACTGACTTTTTGAGCTTTTTTGATTTAAAATTCAGCTAACGCAATGGGCAATCCAAATAGAAAAAAATTGGCTTTTTTCTCACTGGGTCGTTGGCTTAAACCACTGAAATTTTTACACACCAACGTTGAAAAATAAGCCACTCCAAACAGGCCCATTAAAGATTGGAAGGAGTTTAATATTATCGACTTTATAATCAGAAGAAAAGGTAACTTGTGGAGATTTTATTGGCCAATGAATTTGTCAAAAATTCCCTCAGTTTGCATAATATTTTCTTCGAGCATTGATTAAAGCATTCGGCTTCTTTTCAACCGGTCGTTTCAGTGATGAAACATGCATCCTCTTGTCCTTAATAAAAGATATATTTATCTAATTTGATTAGATTAAGAAAATTAGTTAAATTAATTATTGTAACTTATATTTTCTAAAACACTAATCAATATTCCTTAATTCTCTTATTCCATCTCTTCCTTGATCATTGTTGAGGAAGTATCAATAAGGAAAAAATGGAAAAAAATTGACAATATGAAAACTTTCTCTTAAATTTAGAATTGAGATTAATTCTTTAAATATATTTTATATTAAGAACGAGAGGGAGGGAGGGAGTAGTTTCAAACATAAGTGTTGGAGTTAAATGAGTTTTGTTTTGAGATTTGGTATATAAAGACTGAAATAACTATCAAACTTTTTACCAAAATGAAGTCAATTGTGTTTAATATGTTTTGAGAATTTTAGATCATAATCACATATCATGTTTTGTGTCAATGAATTTGAAACCCATCCAACAATGAAACCATAAGTCATGGAATTCTCATTTCTAATATGTTGGCATAGCAGAGATATTCACATTCTGAGCATCAGGTCTCGATAGAAGAGCTAGAAGCAAATGCCAAGAGCTAGAATGTACAATACTATGCCTTGGAGATAGGGGACTTCCTAATCTTTTACATAAAGGCAGAAACTTAATGCAAATAAGAACTCTAGTGAGGAACATCATGATCCTGCTCAGAATTCTGATTAGAAGCCCTGTTCACTTGATCATCAGCAAATTTATCGGGCTCACCCTGTAAAAATCATATCAAGCACAATGTCAGATCATCAGCTCACACTCAAAAAATCATTAGCAACATACGTGGGAGCATCGAAGAAACTCCAAGCACTGAGAAGGAATTCAAAATGGAAAAGAAAAGATATGAATCAGTAGAGAAGATTTCTCCTCAAATGTTCCTCACTTTTTGTCTGATCTGGCAGTTGGCATCTGTGGTTTTATTGAAATCATCTTTCTTTTAAGAACTCTGCAGATATAAAAAATTTAATAGAATTCAATTCACACGGTTCCAAAATACTTGAATATTATAGGTTCACTGTGGCTCCAGGACACCTTATCGCAATAGTTGGTTGCAGCCACATACCAGCAACGACTAAGGCTTGAACATTTTTATGACAAGTTTCTAACATTTTGTTCATCTTTGCTTGTATCTCCACTATTTGTAAAATTCATACATGGTTACCTCACTAACTTGTTTAATAGTCTCATGAACAACTTCAATGCCCTGTTTAACTGGCTCACCAAGCTGCTCCACCGATGCTTTATAATCTATTTTATCAGAAGATAAAGAACCATCTTTCCCATCATCATTCTCATTTGTCTTTCCCTGCAATGTTATTTTTAGTTCCATCAACATAATTGGATCACAAAAACCAGCAATAAACAAATTAAGCTACCATACAATTTTGTCTCTAAGTTATCCATCCATTAAGCTTCAATTTAATCTAAAAAAAATTAATAAACCCAAGTTTATCCGTAAACATGACCAAGTCAGCTGCAAATAAGTGACTCAGGAATATCTAATGGATTAAATAATACCAGAGCCTTCCCCCCCCCCCCCCCCCCCCCCCAAAATCTAGCAAAATTCAATACTCAAGTTAAATTATAATAATGTGGCAAATTATAACAAAAACTCTCGGCAAGCTTGACGTCCCTTATACTGCACCTGCAACACCTCAAGTGTCTCCTTTTCTTCTGCTGACAATGGATGTGTCGCCTGAGTTGGACAAGGCTCCAACAATGGTGGCCATGCCGAGTCCTCTGGAGCAGAATCTTGTGTCGGTGCGAACAACTATGATAGTCAACAACTATCAGAATCTTGTTCAAGTTATATTTGTTCATGTTGCTTGGGTTGCCACCACACCATCATCAACTATGACTTGAACGTTTTAATGTAAGTTTCAGACATTTTGTTCATTTTGAACTTTTCACTCGATATTTACAAAATTCATAAACAGTTACCTCACCAACTCGTTTAATAGTCTCACGAACAACTTCAACATTTTGTTTAAACGGTTCACCAAACTGCTCCCCGGATACTTCATCTAATTTATCAGAAGATAAAGAACCATCTTCTCCATCAGCAGCATTAACATTTGTCTTGCCCTGCAATGTTATCTTAGTTCCACTAACTTATGATCTCAAAAAGTCAAATAGCAGCAATAAACTAATCAAACTACCTTACAATTTGATCTCAAAGTCATCCAACTATTTAGCTTTAACTTAATCTCCACAAATTTAATGAATACTCGTGTATTATTAAAGGTAACAAACTCAGTTGCATAGAAGTGACTCAGGAGTACCTAATGGATTAACTTCATTATCTTCTATCAGAGCCTGCTATTTTTTAGTTTACCCAGTAAAATTCAAGATTAAAGTTATATGAACATCAGATTTTTGGCTAATTATATAAACACCAAGTTTCCTTGCAATAAGCATGCTTAACCTGAACTCGAGAAGGTTCACTACCTGTGTCAGGTGGCTTCACCTCTTTCTTGATCACAATAGTTGGAAGCCTATTAATATCCCAACTCAGAACATTACATACAGCATCTCCAAAAGCGCTATGAGCCCTTTTATTCTTTGTCCTTGATATTGACATCGAATGCTGCACAAGACTAACACAATCATGGAACCTCTTTCCAACATTCTTGTTATCGGCCACACCACAAACCAAACAACGAAATTCCCCACGTTCCCAGCATTTCTCGTAATACTTCCGCAGTTCATTATTTTCTCCAAATAGTTTTAAAAAGAAGTTTCTCATCTCCTCCAACTCGTCATCATCGACCATGTCATCCTCATTATCATCATCAACACCATCACCGCTGTAATCAGAAGCAAACAAAAACTCTTGGCAAGCTCCACGTGCCTTATACTGCACCTGCAACACCTCAAGTATCTCCTTTTCTTCTGCTGACAATGGACGTGTCGCTTGAGTTGGAGGAGGCTCCAATGGTGACCATTCTGAGTCCACCGGAGCAGAATCTTGTGTTGGTGCCAACATCTATCAACATATATGATAGTCAACAACTATCAGTATCTTGTTCAAGTCATATTTGTTGATGGTCAATGGGTGGCCACCACACAGCATCATCGACTATGAATTGAACATTTCAATGGACAAGTTTCTAACATTTAGTTCATAATTATTGTCCAATCAATAATTACGACTTATTAAAAATTATTCAATTGGTTCAATATATAAGTTTCAAATTTGTGTAGTCCTAAACACTGTAGTCTATCAACTTACGTACACTTAAAACACAGTACTCCACATTCCTATTCTCGATAAATTAATGCTTGGTGAACAACATGCTAAGCCGTGCGCACGGGGAGAAGCCCCTAGTTTCATTTCATTTTATTTTGTGTATTCTAATGTTGCATGGACTAAACAACTTTTTCATAAGATATTATGCAGGTGTAATTTGTTTTTCCCCCCCCTTGTCTAATGTCATCTTTGAGGAGGATTCTGTTATGAGAGACTAGTCTCTTTCGCTAGAACTAACTCCTGTTGGTATCATAAAACCGTTGTTCCTTCCAGTTATATCCCAACTGGTGTAAATGAGCAAGCTAGGTTCGGATCTATCCCATACCTGACTTATCTTATCGAACTTAAGGTATGGATCAACCCAGTTGTACATCGGGCCATTCGTCTTGAGTTTTGAATGCTAATTTTAATTAGGGTTAAGGAGCAAATTTACCAACAAAGTATTAGGTCAGGAACGTTGGGCACAAAAAAGTTTTAATGGGACCAAAACAACCAACGAACAATTTTTTTTGTTAAATCAGCACAACACCGTAAGGAGGCAACTAACGTCCGTCCGTGTAGAATGCTTGCCACGTTGGTTTTGACTTCCACCTCAATGCCACGTTGGTTTTGTTTTTGTTTTTTTGTTTTTAGCTGAAGAACTCCCAAATCATCATCGTCAGCGTAGTGTCGGAATTGCGCAAATATAGGTTCCGTTTTAAAATCGGATGGAAAAGTACTCCTTTTGAAACTCTAAGCTCAAGAATCAACCACTTCTACAAGAGAAAAGAGATTCAGCCACAAACTACCATCAAAGATAAAGCCACATTCAATTTTGATTCACCAGCCATGGAGAAAAAAAATAAATGGAGATATTGATGAATGAAGATGGAAGATTGTGGGTGACGATGGAAGAGGGGCAGGGGACAGCAACGCATTGGGTGAAATCAAAGAGACGAAATTGTAAGAGCAACGGTGAAACTCAAACTTAGGGTGAACGCCATCGGCGAAGATGGAAGAAGGTTGGTTCGTGATCGCCGGCAGTGTTGTGGTGTGAGTTCGCCTCTGCTCTCGTCTCCTTTGATTGTTCAATTTTTCTTCCTACCTCCCCAAAACCAGATGGTGGTGGTAATGAAAGAATGAAGGTCGCCGTCGACGATGGAAGAAGATGGTGAAGCGTGAAGGTCCTGGAGATTGAGTTCTCGAGTCTTATGGCCGCTGCTCTGTTCTGTGTAATTGTTCAACG
Organism: Acacia melanoxylon; assembly: GCA_019022615.1. Lineage (NCBI taxonomy): Eukaryota > Viridiplantae > Streptophyta > Magnoliopsida > Fabales > Fabaceae > Acacia > Acacia melanoxylon. Next base: position 9,185,734 of record JAFJYJ010000012.1, read on the forward strand.
GAGGAGCTCGCTCAAACTGTGATTTCGGAACTAAAATTATGCTTAAAAATTCTGCAGTATTGAAAAAAATTGCCTCCTGACGTGGAAGTCAACACCAAAGTGGCAATCATTCTACACAGACGTTAGTTGCCTCTGACGGTGTTGTGCTGATTTAACAAAAAAAATTGTTCGTTGGTTATTTTGGTCCCATTAAAACTTTTTTGTGCCCAACGCTCCTAGCCTAATACTTTATTGGTAAATTTGCTCCTTAACCCTTTTAATTAGGATCATTCTACTTTTTTGACATGCATATCTCATACCCCCCAAAAAAAACTTCCTTTTTAATTTTTAATTTTTTTTTTGGTTCTAGGACACAATTAGTAATGAGAATCGATCTTATCGAATAATCGGAGAATCAATCTTATCACATAAAAATTGTTACAAAAGTCATTTTATTTGTTTTGCTTGAAAGAGAGAGTACCGATGAGCCTTGTATATCCAAACTCAACACATGGTTTGTCGCAAGAAAGGAAATTTTCAACACATGGTTTGTCGCAAGAAAGGAAATTTCATTAATTGAAAATCAAATCTTACAAATTCTGGGGACCCTTTTTTATATACGACACAACCTGTCACATTTGGCCGACCTACTGGGCCACATTAGACCAATGCACAGCCAACATACAACACACTAACCTGTACAGAATATTACACTACACATTCCTAATTACAAAACTAATTATTTCTTCCAGGGATGCCTTCATATGGCTTTGAAGGACTAGCAGTCATGCCACTTTTAGTTTATTTTCTAGTTTGTTGTAATTAGGGATAGATTTTCATAATCTAGTCCACGACTTATCATTTCAAACTCTGGCTTGCCTTTATTATGCAAAAAAAAAAAAAACTAATTATTTCTTACACTCCCCCAAAAGTTGGGGACATAAACATCACAAATCTCTAACTTCCAACAAAACTCTTTGAACATTTCCTCCAACAGCTTTGGTAAGGAGATATGCCTATTGGTTCTTTGAACTTACATACTTCAACTCAATTTCCTTCGATTCCCACTTCTCACAAAGAAAGAGGCATTCCACTTCAATGTATTCCGTCCGCTCATGAAACACCGGGTTTGCAGCTATATGGATTGCTGCTTTGTTGTCGCAATAAACCCTCATAGGTTCAAGATCCTTGAGCAATCCTCGTGCCCGAACGACCTCTAAAACTGCCATGCTCAATGCTTGATACTCAGCTTCTGCTGATGATTTGGATAATGTAGCCTGCTTCTTTGTCTTCCATATTACCAGAAACCCGCCAAGTTTCAATAAGTAGCCTGCCATTGATCGTCGAGTCATTCCACAGGCTGCCCAAATCAACATCAATAACATTCCAGCTCTGAAACTCCTTCTCTGCTGATTAAAACACCAAGCCCTAGACTCCCTTTTAGATAATGAAGAACATTCCTAGCTGCTAACATGTGATGCTTCGTGGGTTGGATAAATTGCCTAAGTGCTTGCACAGAGAAAGAAATGTCAGGAAGAGTCATTGTCAAATAGATTGGCTTACCTATTTATTTTTGGTATCTCTCCGAGTTCTTAAGCAGATCCTCCGCTCGATCTCTCTCTGGATCGTATCCCATCACCCTTAAACTTTGCGCCATAGTGACTACTAGTGTTTTACAACCACTCATACCTATTTCAGCAAGGAGATCCAATACCTATTTTCATTGGGATAGCATAAATTCCCTTTTCAGACTTGGCTACCTCAATCCCTAGAAAATACTTCATTAAACCAAGGTCCTTTATTTTGAAATGATTTAGAAATTGTTTTGCTTCTGCTATGCCCTTTTTAGAACTTCTAGTAATTAGTAAATCATCTACATAAATCAAAATCAAAACCATTCCACATCACTGCAACTTTTTACAAGTAAAGAGTAATCATTCTTGCTTTGCCTAAACCCCCTTTCATTAAAGCCTTAGACAACTTCTTCTTCCACTATCTCAAGGCTTGTTTTAAGCTATAGAGAGACTTATTTAGCTTGCACACTAATTGCTCCCCTTCTTTATCAAATCCCTAGGGTGTTTTCATATATATTTTCTCATATCAGTGGCCTTGTAAGAAGGCATTATGCACGTCCATTTGGTAAATATTCCATTGATTAATTGCAGTCAATTAAAGAACAAGCAGCACGGTAAACATTTTAACAACTAGAGAAAAGGTTTTGTGGTAATCTATGCCGTATTGCTGATTATATCCTTTAGCAACAAGGAGAGCCTTGTACTTATTTATTGAATTATTATACTTGTATTTTGCTTTATACACCCATTTACAACCAATTGCCTTTTTACTTTTGGGAAGAGGTACCATATCCCATGTTTTATTTGCCACTAGAGCCGCCATCTCGGCTTGCATTGCCTTTACCCACTCTACATTGTTAAAAGCCTCTGCATAGCTTGTAGGTTCACAAATAGAGTAAACAGAGCATAAAAAACATATAATCAGTGGACAAATGAGCATGAGACATAATTTTCAATGGGATACAAGCATTTACTTTTACTTTAGGAATGATTAGTATTTGATTTCAACAAAGCACAAACATAATCATTAGACCAAATGGGGGGCCGCCTATTTCTAGCTGGCCTAATAGGAGTTGGAGCCTCTTGGCTGGTTTGATTCCTAGCAGAACCAAGTCTCTTCCCCTCAACTCCTCAACTCCTAATTGACTGTTAAAATTAGCAGACAAATCAGTGCACAGGGTGCTGAATTGTGTGCGTGTGTGCTGCTGTGCAGATTCTATAGAATCGTACCAAAACATGTCCCTTAAGTCATTATAAGTTCCCTGTTGTTTACTACTCACTCGGTCTTCGAATGGGAACGTATTATGCAGCTAACATGCCTGCTTATAAAGAAACTGCAGTTAGTCAAATCAAAGAGTAAGAAACCCTTCTGATTTTCAGGAAATCCCATAAAAACAAAAGGTATTGCCCTTGGTTTCATTTTATCAGTTTCATTCAGATCTGTAGCATAAGCCAATGATCTAAATACCTTTAAATTACCTATGTCGGGCTCAATAGCATTTACCTTCTCAAATGGGGTTTTATAGTCCAGAATTTTAGAAGGGATCCTGTTGAGAAAATAAACCGCCATTCTCACGCATTCCCCCCAATATTTGAGGGGACACCATACTACGAAATCAGGCTCCATGTTACCTCCTGTAACATCCCATTTTCAAAAGCAGTATATATATTTTTTTTCATCAGAGTAGAGCATCGGAGCGATTGAGTGACTGATACATATATTTAAATTGCCGTAAGTCTGGCTGATTTACAGAAGCGGTACAGTGACCGAGAGTTTTCAAAATGAACAACAACAGAAGAAAGTCTTCAGCCGGGTCTCTGTGCGGCTTGCTCGCCTTTCTCCTCGGTTCTCGGTTCTCCTGAACCTGACGCTATGATAAGAGCTGAGATCCAATTGCAATTTGGATCTCGGTAACGGTTAACCTCATGCTTAAATATGACTACATATACACGACAAAGCAATCGTACAACGGTCACAAAGATGTATGATTAAAAACACATAACCACGTATACAAGATAATAACCACGTATGTAACATAACCTCGTATGATACAACAATAATAACCTCGTATGTGACATAACCTCGTATGTAACATACCGTGTATATAGCATAACCTCGTACACTACTACAAAACAATCATATACAATCATATAATAAACATTAGAGCTAGTGTTACAGTATGCGAATGTACCTTCGTTGACGGTAAACGACACGTTTTACGAAAAATGGTATTTTCTCGACAGCGGCCCGACAGCGGTACGATAGCGGGACGATTAATTCAAATATCCTATAATGATGATATTTATCAACATTCAGCATCATAACAGACATTTTAGGTACAAATTACCATTTTGCCCCTAGTTTGACTAATCGGCGGAATTTCGCCAGAGCTTCGCTGTTTTCGCTCTATCTCTCCAGAATTTTGACAGATCTTTTCCCTCATCATATTTTCGAAATATATATCATATTTACCCCTAAATATGATATCTATACTATCTTGAAAAATTAAAGATAAATCTAGCATTCCTACTATATCTACCGAAAGAACTACCGAAACTTAAGACTAGGGACCGAAGAACTTACCCAGGGCTCCGCTAGACTTTCTCCGGGCTCCTCCTTCTCTCTAACTTCTCTCTAGGTTCGAAATTTTGGTGTGGGAAATGAGAAGAAGAGAGGTTCCTATTTATAGAAGTTTTCGGGTTAAAAACCATGCAACTTCATTAAACAACCTACAACTTCGGATCGATCTTGCACCGTTGGATCGCATTTCGCCATGTGGCACCATCTTGACCTTCCACATGTCCCGCTTATGTCATCCTTCTAGAAGAGGATGATGTCATCTTTGCTGACTTACCGATAAAGTTCCCTGATCGGTGTCCGAATTGCGTAATCTTGACGAATCTCAAAAATCCGGGAACTAGGTTTTGTAGTTCCATTCTTTCTCTTTAAAACTACTGGGTTTCACTATATTTTTGATCCCATTAAGGGTATTCCGTTATCCGCCGAAGTTTTTCGGACAAACGTTTTCGATTACGGAAATAACTTCCGATAGAACCAAACTTCTTGCGAAAATCACCGGTTCGTAATATGATCTGATTTAAGTAACCATATCCCTGGTTTGAAAAACACGGTGCGTTTTCTATAAGTCACTTTTAGCACTATCTCGCCTTATCTTAATTATCCAGACTCTAATTACGCTGTTGGTTTTAAATGACTTCGAGACCACTTACTCCGGGATAAAATTCCACTTGTTTATAAAAAGTCCAGATGACTTAGACTATATCCCTATATTTTGGTGTAGGATTTTATTTCTATCCATTCTCAAATGTCCTGTTGGCTCTTTACCGATTATATTATTATTTTATTCAAAATATCTAGATATTTATTTATTTTTCTTTTATTTTTTATTTATTTTTCTAAGCATAAAATATTTTATTATTATTTATTATTTATTTAATTAATAATTTCAAATTTCTCCTTTAAATTAATTATTTACTAATTAATTTACTTATATCTTAATCTAAACAATTAGCCACTAATTACTTAATTAGCCATTTTCTAATTGTTGATAATTTTCATAATTAGGATAAATTATTATCTCACAACTATTTTACTGACATTGGTATTTTATATCCCATGTAAAATATTAAAAATCATGGGGCCAAAAAGTGCTTTTAATAATATTATATTTATGCTCATTTATTTTCCAGGGAAATAATCCCAAAAATTCCTAAAATTAAAGATAACATATTTCCCAAGTTTTTATCAAGATCTGTTATCATATGGTATTTATCATAATGTTTCTAGGCCATTTTCTGCCTTATTAAAATATATTTTTCATGGATTTTAGCTCTTTTTCTTTTCTAATTTTCACAGTAATTACCTTAGAAAATAAGATAATTAAAACTTATTATTTGAGACCCCATATTCACCTATTTCCAATAGGTATTATTTATCGAAATATGATACTTATCATAAATATGATTTTCAGGGTATTACACCTGCATAATAGTCCGGTGCTTCTTCTCTTCCACTCCATTTTGTTCCAGAGTGTAGGCGTATGTAGGAAGTTTCATGAACCATTCCTCTTTCCTGGAAAAAAACAGCTCTCAATTCTTTGTTAATAAATTCAGTGCCATTATCACTACCAACTTTCTTAACCTTCACCGAGAATTGTCTTACTTATATTCAATAAAATTCTTGATATGAATCATAGTCTCACTTTTATGTTTTATCAAAAATACCCATGTTCCGTGGAAATGGTCATCAACAATAGTAAAAAAAAATTGATGACATGACCTTGATGTGTGGGATGTCTATATGGCCCCCACACATCAAGATGTAGCAATTCAAAACAATGATGGGACTTTATGTGGCTGGAATTAAAGTCTGTTTAGATTGAACACATATATTACATTTGTCAATCATATCGACTTTAGTTCCAATAACACTCAAGTGCTTCATTACAGATAATGGTGCATGTCCTAGCCTATTTTGCTAAAGGCATACATCATTGGATTTGTTCTCTGTACTATTGCAAAGACCAGATTTATTCCCTATATTATTGCACAAAACAGAATCGATATTGTAATATTGTGACGTTTCTTCTCTACATCCAAAATATAGAGTTCTGCCACATTTCTACCAATCAGCCTCTTCCTCCCATCCAGAAGGCCCTGTGTCAAGCATATGTCAGGAAAGAAAGAGACTACACAGAGCTGGTCCATGGTTAGCTGAGGGATAGAAACTAAGTTAAAATGAAGACCAGGGGCATACAAGACATCTGTTAGGACTATATAATTTCCAATATTAACATTTCATATACGGACTAACAAAGGAAAGGCAGAGAGAGAGAGAGCTCCTTCCTTGTGGACTGTTTAGATCTTATTTGGACGGTCTGGATTTAATTTTTTTTATTTAATGGTTTTTAAATAAAAAAATCATTTTTTGAAAAAATATTAGTTGAGAGATTATCTTTATTTTAAATGATATACCTATTAAAATATTTTTTTGAAAAAATAGAAAGTAAAAAAAAATAAATTTGGACCGTCCAGATTATATTTGGACAGTGCACTGGGGAGGAGCTCTCCTTGCCTATCTTTAGATAGGCAGGGAATCTGAATCCCGGGGGAGAGATATGATCAAGAGCTAAAAATAAAGAGAAAATCTATCTCTGGCTCATATTAGTAAAAAAAAAATGTTAAAAAAGGCCCAAGAAAAAGTCAACATGTTAAAAAAGGTCAGGGCGCTTTTTTACGGTATTATTTCATAAAACGTTAGTTGTTAATGAGATTGATTTAGTTGTTAGGATATTGTTGTTAATGCGACTGATTTAGTTGTTAACGAGTATTGATTAAGTTGTTAATGAGACTAATTTAGTGTTTATGCACTTTCTAAACCTCGCTCTCGCGTGGAAGTGTGAAGAGGAAGATTCATAAATTCCGATTCAGATGAAATCTATTTAATTTTTATGCGAAATATGGATTTTTTTTTTGTCTGGGTTCATTTACATATTAAGCACCTTCTTTTGTTGTTTAGTGTAAATTATTGATTATGCATATCTTGTTTTAGAGCAGATGAGGATAAAAAACAGTATCTAATTTACCCAAAAAAAAAAACAGGATCTAAAATCTAACTTAAGTAATGAGGATAAAAGTTCATGATTCAAAATAATATAATTAAATAAAATCAAATATTTTTTTAATGATTCAATGAATATTAATAAACACAGTTTACATATTTCAGGGGAGTTGGAGGCGGTTACGGAATATAGGTGCTCTTTTAATTATTTTTTTAAAAAAATATTTTTAGGTTCATTATAAGCTCACTTTTGATTTTAATTGTAATCTTAAATATAACTGAATCAGAGATCTTCGGAAATAGATCCTCTCTCGTTACAAGCTATTTGTACTCTCAATATTTAAAATCTTGTTCGTTGTCTTGTTTCAGTAGTTTGCTAAAATCCGTTAATCCAACGACTCAAATACAATATACATTTATTTTTTTTTAGTAATTTTTTATATTTTATATATATATATTTTTTTTGAGAAATTGAGATTTGCGACGGAATTACTTTTCAGTTGCAAATCTTGAATTTTTCCATGGAAAAGATTTCCATCGCAACAATTGAGATTTACGACAAAAAATCTTTCCGTCACAAAATTTGACTTTTGCAACGGAATTGGAATTTTGTCGTAAAAGTAAATTTTTGCGATGGAAAAAAAATTCCCTCACAAGTCTGAATTTTTGTGACGGAAATCTTTTCAGTCGCAAAATTCAAGATTTGCGACAGTAATTGGATTTTTCCGTAGCAAAAAACATTTTGTGACGATATGTTTTGCGAGGCAAATCGTTTTTGGGATGAAAAAACCCTATTTTGTGACGGATTTTGTCCGTCGCAAATTGTGACTTTTTTTTTTTTTTTTTTTTTTTTTTTTTAGTGATCAAGAGCAACTGGTGGGAACATTTCTTTGTGTGGTCTTTGAAACCATAACCGAGGATCAGCATGGACAAATGGTTGATTAGGGATAGAACCAAGTGAGACACATTGGAGTTGATTGTCTTGCTCCAAAGGATAATTATTCATATTACAGAGAAATATCTTTAAACTATTCAAGAGAGCAGCATCAATTTGAGGCAAATCCGTTTTAATAGCAAACATGAAGGTCTAGTTGGGAGTGTATAGGTTTCCTTGGAAATCTTGTTGGTAAGGTCGGTGTATGACAAAGAAGCATTGAGTGGTTTATTGTTCTGGAGAGATTTGGTAGAGCTTGTGTTTTTGGATGATTTTGTCGAGCTATCTTCGCTAAATGGGTAAATGTGAGAACCAACCCAACGTACGTGGTCCATAAGTCAGAGCCTTGGTTCTGACTATCATAGAGGTAGTGGTATATAGGGAGAGGTCGCTAGTCATGAGGGATGATGACAAGTGGTGGGAGTTTAGAGGCTCTATGGATAAAGGTTAGGGAGGGAACTAGATTCTTACTTAGTAGGGAGAGATAGGAAGATCTAGGCCGTCATATATGATCTCGACGATCTAGATCTAATTTTTAAAAAGTCTATATTTTTTAAAATAATTATTTTGATAAGTATAGAATATAAAATAAAGATAATCTATTAACTATTATATGTTCAAAAAAAAATTATTTAAAAATCATTTTTGAAGAAAATTCAGATCTCTAGACCGTAGATATTAGATATGAACGGCTTAAATTCGCTTAGCTCTCCTTACTAAGCACTTTGTTTAGCAGGGAGACTAGGTCCAGTTGGGAAGTGGGTGAGGATGATGAGGGAGCAAGTCGATCAAAAGGGTATTGTGAGAATAATAATGAAAACTTCCATGGGCATATTAGTCTAATATTTCCCATCCCCTCCAAATCCCACTATTACAAAAAACACTTTTAACATCTGTGTTTTGGACCTTTCGACGTCCATTTTTATGGGCATCTATGTGAGTGAAAGTGAACTTTTTTTTTTGGCCACAAAAATGAACTAATTAAATTAAGGGACCAAATTAAAATTTGATGCAAACTTAGAAGATGAAACATATACTTTAGCATAAAATATAAAGAAAAAAAATATAAATCATCACAAAAAGAAAGCTATAAGGAGCATTTTATTCAAAGGTTAAAAAAAAGGACCATGATATTCAAAGAAGAATAAAAGATTAAGAAACATCCATATTATTCAATTCAGAAAAAAGGGCCTGTCTGTGAGAGGATATGCATTATTAAGCTGATGATAGAATTATAGGGTGATAGATACATTCCCTTCAGGCAAAGAATGGAGAGAAATTTGCATGTATGTTCATAGAAAGGACCTCTCACTGTAAAGATATGCATTATTAAGCTGATAGAATTGCAGAGTCAGAAATATACAGCTGCTCCTCACCTGCCCAACAATATATTATGGGAGAATTTATCTATCCCTGTAATCCATCACACATATTTTTTTGAATTAGAGGGGGCATGTTGAATTTAGACATAGAAATGAACATACCCCATCTTTTTATATACCTTTAATTTAATGTGAAACTAATCGATACGAAACTTCTCTTAATACATTCTTTGAAACCAAAATGTATAGGTTTTCCTTTTCAAACTGTTCCTGTAGGAGAGATTAATCTTAATTAGTCGGTTAGTCACTTCGGTTCTATAAATAGGGGTTTTATTAAGTGATTTGAGTGTGAAGGAATATTGATGCCCACCAATTAAAGAAAGACGGCAACTTGGTTTAGTAAGAGTTCTGGGTCTAAAAGAGTTTATTTGTCTTTTATAAACAATCATTTGTGATTAATGAATTTCTTCATGACTTGCTTAACACTTCTTTTCACGTTTTAGTGTTCATGGTCTTTTTGTATTCTATATCTTCTTTTTTATTACTATAAGTTACTCATAACCTATTTTTCACATATCATCAAGTAATGACAATTATGACAATAGCAACAACTAACAACAATAACGAGCATTATAAACTATTACATGAAGTCAGTCAGCTACATAGATTGCAGGATGCTATTGTACTCCGTCAATAACTAAATTCAAAAGTTATTAAATCTTAAGATAAAGTTGAGATTTAAAGATTTTCTTGATTCTCATAAAACATATTGAAATAAAAGTGATTTATAAGCAATGGCACCTAAGAATTTTAATGACGGGGTGAAAATAAAAATAAAAATCCTATATCATAAATAAAAGTACTTGAAATACAATACAGACCTAAGATACAAAAAATTGAAAGAAATCTATTATAAAAATTAAGATCACTTCACTTGATTCTTATTCTACGTGTTTTCATATTGTTAAACTCATATATAAGTGAATCCGTGTTAAAACTTAAAACAATTTCTTTTTCAATGTATGTAATCAAAGAATCATCAAGAAATTGGTCTTCCATTCCATTTCAAAGCCTGTTCTTGATTGTATTCATAACAGAGAAAGATCTTTTAGTAGTTGATGTAGAAACGGGAAGAGTGAGTATAAATCTAATCACTTTATCAATAAGAGAGTAAATGATGGACTTTCTAGTTTTTGCTAGCCCTTGACATAATTCAGATGTAATTGATGAATTAATCAAATCTGAATGTTTAGGGATGTCAAGCTCAAAATGTTGTAACTCCATCTTAAAATACAATTTTTCCTGTTATGTGAAATCTCTAAAATAAAATTTATCAACAAGTTTACAAATATCATCATTATTAAAAGACTTGTACATGTTTATTGAATCTAAAGTCATGCTCAAAGCAAATAATTCAACAATATTGTCATTGAACTTGCAATTGATAATCAATTATAGCAAAAAAGATATTTACCCTATAAAATGTTTTAGTACAAAAATCACCATGTGAAAGGGGGCGAATAGAAGATACATGAACACGAAATAACCATAACAACATTACAGTAACAATCAGGAAATAACCCCTATATGATTGCTTGAATCTTAAAGAATCGGTATTATAGTCGTTCAAGAGAAAAGAGAAATAATGTGAATCATGTAGGTTTGATAATCTCAACGAGTCAGCATTACAACATTACAGCTCCCACATTTCCCTATTTTTTTTTTAAAGAAAAACAATTTTTTTTGGGGGGTGGCGCGGGGTTCCACCCTAGCCCCTTGGGTCCACCACTGTTTATAAGTAGAATAAGAGATTTTTTGTTGTTGTTGACATTTTAAACATTTTAGTCATAAATAAGACAATTTATTCTGCAGAAAAACGGATAATATTTACTTTTAGAGTTATAATGCTCTCTAGGGATCTCTATGTATTATTCAAGAGCCATGTTGATAACTTCATGCATATAAGGGAGAAAATGGTCATAGAACTAAATAAGCTCACCAGAAAAAAAGAAGAATATATATAATATTCAAATCCAATAATCTCCCTCCCTCTCCTCTTAAATTATCCATAATTGGCAATCTTCATAAGCTAGGTTCGTTCCGAGATCGTACGGCCCTCTTGTGCTGCTGCGCTTAGGTCAAACTCCCACTACTGTGGTTTCTTCTGCAGATCTCGCCAAAGAAATGGCCAGAGAACAAATAATGATGTCGTCCTCTCTCTGTTGTTTTGATGGATTAATACAATGTATGGTAAAAGTTCTTGATTATATATAAGGGTTAAAGGGCTAATTTGTCACGGAAGTATTGCTAAGGGGGCACTCAACACCCGGAAGTTTTTGTGGTACCAAATTTGCTCAAAACTAACGGAAGGTCAAACGGACGTTTACCACGTCGGATTTTTTTGTTTGTTAAATACCTAATTTGCCATGGAAGTATTGATAAGGGGGCACTCAGCACCCGAAAGTTTTTTTGGTACCAAATTTGCCCTGGGAGTATAAAAAAGGTAGCAAATTTACCCAAAACTGACGGAAGGTCCACGTAGGTCGTTAAAATGCCACATGGCTAGGAAAGAAACATAGTGGAGGGTGAGTCATATGCCAGATCATGTAACCACGTCAGCACCTCATTCATCTCTCTCTCTTCCCTCTAGCTTTCGGTGGTTCGTGCTTCTAAATTTTCTTCCAGCCTTCACCCACTCCTACATTGGCGGCGACAGTGCCGGTGGGAATTTTCTTATGATTTAGTGAAAATTTTGACAATCCATATGGCCATCTCTAACTAGGTTTAGAGTACAATGAGAATACACAATTGTTCTAGGAATTATCTCTAATTGATGGCTTTTGCAGATCCAGAGCTAATTCTAACATCCCGTTTGAAATTTTCCTGATCAATTTGATAAGAATGGCTTTTGGTTTCTTGGTTTGGATTCCTACTGTACCTATATTTCTGAGGATCGAAACCAATCGAATTTGAAGTACAGGAAGGTTGCAAACAGAGTTGGCAGGCATTGTTGTGGAAGCTGGCATACTCGTGGGTGAAGGAGTGGAAGAAAATTCAGAAGCAAGAACCACTGAAAGCGAGAGGGAAGAGAGAGAGATAAATGAGGTGTTAACGTGGTTACATGATCTGTCATATGACTCACCCTCCACTGTGTTTCTTTCCTAGCCATGTGGCATTTTAATGACCTATGTGGACCTTCTGTCAGTTTTGGGCAAATTTGTTACCTTTTTGATATTTCTGGGGCAAATTTGGTACCAAAAAAAATTCCGGGTGTTGAGTGCCCCCTTATCAATACTTCCGTGACAAATTAGGTATTTAACCAAAAAAAATCCGACGTGGCAAATGTTCGTTTGACCTTCCGTTACTTTTGGGCAAATTTGGTACCTTTTTCATACTTTCGGGGAAAATTTGGTACCACAAAAATTTCCGAGTGCTGAGTGCTCCCTTAACAATACTTCTGTGGCAAATTAGGTATTTAACCCTATATATAACTATAAAGTTGTAGGTTTCAATCTAATATGTGTGAGAATCTTATTGGTGGGTGACCTTTAAGTATATTTATAAGTAATCTTTGAGTCGGGAGGCGTGTCCAGATCCTAATGAGCCCCAATACCGAATTCACCTAAACTCATAGTGTATCAAAAAAAAAAGTATGAGCTTTATAGTTTTTTCTCATTTTAGTTTTGATTTCTATACTTTTAAACGAACGATTTTAGTCTCTAGAGTTAAGAGGTAAAATGGTCCAAATTTTTATTAAAATATAGGGGCTAACGTTTGAAACAAAACAAAAAAAACTAAAAGGAGCAAATCCTATATTAAAAGTATAGGAACCAAAACCAAACCAAATTATAAGGATTTAACATTATATTAACTTTTTTTAATTAAAAAAAATATGGACTAACGTCTTGATGTTACAAACGTTGAACCCGTGACCTTGATCAAACCACATTTTGATGTGTTATTTCATGATTTAATTTGGGATTTAATCATGTTAATTGGGCCAAAAATGTATTATTCATGATTAATTTGGATTAATGAGTGATTACATGAAAAATATGTTAAAAGGGTAAAATTGTCATAATTATTGTAATTACTCTTATTCCTTATTTTTTTAGGAAGATTTGATGTTGGCTTGATTGGTTTACATTGTAGGTGGTTGAAGAAATTGGACCAAATTTGAAAATGGAAATTTAAGCTCAAGTTATAAACTTTGCAGTTTAGTCCCTCTCTGAAAGTTTCTAAAAGTTTCACTTAGGTCCCTAATGAAACTCTGCTTTTTGACAATTAGGGCATATGATCTTTAACCTTTCTTCATTCAATTAAAAGGGAGGGAGCCCGACAGATTTAAGGGGGCGCCGCACAAGACAGAGAGGCTGGAGCTGGGAGCTATCATCATCGCTTTGGAATGAGACGACATCATCGTCTTCACCAGGGGATTCACACACACATTCGGACACCACGCATCGACCTGCACACCTCGGATCGTCTTCATTCACGCCTCAGATTCACGACATTCAGCTACGTCGGACCTGGAGCTGGCATCATCGTCTTCACCACTGGGCTTCACGCTGTCACACTCGGCTGGGGAACTTCAAAGACGAACCGAAAACGTAGCTGCATCGTCTTGAACAAAAGAAAAAAAACCTTCACGCCTTCACATGGGGGAACTTCAGCGCTAAACCATCGATGACCTCCACCATCCAAAAATGCATACCAGGGACCCGATTCATTCGAGGAGACAGGGCCGCGACTTGCCAGGAGAATTTTTCACGACTTGAACATTCGGATTGGGAGACACTTGGACCTTCACATCGTCTTCACACATTCAGCCACCACCTGCATTTTTCTTTCATTCTTCCTTCACCTTCACAGACAGATGCAGAACCGAGAGCCCAGAGATCATAATTGAATTTTCTGGCGAGCATTTTCCAGATTCTGGCGAGCTAGTTTTCCATGGCTAGTTCATTTTCACAGTTTGTGTGGGGTTCTTTGATTGCTATGAGTGGCTAAACCCTTGCTTCTTGGTGATGGAGATTTGTGGTTTGAACTTTTGTGCTTCAATAGGGGAGTTCTTTAATTCAATCTTTTGCTTAAACTATAAATTTGATTTCCTTGTTTAGGTTTATCATTTTGCAGTTGTGAGACTTGGATTGCTGTTATGTGTTCATGTGGATTGATTAATGTGGTTTTAATTGGATGATGTATTTTGATTTTTAAATCTCCATATTTCTTTAAATGCTTGATTAGTTATGCTTGTTGTGTCATGTTTATGAATCGTAAACATAGTTGATTTTAACTCTTGAATGGTTCGTTAGAACATTCTAATTGAGAAGAACATTTTGCATTATTCCAATTTCAATTAACATTAAGTGGATTTTAACAATATTTCAAGAGGTAGTAGTTTGCTACGTTTGTAGGAGCTACTATTAATTGAAATTATTGGACTCAAATGTTATCTTGAGGTTTTTTTTTTTAAAAAAAAAAATTTATTTTAGACTTAATGAAATTTGAACTCCCAAATATATTTTAGCAAGGATAGCCACCTTCTTCATTACCAAGAATATAATCCCTTTTAATCCTAAGTATTTTTTTCATTATTTTCCAAAAATACCAAAAGAATAGAATTAGTTTCTTATTATTTTAATGAATTTTAGTTTATAGAAAACCAATTTCAAAACCTCATTTCTAACAATGATTTTAGCACTTAGTTCAACATAGGAATTCAAAATAAATTGGCTCCTTGATAAGAGAACGATCCTGAGTTGTTTGCACTATATTGCATTTTAATTCGTAGTAAATTGTGATTTGACCCTGAGGCGACTAAGGTTCTTATCAAATCAGACCTCCGTGGCTGTAGGAGGTTTTCTTGCTATTACTTTACAAGACCACTGCCCTTCACGTCATTCTCTTGCAATAATATTGTATAATGTATGGCACTCTTCCAAAACAATAACGCCACGTGTTGTACAAAAAGAAGAGTCTATAATTGAGGTATTTGTATAGCTCTCACGTGACTAGCTAGGGTTTATTATTTTTTATTGGAAAAGTTTGAGATAAAGACCACTATAGCAATTTTATTCTTATTTGTCCCCATAGAATTCTAAAACATCACTGCAGTTCTACGAGGAAAATTAAATTAAATTTTGGAGCAAAATGACGTTGCTGCTCTTCAAATTTGCAGGCCAGAATTTCAAGTATAAACCTTTTGGATTTGGAAGAAGAGTGTACCCTGGACTCTCATTTGGGGTAGCTTTCAATTGAATACACACACACACATATAATAAAGTATTAAAGTGAATTATCAGTCACAATAATTCCAAATTCGTACAAGTTTTAGAAGTTACTATTGTTTCCAATTTCAACATGCATGTACATATGTTTAACTAAATATTCATATGAATATGCGAAAATGAGAGATGAATAATCGAAATCAAAGGCTTTCAGCGGACCTTATCTTTGGCAAGTAGCTAGCAAGCACAATAGGAACACAAGATAATTCTTTTTTCACAAGTCACAGGATAACTCATTAACAACACATGATTACAGAAAAGTAAAAACGATGATAAAGATTTAAGCATTGTCAATTTGTTTCAGCGTTGTAGAATTGGTTGCAGAAGAAGTGGTATCTCTTTGGACACAACTTGGCCTCTTGCCTCACTCATGTCTAAGTCCTCTACACCACCAGGCAGCTTCTAATCGAACAAGCACAAGAAAGCTACCCCAAATGAGAGTCCAGGATACACTCTTCTTCCAAATCCAAAAGGTTTATACTTGAAATTCTGGCTTGTAAATTTTAAGGGCAGCAACGCCTTTTTGCTCCAAAATTTAATTTAATTTTTCCCGTAGAACTGCAGTGATGTTTTAAAATTATATGGGGAAAATAAGAATAAAATTGTTATAGTGGTCTTTATCTCAAACTTTCCCAATAAAAAATAATAACCTCTAGCTAGTCACGTGAGAGATATACAAATACCTCAATTATAGACTCTTCTTTTTATACAACACGTGGCGTTATTATATTGGAAGAGAGCTATACATTGTACAATATTTATACATGAGAATACAAATGACGTGAAGGGCAGTGGTCTTGGAAAGTAATAGCATGAAAGCCTCCTACAACTATACGTGGGAGGGTGCGGGTTTAATCATGTTTGTAACCTTAAGAAGTTAGTTCATGTTTCTTTAATTAAAAAGGGTTAATATAATGTTTGGTCTTTATAATTTAGATATATTTTGGTTTTGGTTCCAATATTTTCAAAATAGACTTTGCTCCATTTAGTTTCTTTTTGTCTAAAACATAAGTGCCTATATTGTAATAAAAACTTGAACTATTTTGTCTCTTACCTCATGAGAGACTAAAACCTTTAGTTTAAAAGTAGGTTTAAAAGTATAGAGATCAAAACTAAAATTAGGGCAAATTACAAGGATCATACATTGTATTTTTGTTTTTTTTTTATACACCATAAGTTTAGGTGAGTTGAGTGCTGGGGCTCACTAGGACCAGAACACGCCTCCTGACTCAAAGATCACTTATAGAGGTGCTTATAGGTCACTCACCAACAAGATTCTCACATCGGTTAAATTGAGCCCTTTTACCATACATTGTATTAACTCATTAAATCAATAGAGAGAAGACGACATGTTTATTGGTTCTCTGGTCATTTCTGTTGCGCGATCTGCAGAAGAAACCACAGGAGTTGGAGTTTGACCTAAGCGCAGTACCATAAGAGGACCATACTTTTTTAAGAGATCTCGGAACGAACCTAGCTTATGAAGATTGTGTTATTGACAGACCATAGAAATGGAATTTTCACATGGGTCAGAATCTGTGTAATTAAAATAGAACTATCTATGAAAATAAAACAATTCTACACGAAAAAAAACAGTAAAACTCACAATATATAAGAATGAGATGTAGAAAAAAAATAATGAAATCCAAGACCAACAGATGTTGTCTCCTTAAGACAATTTGTTCCCTCTAAATTGATGCCTAAGGAACATGAACAATTGTCTCCTATGATAGAAAAGATTATGTCTCCAAAATGATGACACTATCAATCAGAAGCCCCCACGAACACAACTATATGCCAAAGAAATCGCACACAGAAGATTATAGGAGATCGAATGCAGTATACTCTATGTATGAGAGTGAAGTTACGAAAAATTGAGTAAATTTTCTATCATACACACGTCTAGATGGACTGTTGCTGTCAAATCAACGCAACAAACTGACTGTGGTGAACATATTAGTTTGGTTGCATCGTTTTGATTTCAAAAATTATGGGTCTGTTACTAGAGCTAGTTGGGAGAAACATGGAGGGGCTAATAGGGAATTAGTAAAAATTCAGGAAGTGTTTGGACAAAAACAAAAAAATTATTAAACAAAAAATTATTTTTAATCTTACATACACGCGCACGACCAAACCTGGCCTAGCTGGCCAGGCAGCGGCGCATGCGTGATAGACCAAGGCCTACCTGCGTTCTCTCTCCTCCACAAAACAGGTGTGCCCCAAGGGGCCAATTTAGAGGAGTGAAATGGCGCCTTATATACCTTTCCACTTCTCATATCTTGTCTAATGTGGGATTTCTACACACACCCTTTTCACTAACCTTTTCCTCTTCTTCTCCAACCCACTTTTCATTCATAACCCATGGAATTTAAACACAATCCAATAGATTGCCAATTATGAGTAACTTAAGAGGGGAGGGAGGGAGATTGTTGGATTTGGATATTATATTCTCCTTTTTCTGGTGAGCTTATTTAGTTGGTTCTATGGCCATTTGCCCCCTTACATGCATGAAACTATCAACATGGCTCTTGAATAATGCATAGAGATCCCTAGAGAGCTTTATCACTCTAAAAGTAAATATTATCCGTTTTCTGCAGAATTAATTGTCTTATTTATGAAACAACCCAGTCTAAAATGTCAAAAAAAAAATATCTCTCTTATTCTACTTATAAATCACTTTTATTTCAATATGGTTTACAAGAATCAAGAAAATCTTTAAATCTGATTTAATTTACTCTATCTTAAGATTTAATAACTTTCTAATTTAATTATTGATAGAGTATAATGATGTCGTGCATGCGGTTGATTTCATGTAATAGTTGATAATTCTTGTTGTTGTTGTTAGTTGTTGCTGTTGTTATAATCGTCATTACTTGATGATATGTAAGAATAGGTTATGAGTAACTTATAATAAAAAAGAAGATAGAATAGAACAAGAACATGAACACTAAAACGTGAAAGGAAGTGTTAAGCAAGTCATGATGAAATTCATTAATCACAAATGATTGATTACAAGAGACAAATCAACTCTACTAGAACCGGAACTCTTACTAAACCCAAGTTGCCCTCTTTCTTTATTTGTGGGCATCAATATTCCTTCACACTCAAATCACTTACTAAAACCCTATTTATAGAACCGAAGAGACTAATAACCGACTAATTAAGATCAATCTCTCCTACAGGAACAGTTTGAAAAGGAAAAACTATACATTTTGGTTTCAAAGAATGTATTAAGAGAAGTCTTGTATCGATTAGTTTGACATTAAGTTAAATGTATATAAAAAGATGAGGTATATTCAATTATTCATTACCATGTCTAAATTCAACATGCCCCCACTGATTCAAAAAAAATATGTGTGACGGATTGCAGGGATAGATAAATTCTCCCATAATATATTGTTGGGCAGGTGAGGAGCAGCTATATATTTCTGATTCTGTAATTCTATCTGCTTAATAATGCATATCTTTACACAGTAAGCTAGAGGTCCTTTCTATGAACATGCATGCAAATTTCTCTCCATTATTTGCCTGAAGGGAATGTATCTATCACCCTATAATTCAATAATCAGCTCAATAATGCATATCTTCTTAGAGACAGGCCCTTTCTCTGAATTGAATGATATGGATGTTTCGTAATATTTTATTCTTTTTTGAATATCATGGTCCTTTTTTAACAATACAATTCTCCTTATAGCTTTCTTTTTGTTATGATTTAGCATCCTTCATTTTATATTTTGTTCTTTATATTTTATGCTAAAGTATATGTCTCGTCTTCTAAGTTTGCATCGACTTTTACTTTGGTCCCTTAATTTAAATAGTTCACTTTTTCTGGCAAAAATAAAGTTCACTTTCAAACCTTTTTAATCTTAAAATCGTTAATTTTATCCCAAAAAAAAAATGATAACTAAATAAATTTAAAGGATTATTCTGCAATTAAATGTGATAAATCATGATTAAATTTTTAAAATATAAGAATGATGATATTAACTAATTAAAATTTGAGTATATTTCATCAGCAGAATCACTATTTAAATGAAATTTGTTGAGTTCGAATTTTTCAATAAATAAAACTAACAAAGTTAAGATTAAATGACTAAAAATTCATTTTTTAAACTTAAGGGACCAAGTTGAAACATGATGTAAACTTAGAGACCAAACATAATTTAGCTAATATTTTATTAATTTCAGTATTTCATTATTTGAATAACTTGTCTATATATATATATAGACACACATATTGGAGGTCGGACCATCACTCTTTTTTCAACTTCCTATATAATTATGGCTCTTCTTATTCCCCAAGTAGCTTCTCTCCCGTATGCTTCTCTCACTAAAAAGTTTCCTGTAAATAAAACATCCTTTTCTGTTACAATCCAATGTAAAGCCTCATCAGTTAGTGTTTCTGATCAAAGTCAACAAGTTTCTCGTCGGTCTGGAAATTTCAAACCTGATTTTTGGCATTATGATTATATTCAGTCCTTGGATAATCAATACAAGGTATGATCAATTAATTTCATTCTTATAGTTAGATGCAAATGCAATATATAAAACCTCATTTTCCATATCAATATACTCTCTCCAGTCTTTAATATAAGACATATTTACCTAATTTGATTAGATTAAAGAATTTGGTTAAGTTAGTTAATATATATAACATGTATTTTCCAAAATACCCTAGCCACCTTCCTTAATTCCCCCATTCCCTCCCCTCCTTGATTGATGTTGAGGAGCATCAATAAGAGTAAATTAAGAAAAGATTGACAAATATGGTTTTTTTTTCTTCATATAATTAGGACCAAAATCAACTCTCCAAATATGTCTTATATTAAGGACCAGAGGGATTGTTTATGTGCTTGATCACCAGCCAATAATTGAACACCTTGTCACAAGAAGTGAGGCAAAAAGTAATACTACCTCCTGTATAGGACCTCTTTATCTAATTTATTTGGGGGGTTAAAGAAGATAAATAAATCACTTAATTATAGAATATGTGACATGATTTTTTTGAAACACTTCTGCGTATCATTAGATTATATATCATTAGTTTGAAGACGAAAATTTACTTTTAAACTAAATCTTATATTTAAGATTGGAGGTAGTACATATGACAAATAAATTAAAGAAGAGACAGTGTAGTTTAATATAGATAGTAAAGAAATTATAGCTGAAGATATCGATTATGGCTAGCAACTTTATTTTTTATTCACCGAAATGCAGGAACAAGCATATGAAGAAGAAAGCAGAAAACTTAGGTCAGAAGTAAGGATAATGCTTTTAGAAACAGTGAATACTCTGGATCAGCTTGAGTTTATTGATACCTTACAAAGGCTTGGGCTTGTTTATCATTTCAAAGAAGAAATAAACGGGATCCTCGGAAATATTTATAATAATGTGGACAAGTTCAAGAGCAAGCAGAATCTACATGCTATATCACTTGTGTTTCGATTCTTAAGGCAGCATGGCTATGAAATATCTACAGGTAATTACTATTTGAACTTTATATTAATAAAAAATTTCAATCCTTTTGCATATTTATATATGGAAGATCTTAAATTACTGACTAGAACTATTTGTTTCTGTGCAGATGTCTTTGATAGCTTTAAGAATGAAGAGGGTGATTTTGAAAAAAGTTTATCTGAGGATATCAGGGCAATGCTTTCATTATATGAAGCTTCATTTCTTTTAATGGAAGATGAAACCAATTTGGAAAAAGCTAAAGATTTTACTTCAAAATCTCTTAAAGATTTTGTGAGCAAGAACCCAACGCATGAACTGAAATCCCAAGTGAAACATGCTTTGGAGGTTCCATTACATTGGAGGCTACCAAGATGGGAGGCTCGTTGGTTCATTGGTGAATATGAAAGAATTCCTAATATGAATCCCAACTTACTTCATCTTGCCAAATTGGATTATAACATGGTTCAAGCCATGTACCAGGAAGAAGTGAAGTCTAATATAAAGTGAGATATGTATACAACATTATTTTTCCGCTAAAATTAACATTGGGAAAATAAAAATTCTACCTATATGACTTTGTATTCAATTTCTCATTATATATATATATATATATAGCAAAAAATTACTAAGATGATTGAGTTTACATGGACAGCATATAATTTTTACTTATTCATAATTATGTGCTTGATTTGATTTGAAGATGGTGGGAAAGAACTGGCTTGGAAAAGAAGGTGAATTTTTTCAGGTGTAGGGTGGTGGACAACTATGTTTGGGGTGGAATGCAAGAAGGGCCTGAATTTGGAAAATTAAGAAAAGTCATAGGAAATCTTTGTGCCATAATAACCCTAACAGATGATATGTATGATGTTTATGGTACTTTGCCAGAATTAGAGCTCTTCACTGAAGCTGTTATCAGGTTTGACTATTAATTTGTTTCCTTCCTCAATTAGACGTAAAAGTGTTTTTTCCCCCCTTCATATATTTAACTTTACCTAGTTGCGGGTAAATCCTTTAACTTTTTAAATATCAAAGGATTCACAAACTAAATAAAATTAAAGGACTATACAATGAAGCATGCCTTAAAGTCAGTGGACTAATGTACACTTTTGTCAAAAGGGGAAAAAGCAGGTTCAAGGAACAAGCTAAGAACTTTCGTAGTAGCTTTTTTTTTTTTTTTTTTTTTTTTTTTTTTTTTTTTTTTTTCTCGTAAAACTTGACGATAAATTTGATTTTTAAAAATGATTGTTATCGTAATTTTTAAGATGTTTTAATTATTTTAATTTGTAAATATTTTCATCTTCAATTGTTTTCTCTGCCTAACAATATTGATTGTGATAATTAATTTTAGGTGGGATGCAAATTACTTGGATAATCTCCCAGATTACATGAAAGTAGTATTTTCCGCAATTTATGACTTTGCAGATGAAGTGGCTTCAGACGTTCTGAAAGAAAAAGGGCACAACGTCTATCCCTATCTAAAGAAAAGGGTATGTGTATGATAATATCATCTTTGATGTTAAGTTAGTTATATATATAATTACAGCCTTTAAATACTTACTAAATTAGGCTTCAGTGTTATTGATGATTACATTAATTTAAATTTTAAATTTTCAATGGCAAGATATCTGTAGGGCATATGTAGTTGAGGCAAGATGGTACCATGGTGGGAAAACGCCAAGGCTGAAAGAATATTTGGAAAATGGATGGATTTCAATTGGTGGACCTCTTTTTCATCTTCATACTTATCTTTATTTGCCAAATAGTCCTATAAGGAAGCTGGAGTTGGATTCATTAGACCCTTATTCAGATCTAGTCTACTTGTCATCACTTAATTTCCGCCTTATAAATGACCTCGGATCATTTAAGGTACCTCCATTTATATAATTTTTTTTTTCTAATTCTATATGCCACTTTAGTCTTTTTTAGAAGTCCGATTTGATAAAAAAAAAAAAATTGTGCGTGTTTCTTACCATAAGTCCATCTAGAGAGTAATTAAAGACAATGTTACAATTTCGCCTCTATCAAATGGAAAGAGAGAAGAAAGAGGTGAAGCATAATTAATGTATAAAATATTTTTTATATGCATACATAAATGAATGTAAAATTGGGAAAAATTATTAATTTAGGATATATTTAAAGATTTAGCTAACTTTCCGTGGAACATAAGAATTAAATAAACTAAACTTATAAAAAGGACCAGATTGGTATATATAGTATGTATGCAAAAACTTAATTACTCCCCCTTGTCCCTTTTATAAGATGTCTTTCACGAGAAGGAGCTTTTTAGTCCTTTTTATAAGGTGTTTTGATAATTTCAACGAGCATAGAATATTTTGTCATATATGCCCATAGAGTGAAAATTAATAATTGGCAGTGAGATAAAGTAGAAATTAATACTTCTCTAGTCCTATATATTTATCTAGCATAGAGTGAAAATTTATTTTGATCTTATTTATAAGTCATATCATTAAAATTTTTATATAAATATATTATTAATTTATTATTGTGCTGATTTTAGTTTCATGGGTATATTATATATTAAATAGGGGTAAATTTAAAAATTGTTAAATTTTAAGTAGAGTTAGTGACTCATAAATAGGACTAGAGAAGCATGATATGTGAGTTTAGTGTAGTTAATAATAAAAAATATTGGAAATCACTTAAACTTTGTAACAAAATTTAATACTTCTAACTATTTTTATTGATATGTGTGAATAAGTTAAAAACATCTTATAATAAGGATGGGAGGGAGTATCAATTTAGATTGATGTGGTAGCTAATAACTCTTATATCATTTCTTGTGTGGTCTAACTTTGAATTGATGTGTGTGTGTGTAGCGTGAGATGAAGACAGGAGATGTGCCCTCATCAATCCAGTGCTACATGAATGATAATGGAGCTTCAGAAGAAGAAGCCATCAAACACATAAAGTCTTTGGTATATAAGAATTGGCAGAAGATGAATCAACAAGTGGCCACATCTTCCTTCCCTCGCGATTTCAATATGTCTGCTTGGGAAATTTCAAGGACTGCCACTTTCTTTTATTGTAATGAAGATGATACCTACACTATTCAGCATTCTGAATTTGAGGATCTTGTTCATCTATTAATTTTTGAGTCCATTTCCAATATTACATGTTCCTAGAGTTATTAAATATTGAGAGTGTTAAGGGCTGTTGTTTGAAGTTATTGTACTGCTCTCTCTTTCAAGAAAAAAAAAAAAAAGACTTTTGTAACAATTTCTATGTGATAAGATCGATTTTCTTTACTAGTTGCTTTCTGGAAAAAAAATTAACAGAAGTGAAAAAAACACATTTTTTTTTTTTTTTTGGGGGGTTAATGGGATAGGTATTAAATCTAGACCATCCAAAATTAATCTAAATGATTCCTAATTAGCATGAGCCTCCAAAACTCAAGACCCAATGGCCCAATCTACAACTGGGTTGATCCATACCTTATTTTCAACCAAATAAATTAGGTTTGGGATAGATCCAAACCTAGCTAGCCTGCTCATTTACACCACTTTGAATGTAATTAGAAGGAACAATGGTTTCATAAAACCAATAGGGGTTAAATCTAGCAAAAGGAGATAGTCCCGTAATGTAAAGAACCAATGTTTAGTTCAAATCTTTATTGGGAAAGGTTCCCACATTCAATACTTGACAATGCCTTGAATATGATTATTTCCAATAAGAAAATATATTAACCTAAGTATAAAAAAAGGTTTTATGAAATCCTCCTCAAAGATGACATTAAAAAAGAAAAGGTTAAGATGCAAAAATAAACATGTACGTTGTTTTTCCAAAAGTATGCCCAATACCAAGTGCTTTTTTTAAGTGCAAAAGTGACTACGTGGTTATAAAATTGGGGCAAAAGTCACAGATTCCTTTAAGAATAGATGACATTTGTTAAATTAAAGTTAATTTCGTCATCTACATTTAACAAAATTTGTGACTTTTGCCCCATTTTTGTAACTACCACGTAGTCACTTTTACACCTAAAAAAAGAACTTAGTGTTGGGCACACATTAGAAAAACTAAGTGTGTATTTTTGCACCATTATCAAAAAGAAAAACAAATCACACCTGCATAATCTCTTATGGAAGAGTTATTTAGTCCACGCAACATTAGAAGATTCAAAATAAAATGACCGCCACTTTTATTTAATATTAATCATGCAGCGCTGAAAATTCTACTGATTCTATTTTATTAGTAAACTGCGAGCCCTAAAAATATCCACCAAAATTGTTGTCCCAACACAAATATCTAAGAAAATTATTGATCGAAATTATCATTAACTCTCTCCGCCGCCTTCGTCTGCTAGCATTCCCGTGATTTCCCTAGTTTTGCTATCACATGCAACGTATAAACCTTTGAAGCTTGAATTTCCTCGCTTCGATGGTTTGGATGCCCTTAATTGGATTTTTAAATTTGAACAATACATTAAGTATTATGATATCCTAGACCCTCAACGACTTGTTCTTGCCTCTATGCATTTGGACGGCGACATTTTACCATGGTTTCAAATGATAGAAAAATCTGGACGGATTCCCCATTGGTTTGCTCTTGCCAAGGCCATCGAAGCTCAGTTTGGCCCCTCGTATTTTGAATGTGCTCGCTCTCAACTATTCAAGCTTACACAGCATGTGCTCGGAGGTTCTCTAGATACATATAAGTCTAAATTCCTTGCGTTGGCTAACCGTATAGAGGATCTTCCCGAATCTGCACTTTTGGACTGTTACTTAGGCGGTTTATTACCCAGTCTCCGTCGTGATGTCCTTGTCCAACGACATGCGACCGTTCTTTCCGCTATGACGCTTGCTCGTCTCTTTACCGATCCGTCCATGGCTGGTACTGCTTTAGTCTCGTCCGACTCAATTTCTAAGCCACGCCCGTATTTTCCTTCCACCACCAAGTCTTTTGCTCCTCTTAAGAGCACCGTTGAGGCCTCATCTTCAACTACATTTGGAGGCGGCAAATCTAACCTCCCTCCATTATTACCTTCTCCAAAATTACCACCTATCAAAAAGATGACACCTAGCGAAATGCTCATTCGCCGTGAGAAGGGCCTGTGTTACACTTGCGACGCTCGTTTTACTCCTTCTCACAAGTGTCCTAATAAACAACTAATGATGTTTCATTCTAAGGAGGGCGACGATGACCCAGTCGACGATGCTATTCCAGAATCAGATTCTAACGCTACTCTGCACCATCTATCTATTTACGCTTTTCGGGGGACACAGGGCCCAACTACAATTCGTTTTCAGGGCACTATACATGGCACATCTATGTAAATTTTACTGGATGGTGGTAGCTCCGATACTTTCATTCACCCCCGTATTGTCAAGCATTTCCAGCTCCCTAGTTCACCTGCTCCCGAGTTACGCGTTTTGGGTGGTACAGGTCACATACCACACAATACGCAGGTTTGTGACGTCCCTATTTTGTTCGATGGACACGTGCTTTCTTTGAATCTTTATGTTTCACCTATTTCTGCGTGCGATATTGTCATTGGTGCTGATTGGTTGGAGACTTTAGGCCCACACGTCGCAGATTATTATGCCTCCGTCATTAAATTCCTCCAGAACGGTGATTATATTACTTTGCGAGGATTCTGGAGACCGACTGCCACACCGGCGCACTGATGAAGACCTTTTTGTCTTTAGTCTTGGGGTCCACAATAAAAAATAACTAAGGATTGCGTATAGAAAGCCCTAGGATCGTTCTCTCTCTTGAGGAGTTTTTTATTGAATCACAAGAATCTAAACGTAAATAAAATGGAATAAAACAAGGGAAAATGATTTTTGGATTTTCAAATTAATAAACTAAAGAATTATGCAATTTAATTAAATGCTAAACTATTATTTTTGGTATTTTCTTTATAAAATGGTGAATGAGTGAATGGAATGGATGAAGTGAAAATATGAATGATGAACATTCTTGGTAATGAAGAAATAACTATCCTTGCTTATAAAAGATTATGGGAGTTAAAATTCATCAAGTCTTAAAATAAACCTCAAGATAACACTTGAGTCAATATTCTCAATTAATAGTAATTTCTACAAACATAACCTAACCACTACCTTTTGAGAAATTGTTAAA
Organism: Acacia melanoxylon; assembly: GCA_019022615.1. Lineage (NCBI taxonomy): Eukaryota > Viridiplantae > Streptophyta > Magnoliopsida > Fabales > Fabaceae > Acacia > Acacia melanoxylon. The sequence goes on from JAFJYJ010000012.1 coordinate 9,212,970, forward strand.
AACCACTTGATGTGCAATTAAAATTGGAATAATGCAACACGAATTAGTCTTCTTGAAATTAGACATAATGATCCTCAAAGGCAAGACAAATCAACCACATTAACTAGACAATAACACGCTAATTAATATAATCTCATTGCAACCACAAGAAATTAAAACACATATATTTTTCACACTACAAAATCTAATCTTAACTACAATTATCAAACCAATAGAGACAATAAACATTAATCTCAGTTCCAAAATTTATACACAATAATTCCTAAAACTAGGCAACTTAAATATATAAATTTAGACTAATAGAATGATAGAATAACTCCCCTATGTAAGCACATGTGAGCTCAAGCATTAATTCTCCTCACCAAGAAGCAAATAATTAATCACACAGCCATGAAAGAACCCAATCTGAACTGCCAAACTGAAATAGGCGTGGAAACGAGTTCAAAGAAAGAGAAGCAGTGGTTAAATGAAAACAGAATCAGAGTCGCCGGAATCTGGGAATTTCTCACCGGAATCTGAAACGGTGATGGTAGAGGCGGAGTTGTAGAGAAAGGGGAAAATGGTGAAGAGATGACGGATGAAGGATCTGGCTCTCGTTCGCGGCGCTATTTTTTCCATCTCCATTCGCGACGGAAAGAATGGTGAAAGAAGCCAAGGTCGCCGGCGAGGTTAAAGGTGGATGGAGGTGGAGAATCAAGGTTGAAGGCGTGAAGGTCCGAATGTCGAAGATGATGAAGACATCGTCAATCCAGTCCTTGTATCTCGCGGTGCAACTTTTTTTCTTTTGGATATATATCCCCTTCCCGTGATAACGCGTCTCTGGATATATGAAGAAAGTGACCTAATTACTCCCTTGGTCAAAACGTGCGTTTTGACCAAGGGACTAAAATGTAATGACTGAAAGTTCTTAATAGGGACCAAAGGGAAAATGTTCAAAACGTTTGTGGTATGAACTGAAATTTCCAAAACACTGGGACCTTTTCTGTAAATTTTCCTGGCTCATTTTCTTTCTTGATTTGCAATTTCCAGGAATTCTTGGGCACTTTTTTGTAATTTTCCCTTGACCTCAAAAATATTATTTCCGATCCGAATTGATATTTTCCAATCTTGAATTTTCTTCTTAAACACCTACAATGCAAGATTAAACACAATGTAGCATCAAAAGCCCAAGAAATCATTTACATGAATAATTAATAAATTATGACCATATTGCCCCTAATTTCACTTAATTCAATACAAATGTCTCTAATTTAAATTAATGTTTAATCATGCAATAATGTCCTAGAAAATGCATTAAAAATATCAATTTAATTATGAAAAATCATATAAAAATATAGTTCGATCATGCACTTACATCATTTGCTCCGTATTACTACCAACGACACAACTACTGAACTGTTTCTTGTACAATTATTGTCTCCTGAAGCCTCGTCTCCAGCTTCCCTCACTGAGCTTCCTCCTGATTTGCAACTTTTTCTCACACGTTTTACCTCTATTTCTGCAAAACCACGGGGTCTTCCACCAAGCCGTGGTCATGACCACAGAATTGATTTAATTCCGGGTATTACCGCCATTAAAGTTCGTCCCTATCGCTATCCCGTGAGCCAAAAGGCAGTGATTGAGATATTAGTTGCAGATTTACTCGAACAGGGCCTCATTCAGCCTAGCACCAGTCCATTTTCTGCTCCTGTTATCCTTGTCAAGAAGAAGGATGGTGTTGATTATAGAGCCCTCAACGCGGCTACAATTAAGGATGCTTTTCTTATGCCAACCATTGATGAATTACTTGATGAACTACATGGTTCCCGATTTTATTCTAAATTGGACCTTCGCTCTGGTTATCACCAGATTTTGATGCGAATAGAGGATCGGGCCACCACGGCTTTTCGAACTCATTTAGGAGCTTATGAATGGCTTATCATGCCTTTTGGATTGACTAACGCACTAGCTACTTTTTAGGCTTTAATGAATACTATTTTTCGTCCCTTCCTGCGCCAGTTTGTTCTTCATTTTTATTTTTGATGATATTCTCATTTACAATGATTCTTGGGATTCTCATCTTCACCATGTTGAACAGGTGTTACAGACTTTAGTTGACCATCGTCTTTTTGCTAAATTGTCTAAATGCTCCTTTGGACAACAACGTATCAATTATCTGGGTTACTTCGTGTCGGCACAGGGTGTTGAAATGGATCCGGATAAGATCCAGGCTATTCAGGATTGGCCTATTCCTGTAGAGGTTACTCAGTTACGGGGATTTTTGGGTTTAAGCGGTTATTATCGTCATTTTATCAAGAATTTTGCTCAGAAGGCTACCCCATTAACACACTTACTATGTAAAGATAGTTTTGCTTGGACACCACAGGCTCAAGCTGCTTTTGACACTCTTAAACAGGCTCTCACTCAGGCACCCATCCTCACACTTCCTAACTTCACACTTCTGTTTGTATTGGAAACAGATGCATCAAGTGACGGTGTTGGTGCTGTGCTTAGTCAGAAAAATCACCCGTCCTCACAATTCCTGACTTCACACTTCCGTTTGTATTGGAAATAGATGCATCAGGTGACGGTGTTGGAGCAGTGCTTAGTCAGAAAAATCACCCAGTCGCATTCTTCTCTAAGAAGCTATCACCTCGTATGCAAGCTCAGTTTGTGTATGCCCGTGAGCTATACGCCATTACTGAAGCAGTAGCCGAGTTCCGTCATTATCTTTTGGGTCATCATTTTATTATCCGTACAGATCATGCAAGTTTACGTCATCTTGGCGATCAAATTCTCCAAACGCCAGAGCAAGAAGGATGCCTTCCCAAGTTACTAGGTCATCATTTTTCTATTGAGTACCGTCCCGGAAAAACAAACATTGCTGCCGATGCTCTGTCCCGGGTCTCCCTTATGGCTCTGTCATCTTTGTCTAATTCATTTATGGATACCATATATGACACATTACATTCTTCTCCATTTATACAGGAGCTTCGTGCTAAAATCCTTATCAATCCTGCTTCACTGCCATTGTATTCGCTTCGTCACGGTTCTGTGTATTGGCGAAACAGATTGGTGATTCCCAGTGACCAACCCGAGTTACTTCGTCGTATATTGCATGAATTTCATTCTTCTGTTATTGGGGGACATGCTAGCTTCCTACGCACTTTCCACTGAATTGCTCACTTGTTCTATTGGCCTCATATGCGCCGTGATATCGGCCTATTTGTTAAATCTTGCTCGGTCTGTCAGCAGGCTAAGATCTCCAATTTGCATCTTGCGGGTCTTTTACAGCCTCTACCCATTCTAGAGCGTATATGGGAGGACGTTGCTATGGACTTCATTACGGGCTTACCACTTAGTCATGGTTATGGGCGATTGGGTGTTGGTTAAACTACAACCATACCGGCAACATTCTGTTCAATTACGGAAGTATCACAAATTATCTCTTCTGTATTTTGGTCCCTTTGAAGTCACCCAGAGAATTGGATCCGTTGCTTATCGCTTAGCTTTACCTACGCATGCAAAAATTCATCCGGTGTTTCATGTTTCATTATTGAAGAAATTCGTCGTTAACAACTCTGGTGTGCCTTACGTTCCCTTACCATTGCTTACTGCACCAGAGGGTCCTATCTGTCAACCAATTGATATTTTAGCTGTCCGCAATATCACACGGACCGATACCACTGTTACGCAACTTTTGGTTAAGTGGGACAGTTCCCTTCAGTCCACTTGGGAAGATCTTCATTCCATTCAATCTCGGTATCCTAACTTCGACCTTGAGGACAAGGTCCAATTCCATGAGGGGGGTATTGTAACAATGCCAAATGCAATGGGCTCTGAAATAGTGACGGAAGGAGGCCCAAACCAAGTCCCTGCGATACGAAGCAGTGAACGAATCAAAAGAAGATCCTGGAAGCTGCGTGATTTGAGTGATGCTGCTTAGTATATAACGACAAAAGTGGTTAGGGGAAGGGTGTGTAGTGATTGTGGGATTTCTTCTTTTCTGCATTTCCTTCTGGACCTTCTTTCTCTATTACTTATGTCAGTATCTCTTTGTTTTTATCAATTTCCTCTATGCCTTTATGATTTCCTTAGTAATTCTCTCTCGATTGTAACCGTGGAGTTTCACCGAATATATTTCAGATCTAAATATTGAGAGGCATTTCACCATAAATCTGCTGTTTCTGTCATTTAGAATTTTAGTCGTAACATGGAACTAAAAAAAACATTGCAGGAAAAGGCAAATGAGAATAAGGGTGATGGGCAAGATGGTTCTTTAGCTTCTGATAAATTAGATTATAAAGTATCTGTGGAGCAGATTGGCGAACCAGTTAGACAGGGCGTTGAAGTTATTCATGAGACTATTAAACAAGGTAGCGAGGTAACCATTTATGAATTTTATAAATGGCGAGGTAACCATTTGTTCTGGAGCGTAGGTGCAGGAAGTTTCATGAACCATTCCTTTTTCCTGGAAGGAAAAAAAAAAAAAAACTCAAAATTCAGGGCCATTATCACTATGAACTTTCTTAATCTTCACTGAAAATTGTGTTAATATATATTCAATAAAATTCTTGATACGAATCATAGTATCACTTCTATGTTTCATCAAAAATACCCATGTTCCGTGGAAATGATCATCAACAATAGTAAGAAAAAATTGATGACCTTGATGTGTGGGATGGATTTGTGACAAGCAAGGAAAATTTCATTATTGAAAATCAAATCTTACGCAGTCTGGGCCTCTGGGGACCATTTCTTACAAGTACAAAAACTCCAAACAACATCCTTAGCACTCTCAATATTAATAACTCTAGGAACATGTAACATTGGGAATGGGCTCAAAAATTAACAAATGAACAAGATCCTCAAATTCAGAATGCTGAAGAGTGTAGGTATCATCTTCATTGCTGTAATAGAAAACTGAAGTCCTTGAAATTTCCAAAGCACTCATGTTGAAATCGCGAGAGAAGGAAGATGTGGCCACTTGTTGATTAATCTTCTGCCATGTTTTATATATTAACCACTTAATGTGTTGGATGGCTTCTTCTTCCGAAGCTCCACTTTCATTCATGTACAATTGAATTGCAGAGGGTATATCCCCTGTCTTCCTCTCGCGCTATATACACATCAATTCAACGTTAGACCAAACAAAAAATGATGTAAGAGTTCCTACCACTCATATCAAAATCTAAATTTAAACTCCCTCCCATCTTTATTATAAGATGTTTTAAACTTATTCACACTTATCAATAAAAACAATTAGAAGTATTCAAGGTTGTCATAAAATTTAGAGTTAGACATTATCTAACACCTTAAAGTATTTTTTCAGGGGCATTAAGTGCTCTTAAAGTATTTTGTGATGCCGTGATCAACACCAAAAAATATTTTTTTAGGTGCATTTAGTACCCTAAACTTTTTTTTTTTTTTTTTGCATCCAACACCTTAAAATATTTTTTTTAGGTGTATTCAACACCATAGATTATCTTAATCATTAAGTGTAAAATTTCACAAATATACTTTAAAGTGCTGGATGCACTAAAAAATATTTTAGGGCATTGGATGCATGTGTAAAAATACTTTAAGGGTGCTAAATGCGCCTTAACTCTAAAATTTAAGTGATTTATGATATTATTTTAATGAACTACAGTAAACTCAAACATCATGTTTCTTTATTCTCATTTATAACATAACTCACTTCCAGCATGTTTCACACACAAAATAAGAAAAACCTCTTAAACCTCATTAAATCTGCTTAAAATTTAACAATTTTTCAAATTCATCCTTATTTAATATACAATATACCCTATGAAAACAAAGTCAGCATAATAATAATAATAAATGAAGGATATGTTCATATGAACAATTTAAAGACGTTACTTATAAATATGATCAAAATAAATCTTCTCTCTATGCCTTATAAATAGAATAAGAAGAGTATTAATTTCTACTTTATGTGGCTACCCTTATTAAATATGCCATATATAAAAAACAACAATTAATGCTAGTAAGTTTAAACTATCAAAACTTGTTGCAAAAAGGACCAAAAAAAATCCCTTCCAGTGAGGGACAAGAAGTAGTAATTAAGTTTTGGGATAATTATCTGCGAGTCCTTATAGTTTTAACAAATTTTTAATCAAGCCTTTATAGTTTTTTTCTTTTCTCTTTATGATGTCCTTATGCTTTTACTTGTTTTTAATTAGGTCTCTGTAGTGTTTTTTCTTTTTATTAGGTCCTTATAGTTTCACAGGATTTTTAATCAGGCCCTTGTAAATTTTTATTTATCAGTTTAATTTAAAATTAAATATAAAAATATCAATGTTAATAATAAATTTAAATGAATAATTATATAATTAGAAAAAATAATTAAAAATAATTCATTATAATGATATGATCTGTAAACAATATTATTATTATGATTCGAACGTTATAATTATAAGAATAAGTAAAAATTAGGATTATTAAATAAATAATATAAATAAATTTTTAGTGAAAAAAATTTAAAATATTAAAATAAAATTATTGAAATAAATTACTATTTATAGAATAATATTATTTATACAATAATATTAAAAATGATATATTAAATAATATTATATTTTATATGTATAGAAGAATATTATTAGAATTTATAGAATAAAAAATGAAAAACTACAAGGACATAATTAAAAATTAGATGAAACTAGAAGGACTTGATAAAAAGGAAAAAGAAAAAACTACAGAGAATTGATTGAAAACAAATGAAAGTATAAGGACCTGATAGGGGGGGGGGGGAACTACAAGAACCTAATTAAAAATTGGTTAAAACTAGATAGACTTGCAAATTAATTATCCCTTAAGTTCTTACACACTACTGTGTACATATATATAATTAAAATTATATATATATAAATGCAGGTACCTTAAATGATCCGAGGTCATTAAGAAGGCGGGCATTAAGTAATGAGAAGTAGATTAGATTTGAACGAGAAGGCTCTAATGAATCCAACTCCAGCTTCGTTATAGCATTGTTTGGCAGGTAAAAATAAGCATGAATATGAGAAAGATGTGCACCGATTGAAACACATCCATTTTCCAAATATTCTTTCAGCGTTGGCGTTTTCCCACCATGGTACCATCTTGCCTCAACTATATATGCCCTACACAGATCTTGCCACTGAAAATTTAAATTAATATATGTTATCATCAATAATATCGAAGCCTAATTTAGTAAGTACTTAAAGGCAGTAATAATAGATATAACAAACTTAACATCACAGATCATATACCCCTTTCTTTAGATAGGAATGGACGTTGTGCCCTCTTTCTTTCAGAACCTCAGAAGCCACTTCATCTGCAAAGTTATAAAGTGCGAAAAATACTACTTTCATGTAATCTGGGAGATTATCCAAGTCATTTGCATCCCACCTAAAATTGATAATCACAATCAATATATTGTTAGGCAGAAAAACAATTGAAAGAGAAAATATTTAGAAAGTAAAATAATTAAAACATATTTAAAAATTATGATAACAATCTTTTTTAAAATCAAATTTATTGTCAAGTTTTACGAGAAAAAAGCTACTGCAAAGCATTTAGCTTGTTCCTTAATCCTGCTATTTAGACAAAAGTGTCCGTTAGTCCTCTAACTTTAAGGCATGCTTCATTCAATAGTCCGTTAATTTTATTTAGTTGCAAGTCAATACTTTAATATTATAAAAGTTGAAGGATTATATTTGCCGGAAATTTGGTAAAGTTAAAATTAAAATGAACAACAAACTGTTGTTTTATATGGTAAGTGGTCTCACTCCTGTAAGGTTACAAGTTGAAATACCAGGAATCACACTTATCTAGAGAGGCAAAAACCCTTTATTCTAAGTCTCGAAAAAAGAAAAACCTTGATTATATATATAAAAAAAGTACTAAAATAAAATATGCCTCAAAGTTTTTTTTTTTGGGGGGGGGGGGGGGGACAAACACTTTAACCTTTAATTGAGGAAAGAAACTACTAGTCAAACCTGATAATAGCTTCAGTGAAGAGTTCTAATTCTTGCAAAGTACCATAAACATCATACATATCATCTGTTAGGGCTATCATGGCACAAAAATTTCCAATGACTTTTCTTAATTTTCCAAATTCTGGCCCATCTTGCATTCCAAGGCCCCAAACATAGTTATCCACCACCCTACACCTGAAAAACTTCACCTTCTTTTCCAAGCCACTTCTTCCCCACCAGCTTCAAATCAAATCAAGCACAAATTAAACTAATATAATCATTAGTAAAACTTATGTAGTCCATATAAACTCAATCATCTTAGTCATTTTTTGGTATATAAAAGAAAAGGAGAGAATACAAAGTCATATAGTTAGAATTTGCATTTTCCCAATAATAATTTTAGCAGAAAAATAATGGCATAATGTATATACTCACCTTATATTAGACTTCACTTCTTCCTGGTACATGGCTTGAAGCATGTTATAATCCAATCTGGCAAGATGAAGTAAGGTGGGATTCTTATTATTAGGAATTCTTTCATATTCACCAATGAACCAACGAGCCTCCCATCTTGGTAGATTCCAATGAAATGGAACCTCCAAAGCATGTTTCACTTGGGATATGAGTTCATGTTCTGGGTTCTTGCTCACAAAGTCTTTAAGAGATTTTGAGGTAAAATCTTTGGCTTTTTCCAGAATAGTTTCATTTTCCATTAAAAGAAATGAGGCTTCATATAATGAAAACATTCCCTTGATATCCTCACATAAACCTGTTTGAAAATCATCACCGCCCCTTTCATCTTTAAAGCTATCAAACACATCTGCAGTAACAAATAGTTTTAGTCAGTAATAATTTAAAAACTTTGATATAAACGCAAAAGGGTTGTTTTTTTTTTTTTTTAAAAAAAAAAATGATATGGAGTTCAAGTAGTAGTAATAACCTGTAGATATATCATAGCCATGTTGTCTCAAGAGTCGAAATTCAAGCGCTGTGGCATGTAGATTCTGCTCGCTCTTGAAGTTCTCCACATTATTATAAATATTTCCGAGGATCTTGTTTATTTCTTTTTTAAAATGATAATTAAGGCCAAGCCTTTGTAAGGTATCAATAAACTCAAGCTGATCCAGAGGATTCACTGTTTCCAAAAGCATTATCCGTACTTGTTCCCTAAGTTTTCTGCTTTCTTCTTCGTATGCTTGTTCCTGCATTTTGGAAATAAAAATAAAGTTGAGAGAAAATGCACTCACTAACCATAATAGTTGTCTTAGATTATATCTGTATATAACTACGCATGTCTCTTCTTTAATTTATATATCCATCATATATATATGTATATATGTATATATATGTATGTATTACTTTTTGCCTCTCTTCTTATGATATTAGGTGTTCAATGATTGGCTTGTTGGTACTATTTTGTGATCGTTATTCATATGAAAAGTGCGGTTACATATATTGCATCTAACTATAAGAATGAATTTAACCATACCTTGTACTTATTTTCCAAAGACTGAAAATAATCATACTGCCAACGATCAGGTTTGAAATTTCCAGATCGACGAGCAACTTGCTGAGTTTGATCAGAAATACTATCTGATAAGCTTTCGGACATGGTTGCAACAGAAGAGGATATTTTATTCAGAGCCATAACACTATAGGAAGTTAGAAATTGTGGATGGTCCGGCTTAAATGTCAATATATATACACAAAGTTATTCAAATAATGAAATAAGGATAAAACAAATGATACGTCTCGATAACGGCAAGCGTTAGTGGCAAGAGGGGCGGCTGGCACACAAGGGATGATATCACGTGCCTTTGTAAGGCACACAAATATTACTAGAAAAATTGTACTATTTTTATTCTAAACAGAAGTTATTCATAAACGTATAAATAATTAAACGGTACCATTTTATATGATAAAATTTTCTATTAAAAACCATATAAACTAAGTAATAACTTTTGATGGAAGGTATTGATATTAGATGTATTTGTATTAAATACATCAAAGTAATATATCAATATGTATCAATATAACTTTTAAAAATTCAAAAAAGTCTTAACTATATCGATTTGAAATTAAATGCATCGATCACCTATCTTAAGAATAGATTTTTTTTTTTTTTATATGACAGACAATTCAAAGAAAATGTCGATATAAATCATTTTAGTCTATTCTAGATTGAATAATGATACGTCTCGATAACGGCAAGCGTTAGTGGCAAGAGGGGCGGCTGGCACACAACACAAGGGATGATATCATGTGCCTTTGTAAGGCACAAAAATATTACTAGAAAAATTGTACTATTTTTATTCTAAACAAAAGTTATTCATAAGCGTATAAATAATTAAACGGTACCATTTTATATGATAAAATTTTCTATTAAAAACCATATAAACTAAGTGTTATGGACTCCTATATTGGGCCTAGCAGGCATGCGGCCCAATAAGAGGGCTTACAGCAAAACACTCATTTAGCCAGGGTAAATGGTTCACCACTACTCCATCGTCGGTTATGCGGGACCGTACGGTGTAGTGGAGCGGCGTGTTTGCGAACGTGGGAGGCGCATAATGGCTGATGAATGGATGCATTTGCATGGGAGTGAAACCATAGGTAATCCCTATAAATAGGAGATTACCCACCAGGTGCACTCTGGATACTCTCTATTCCCTTACTTATCATTCAGTCACACTGCGCATACACCTACCCTCAGGCGAATCGCCATCTCCGTGTAGCACTGTGGTCTGAGCTCACTCGTTGATATCTCCTTCATAGATATCACCGGGTTGAAGCCTTCTCTCTGGTGCTTAACTCTTGAGCATCCTTGAGAGGCTATTGATCCAATATTAACAATCCCTAGCTCATTGAAGCTAGACATCTGTGTTCTACAACAGAACATTGGCGCCAACCATAGGGACCATAAACTTTGATTCCCAGACCATATAAAACCATTAACGACCACTGAGGATGGCCGCAAGTACTAGGAGCTGTAGTCAGGCACTCCGGCAAGATCAATTACCAGAAGAGCCTCAGCAGCGTTCGCGTCAAGAGCACACAGTTCAGTTTTCTGACTCAGTTGCTCCAGACCCCAACAACGTCACCGTGAGGATGGAGGACGAAACTGAGGATACGGCGCATTCTCCTCACCCAAGCTTAGTTGCTCAACAGGAGCAGCAAAGGGTTCAACGTCGGAACCTTCCTCCCCCTACTCGTGAATTCCAAGTTGAGCACCCCGACACTAGAGTGTTACGTAAGACGATTGATTCATTGATCCAACGGATGGAGAATATGGAAACTCGTCAACGGCTTCAGAGAGAAGAAGATATCTGACTTATCCAAGAAAACTCGGACCGCCGAAATGCCATCTGGCGGCAAGAAGAGCAGAAATGGATCAGACAAGTGTGGGAAGAGCGCGAAGGACAAAAGGGGAAGCAGGTTGAAAATGCAAGGCGGGATGGTGTTGGTGCAAGCCGCGTTATGACCTCGATGTCGGTGCACACCAACGAAGAAGAGCCTAGCGAGAATCATGAGGAGGAAAATTTAGTCGGTAATGACCGAGAGAAGATCACCGAGAAATTTTGGTACTGAATGAACGTATAAGGATGTTGGAAAATCCTACTCAGCACACCACCCGGGATACTGGTAAGCCCAGCCGGGCTAGCGATATGACGGCCACCGAGATGAACGTGGATACTTACCGACTTACCGGAGTCGACTTGTCTCGGGCAAAAGGAAAGCAGTCGATCGAGAACTTGGAATTGATTAAGCATGAGGCAACACCCCCGTCATTTAGCATGCCCAAAGCGGTTGCGGAAAGGCACTGCGGAGATAACATCTTGAACCAGTTTTCAAAGGAGATTATGGCGGCCACTTATCCTAAGGGTCTAGATTCCCGAGAATTGCCGAAATACAATGGGAGTCAGGACCCACTGAACCATTTAAATAATTTCAAAATGGAGATCGGGGTGAAAGGAATTGTGGGCCATGTAATTCCTCGACTATTCGCAGGAACTCTCCAAGGAGCTGCTCAGACTTGGTTTCACTCTTTGCCATTGCATTCTATCCACGATATGAAAACCATGGAACACAAGTTTTTGCTCAATTTCGCAACGAGCAAAAAACAGCCGAAGACCGAGTTCCAGTTAGATCAAGTTAAACAATTGTCTAATGAGACCTTGCAAAAATATTTGGATCGTTTCAAAGACACTGCTCTCCAAGTACCCGGTTTAAAGAAAGTTGCGCACCTACATTGCGTGATAGCCGATCTCAATAGTGCATCTCGCCTGAAGAAGTCGGTGATGAAGAACCGTCCTCAAACTTTGGCCGACTTTCGAGATCGGTCAAAGACGTACTTGGAGCTAGAACAAATGGAAATGTTAAGCCAAGCACCAAAGGAAAGGGGTAAGAGTCCACCTCCCAAGGGCAAAGAGCAGTATAGCAGTCGTAAGCCGGAATCTCGTGGGCGCGGTGGGGATATTAGGCCCAAAGAAGGCAAACCAGAAGGAAGTTTCGATAGATATACTCCACTGAAGGTATCCCAAGCACAGATTTGGAAAGAGGTGTCGACAACCGAAATGAAAAAGGTTGAGCGACCCTGGCCAATACGCAGAGAGGCTAACCTGGACAAATCCCGATACTGTGAGTTTCATGATCAGCATGGTCACACGACAGACAATTGCTGGGATTTGAGAGATGCTGTTGAAAAGTTTGTTCACGAGGGAAAGCTCCGTCGATTCGTCATTCAGACACAGGGGCGACAAAATAACTGTAGAACCGGCTGAACCCAAGAGGGGGGTGAATTGGGTGAAGATTAAAAACTTGAAACTTTGAAAATATTTTCGCGTTTTCTAAATCAACGAGTTAGATATTCAAATAAGCATATCTTCGGAAATATAAGAGATAAGGGAAGAGAATATGCAAACTGTGATTTATACTGGTTCGGCCCAATCCTTGACCTACGTCCAGTCCTCAAGCTCCACTTGAGATTTTCAATTCACTATCTCCTTGTTTAACCGGGCACAAGAGAAAAGCCTTTACAACCTCACAAGTTTAGTCGGGCACTTGTGCAGCCTTTACAATCTCTTACCGAGATACTCCCCTTACACAATGTAAGGATACAATTACACACTCTGTAAACGAAGGATGATCCTCTCACTCTTGGACTCACTCCCCCTTACAAGTTGTAAATGTACACCCACTCTCAAAGGTTCCACAACCTTGAGATTTGATCACTAAACAGATAATCAAATAAGTGTTTGGACTCTCTTACAGAGTAGATAAATAATAATCACTGAAGTACATAATCGATCATCTCACTCTCTACTGTAAACTATATAAACATTGAGAAACATATAGTATATGAAATAAGTGTTGGATTCAGAATATCAGCATTTCGACAGTGCAAGCTTGTATCATCGTCTTCTCCATTTTGAATGGTTCTCCTTTTATAGTCAATGAAGAACATTGAGCAATTCTTCCAGGTTTGAATATGATCGTTGTGAGCATATATGACCGTTGGAACTATTCGACCGTTGGAGAAATATTACCGTTGAAGCTTCTGACGTAATCATCTGTTTTTTGATAATCTGATGTAAATCCTTCGTTTGATCATCTAAAACTTGCTAACAAACATGATTAATAGCATTGAGAAGTATAGCAAGCAGAAATCAATTGATAAGAATCATTTCGGGATTCTCGGAGACGTTACTACTACTGAGTTGCTGTCATACTGACTCGAGGCATAGAAGAACTTGGCTCGAGTTAAACCATCGTCAAATGTAGGCAGAGTATTCCAGCTGTGTAATTGACTCGAGGCAAAAATTATCTTGGCTCGAGTCGCCTGACTCGAGGCATGATTCTTGTTGACTCGAGTTACGCTGAGCAAATGAAGTAGTTCAAAGGTGAACCTGACTCGAGGCAGACAATTCTTAGGCTCGAGTCTATAGACTCGAGGCAACTAACTCTCAGGCTCGAGTTGAACATAGAATATAATCAATTGCAATGAAGGACTGAGACTCGAGGTGAACTTACTAACTCGAGGTAAAAACTGCTCCTCATTCTTCTAACTTTCTGTTTGTATTTGACTCAAGGCTGATATGCTGGCTCGAGGCAAAAACCTTTCTCCAAGTATCTAACTTTCTGCTTATACTCGAGGTGCACAGAGTCCTGGCTCGAGTCACTCAACTCGAGGCATATACTTCCTTGGCTCGAGGTTGCACGACAGATTTGTTCTTCATTAAATGCTCTGGCTTCACTTGGCTCGAGTTGAAACAAATTCTGGCTCGAGTTAATCGTACTTCAAAAATGCAGAAATGAAGTTCTGAAATATTGACTCGAGGCACACTTACTGACTCGAGGTAAAAAGTGCTCTCCATTCTTCTAACTTTCTGTTTGCATTTGACTCGAGGTTGATTGTCTGGCTTGAGGTAAAAACCTCTCTCAATTTGTCTATCTTTCTGTCTTCCATCAGACTCGAGGTTCTTCAGCTGGCTCGAGTCATTTTGCTTCCTCTTTGAGTTATTTTAATCTGTTAGCTGACCTAGACTCGGGGTGACTTTCTCGTTGGCTCGAGTCACGTTGCTTCCTGACTTCTTTGACTTGAGGAGGCACTTCATCAAAATTGGTTTCTTCCAAATTATATGAAACCCTTGTTGTGTCTAGAATCATATGGAATTGGTTTCATTTCATTTGGTTGCGTATAGAAGGAAAACCGAAGCTATGCTGAACTGAATCCAAAATTTCGAGTGTCAATTTTCGAGGACCATATCTCCTTGGTCTGAACTCCGTTTTGGCTGGTTCAACTCTTGATGGAACGAATTTTGAGTCTACTTTCAAATGACACTGATTTCAGCTCTATTGGATTTTTATTTTGTGAGATACATCCAAAATACCAAACCTTGGTCTGGACTGTGACGGTGATTGATGGTCCAACTTGTATAATTCATAGATCTCTCATCCGAACTCTTTTTGGCTTGAATTATATATCCAAATGACGCATTGGGAGTCTACTTTCATATGCCACTGGTTTCACCTCAATCCGATCTTTGGTTTGGGAGATATCATCCAATTACCAGAGGTCACCCGGGCTGAACGTGAAACAGAGTGTGCTGAAGGTGCATCTGACTCGAGGCAAATCGTCCCAGAGGCGAAAATCACTGTAGCAATCATTTTAACTCGAGGTAAACTTCCTGGCTCGAGTTAAGTCATCCCAAAACTTGATTTTGCTTATTTTAAGTCCGATTTGAGTCGTTCTAACTTCCATATCATCGTGGAAATTTCTAGTGTCAAACTAGTAACTTGAATAATGATATTCTCATTATATTCAGCAAGTTCTTCCTTCTTCTTCTTGATTATTCCCAAAATCCTTTGAGAACTTCTTGCTTCCTTGACATTCTGATATTCCCATTGTATTGTGTGCAAGAACTTCTTTCTTCAATCTACTTTCTTGATCATTCTCCATTATTAAACTTTGCATCTACATTAAATATAAGAATTAGTCAAAGTATAATGTAAATGTAGTGTGCAACCTTTTTGCTCTTAAGAATGACATCTATATAAGACATCATCAAAACTAATCAAAAACAACAATAACAAGTGCCAAGGGGGCAGGAGCAAGAGCCCACCCCCGGAAAAGAAAAGGCGAGAATAGATAAAGAAAGCAGCAGACAGTGATGATGAGTTCCCAGATTCCAAGTATGACTGCAATGTGATTAGTGGAGGCTTTGGGGGCGGAGGAGACTCAGTAAGTCAGCGAAAGAAATATTTGGGGAAGGTCCTCTCAATCCGAGATCGCCCAGAGTTCAAAAAGGATGCTGCAAAACCCGAACCCCCAGTACTGAGTTTCTCCAGAAAAGACTTAGAAGATGTACCACCAGATCACCATGACGGGTTGGTCATCACGGGAACCATAGTCAACTGTTGTGTAAAGAAAATCTTTGTTGACAATGGAAGTGCCGTAGACATTATCTTGTGGGATGCATTCAAACGAATGAGGCTTGACCCAGAAGATTTGAAGCCATGTGAAATGACATTAACCATTTAAGATGGCCCCCGGACAGCTACGATGGCTCATAGTGGCTGTGGATTACTTCACAAAATGGATAGAGGCAGAGCCACTAGTAACAATCACTTCGGCTAGGATACAGAAATTTCTTCATCGGAATATTATATCCTGGTTTGGGATCCCAGCTGAAATTGTTACCGATAACGGAACCCAATTCATTGATAAGGGTTTTCAAGAGATGGTAGCCGACTTCCACATTGAGCAACACTTTGCTTCTGTCGAGCATCCACAGTCTAACGGGCAAGCCGAGGCGGCCAACAAGGTTATCGTGGAGGGGTTGAAAAAGAGAATGCAAGAAGCTGAGTCAAACTAGGTAGAGCAGTTATATCCGGTCTTATGGGGACATCGGACTACTATCCAGTCAGCAACACACGAGACCCCTTTCAAATTGACTTATGGCTGCGAGGCGATGATCCCGGTTGAAATTGGTGAACCCTCATGGAGGAGAATCAAGGCTCTACATGAGGAGGGCGAGAATAGTCGGGCAATTGCAATGGAGTTGGATCTAATTGATGAGGTTAGAGTAACGGCACATTGCCGAGAATTGGCCGCTAAGCAACTAATTGCTAATCGATATAATAAGAAGGTCAGACCCCGGATGTTCGACAAGGGAGATCTCGTTCTACGGCGAGCCGACATAGGTAACAAGAACGCCGGCCAAGGAAAACTTGCAGCAAATTGGGAAGGCCCTTACCGGGTAATAGAAAACCTTGGCAAAGGTGCTTACAAGCTGGAGACATTGAAGAAGAAAGCCGTAAAGCGGACATGGAACGCGGACAAGCTTAAGGCCTACTATAGCTAAGAATCAAGTTCCGCCAACATATAGCAGGGGATTGAGTTATGTAAATTTTTAATTTTTGGCAATATCCACGGGAAGATATGTACCAATGGTATTAATGCCTGTTTTATTAAAGCTAATGAATTTTGGGTCCAGGAACCTATTTTCAGGAAACTCAAGTTCATACCACTGCTATCATTAAACATGTAGGAAAACGAGGTATTTGAAACCGTTTCCAAAAATCATGTCCAAATTAAACATGTAGGAATCTGAGGTATTTAAACCCGTTTCCAAAAATCATGTCCAAGATCAAACATGTATGAACCCCGTGGTAAATAAACCCGTGATTCAAAAATCATGTTCTCATTAAACGTGTATAGATTTATGGTTGACGAACCGCCTTTCTACAAACACGTCTGCGAAAGGCATGCATGAATTCATGGTAAATTAGCCAGTTTTCTGAAATCATGCCTACATTAAAACATGTAGGAGTTTGTGGTAAATAAACCCATCTCCGAAAATCATGTTCGAGATAAGCATGAATGAATCCATGGTGCCCACACCAGTTTTTGAAATTTATGTGAAAGTTACAGCGCGTATAAATCTATGGTAAAGAAACCAGTCTTCATAAATCGTGACCGAGATAAAAACATGTATGAACCCGTGGTGAATAAACCCGTGTTCGAAAATCATGTCCTCATTAAAACGTGTATAGAATCATGGTGGACAATCCAAATTTCTACAAACGCGTCTGTGAAAGGTATGCATGAATTCATGGTCAAGAAACCAGTTTTCTAAAACCATGCCTACATTAAAAACATGAATGAATGTATGGTGTTAGCACCAGCTTTCAGAAATCATGTGAAAATGTAAACATGTACGAATCCGTGGTAAATAAACCCGTTTTTGAAAATCATGTTTGACGCAGACAAACTCGACATGGGTAAGTCAACCGAGATAGTGAAGTACACGGTGTTCCAATCGCGATTAAGTCAGGTTGTTAAGGCTTTATTAAAATAAGGTCAAATAGTTAGCCAGATTACTATTATTTCGGAAGTGGCTTGGATTAAAACCATTTTGGGCGGTTTGATTAATGCGGTTGCAAACACGGAAAAGAATAGCTCAGTCAAATGCGTAAATTAAAAACGGCATTAGCCGGAGATTCAATCTGTCTAACAGAACTTGAAGTATAGAATAGTAATATTTGTCAGCATCAAGGTGCTATACAAAATTCCAAGCCGAGATACAACCACGGCAGCAAAAGAAGGACTTCAAAAAGAAAAGATCCTGATAACCTATGTTCATTACAAAGCTAGGCACGAGCCTAAGAGGAAGGAGCTGGTTCTTCTTCTTCTTCGTCTTCATCATCATTAACCCCGGGAGGAATCAATTTTCCTTTTTGATTAACATAGGCTTGAACGTTCAACCCCGAGGTGTTTAGGAGGACTTTAGGATTCAAAACCCGTATTTGAGCCACGACATTTTCAAAAGATTCCACGCCCGTACTAGCATATTCAGTAAGCTGAGCTTTGGTGTGCGATGATTCAGCCTTGGCCAAGCCGAGCTCTTCATCCTTAGTCTTCAGGAGGTTTTTCAAATGATCAACATCAGACTGTAGTTTCTCAATGAATATTACATCATTATTGTGAACATCCTTCAGACGATGAAGCTCCGAGTTAGCCGTGTTCAAATTCTCCTCACTCAGGGATAGATTCGTCTGGAGCCCTAACACTTCCTCCTTCATCTTATCAACTTCAGCTTTGCTCGTCTGCAGTTCGCCTTGGGCCTGATCTCTCTCCTCAGTGATTTTCGTCACGTCGGCATTATTCTTCCGTAATTTCAGCTCCTGGATCAAGTTATCCCTTTCCACCGCCATTTGTTTTAAATGCTTGGTGAGTGTGGCATACTTGATCTTAAGGGCTGCATAAGGCCGGACTAGAGAGACGGCTTTATAGCCTTTGATTTCCATATCCAAAATTTCCAATTTATCAGCTTTGGAAAGGTTAGGAGCCTGGAATCGACTAGGCGGGCGAACAAAGTCGAGCATTTCCTGGGTTACCCCGTCTTTCCAGAGGGTTCCCCCTGATAATTTGTCATGTGTTAAAGGTTGAATGGTGGAGGACGATGTAGAGGTGGTTTGAGTCTGAGAGGGCGGCGTTGAGGCATCAACAGTTGGTATATCCACGGATTGTTTTCCCTTTGATTTTTTGGAAGATTTTTCTCCGCGCTTGGCCCCTCCTTTTGGTCCTGAGCGCTTGCAGGGATTTTCAGTAACGACTTTGACCGTCGTAGCGGCTGGATGGACGACCCTGGAGGCATCGCCAAGGGTTGGAACTACGGGTTGTTCCTGGGCACTCTCGGGTAGCGCTTCAAAGAGGTTTAGAAATTTTGGCTTCCCCATATTCCGGCCTGCAAGAGAAAAACAACATATCAGTAAAAGTGGAAGAATGCGTTATACACAAAATCAAGGGTATATATATATAGCTCTTCTCATACTCATGGCCGTTTTCCTTCTAACCAAGGGAGTAGGGATGTAGTCAGCGGGATCCATAGGGTCTTCTAATGAACCCACCAGTTCCAGGAGTTTAACTAGAGATTCTTCGACCTCAGAAAGACTGGAAGGTGTCGGGGCAAAGTCGGTGATTTTCAATTTATGATGACTTGTTGACCAGTATAAGGGAAACTTTTCCTCGACTTCCCCGGTGTCAAGAGCCCGAACGAACCAAGGTACTTTCCCCGACTCCGCAACAACCTTGATAAAGGCTGGTTTGAAAGTTTTCCAAGAATCGGTAAAAGGTCTAAAAAGCTTTTGATCGCGGATGCTTCGAAGGGATGTCCAGCCAAACCATGTTGTCTTTCCTCTAGAAAGCGTGTGGGTTTCTAAGGGGGAAAAAAAGGACATAAAGGTGGAAATAGAGTAGACGATTTCTTTTTCTTTACACAAATTCTCAAAGGCAATGGCAAATGCCCAGCCGTTCGGATGAAGTTGTGTGGGAGCCAGCCGTAGGTGGTTCAGAAGTTGCATTTGGAAGTCGGTAAAGGGAAACCTCACGCCAAGTAGGGTAATGACATCACGGTAAAAGTAAAAATAAAGGGGATCACTGGTCCGTGGCCGGCAAGAAGCTACAAATTCATCCTCTTGAGGCAGCCGTATAGTATATCCTTCTCCATCCGTGACGCCGAGAAAAGGAACATCATCCGGGGATAGAGTATTTCTAATTCGCGTTACGCATATGTTTACGGCTAGTTCTGAAACAGTTTGGGCTTGGGAAGAAGCTGATGAGCTGGACTCTTCCGTCATGGATACTTCGGTAGGACGAGAAGATGACGCCATCTATACCTAAAATAAAGAAAATAAGGCAATATCAGAAATGATATATACCTGAGGTAGTATAACTATCTTGGTGCAGGTCGGAAGGCGTTAAGTCGGGATGATCCAGCTCCTCAGAACCCGGTTTGATTAGGGTAATAAGGTTACACCGACATTTATCCAGAAGTAAGTCGGCTTCCCGATAATGTTCTTGTTCAGCTAGTTCAATACTTTTGCGACAACATTCGTCGCATGGCGTCGGGCCCCAAGTCGGTAATCCCGGTGTAGCAGGGTTTTTATCTAAGCACGAGATGGGAGCTCGGGAAGAGGTTCTAAGAGTAATGGAAGATGTTTCCCAGAATGAGAACTTTGTTGACCTATAAATGGTTCTGGAGCTTCTCATGCTTGTTGTAATACCCTAAAATTTGACTTATGATAAATATCATAAATTCAGTAAATAATACCTATTGGAAATAGGTGAATATGTGGTCTCAAATAAGAAGTAATAATTATCTTATTTTCTAAGTTAATTACTATGGAAATTAGGAGAGATAAAGAGCTAAAATGTATTTTTAGAGCATTAAATGGCCTAAAAATATTATGATAAATCCCAAGAGGTAGTAAAATATTTATAAAAAAATTAGAAAGTATGTTGTCTCTAATTTTAGGAATTTTTGGGATAATTTCCCTTGAAAAATAATGAGGCAAAATTAAGTATTATTTTGGGATCATAAGTGACCCCATGATTTTTAATATTTTACATGGGATATAAAATACCAATGTAAGTAAAATAGTTGTGAGATAATGATTTATCCTAATTAATAAAATTATCAAAAATTAGTAAGTGGCTAATCTGGTAATTAATGGGATAATTAAGGTATAAAGTAAATGAATTAAAAATAATTTAAATAATTATTTTTAATTGGAGAAATTCGAAATTATTAAATAAATAATAAATAAAAATAATAAAATATTAATAAAATACTTTATGCTTAGAAAAATAAATAAAAAATAAAAGAAAAAATAAATAAATATCATGATATTTTTGTAAAATTGTATTATTATATAATATAGTGAATAGTAATGGAATAAATAGGAAACGGATCCTATCTAGAGAATCAGGAATAGGAATTCCAAAGTCAAGGTAAAATATTGATCGTGAGTTTTTACCTTCAAGTGACCTCTTCCGGGAAGTTAATTAAATTCGGTAAGCGCATTTGCCTAATAAGACGAAATAGGGAAAAATGCAGATATTCACATTTTGAATTTGAAGAAAATAAATTATAAGTCAACATCCGGAGATGAGTTTATAATTATATGGACATATTTGGAATCAGTGAATTGTTGTCCAGAAGTTGGTTCTATCGGAAGCGATTTCCGTAACCGGACGCGTTTGTCCGAATATCTTCCGACGCACCAGAGAATACCTGGATATGATCAAAAAGAGGATCCAAATAGATAATATGAAAGAGGATGGAAAGATCTTCAAAGTTAGACGCCCGGATTTTTGAGTTTCGCAAAATCGCGCGAAACGGACACCGTCGGTAGCTTTATCGGGCGAGGCCATAAAGCAAGAACCATCATGGATGACAACTCATCCATTGACTTTAGGGCTCTTAGATTTCGATCTTGACCATGGATGGCCAAGAGTGTTTTGTCCTCAAAAATGCGATCCTACGGTCCATATTCGTCAAGACCGAAGTTCGAATTATTTACCGTTCGCCATCCGTCTCTTCTATAAATACCAAGCTCCTCTTCTTCATTTCTCACACCAAAAATCTGCCTCTTAGAGAGAATTTAGAGAGAGAAGCTCGGAGAAAGTCCGAGCAAAGTCCGGGTAAGTTCTTCGGTCCCCTGGTCTTTAGTTTCGGTAGTTCTTTCGGTAGATATAGTAGGAATGCTAGATTTATCTTTAATTTTTCAAGATAGTCTAGATATCATATTTAGGGGTAAATATGATATATATTTCGAAAATATGATGAGGGAAAAGATCTGTCAAAATTCTAGAGATAGAGCGAAAACAGCGAAGCTCCGCGAAATTCCGCCGATTAGGGGTTCGGGGGCAAAATGGTAATTTGTACCTAAAATGCCCGTTATGCTGCTAAAAGTTGTTAAATATTATCCTTATAGGATATCCGAGATAATCGTATCACATTTGTCGAGCCATTTGTTGCCGCCGTCACACCGCCATTTTTTCCCGCCGTCGGAAATTTACCGTTTTTCCGTAAAAGTTCCGTTGTACCGCCAAAAAGGTACGTTCGCGTCGTAACACTAACTCGATGCTTATTATATGCGTATATGTGTTGTTAGGTATGTACGTTCGCGTCCGTAACACTAACTCGATGCTTATTATATGCGTATATGTGTTGTTAGGTATGTACGTCGCGCGTCGTAACACTAACTCGATGCTTATTATATGCGTATATGTGTTGTTAGGTATGTACGTTCGCGTCGTAACACTAACTCGATGGTTATTGTATGATTATATATGTTTGTTGTGTTTTGTTTGTTGTTGTAGCATACGTGGTTATGTTATATACACGGTTATGTCACATACGTGGTTATGTCACATACGAGGTTATTATTGCTGTATCGTACGTGGTTATGTTACATACGTGGTTATTATCTTACATACGTGGTTATGTGTTTTTAATCATACATCTGTTGTGGACTGTTGTATTGATTGCTGCTGTCGTGTATATGTAGTCGTATTTAAGCATGAGGTTAACCGTTACCTGAGATCCAAATCGTAATTGGATCTCAGCTCTTATCATAGCGTCAGGTTCAGGAGAACCAAGAATCGAGGAGAAAGGCGAGCAGGCCGCACGAGACCAGTGAAGACTTTCTTCGGGTGTTATTCATTTTGAAAACTCTCGGTCAATGTACCGTTTCGTAAATCAGCCAGACTTACGGCATTTATAAATATATGTATCAGTTACTCAATCGCTCCGATGCTCTACTCTGATGAAAAAAGAAAAAAAATTCTATACTGCTTTTGTAAATGGGATGTTACACTTGTAGGCAACGAGGACATGCCATTTTTATCTAAGGGTGGGTTTTTCATGTGGGTTTCCGTTAGTCTGAAGGGAGAAGTTTCTGTTGGTTTGAAGATATGCAGTTGGGTTCGGGCCATTCTTGGTACCTAGAAAAGGCAGCAAATACTAAGAACGCACCCAGAAAACCTAGAAATGCCACCCAAAAAACCCAGAAACGATGCCACAAAACCCAGAAAGGCACCCAGAAAACCCGAAAAAGCCACCCAGAAAACACAGAAACGCACCCGGAAAATCCAAAAATATACCCATGGGAAATTTAAAAACTCATAAAGGGCTACTCAGAGAAATGAAAAGAGTTGCTTGCCAAAGTAGTGCGAGAATGACGAAGTAGGAAAACTGTAGTCATACCTGTTGAAGTTGGAGAGAGGCAAGAAGGTCTTTGAAGATGTTGAGTGTCTTGAGCACAAAGCAAATTCTTCCAGAAAGCAGGGGTAGTCTTGAGTGTAAAGTGGTGCAATGAAGCAATGAAGAGAATTATATAGACGTTGCGGATTTGAAAGGTCAGGGGTCGCGACGTCATTACGTACTAAGCAAAAATTCAAAAAACCTAGAAATGCGCTGACGCTTCAAATGAAATGACGTACGCATTTAATGCGCGCAAATATCAAAGGCGGTAGGAATGACCAATCCACAAGGGCGATGGTTGAGCACCGTGACGTGTCAAGACACGTGGCTAACAGGTGTAGCCTTATCGAAAATCGTTCGAAGTTTTCTTTTTAGAATATCAGCCCGGATTGGAGGGCGGTTTGCTCAAATTCAGTCCGTACTGGAGGGCGGTTTGCTTTAACTCAGCCCAGATTGGAGGGCGGTTTACTCAAATTCAGTCCGTACTGGAGGGCGATTTGCTTTAACTCAGCCCGGATTGGAGGGCGGTTTACTTTTAGCTTTAGTTCAGATTGGTCGGCGTCCCCATAAAGGGTAGACTGGATTCAATTCAATATGCGTGTAAATGAACAAAGGGCAAAGCTGAAAGATACATCCGTGGTCCAAAAACAAAGAATCAGTGAGATGCAGAATGAAAAAATGAGAGACTAGCACGGGACAGAAAATATTTTCTATTAGTAAATGAATCGCTTACATAACATTCTTACAGGAAAATAAATTGAGTTCTTGACTCTAATAGGGAGATACAAAGTCAAATTACAACCGAATCCGGTTTGACTACTTCCTAGTGGGATCTTCTCAAGCTGTCACAGATTCTGGGCACCCAAATTCATCAGCAGTAAGCGGAAGATTCGTATGAAGAACTCTCTGCTACTGAGTGAATTCCCATATGTTTGTCATGTGGTGCAGATCCCTATCAGCCACGGTGAACCCGTCAGTGGCAACTAATTTCACGTCAGGGAATCACCGTGCAGTGAAGATCTCTGAGTCAGAGATCTTCAAGGCAAAGATCTTCCCCAGTAGCCAACGGAACTTGATTGAGATCCCAGATTGAAATTGGGCCAGGCGGGTGAAAACTGGCAAATATATCTGGATTCCCAGATACCCGTTGGGGGATGTGGATGAAGACTGGCAAATATATTTGAAGATTGCCGCTGGTGGAGATTACCTGCGGCGTTATGATCAGTGCTTGTCTTTTCTCTTTAACTTTTCGTCCACTCATTTTGAAAAAAAAAATAAAGGGAAAGACGAGGGGCAAGAGCCTGATTTCCTTGACATCTGCAATTCGTCATATGAGAAGTTTGAAACTGAAGGAAACGGCAAAAAGATCAGACGTTCGAAAAGTGTAGAATGAGGCAAATCAGGTGAAGAAACAAGAATTTATATAGGCATTCTGATATTGGGAACATCAGGGGCAATTAATGCCTCTTCAATTCTGATATTCAAAACGCCGGGGCAATTAATACATTTTCAATGGAAGAATGTAAGCGTCAGGGGTAATCAGTCCCTTTTTAATGGGAAAGCGCAAGTGCCAGCGCTAATCAATGCCTTCCTAGTGGGAAAGTGCAATGATGACTGGATCGGGAAAGGCGCGAGCATTAAATGTGCACGAAAATCAAGAAAGATTGTTACGAAAAGGCGGCGATTGCATATCCCAAGGTGGGTAGGTGAACAGCTGCCATTATCTTTACAGAATCACGCCTGCGTGTACGACCAACCTTTAATGATAACCAATATTGGGGGCAACACGTGGGAGGAACTCGTTACGCCGGTCAAGGCTGAGTTTCGAAAATAGCAAAGTCAATCTCGGTTATCATGAAAGTGAAGAGATGACTGAAGAAATTCGACCCATCACTCGGAAAGTGAGGAGAGTTCGACAAGGCGATAGGAGCTCACAAGCCGGTTATGACCGAGTTCATAACAACGGTTTTGACCAAAGATCATTCGTCGATACAAGTCTCGGTCGATATGAAGGTTGAAGAGATGCTTGAAATTGGGCCCGTCGTTTATGACAGAGAGCGATAAAGCATGACGAGCAAGAAAAGAATCCCGGAGGATGGGGTTAAAACTTGAACTCGAATACACGAAAGACGGGGTTAGTTCATAAGCTAATCTCGGCACGTCAGAAACTTGAAATACCGAGCTTGGGGGAAACTGTTATGGACTCCTATATTGGGCCTAGCAGGCATGCGGCCCAATAAGAGGGCTTACAAAGAAACACTCATTTAGCCGGGTAAATGGTTCACCACTACTCCATCGTGTCTCGTATGCGGGACCATACAGGTAGTGGAGCAGGTGTTTGCAGAACGTGGGAGGCGCATAATGGCTGATGAATGGATGCATTTGCATGGGAGTGAAACCCTAGGTAATCCCTATAAATAGAAGATTACCCATCGGTGCACTCTGGATACTCTCTATTCCCTTACTTATCATTCAGCCACACTGCGCACACACACCCCCCTCAGGCGAATCGCCATCTCTCGCAGAAGATCGTGTTCGAAAGCTCACTCGTTGATATCTCCTTCATAGATATCATAGGGTTGAAGCCTTCTCTCCTGTGCTTAACTCTCGAAGCATCCTGAGAGGCTATTGATCCAATATGACAATCCTTACTCATGAAGTTGAGCGTACATGTTTACAAACAACACTAAGTAATAACTTTTGATCGAAGGTATTGATATTAGATGTATTTGTATTAAATACATCAAAGTAATATATCAATATGTATCAATATAACTTTTAAAAATTCAAAAAAGTCTTAACTATATCGATTTGAAATTTAATGCATCGATCACCTATCTTAAGAATACAATTTTTTTTTATATGACAGACAATTCAAAGAAAATGTCGATATAAATCATTTTAGTTTATTCTAGATTGAATAAAAAACATTATATGTCTCAATAACGACAAAGAGTTTAGAAGCAAGTGGCCGGCGGCTGCCACACATGGGATGTTATCATATGCCTTTGTATGGCCCACAAAATATCACTAGAAATATTATATTTTTATCCTAATAAAAATTTATTCATAAACTTATAAATAATTGAAGGCTACCATTCTATATAATAAAATTCTCAATTAAAAACCATATAAACTAACTAATAACTTTTGATGGATGGTATATTGATATTAGATGCATTTGTATTAAATTTATCAAAATAATACATCAATATATTTTAATATAACTTTTAAAAATTCAAAAAAGTCTTCACTATACCGATTTGATATTAGATGCATCGATCACCTAGCTTAAGAATACATTTTTTTTTTAATGATAAAAAATTCAAAGAAAATGTCAATATAACTCATTTTAGTTTATTCTATAATGAATAAACACATGATATGTCTCAATAGACAAGAGTTTAGAAGCAAGAGGCGGCTGGCACACAAGGGATGATATCATATGCCTTTCTAGGGCCCACAAGGGATGATATCACTAGAAAAATTGTATTTTTATCCTAATAAAAAATTATTCATAAACTTTTAAATAATTAAAGACTACCATTTTATATAATAAAATTCTCTATTAAAAACCATATAAACTATGTAATAACTTTTGATGGATGGTATTGATATTAGATGCGTTTGTATAAAATTTATTAAACTAATATATCAATATGTATTAATATAACTTTTAAAAATTCACAAAAGTCTTGACTATACCGGTTTGATATTAGATGCATCGATTACCTATCTTGGGAATACAAATTTTTTATATGATAACTAATTCAAAGAAAATGTCAATATAACTCATTTTAGTTTATTATATATTGATGAATAAAACAAATGGTATGTATCTATAACGGCAAGTGTTAGAAGCAATAGGCTGCTGCTGGCAGAGGTTGAGTTTCTCTCGCCAGCCCTCACAATCTCTAAATCATGTCTGTTTAATCGATCTGAAAGGTCACAATACTATTTTCATTTTTTTTCTCATCTTTTCAATCAATGATTTAGATGGGCTGATGGGAGATAATAAAAAAAAGGATGAGGAGAGAATCTACTTCCCATAAGATGATATCATATGCCTTTGTAGGGCCCACAAATTATCACTAGAAAAATTGGATTTTGATCCTAAACAAAAGTTATTCATAAGCTTATAAATAATTAAATGCTACTATTTTATAGGGTTAAATACCATTTTTGCCATGGAAGTTTAGTCTAAGAATCACCGGTCATCCAGAAGTTTTTTTGGTTTCATTTTTGCCCCGGACGTTAATAAAAAAGAGCAAATATGCCCAAGAAGTTTTTTTTTAGAAGCAACTTTGCCCTATAGGTTTACAAAGAAGAGCAATAATTCAACGGTCAAGATCAACGGATGGGCAAGATTGCTTTATGTTTTTAAACTTCGGAAAAAAAAATGATACCAAAAAAACTTTCGAAGTGACAGTCTTGCGCTAAACTTCCATGGCAAGAATAGTATTTAACCCTATTTTATATAGTAAAATTCTCTACAAAAAACCATATAAATTAAGTAATAACTTTTGATGGATGGTATTGATATTAGATGCATTTGTATTAAATTTATCAAACTAATATATCGATATGTATTAATATAACTTTTAAAAATTAACAAAAGTCTTAATTTTACCGGTTTGATATTAGATACATCTATCACCTATATTGGGAATACAAATTTTCTATATGATAAAAAATTCAAAGAAAATGTCAATATAACTGTATAAAGGTTAGCCTAGCCTGAAGCGTGTTAAGAAATCTGCATTTTATTATTATTATTATTTTCAATTCTCAATCTTGTTTTCCTATGTCTTTTATTTTTATTTTTCAACCTATTTTATATTTTTATATTTTTTTATCTTTCCCTTTTAATGATATTTCTTTCATTTTATATTATTTTTATTTAGAATCTCTTTTTAATAATTTCTTTTACTCAAATAAATCATATTTAAGGTAAATTCCTGTTACCCAACTAATTACATGATAAAATCTATTTATAATGAAATAATTATTTCTTAATGATAATTAAATCATAAATATAAAAATTAGTATGCTAAATTCAATATTTGTTTTCACTCAATTTTTTATAACATTATATATCTAAAATAGGCCCAAGTCGATCTGATAGGTTTAACATGCTTCTTAACAAGTCTGAACCTAGCCTTTTAAGGGAAACAGGCGTGTGCTTGCTATTATTCTCAAACAAACCAAGCCAAATGCAGTCTACGTCACAGCCACTGATAGGCCACCTAACATGTTTCCAACCCCAGGGACAAATGCCACTATATATTGCATCCAACTAAAAGAATGAAATTAACCATACCTTGTATTTATTATCCAAAGACAGAAGATTGTCATAATGCCAACGATCAGGTTTGAAATTTCCAGATCAACGAGCAACTTGCTGACTTTGATCAGAAGCACTATCTGATAAGCTTTTGGACATGGTTGCAACAGAAGAGGATGTTTCATTCAGATCAGCCATATATAGCATAGGAAGTTTGAAAACGATGTTGAAAGTGATGGACCGGCTCTAATTTCATTATTTGTGTGTGTGTGTGTGTGTATATAATGAAATAAGGAAATTAATCAAGTAATGAAATATTAAGAACAAAATATAAAATGATGTTAAATCAAAACAAAAAGAAAGCTAAGCCGCAAAAATTGGCACAAGGCTAGGCTTGGTTTAGCGTAAGGGGGAGACAACTAGCATTATTTATTTGGACAGCTTGCATAATAGATACTATTTCCGGTCCTAAATATAGGACAAAGTTTGTAGTACAATTTACACTATAAATTTTATCTTATATTTAGGACCGGAGGGAGTACTATCTTATTCCTGCCATTGACGATCTGTTCCCAAATTAGAAAAACAATAAAATATTAAGAAGCATCTATATCATTTAATTAAGACAAAATAAGGATATCTCACAGTAAAGAAATGCAGATCAAATCTCAGATCTGCATATTAAGTTGATATAATTATAGGGTGGTTCCCTTAAGACAAAAAAAGGGGCCCAATGCATGTGGCTCCGTGTAAAGATATATGCATTATTGTTTGGTTCAATGAAGGGGACGATAAGGTTAAACAAAAAATGGAGGGGAAGGGAGGGGTAACATGTGTTTGGTTTGAAGGGAGGGTGGGGTAAAGGAGGGCAGGATGTTACCTTATTTGGTTTAGTTTGTGAGGAAGGCCGGTTGAGATTTTCAAATGATCTCTTGTTTTGTTTATTATTATAATTATAATATGTTATAAAAATATATATTTTACTTTAAATTAATCTAACTCTCTCTCTCTCTCTCTCTCTCTCTCTCTCTCTCTCTCTCTCTCTCTCTCTCTCTCTCTCTCTCTCTCTCTCTCTCTCTCTCTCTCTCTCTCTCTCTCTCTCTCTCTCTCTCTCTCAATTGTATTTTTATTTAAAATTATAATTGTACATTTCATAATTTTAATAATATTTTGTTTAAAAATATATTTTTATTTTAAATTAATTTTATAATAAAAATATTGTTATGATAATATTTTTTTATCATGAGTATTATTGGAATATCATACAAATTATGAGGGCAAAATAGTCCAAAGTGTTGGCTTCCTTTCAAGAACCCCAAATTTGGAGGGAGCAAAAATGAGGGTGGAGGAGGGGAGGGAAGAAATGGTTTGGGATATCTTGCTCTAAAATTTTAAACTTAGTAAGGGGAGGGGCGCATCTACCCTTCCTTCAAACCAGACTCACCTTTTATGTGGATTAATTCAAGGAGAGGAGAGGGGTTTTAATGTTACATTGGTTTATGTGGGGAGGAGAGGGAGAATATGTTATATGGGCAACTTTATCCTTATTTAATAATTATATAAAATTATAATTTTAGAATTATTAAAATTGAACCAATATAATTATAATTATACCCATATATAAAAATTATAAATTATAAAAATTATCATTATAGTATAAGATAGCAAGAGGGGAGGGTATCTCATGAAAATCTAAGATTCAGTCCAGATTATTTGCAAGACTTACATGTCAAGGACTTCTTGCATTCCTCAACCATATAGACCACATTAAGACCTCATTTTACAAATATTTAGATTGAACACATCATTACAATAGAGATTTCCTTAGGACTAGGTTTGATTCTTTCTGTTACATGTTATCCTCAAAAGAGGCAAGTGTAGAGCATAATAGAACATCTTGGAGAGACATATTGAACGATCAGGCTCTTAGAAGAATATAAAAGTTTAGAATGAAGTCATACTGGAAAACACTATTATATTCATAGAAGAAGAATACAACTTTTGATGACCCCTCAATGACTAGGTGCACCATTTTTTATAGAGGCCCAAACTTATAACACGACAAACTAAAATTATTACAAGCTATTTGAAAAGTAAGACAACTAAGCACATCTATAACTGATAGTACAATAATTAAAAGTAAAAGCACTCTGCTAAAGTAAAAGTACATTCAAACAAGATAATCGTGCAACACTTGAGTTGTCAGCACAGCTTATGGGTGGGGTCTTGTGTGAGCCTGCCGTTTGTAGATGGGCTCGTGAGTAGTTAGTTATATTGATATATTAGTTTGATATATTTAATAAAAATACATCTAATATCAACACTTGAGTTGCCATGGCATACCTCATACCCCAAAAAAAAAAAAAACCAATGTTTTTTTTTTTCACTTTTCTTAAATTTTTATCCAGGAAACAATTAGTAATGAGAATCGATCTTATCACATAAAAATTGTTACAAAAGTCATTTTATTCGTTTTTCTTAAAAGAGAGAGTAGTACAATAACTTCAAACAACAGCATTTAAGACTGTCAATATTTAATAACTCTAGGAACATGTAATATTGGAAATGGACTCAAAAATTAACAGATGAACAAGATCCTCAAATTCAGAATGCTGAATAGTGTAGGTATCATCTTCATTACAATAAAAGAAAGTGGCAGTCCTTGAAATTTCCCTAGCAGACATGTTGAAATCGCGAGGGAAGGAAGATGTGGCCATTTGTTGATTCATCTTCTGCCAATTCTTATTTACCAAAGACTTTATGTGTTTGATGGCTTCTTCTTCTGAATCTCCACTATCATTCATGTAGCACTGGATTGATGAGGGCACATCTCCTGTCTTCATCTCACGCTACACGTACATACACACATCAATTCAAAGTTAGACCAAATTAAACAAGAAATGATATAAGAGTTCCTAGCTACCACATCAATCTAAATTGATACTCCCTCCCATCCTTATTGTTAGATGTTTTTAACTTATTCACGCATATCAATAAAAATAGTTAGAAGTATTAAATTTATTACAAAATTTAAGTGATTTCCAATATTTTTTCTTATTAATTACACTAAACTCATATATCATACTTATTTAGTCCTATTTATAAGTCGCTAACTCCACTTAAAATTTAACAATTTTCAAATTTACCCCTATTTAATATATAATATACCCCATGAAATTAAAATCAGTATAATAATAAATAAATAATATAATTATATATTCATATGAAAAATTTAATGATATGTCTTATAAATATATAAGATCAAATTAAAATAAACCTTCACTCTATGCTAGATAAATATATAGGATTAGAGAAGTATTAATTTCTACTGTAATATCCCGTTTCGGTAATAAATTCCATTAAATGGGACCACATGTTTTTCTCTATTATCTCTTAATTATATGTTCAGACGTACAAATGCCATAAAGTCATAGCAACTCATGTTATATTCATATTCCACACTCCATTTCAAAAGTGTCGGTTAGCATACAATCATCCACTCATCCACTTTCATTTTTTTTAATATATCCATATACACACAAGGACAAAAGGCTAATCTCATCAAATTCTTGTTGCTCGATCCATCCGGACAAATGCATGCATATCACTCCTTCTTCCTCATTTCAATATATGGGACCAAGTGTTTTCCACTAGCCTCACCATAATTATTAATCAAATACCCACTTAACATTTTGAATCTTTATCTATGCATTCACGGACGGCATGCTATCTATTTCATTTCCCATTTTATTTCCTCAAAGACACATGCGTAGGTGTCATTTTGTCTCCCAATTATTGTAACACCCCAAATTCCATACCTCATATTGTGTCGGTGGACACATAGTTTTAGAAAAATCGACAGAGTTTGAGGTGCTACAGCTCAGAGTAATGCGGAAACGGAGAGCATGCACTTACATTTGGACAATGAGTAACTGATATAAAATGCCCAGGCATAAGCTGGTATATTAAAAACTTCCCGAAGGAATATTAAAGTGATACAATACTACAGAGCTTTGTATAATTACAATTCCTACATGTATCTATACAATCTTCAACCAAGCCTTAGGTAGACTTGAGGCATAAAATCCAACTCAGTCAATCAAACCTATTGGCCAGGTAGGTGTCTAGTGGAAGTCTCCCCGTCTTTCACGGTGACTTATTCATTGAACCACATAGACTAGCCCTGCCTTCGGCACCAAATGGTTTGAAATAACCTCATCAGATTCTTGCTAGAAAGAATGCTCTGATGTAGCTCTTCCGGCATTTGCTTTGACCGGTGCTTCTTCCTAGCTTCATCCATCAGTGCCTCTTTTCGGTTCTGTCCATCGGTGCCTTCTCGGATCCTGGTTCCTTTCTTGAACCTTAGACAAATCTGAGGTCCAATACCCATCGGACCTCAGGTAACAGTTAACCTCATATGAAAAGTATGAACATTATATATGACAGATATTCCTTACATTTCAGCATCAACCATATATAGCACACAGCAAATATAAGGTTACAACAGTACATAGCACATAGCAAATGTAATGTTAACAACACAACAATACATAGCACATGTAATACCCGGATAATTATTTATCTGGAATATTATATTTTAGTAAATAATACCTATTGAAAATAGGTGAATATGTGGTTTCAAATAATAAGTAATAATTATCTTATTTTCTAAGGTAATTACTATGGGAATTAGGAGAGATAAAGAGCTAAAATCCTTGAAAAATGTATTTTATAAGGCATAAAATGGCACGAAAACATTATGATAAATCCCATATGACGCAAATATTGACAAAAACTTAGGAAGTATGTTGTCTCTAATTTTAGGAATTTTTGGGATTATTTCCTTGAAAAATAGAGAAGCATAAATATAATAATATTAAAAGCACTTTATGGCCCCATGATTTTTAATATTTTACATGGGACATAAAATACCAATGTCGTCAATAGTTGTGAGATAATAATTTATCCTAATTATGAAAATTATCAACAATTAGTAAGTGGCTAATTAAGTAATTAGTGGCTAATTGTTTAGATTAAGATATAAGTAAATTAATTAGTGAATAATTAATTTAAGGGAGAAATTCGAAATTAATAATTAAATAAATAATAAAATATTTTATGCTTAGAAAATTAAATAAAAAATAAAATAAAAATAAATAAATATCTAGATATTTTGAATAAAATAATAATATAATCCAGAAAGAGCCAAACGGGGAGATATGAGAACATATAGAAATGAAATTCTACCTCAAGATATAGAAATTTAGTCTTTTACCACCTTTGGACTTTTTATGAACCAGTGAAATTCTATCTCGGATTGAGCGGTCTCGAAGTCGGTTCGGAACCAACATGGTGTTTAAGACACCGGTAGGAGAGAGAAAATGCAGACAGAGGATTTAGAGTCAATATGCGAAACAAGTAGTTGCCGTGAATTAGGAATCTAGTGACTTAGGTCAGATCATATTACAAACCGGTGGATTTTTGCCTAGACGCGGCGCTTCCGAATTCAATTCCGAATCAAGACGCCCGGCCTAAAATCTTCAGCGAGCAATAACGGAATACCCTTAATGGGATCATAAATTTCATTAAACTAGATATTCCTAATGAGAAAGAAAGAAACTTTAAAACTCGTCAAAGCATTTCGCGATTCGTCAAGATTACGCGTTTCGGACACCGGACCGAAACTTTATCGGACGGCTCGAGATGTCACCATCAAGATGACATCATTTTGTTGACTATTGGGGAGGGGGAGGTCTGCACAAGCAAATGGAGGGCCAAGAGTGTTTTGTCCTCAAAAATGCGATCCTACGGTCCATATTCGTCAGACTGAAGTTCGAATTATTTACCGTTCTGCCATCCGTCTCTTCTATAAATACCAAGCTCCTATTCTTCATTTCTCACACCAAAAATCTGCCCCTTAGAGAGAAGTTAGAGAGAGAAGCTCTGGAGAAAGTCTGGGTAAGTTCTTCGGTCCTTAGTCTTTAGTTTCGGTAGTTCTTTCGGTAGATATAGTAGGAATGCTAGATTTATCTTTAAATTTTCAAGATAGTCTAGATATCATATTTAGGGGTAAATATGATATATATTTCGAAAATATGATGAGGGAAAAGAGATCGTCAAAATTCGGAGAGATAGAGCGAAAAACAATAAGCTCGGCGAAATTCCGCCGATTAGGGGTTCAGGGGCAAAATGGTAATTTGTACCTAAAATGCCTGTTATACTGCTAGAAGTTGATAAATGTTATCCTTATAGGATATCTAAGATAATCGGACCGCTGTTGTACCGCCGTCGTACCGCTATTTCACCCGCTGTCAAAATTACCGTTTTCCGTAAAACGTACCGTAGTCGACAACGAAGGTACGTTCGCGTACTGTAACACTAACTCTGATATTTACTGTATACTTATATATGATAGATGACTATACGAGTGAATTGTATAGATAACTTTACATGAGATGTGTACTGTTAACATAGATAACTTTACATGCAAAATGTAATGTTAGCATAGATAACTTTACACGTGAAGTGTACTGTTGTTATATTGATCCTCCATCTGCTATATACTTATGTGTTGATTAATACTGTGATTGTCTTCCATATGCTGTTTATATAAATATGAGGTTAACCGTTACCTGAGGTCCGATATGCATTTGGACCTCAGCTTCTCAAATAGCTTCGTGGTCGGAGGATCGAGAGCCGAAGATATGGGCAAGCAGACGCTTAGGGTCTCGGCCGGAGAATTTCTGTTGTTGACACGGCATGGCTGTTGCCGGGAAGACACTTCTGTTGTTTTTACTTTGAAAACTCTCGGTCACTGTACTGCTTTTGTAATCAGCCAGACTTACGGCATTTTGAATACAATTATCAGTTACTCAATCACTCCAATGCTCTACTCTGATGAAAAAAAAAATTATACTGCTTTTGAAAATGGGATGTTACAGCACACAGCACATGTAATGTTATCCACGTTTGCACTAACCAGTGCCACGATGGCCCCTCGTGTCCTCAACGCTAGGAAAACAACCTCACGGCGTTATCAAGACTATAACCCGCATACAGCTAAATGTATAAACAGTGACCTAAGACAGAGTCTTAGCCACGGTACATAACCACCCAAGATATAGTCATGTCCATGACCCTATGAATCATCCTATCATATTTAAGCATACAAGACATATCAGAGTTAAAGTTACTAGTACGCGGACGTACCTTTCACTGTGTAATGGCCAACATGCCCGACCTTTGAATCCGACTCTAGACTTCCCGGATATCCTATACATTATCATCGGATTATTTCCTTTTCCATGATATTATAATTAATATCATATTTCCTAGAATAATATCAAAAAAGATATTTTTCACTCATTTTGACATTTCTACCCTTGGTGGATTTGTTATTACAATTTTGCCCTTACATTTTCTTAAAAACGTCATTTCAGCATTTCTGGGCAGATTTTTCAACAACTTTGAAAAATCACAATTATTTCTAAAAAAATAGAAATAAGGATCCGTAAAACTCCTCATGACCCTTGACATGTCTATTTTCAAGGAAAAATATTCCCAGAACCTAGAACACCAAGAATCATTCACAGTTTAATTGTTTCTAAACGCTGCCCAGATTCTTCCCAGAAAACGTAGCCTAACTTCAAGGATATTTTCCTCCTTGTACAGAACTCAAAATGCTACAAATTAGGTATATTTAGAAAGCTCTAGACGTCTACTTTATCCATGAAAAATTTCAGAACTTAATGACTTCATCTTGTTCATAAAATCATAGCCTCAACGTTGCTGACTCCAGAAAAACTCCCAACCGTAAATTTTACCAAGATTTTGCTACTTTGATCTTCAACTTCCAAGAATTTTGCTCCACCATATTTTCCATCAAATTTTCGAAATAAACTCATTTTTAACCTCAAAAACATAAAAACAAAACTACTTTGGAAGATTCAAGATCAAAACATAACTTAACTATAAATTTAAAGACTAAAACTCAAGAACTCACCTTGATCTTGCTTCTATTCCTTCAAGCTTCTCCACACTCACTCTCACTACTTTAGAAATCACCTCTTGGAGCTGATTTGGTGTGAAGAGTATGAAGAGAATTTCTCTCTATTTATAGGGAAAATTCAAGGGTTAAAATTGTAACTTCACAAGTGATTCAAAAACTCTTCTTTCCTGAACCCTTTGGATTGTTTTTCTTTATCAATGGTTCATACTCTCCCATAGTTAATGGTTTTCTTTGTAGAAACAAACCATGGCTCAAAAGGTTTTCATTGGCTAATTTATTTACATAAGGATTAAGCCCTTTTTTTTTCTATTTTCCCATTGGCTAGTGGATATCTTTGACTTTTCAACTCTTAATTGATTACAATTCTCATCTCATCTTTTCTTCTTCAAAACCGTGCCCCTCTTCTCTTTCCCTCATCAATTCCATTCTTTAATTACCCCATGTGCTTGTTTAATATAATATCTTGAATTAAATAAGATAAACTCCCAAATCCACAAGGATTTAGTTTAATTGTGTGATTTATTAAGACCCTTGGATTTAACTTTATTAAACTTAATCTTGGCCTTCCATTTATGTACAAAAATCCTACTTACTATTGAAGATTTTTATTTCAATTCACATGTGCTTCTATTAGGATTATTAAACAATTTTTCCCTCTCTCTTCCCATGTGCATTCGCCCCACACTCTTGACTTTGGGGGATGGATATTTAATCTAAATTAGCATCCCTTAGTGTAGTGTTTTAGATGTTATTAGGTATAATTGACCAAGTGTGCTTGGCTCTTTAATTGATTATGATCATTAGTGCTTTATTCAAGGCTAATCTTGTCTTCTTATTGGTCATTGATTTTTAAATTAAGACATCCTTAATTGATGCTTTTTGATTTGCCCCTTGATTAAATTTTAAGAATTACACAAACATCTAATTAGTGTAAGTTTAATTACCCATTAGTTCTTGTTAATTTCCTTTATTTAATTTAAGTTTTTTCATAACACTTTCTTGCTCCTTTTGGTTATATAAGAACCATGATTTAATATGACAATTATACCATATTTTATAATCCTTAAATGAAATTTTAAAATTGGCCTTTGGTTTATTTAATTTCAAGAGAAATTGCCTACAATGTTAATTAATAGCTTACAAAAATTTTGAGACACATATTCACCTTTATTTTAATGTGTTATTTACCAAAATATAGTATTTATGATAAATAGGAATTTTAGGGCTTTACAATTTTCCTCTTGTTGGCCTAATATCATCGCATATATACAATGCAAATGAGTTAATATTTGTAAATAATAGTACTTAAAATAAAATTTCATTAATTATCATATATACTTTAAGAACAAGAAATTAAAATAAACTAATTGTTGCTAAAAACATTTTTTTTAGTTTTTAAATAGTAAAAATAGATAATTAGCGTTAAATAAATAATAATACATCACAAAACTAATATTTTATTCAATATCTTAGCATAAATTATATTATCAGTATAATTTTTTGGATGATAATTTAAATTCTCTAAGCTTTCAGTCCGCTGAAAATTCTGTATACAGAACAACGTATGGAAACATCTGATATTAGAAATCAGTTTTATAGTTTTTCCCCATATTTAATTTGTGCACTATCTACTTAATACTAGTATCTTTGTTGACTTTATATTGATTTCATAATGCGTAATTATTATCTTATCGGGGAAAAAAAAGTTGGATTCAATGGTAAAAATATAACCCATAAATTATGAATACACACTCACTCTAATTAAAATATAAGTCATTTTTAATTACCTTAGTCCCTACTAGAATTAAGGATGAGCCCGTGATCAGCTTATTAAATCTGTTTTATTTTATTTAAAAAAAAAATATGTATCCCTATTTAAATCTATCTAACCTCTCTTCCCTTCCATGATATTGAGTGTGTACCCCAAATAAATAAGGGTACAATTGGAAAATGATGATTAATAACTCTCCGTGTAACTTATATTATGTACCAAGAATAATTTCTTTTTAAAAGCACCCCATATTTTGTATGGGAGGAAGTATTCTAAGTCTCCCCTTATAAACAAACTTAGAATTGGAGAAAATATGAATCTCTTCTTGAGAATTATAAGCCACAACGGAATTACAACTATAAACCCTTCTTGAGTGATTCTACTATTAACCCGAAACTCTAAGATTAATGAGATGTGAGGACCAAGTTAATCTCCCTCATTTTTTGATGAGGATCTTACCATTCTTCACACTTTGATTCATACAATTACACTCTATTTATAGGGTCTTACAATGATTAACTACCATACAATTACACTCTATCTATAGGGTCTTACAATGATTAACCACCTCATAAAAATTTTAAGTAACTAATGATCGATCTCAACTAACTGATGATTTTATATATCTCTAACAACCCACAGATAATGTATGTGCCTATAAATATTCATTCAGTTGTAATGTTATCCACGTTTGCACTAACCAGTGCCACGATGGCCCCTCGTGTCCTCAACGCTAGGAAAACAACCTCACGGCGTTATCAAGACTAAAACCCGCATACAGCTGAATGTATAAACAGTGACCTAAGATAGAGTCTTAGCCACGGTATATGACCCAAGACATAGTCTTGTCCATGACCCTATGAAATCATACTACCACATACATGCATACAAGACACATCAGAGTTAAAGATACTAGTACGCGAACGTGCCTTTCACCGTGTAATGGCCAACTTGCCCGACCTTCGAACCCGACTCCGGACTTCCCGGATATCCTA
Organism: Acacia melanoxylon; assembly: GCA_019022615.1. NCBI lineage: Eukaryota > Viridiplantae > Streptophyta > Magnoliopsida > Fabales > Fabaceae > Acacia > Acacia melanoxylon. Next base: position 9,252,534 of record JAFJYJ010000012.1, read on the forward strand.
TACATTATTATCGGATTATTCCCTTTTCCATGATATTATAATTAATATCATATTTCCTAGAAAAATATTAAAAAGGATATTTTCACCTATTTTGACATTTCTACCCTTGGTGGATTTGTTATTACAATTTTGCCCTTTCATTGTATTAAAAAACGCAACCTTCAGCATTTTCACCAGATTTTTCACTAACTTTGAAAAATCATAATTAATTCTATAAATATCGGAATGAGGTTCCGTAAAATTCCTCGGAAACCTTGGCATGTATATTTTTAAGAAAAAATACTCCAAGAACCTAGAACACCAAGAATAATTCCCATTTTTCATTTTCTCAACACTGCCCAAATTTTCGTCCAGAAAACGTAGCCTAACTTTGGGAATTTTTATCTCTTTGCAAAAAATTCAAAATGACACACTCTAGGTATATTTGAAAATCCCTAGATGTCTACTTTTACCATGAAAAATTCCAGAATTTTATAACTTCATCTTCTACATAAAATCATGGCCTTTTTGCTGCTGATTCCTAACCAAAAAATTTCCAGAATTTCGCTACTTTTGATTTTCAACTTCCAAGAATTTTGCTCCATCATATTTTCCATCAAATTTTTGAAATAAAGACATTTTTAACCATAAAAACATGAAATCAAAATTACTTTGGAAGATTAAAGATCAAAACACTATTTATCTATGAATTTAAAGATTAGAACTTCAAGAACTTTACCTCTTGAAGATCCTTGCTCTTGCTTCTACTCCTCCAAGTTTTCCTCACTCACTCTCTACTCTCTATATTCAGATTTTTTCTTGATTTTGGTGTGAAGAAATGAAGAGGAGAAGCCTCCTATTTATAGGCAAAAATCCTAAGGTTAAAATGGTCATTAACAAGCAATCCAATTTTCCTTCTTTTCCCTTATCCATTAGATCAATATTTACTTTATGATATTCAATCCTCACCTCCCCTTGGACATGCCGACATCAATCCCCTCAATCAGCCATTCCATGCGTTTTTCTTTCTTTTTAATTAACAAAATAGCATCCTCTCACATGAATTTCAACCCCAATCCCTTACATACATATCATGGTCGACATCCACATCCCTTTGTGAGCCTTTGGATTGTTTTTTTTATATATATATTTCATAATCTTAAGTCTTTAATTCTCCCATTGGCTAATAAATTTAATCCCATGTGCTTACTTAATTATAATATCTTGATTTATTAAATAATATCTTATCCTCTTGCTTTGATCCTTAACTATTAGATCAAAAACCACTTTTTGAAACTCAATCTTCTCCCTTCATTGTTTGGTCGACATGCAGCCCTTCTTTAACCATTTAATATGTGTTGTTAATTAACAAAATGATGAATAGCTCAATTACCTAATTGGCTAGTTGCCAAATTTGACTTTTCAACTCTAATTTATCAAAGTTTATTATCTCTTTTTTTTTTCCCCTTCCATTAGGCTGCACGTTTTTGATGAATTTTGGGCTGATTAAGAAGATCAATTTATTCCCTTAATCAAGTGTTTATAGGTGCACTAATTACATATCCCTTTGCATAATTTATTTGTTGGCTAATCATGGAAATTAATGCTTATTTAGACAAGTGATGTTTCATTCTCTTTGGCTTAATTATTTTCAAATATAATTAGCCCTCTTTTGATGCTTTTAATTTGTCTCTAATTAATTACAAGAATTTATGCAATTAATCCTAATTAATGCAAGCTAATTTTCCAATTATTTTCTAATTGACACTTAATTTAATTAAGTGTTTTTATAGCTTTTCCTTTCTCTTTTGTATTTAAAAATAGCTATCATTTCATGTGATATTTATATCACATTTAGTAGCCCTTAAATGTAGTCTCATAATTAACCATTGGTTAATTAATTCCAAAATAAAATTTGGATAAAAATATAATCAATAGATTATAATTCTTTGAGACACATATTCACCTTTGTATTTTAGTAATTATTTTCCAAAATAAAATGTTTATAAGAGTTATGAAAATTAGGGTATTACAAGATCTACCCTAAACCTAATTTATTTGGTCAAAATTAAGGTATGGATCAACCCAGTTGTCATACATCGGGCAATTGGTTGAGTTTTGTAGGCACATTCTAATTAGGACCATTTAGATTAATTTTGGATGGTCTAGATTCAATTTAAATTTTAATATTATTAAAAAAGTATAGCCCTGCTTTATTGCCATGCATATCTTATAATATATTATTTTCGGTTTACCAAAAATCTTGTATTTTAAGGAATATGTTACCATATTAAATTGGTTAACATATGTGACATAAAGTCACATAGAATAATGGCTATTTTAAGTTTAAAAGAGCCATGGAAAGGTTATAAAAACACTTAATTAAATTAAGTGTCAATTTGGCAAATTGGCAAATAAGCTTGCACTAAGTGGGATTAATGGCATAATTCTTCTATTTAATTAAAGACAAATTAAGTATCAAAGAAGGCTGATTATTTCGAAATATATAAGGGCCAAAAATGAAGAATTAAACTTATCTAATAAAGCACTAATTTCCATGGTAATTAACAAATCAATTAACCAATGACAAATGCAATCAAGAGGCATAAGCAACTTGATTAAGGGGGTAATTAAGCTTAATCAAGGCTGCCCCAAAAGTCAAAAATTGCAACTAAGATCAATGGTTGAGATTGTTTCTCATGTAATTCAAATCCAATGGTCCTAATTAATCCTATAATTAAGCTTAATCCTCTTGTAAATTCATTAGCCAATGAGAGAAATAAAATCATTGGATAATTGACACTTAAAAAGCAAAACTAATTACTAGGAGAGGAGGAGCTGTCGGCATGCATAAGGGAAGGCAGAGAAGAGATATAAACCTTGTTAAATAGAGTTGAAAAGTCAATTGGAAGCTTGAATCATGGGATATTTTGTTAATAAAAAACACATTAAATGGCTATTGAGAGGAGGGGCATGTCGGCCAGCTATGGAGGGGTGAGATGTGATTTTATAAAGTGTCATTTTAATCCAAAGGATGAAAGGAAAGAAGAAGTTTTGGTATGCTTAGGTAATTACCATTTTAACCTTGGAAGTTTTCCTATAAATAGGAGGTTTCCTCTCTTCATTTCTTCACACCAAAATCATCTCCACATAGCTGAGTATAAAGTAGTGAGAGTGAGAGGCAAAATTGAGAGCAAGAAGGAGGAAGGAGTAGAGCTTCAAGGGTAAGTTCCCAAGCTCTAGCTTTTTAGATTTGATAAAATTATAGTTTAATCTAGAGAAATGTGAAGTAAATTTCCATTCATGTTTTTAAGTTCAAAAAGAGGTTTAAAATGAAAAATGGATGAAAATCATGTTAGGGAATAATTTTTAGAATCAAAAGATCAAGATTGTGAAAGTTGGAAGGTTTCCAGTACTTGAATTTCCTGGAGGTAGCGAACTTGTGGTTATTATTTTATGTATAAAATGAGCTTTAAAAATTATGAAATTTTACAAAAATAAATTAGACATGTAGGGCTTTCCAAATATATAAAATATGTAGGATTTTGAGTTATACACAAGGAAATACAATTTGTTGAATTTAAGCCTTATATTTGGAGATATAAACTGAACAGTGATTGAAAATGCTAAAAGTGGGAATGATCCGTGATGTTTTAGCTTCTGAGAATATTTTTCCTTGAAAATAGACATGTCAAGTGTCATGAGGAATTTTGAAGCACTCAAAAATTAATTTTGTAGAATTAATTATGATTTTTCAAAATTAGTGAAAAATCTAGGCAAATTGCTAGAAATTGCGTTTTTAAGAAAATGTAAGGGCAAAATTGTAATAACAAATCCACCAAGAGTAGAAATGTCAATAGTGGTGAAAATAACCTTTTAGAATATTATTATAAGTAATATGATATTTATTACAATATCATATAATGTATGGAAAAGGAAATAATCTGACGGTAACGTTATAGGATATCCGACAAGTCCGGAGTCGAATTCAAAGGTCGGGCGTATTGCTAACTACGCGGAAGGAAGGTACGTTCGCGTACTAGTAACTTTAATCGCCTATATCTTATATGTCTATATATGGTAGAATGATTCATAAAGTCGTGGATAAGACTAGGTCTTGGGTCATGCACCGTGACTTTTATATGAGTCTTAGGTCACATGTTTATATTCAACTTTGTGCGAATTATAGTCATGATAATGTTGTATGGTTGTTTTCCTAGCGCTGAGGACACAAGGATTCGTGACACAGGGTGAGTGCAAATGTTGTGAACATTACATTTGTTGTGTGTTGGGTGCAATGTATTGTTGTGTTGTTAACATTACATGTGATGTGTGCTACGTATTGTTGTAACCTTACATTTTCTATGTGCTATGTATGGTTGATGCTGATATGTAATGGATATCTGTCTTATATTGTTTACATCTGATATAGAGGTTAACTGTTATCTGAAATTCAATTCGATTGAATCTCAGCCCTAACTAAAGGTTCAGGAATGAAACTTGGATCCGAGAAGGCACCGATGGATGGAGCCGTGAAGAGGCACCGATGGACGAAGCCGTGAAGAGGCACTGATGGACGAAGCCGTGAAGATGCACCGGCCGAAACGAGAGTCGGAAGAAGTATGATAGGGCTTAGTTTCTGGCATGAATTTGATAGAGTTGTCTCAACCCATTTGGTGCTTAAACTAAGAAAAGGTTGATCTATGTGGTTTAGTCATAAGTCCCCGTGAAAGACGAGGAGACTTCCACTAGACTTAAACACCAGCCTGGCCAATAGGTTTGAGTAATTGTATTGGGTTCCAAGCCACAAGTCTAGTTAAGGCTTAATTGGTTTAAGATTATATAGTTATTATGTTGAAGTTTTAATTATACAAGTTCCAGATAATTGTATCACATGAATATTCCTTCGAGATATTTAATTTACCAACTTATGCTTGAGAATTTTATATCAGTTATTCATCGTCCAAACGTTAGTGCATGCTCTCCGTTCCGCTTTAACAATTTTAAAATTTACCCCTATTTAATATATAATATACCCCATGAAACTAAAATCAACATAATATTAAATGAATAATATAATTGTATATTCATATGAAAAATTTAATGATATGACTTATAAAGCGAGAACAAAATAAACCTTCACTCTATGCTAGATAAATAAATATATATATATATATATATATATATATATATGACCAAAGAAGTATTAATATCTACTTTATCTCACTACCCTTATTAATATATGATCAAACCATATTTTTATATGATTTTTTATAATTAAATTAGGATTCTTAATGCATTTTCTTGGACATTATTGCATGATTAAACACCAATTTGAGTTAGAGACATTTGTATTGAATTAAGTGAAATTAGGGCAAAATGATCATAATTTATTAATTATTCATGCAAATGGTTTCTTGGACTTTTGATGCTACATTTTGTTTAATCTTGCATTGAAGGTGTTTAAGAAAAAAATGAAGATTTTTGAGGTTCAGAATTAATGTTTTGAGTACTGGGGAAAATTACAAGAAAGACCCTAACAATTTCTGAAAATTGAAAATCAATGAAGGAAAAGGCCAGAGAAAAATTACAGAAAATGACCCAAGAGGTTATGAAATCACAGTTATGCCCCACAAATATTATTCCAATTCACGATTTAGTCCCTGCTCAGAACTTTCATTTGTTTCAGTTTAGTCCCTTGGTCAAAATGCATGTTTTGACCAAAGGGAATTAATTAGGTTAGAGAGGAGCTTCAGTTGGGGAATATATCAGATACGCAGACATCAAATTAAGGAGTGACAAATAGCGCCGCGAGCTAGGGGACCTTCGACCTTGATTCTCCACCTATGTCCACCTCTAACCTCGCCGGCGACCTTGGCTTCTTTCACCATTCTTTCCGTCGCCAGCGAGTATCACACAGCACAGAGATGCGATAACAACAGGGACCCAAGCTGAGAGCGAAAAGACGAGAGCGCCATGGAGGAGAGAACCAGACCTTCCTTCGATTCACCTCCCTGCACCACCTTCGCCGGCGGCCTTACCTTCTTTTCCACCGTCGCCGGCGATCTTCCACCAAGCTTCCACCAACCCTTTTCCCCAAACCAGAAACGGAGCAGCCACGAGATTGGAGGTCGGAAGAAGAAAACAGAGCTTGAACATCGATCCTGACCTTCAACCCAACGTCACTTCTACCTTGCTGTCAACCTCCATCTCGACATCCATCATCTGTAATACCCTAATTTTTATTCTTCCTATAAACATTGTATTTGGAAAATAATTAGCAAAATACAAAGGTGAATATGTGTCTCAAAGGATTATAATCTATTGATTATATTTTTGTCCAAATTTCACTTGGGAATTAATTAACCAATGGTTGATTAATGAGACCACATATTAGGAGCTATAAAATGTGACATAAAATCACATGAAATAATAACTATTTTAAATGCTCATAAAATAAGAAAAGGGGATAGGGAAATCTTAGCTTAATTGTTATTTATTAACAATTATCCTTAGCAAAATAAACTTGCACTAATTGAGATTTGAGATTAGTTGCATAATTCTTCATGATGATTAGAGGCAAATTGAGATCATCAAAGAAGGGCTAATTATTTTAAGTAATTAAGAGGTCAAAAGTGAATAATTAAAGCTTGAATAATAAAGTGCTAATGACCATGATTAACTAATGAACCAATCCTACAATGGCAATTATAGTTAAGGGGCATTTAAACACTTCATTAAGGATACTAATTGAAGATTAAATGATCAGCCCCTAAAGTCAAGGAGAGAGATGCATGAGCACATGGGGGGTGGAGAGAGAGAGAGAGAGAGTTTATTATATTATAATCAAGATATTTGGTTATAAGAGCACATGTTTTATTTAAATAAAAGATCTTCAATAGTGTTTAAATTTTTCTAACAACAATGAAGGGTGAGGATTAAGTTTAATAAAGTGAATTGATCCAAAGGTTGAAAGGAATGAAGAGGTTTTGGATTACCTTATGCAATGAACATTTTAACATTGGGATTTTTCCTATAAATAGAGGGCTCTACCTCTTCATTTCTTCACACCAAACTCAAATCAAAGTGATTGAGTTAAAGAGAAGAGTGAAATTCTTGGAGCAAGGTGAAGAAGGAGTAAGAACTTCAAGAGGTATGTTCTTGAGCTCTAGCTTTTTAATTTTTAGTAAAATTGTAGTTTAATCTAGAAAATTAGGAAGTAAATTCCTATACTTGTTTTTAGTTCTCCTTGCATTGAAAAATCCTTAATGAGGTAAAAACATGTTGGGAAATAATTTTAGATATTAATGGAACAAGATTTGTGAAAATTGTAGAATTTTCAGTTTTAAATCATGTCTTTGGCGGTGAACATTGATGCTATTACTTTATGTATGAAATGATCTTCAAAAATTATGAAATTTTACAGAAATAAAGTAGACATGTAGGGATTTCCAAATATATAAAATATGTAGTGTTTTGAGTTCCACAAAAGGAAATACAATTTGTTGAATTTAAGCCTTATTTATGGAGTTATAAACTGGGCCGCGTTGAGAAACGATTAAACTGGGAATGATCCATGGTGTTCTAGTTTCTGGGAATATTTTTCCTTGAAACTATACACTTCAAGGGTCCTGAGGAATTTTGCAGCACCTCATTTCAATTTTTTTTTAGAATTAATTATGATTTTTCAAAGTTACCGAAAAATCTGGGCAGAAATGCTGAAATTTCGTTTTTGAAGAAATGAAAGGGTAAAAATGGAATAATTAATCCACCGAGGGTAGAAAGGTAAGTTAAACCTTTAGAATATTATTCTAAACAATATGATATTTGTCACAATATCATATAATAATCTGACGATAATATATAGGATGTCCAGGAAGTCCGGAGTCGGATTCAAAGGTCAGGCATGTTGGTAACTACGCGGTGAAAGGTACGTACACGTACTGTAACTTTAACTCTGATGTGTCTTGTATGCATGTATATGATTGAATGATTCATGAAGTGATGGATAAGACTAGGTCTTGGGTCATGCATCGTGACTAAGTTTATGGGCCTTAGTCACATGTTTATATACATTCAGCTTTATGCGGGTTATAGTCTTGATAACGTCGTAGGGTTGTTTTCCTAGCGCTGAGGACACATGGAGGCGTGGCACTAGTGAGTGCAAACGTTGTGAACATTATATTTGTTATGTGATATGTATTGTTGTGCTGTTGACATTACATTTGTTGTGTACTATGTATAGTCTTAATTATGCTTCACCTCTTCTCTCTTTACATTTGATAGGGGCCAAATTGTAACGTGGTCTTTAATTACTCTCTAGATGGAATTATAGTAAGGAACATGTACAATTTTTTTTTTCCAAATCGGACTTATAAAAAAGACTAAAGTGCCGTATAGAATGTTTTTTTAAAAAAATATTATATAAATGGAGATACCTTAAATGATTCGAGGTCATTTATAAGGCGGAAATTAAGTGATGACAAGTATATTAGATCTAAATGAGGGTCTAAGTAATCCAACTCCAGCTTCCTTATATGACTATTTGGCAAATAAAGATAAGAATGAAGATGAAAAAGAGGTCCACCAATTGAAATCCATCCATTTTCCAAATATTCTTTCAGCCTTGGTGTTTTTCCACCATGGTACCATCTTGCCTCAACTATATATGCCCTACAGATATCTTGCCACTGAAAATTTGAAATTTAAATTTAAATTAATGTAATCTCAATAATATTGAAGCCTAATTTAGTAATAAGTACGTAAAGGTTGTAATTAAAGATATAACTAACTTAGGGTTTTCCTTGTGTTGGGTGGAAATGTCATACCATGATAAGCCCTGTGTATCCAAACTCAACACATGATTTGTGGTAAGAAAGGAAAAATTCATTAATTGAAAACTAACCACTGCACAGCCCATAATACATAACACATAACACACTAACCTGTACGTACAGAATATTACACTACACATTCCTAATTATAAAACTAACCATTTCTTACAAGTATAATAACTTCAAACAACATCCTTAACACTTTCAATATTAATAACTCTAGGAACATGTAATATTGGGAATGGGCTCAAAAAGTAACAAATGAACAAGATCCTCAAATTCAGAATGCTGAAGAGTGTAGGTATTGTAATACCCGGATAATTATTATATAAATAAAATTCCTTCAATAATTCTTTTGAGTCAATATTACCTATTTAAAATAGGTGAATATGTGGTCTCAAAATACAGAGTATAATTGACCTATTAGAATACTATTATTAAAAGTAGAAGAGATAAGTCGCCAAAGAGTTAAAAATACATTTTTAAAGCATAAAATGGACTGAAAATATTATGATAAATACTATATGACCTCAATTATTGACAAAAACTTAGGAAGTGTGCTATTTTTGATTTTAGGAATTTTTGGGATTATTACCCGGAAAATAAAGATGCATAAATATAATAATATTAAAATCACTTTTTGGCCCCATGATTTTTAATATTTTACATGGGATATAAAATATCAATGTAAGTAAAATAGTTGTGAGATAATAATTAATCCTAATTATGAAAATTATCAACAATTAGTAAATGGCTAATTAAGTAATTAGTGGCTAATTGTTTAGATTAAGAGATAAGTAAATTAATTGGTAAAATAATTAATTTAGGGAGAAATTCGAAATTAATAAATAAATAAAAATAATAAAAATATAAAATGCTTAGAAAAATAAATATAAAAAAAATAAAAAATAAAAAATCTTGATATTTTGATTAAAATAATAATATATATGGTAAAGAGCCAACAGGACATTTGAGAACGGATAGAAACTAAATCCTACACCAAGATATAGGGATTTAGTCTAAGTCATCTGGACTTTTTATAAACCAGTGAAATTCTACCTCGGAGTGGGCTATCTCCGAAGTCGTTTCTGAAACCAACGGAGCAAATAAGAGACCGGGTTTATAAGAGAATAGGCAGATAGTGAAAAGAGAACCAGAGGGAAATGGAGTGTTGCGATAAACCAGGAATAAGGTTTCTTAGGTCAGGACATATTACGAACCAGCGAATTTTTGTCCAGAAGCTGGTTCTATCAAAAGTCATTTCCGTAACCGACAGCGTTTATCCGAAAATCTTCAGCAAACTACGGAATACCCGTAACAGGGTCAAAAATTTAGGTAACCCAAGTGGTTTTAAAGAGAAAGAATAAAACTTCAGCGCCTTGCTCTCAGATTTTTGAGTTTCGTCAAGATTACGCGATTAGGACACCGATCAGGGAACTTTTTCGGTAAGTCAGCAAGATGACATCATCTTCTTCTAGAAGGATGACATAGGCAAGACATGTGTAAGGCCAAGATGAGGCCACGTGGCAAAGTGCGATCCAACGGCCGAAAATCGATCTGAAAAAGGCATGAATAGTGCCAGACTTTTTCCTATAAATAGCAACCTCCTCTTCTCATTTCCCACACCAAAATTTTGTGCCTTAGAGAGAGGTTAGAGAGAAGGAAGAGCCCGGGGAAATTCTAGCCGAGTTCTGGGTAAGTTCTTCGGTCCTTAGTCTTTAGATACGGTAGTTCTTTTAGTAGAAATGCTAGAATTGTCTTTAAATTTCCCAGATAGTCTAGATATCATATTGAGGGGTAGATATGGTATTTATTTCGAAAATATACAGGGAAAAGAGATATGTCAAAATTCTGGAGAGATAGGGTCAAAGTAGCGAAGCTCTGGCGAGATTCCGCCGATTAGGGGGTCAGGGGCAAAATGGTAATTTTTACCTAAAATGCCTGTTATGCTGCTAGATATTGATGAATACTATCCTTATAGGATATCTGAGATAATTGAACCGCTATCGTACCGCTGTGTACCACCGTTGGGCCGCTGTCAAAATACCGTTGTTTTTCGTAAAACGTGCCGAAGTACCCTCAACGAAGGTACGTTCGCGACGTACTGTAACACTGACTCTGATGCTTGCTGTGTGCTCATATATGATTGCTGTGTTCTTGTACCGAGATGCTGTCTCAATTATTTTTAAATGCAATCATGAATACACGGGTTATAGTCTTGATAACACCGTTTAGAGTTTTCCTAGCGCTGAGGACACGATAGGCCATCGTGGCACTGGATTTGATAGTGCAAACTGGGGTAACAAACATCTTTGCGGGGGCTGTGTATTGTTATTGCCTTATATACATACATATATGTATTTCCTACATCTGTTATGGGCTTTTGTAGTGATATTTGCTAAAATGACATGAATACCTGTGATGCATATATTGTTTACATGAGCATGAGGTTAACCGTTACCTAAGGTCCGATAGGTATTGGACCTCAGTCTGCATGAATAGACAGGAAAGGGTCATGAACCAGAAGAGGCACCAGGGGATGGAGTCATAGATAGACGTCAGTAGACGGAGCCGGGAGAAAGCACCGGTCAAAAGAAATGCGGGAAGAAAGTCAACAGAACCTACCTTATGGCAAGAATCTAATAAAGTTACTTCATATCATTTGGTGCTTAAACTAGAAGGGTCGTCTACGTGGTTCAGTCAATCAGTCACCCTAGCACGGTGAGACTCCCACTAGACCTACCCAGCCTGGCCAAATGGGATGATTTAACTGAGTTAGGTTCTACGCCCCAAGTCTACTCAAGGCTTGGTTAAAGAGGGTGTAGTTACATGTAAGAATTGTAATTATAAAGTTTTGTATTACTGTATCACATGAACAATCCTTCGGGAGATTTTATAATATATATCAGTATACGTCAGACATCATCATATGTCTGAGTATTTTATATCAGTTACTCATTGTTAAACTCATTGTTAAATTCGTTGTTCAAATTTTTAGTACATGCTCTTCGTTTCCGCAAAACGCTAAGTGATAGCACCCCATCACTCTGAAATTTTTTATAAAACCATGTGTCACCGGCACGATTTATGTTACGGAATTTGGGGTGTTACAGGTATCATCTTCTTTACTGTAATAGAAAATTGAAGTCCTTGAAATTTCCCAAGCACTCATGTTGAAATCGCGAGAGAAGGAAGATGTGGACACTTGTTGATTAATCTTCTGCCATGTTTTATATATTACACACTTGATGTGTTGGATGGCTTCTTCTTCCGAAGCTCCACTTTCATTCATGTACAATTGAATTGCAGAGGGTATATCCCCTGTCTTCCTCTCACGCTATATACACATCAATTCATCATTAGACCAAAAAAAGAAATGATGTAAGAATTCCTACCTGTAACATCCCATTTTCACAAGCAGTATATTTTTTTTTCATCAGAGTAGAGCATCGGAGCGATTGAGTAACTGATACATATATTTATAAATGCCGTAAGTCTGGCTGATTTACAAAAACGGTACAATGACCGAGAGTTTTTAAAGTGGATAACAACAAAAGTGTCTCCCCAAGAATGCCCATGCCGTGTCAAGAAGAGATCTTCAGCCGGGTCTCTATGCGGCCTGCTTGCCTTTCTCCTCGGTCCTTGGTCCTCCTGAACCTGACGCTATGTTAAGAGCTGAGGTTCAATGTCCATTGAACCTCAGGTAACTGTTAATCTCATATTTACATATACAGTATATCAGCATAACAAATGAATCATTCCTACATGTATCGCTCCCCGAATGCGACATACCGCTCCCAGCGAAGACACACCGCTCCCAGCGAATACAGATATATCGCTCCCAGCGCATACAGACATATCGCTCCCAGCCATGCATATGTTCAGTTATCCTCTAACACCACCATGCATTCAAATAACATACCACCAACACATATACAACACACATATCACATATACGAATACAATAAATATCAGAGTTAGTGTTACAGTACGCGAACGTACATCATACAACATAACAACTATACACACAATACACATAGCACATATACGCATACAATAAACATCAGAGTTAGTGTTACAGTACGCGAACGTACCTTCGTTGACGACGTTAGGTACTTCTGGCGGAAAAACGTACTTTTTACGGAAAAACGTGAAATGTTCACCAGCGGCACGTCGGACAGCGTAACGGCAGCAAATCGAGTTTCGATGCCCTATAAGAGTAATATCACTTTCATTAGTGATTTGACATCATAATCGGCATTTTAGGTAAAAATTACCATTTTGCCCTTCTACCCCTAATTTGGCGGAATTTCGTCAGCACTTCGCTACTCTAACTTTCACTTTTCAGGAACTCAATCCCTACCAAGTTTTTACCTCGTCATGCATCTTTCAATGCAATGAGGCTTAAAAACAATAGTAGGAATCTCATTCCCTACTTACTAAAATCTAACTAACATTTCTACCAACTACTGAACTAAAGACTAGAACTTAAAAGCTAAGACCGAAGAACTTACCTGTTGAAGACTTCTTCACAATTTTTTCCAGAGCTTCTCTCTCTTCTTTCTCCCTCTAGATTCGGTTTCTAGCTTGAGAATGAATGTGAAAATCCAAGAGGTGCTCATGCCTTTATATAGGCAAAATTTGTGCCACTTTGGTAATTTCCACATTCCAAATCTTGTAATTTTTCCCTACCTTATAACCATGTAAAATCAAGGCTAAAAGGTGGTTAATTCTTGTCCATGGGAAGCTCTTGGTCGACTTCTCCCCCCTTGTGACATCATCATTGATGATGTCACCCTAGCTGACTCCCCGATCGTCTCCCCTGATCGGTACCCGATTCGCGTAATCTTGTTGAAACTCAAAATTCCGACAACGGTGTTTCGAAGGTTTAAACTTCCTTAATCATAATATCCGGGTTGCCTAAATTCTTAATCCCATTAAGAATATTCCGTTATCTCTGAAGATTTTAGGTCGACGCGCCTGTTACGGAATTGAATTCGGAAGCGTCGGCGTCTAGGCAAAAATCCTTTGGTTTGCAATATGATCGACCTAAGTCACTAGGTACCTAATTCACGGCAACTACTTGTTTCAAGTATTGACTCTAAATCCTCTATCTGCATTTTCTCTCTCCTACCCGGTGTCTTAAATACCCTGTTGGTTTCAAAACTGACCTTGGAGACAGGTCACTTCGAGAAGAATTTTCACTGGTTTATAAAAAGTGCAGATGACTTAGACTATATCCCTATATTTTGGTGTAGGATTTCATTTCTATCCATTCTCAAATGTCCGTTGGCTTTTTACCGGATATATTATTATTTTATTCAAAATATCTAGATATTTATTTTTCTTTTATTTTTTATTTATTTTTCTAAGCATAAAATATTTTATTATTATTTTATTATTATTATTTTTTATTTATTTAATAATTTCGAATTTCTCTCATTAAAAATAATTATTTAAATTATTTTTAATTCATTTACTTTATACCTTAATTATCCCATTAATTACCAGATTAGCCACTTACTAATTTTTTTGATAATTTTCTTAATTAGGATAAATCATTATCTCACAACTATTTTACTTACATTGGTATTTTATATCCCATGTAAAATATTAAAAATCATGGGGTCACTTATGATCCCAAAATAATACTTAATTGTTGCCTCATTATTTTCCAAGGGAAATAATCCCAAAAATTCCTAAAATTAGAGACAACATACTTTCTAATTTTTCATAAATATTTTACTGCCTCTTGAGATTTATCATAATATTTACAGGCCATTTAATGCCTCATAAAATCATTTTAGGGATTTTAGCTCTATCTTCACCCTAATTTCAATAGAAATTACCCTAGAAAATAAGATAATTATTACTTCTTATTTGAGACCACATATTCACATATTTCCAATAAGTATTATTTACTGAATTTATGATATTTATCATAAGTCAGATTTTAGGGTATTACACTACCACTCATATCAATCTAAATTAAAACTCCCTCCCATCTTTATTATAAGATATTTTTAACTTATTCACACTTATCAATAAAAACAATTAGAAGTATTAAGGTTGTCATAAATTTTAGTGTTAAAGTGTATCTAGAAGAAGTATTTTTTAAGGGGTATCCAGCACTCTTAAAGTATTTTGTGCACCCAGTACCCTGAAATATTTTTTCAGGTGCATTTAGTATCCTAAACTATTTTTTTGCATCCAACCTTAAAATATTTTTTAGGTGTAACCAGCACCTTAAATTATCTGAATCGTTAAATGTAAAATTGCACAAAAAAAGTACTTGAGGGTGATGGACGCACCTAGAAAAATACTTTAGGGTGCTAGATGCACCAAAAAATATTTTAGGGCATTGGATACATCTGTAAAAATACTTAAGGGTGCTGAATGCGCCAGAAATATTTTTTTAGGTGCATTTAGTATCCTAATTTATTTTTTTTTAATCCAACACCTTAAAATATTTTTTTAGATGTATCCAACACCCTAAATTATCTGAACCGTTAAGTGTAAAATTACACAAAAAAGTACTTGAGGGTGATGGACGCACCTAGAAAAATATTTTAGGGTGCTAGTCTGCTAGATGCACCAAAAAATATTTTAGCTCATTGGATGCACCTGTAAAAATACTTAAGGGTGCTTAATGCGCCTTAACCCTAAAATTTAAGTGATTTTCGATATTATTTTTATAAACTACTACACTAAACTCAAACATTGTGCTTCTTTTTTCTTATTTATAATATAAGTCACTTCCATCCAGCATGTTTCACACACAAAACAAGAAAAACTTTTAAACCTCACTAACTCTACCTTAAAATTTAACAATTTTTCAAATTTATCCTTATTTAATATACAACATACCCTATAATTAAAAACAAAGTCATAATAATAATAATAAATGAAGGGTATAATTTTATATTCATATGAAAAATTTAAGGGAAAATTATAATGAAGGACTGAAGGAAAATATATTTAGTTAGAAGGACCATAAAAATTGTAATTATTTAGAAGGACCAAACATTATAATATAAATTTAAAATTACTAAATTGTCCCTAATCATACATCCTACATCATTTCTTGATTCATAATTAAAAAAATGACTAAAATTAAAACTAAAACCGCCCATCATTCATATATAATATGATAATATCCTTTTTTTCACCATGTTTCATACTCATTTAAAATAAATATATGGTTCAAACTCATATTTTTTTAAAATTTTAATTTTCAGAAAGTTCCATATTCATATAATCAATAGATAATTTAATTAAAAAATATATCATCAAGATGCCATATTTATATTGTCAAGCATCAACGTTAATATCAATTAAGCTCTTTTTATAAAAATAAAAACTAAACTCATTTCATGTTTTTTTAAGATATAATAGATTTTTATTTTATTTTATTAACATTAAATGAATTTTTAACCCATGTCAATATTTTCTAAAATAAAAATAAATCATATATTTTTTTTCGGTTTAACATATATAATAAATTATAAAAACCCATGAATTTTATTAAAATTATATAAATATATTTTTAATTAATTTTTTTTGTTCGATTTTAACAAATTATAATTTTGACAAAATTGAAAAGTGTGTACTTTTTTCTTATAGATATCTATGCAAGTTGTGAAAAATGAAAATTTGAGACAGGTTTTGTTCAATTTAGTGAAATTTAGAATTTTGTATTAGTTTTAAAAATAAAATATGGGAGAGAATGTAGGAGGAAATGCCTATAATTTCCTTAGGGGTATTTTAGTATTTTTAATTTTTGTATTTGGTCCTTCTAAATAATTACAATTTTTATGGTCCTTCTCAATAAATATTTTTTCCTTCAGGTCCTTCATTCTAATTTTCCCAAAAATTAATGATGTTGCTTATAAATAAGATAAAAATAAACCTTCTCTCTATGCCTTATAAATAAACTCATAGGAGTAAGTATTAATTTCTATTTTATGCCGTCACCCTTATTAAATATGTCATATATTAAAAAAAACAATATTTAATGCTAGCCAGTTGAAACCATCAAAACGTGTTATAAAAAGGACAAAAAATTCCTTCTAGTAAATAAAAGACATCTTTTAAAAGGGACAAGAAGTAGTAATTAAGTTTTGGGATAATTAGTCGGCGAGTATTTATATTTTTAATCAGGTCCTTATAGTTTTTTTGCTTCTTTTTATTAGGTCCTAATACTTTCACTTATTTTTAATTAGGTCCTTATAGTGTTTTTTCTTTTTGTTAGGTCCTTATAGTTTCACATGAATTTTAATCATGCCCTTGTAACTTTTTGTTTATCAGTTTAATTTAAAATTAAATATTGAAATAATATTGAAATATCAATATCAATAATAAATTTAAATGAATAATTAGAAAATTAGAAAAAAATTAATATAATTAGAATAATTCATCATAATGATATCTGTATAAAATATTATTATTATGATTCGAACTTTATAATTATAAAAATAAGTAAAAATAAGAATTATTAAATAAATAATATAAATAAATGTTTAGTGAAAAAATTTGAAAATATTAGAATAAAATTATTGAAATAAAAAATTTATTTCAGAATATTATTATTTATACAATAATATTCTAAATGATATATTGAATAATATTATATTGTATATTTATAGAATAACAAAATGTAAAACTACAAGGACCTAATTAAAAATTAGATGAAACAAGAAGGACTTGGTAAAAAGCAAAAAAAAAAAAAAATATAGAGACTTGATTGAAAACAAAAGAAAGTATAAGGACCCGATAAAAAGAAGAAAAAAAAAATACAAGAACCTAGCTAAAAATTGATTTAAACTACATAGACTTGCAAATTAATTATCCCTTATTTTTTTTATATAGTTATCCCTTAAGTTTTTCCACACACTACTATGTACATATGTATAATTTTTTTTTTTTAAAAAAAACAATTATGTAAATGCAGGTACCTTAAATGATCCGAGGTCATTAAGAAGGCGGGCATTAAGTGATGAGAAGTAGATTAGATTGGAACGAGAAGGGTCTAAGGAATCCAAGTCCAGCTTCCTTATAGCATTGTTTGGCAGGTAAAGATAAGCATGAAGATGAGAAAGATGTGCACCTATTGAAACACATCCATTTTCCAAATATTCTTTCAGCCTTGGTGTTTTCCCACCATGGTACCATCTTGCCTCAACTATATATGCCTTACACAGATCTTGCCACTGAAAATTTAAATTAATATATGTTATCATCAATAATATCGAAGCCTAATTTAGTAAGTACTTAAAGGCAGTAATAATAGATATAACAAACTTAACATCACAGATCATATACCCCTTTCTTTAGATAGGAATGGACGTTGTGCCCTCTTTCTTTCAGAACCTCAGAAGCCACTTCATCTGCAAAGTTATAAATTGCGAAAAATACTACTTTCATGTAATCTGGGAGATCATCCAAGTCATTTGCATCCCACCTAAAATTGATAATCACAATCAATATATTGTTAGGCAGAAAAACAATTGAAAGAGAAAACATTTGGGGAAAAATATTTAGAAATTAAAATAATAAAACATCTTTAAAAATTATGATAACAATCATTTTTAAAATCAAATTTATTGTCAAGTTTTACGACAAAAAAGATACTGCAAAGTACATAGATTGTTCTTTAATCCTGCTATTTTTTATACAAAAGTGTACGTGAGACCTCTAACTTTAAAGGCATGCTTTATTCTATAGTCCGTTAATTTGATTTAGTTCATGTCGATACTTTAATGTAAAAAAGTTGAAGGATTTGCGGGAAATTTGGTAAAGTTAAATAATTAAAATGAACCAACAAGACAAGTTGTTGGAATCCTAGAGAGACGAAAACCCTTTGTGTTCTAAGTTTTAAAAGGGAAAACCCTTGATTATGCCAAAAAAAAAAAAAAACTAAAATGAAATGCCTCAAAGTTGAGAAATTAAACAAAACAAAACATACACACACACTTTAACCTTTAATTGAGGAAGGAAACAAACAGTCAAACCTGATAATAGCTTCAGTGAAGAGCTCTAATTCTTGCAAAGTACCATAAACATCATACATATCATCTGTTAGGGCTATCATGGCACAAAAATTTCCAGTGACTTTTCTTAATTTTCCAAATTCTGGCCCATCTTGCATTCCAAGGCCCCAAACATAGTCATCCACCACCCTACACCTGAGAATACAAATCAAGCACAAATTAAACTAATCATTAGTAAAACTTATGTAGTCCATATGAACTCAATCATCTTAGTCATTTTTTGCTATATCAAAAAAAAAAAAAGGGAGAGAATACAAAGTCATATAGTTAGAATTTGCATTTTCCCAATAATAATTTTAGCAGAAAAATAATGTCATAATGTGTATACATATCTCACCTTATATTAGACTTGACTTCTTCCTGGTACATGGCTTGAAGCATGTTATAATCCAATTTGGCAAGATGAAGTAAAGTGGGATTCATATTAGGAATTCTTTCATATTCACAAATGAACCAACGGGCCTCCCATCTTGGTAGATTCCAATGAAACGGAACCTCCAAAGCATGTTTCACTCGGGATATCAGTTCATGTTCTGGGTTCTTGATCACAAAGTCTTTAAGAGATTTTGAGGTAAAATCTTTGGCTTTTTCCAGAATAGTTTCATTTTCCATTAAAAGAAATGAGGCTTCATATAATGAAAGCATTCCCTTGATATCCTCACATAAACCTGTTTGAAAATCATCACTACCCCTTTCATCTTTAAAGCCATCAAACACATCTGCAGTAACAAATAATTTTAGTCAGTAATAATTTAAAAACTTTCGTATAAATGCAAAAGGGTTGAATTTTTTTTTTAAAAAAATTGATATGAAGTCAAAGTAGTAGTGATAACCTGTAGATATATCATAGTCATGCTGTCTCAAGAGTAGAAACTCAAACGCTGTGGCATGTAGATTCTGCTCGCTCTTGAAGTTCTTCACATTATTATTAATATTTCCGAGGATCTTGTTTATTTCTTTCTTAAAATGATAATTAAGGCCAAGCCTTTAATTTGTAAGGTATCAATAAACTCAAGCTGATCCAGAGGATTCACTGCTTCCAAAAGCATTATCCTTACTTGTTCCCTAAGTAGTCTTCTTTCTTCTTCGTATGCTTGTTCCTGCATTTTGGAAATAAAAATAAAGTTGAGAGAAGATGCACTTACTAACCATAATAGTTGTCTTAGATTATATATGTATAAAACTACGCAGTCTCTTCTTTAATTTATATATCCATCATATATATATATATATATATATATGCATTACTTTTTGCCTCTCTTCTTTTGACTAGGCGTGCAACGATTGGATTGTTGGTACTATTTTGTGATCATTATTGATATGGAAAGTGCGGTTACATATATTGCATCTAACTATAAAAACGAAATTAACCATACCTTGTATTTATTTTCCAAAGACAGAAAATAATCATAATCCCAACGATCAGGTTTGAAATTTCCAGATCGACGAGCAACTTGCTGACTTTGATAAGAAACACTATCTGATAAGCTTTTGGACATGGTTGCAACAGAAGAGGATGTTTCATTCAGATCAGCCATATATAGCATAGGAAGTTTGAAAACGATGTTGAAAGTAATGGTCCGGCTCTAATTTCATTATTTGTGTGTGTGTCTGTGTGTATATATAATAAAATAAGGAAATTAATCAAATAATGAAATATTAAGAACAAAATATAAAAATGATGTTAAATCAAAACAAAAAAGAAAGCCAAGCCGCAAAAATTGACACAAGGCTAGGAGGCTTAGTGTATGGGGGGAGACAGCTAGCATTATTTATTTGGACAGCTTGCATAATAGATAAGATCTTATTCCTGCCATTAACGAACTGTCCCCAAATTAAAAAAAGAATAAAATTTTAAGAAATGCAGATAAGATCAATAAGTATATGATTAAATCCTAGATCAGGCCCTTCAACCGATTTTGAACTGCAGTCACTCTAGATCAGGCCGCCATTTAACACATCTACCCCTTTTGTTTTTTTCTTTTAATCTTGTATTATATCCAGTTAAAATAAAAGGATATGATTAGATTTTATAGCAAGAATCCATTTTATCTTATAATCAATTGATAAGAAAACATATAAAACTTAATCAAATAGGTCTAAAATATTTAAAATATTCACATTCGTAATTTTTTTAAACCAAATTATGTCCCTGTGCAGGGAATATGCTCATTTCCAAAATGAGGGTTTTTTTTTTAAAAAAAAATCATTAATTTTTTAATTTGTTTGAATTAAGTTGTATTTAATGGCCTAAAGTATTTTTTTTAGTAACACCTATTATCTCAAAGTAATTAATTTGTGGTACATCTAGCACCATAGAGTTTTTTTTTTCCCTCAGTTAATGATGAGTGCTACTAAAAAAATGCTCTTGGATGCACTAAAAATTAATTAATAGGGTAAAGGAGCAAAAATACACATATGTTTTACCTTCGAGAGCGCCCAGCACTATATGTTTTTTTTTAGAGCAAAAATATACATGAACTTTTAAAACTGAAGCAAATTTACCATCTCCCTTAAACTGAGTTAGTTGACTGTTACTTTGACCAAAAATGTTGACATGGATGCTGATTTAGCTACACCTAAGCAAGCCCTAGTTGACCCTTCCCTCCGCGCACAAGTATCATGCCCCGTGTTCCCCTCGATTCTTCTGGTCTTCTACAATACCATCAACAGAACTGTGCGCATAATAACCCTTGCTTGTGAGTGTTGCTTATTCTGTAATCTGTATTAACTTTTTAACCCAATAATATCTGGACGACTCTGTAATTCATCCACCATTATTCTTGCCTCCTGATTGACAGTTGCTTCTGCAGAATCATCTGCTTGCGGATTCTCTTGATGAACAAATCCGCCACATGGTCTATTTCATCCTCCAATTTGAATTCGTCCCCTGCCTCCTCCCTCGAATTCTTCACCATATCAATAACAGAGCCTTCGAAATCCTCTGACTCAAACAGAGTATGGGTCAGATCCGGGTACTTTTCATCCTCATCTTCCTCCTCATTCCTGTAGCAACTTTCATACCCATCGTCACCTCCTTCCTCCACCAAGTTTGTCTCCATGGGATTTTGAAGTGCCTCGTAGCAGTCGGCTGATTAGATGAGGGGAACACAGGGCATGCGCGAAGGGAAGGGTCAACTAGGGCTTGCTTAGGTGTAGCCAAATCAGCATCCATGTCAACATTTTTGGTCAAAGTAACAGTCAACTAACTCAGTTTAACGGAGATAGTAAATTTGCTTCAGTTTTGAAAGTTCATGTGTATTTTTGCTCCCAAAAAAAGCATATGGTGCTGTGCGCTCCCGAGGATAAAGCACATGTGTATTTCTGTTCGTTTACCCTAATTAATATGATATACTAAATGCTATTGAAAAAATATTTCAAGATATTGAATATAATTGAAAAAATATTTTAGGATACTGGGCGTGATACTGAAAAATATTTCTGGATTCTGGAAACACCAAAAATTAATTAATTTGAAATAATGGATAGCAAAAATACTTCTGTTCTAGTGTAGAACACAAATGTCTAGTCCCAATGGACTAGGGGATGTTAATATTGGATCAAAAGGGCTCCTCATAAATGTCTATGGGTTAAACACCAATGAGAAGGTGATCACTCAGTGATATCTAAGAGGAAGATATCAAAGAGTGCTCTCGGATCACTGTGCTACACAGGTGTGGCGTTTCGCCAGAGGGGTGGGGTGTGTGCACAGTGAGACTGAATAGTAAAATAATGGAATAGTGAATGTGTGTTGTGCACTGGTGGGTAATCTCATATTTATAGGGATTACCTAGGGTTTCGCTCCAATGATCGTGAATCCACTCCCCAGGCAGTGTGCGCCTCTTACGTTCTGCAAATGCCTGCTCCACTACTTGTACGGACCTGCATTATAGGCACGATGAGAGGATGATTAACGATTTACCTGATTAAAAAGGGATTCTGTCCTAAGCACTCTCACTGGGCCGCTATCTGCTAGGCTTAATATATGAGTCCATAACAGTTGCCCCCAAGCTCGGTACTTCAGGTCTCTGATGTGCCGAGATTAGTTTACTGGCTAACCCTGACTTCATGTATCCGAGGGTCTCTAATGCATCGAGATTAGTTTATCGACTAACCCCGACTTCATGTATCCGAGGGTCTCTAATGCGCCGAGATTAGTTTATCAACTAATCCCAACTTCATGTATCCGAGTTTAAGTTTAACCACGTTCTCCGGGATTCCTCAAATCTGAATTTGCCTTCTTGCCTCTCGTCATGAATAACGGGCTAGTTTTCTTCAACCTATCAACAGCTGAAACTCGGCCATAACCGACGTTACGAACGCCTGCCACGTGTTGCCCCCAATCCGGGGAATCATGAAAACCTACCGGCACATGAATAGGCATGACTTTCCAAGGATAATGGTGTCTGTTCGCCTGCCCCCATTGGGGTATGTAATCGCCATCTGTTCGTCTGCCCACATTGGGGTATGTAATCGCCATCTATTCGTTTGCCCACATTGGGGTATGTAATCTCCATCTGTTTGCGCAATAGCCAATCCTAGCGTTTTTCTGGTTTTCGTGCGCATTTAATGTCCGCGTCTTATCGTTCCAGTCATCATTGCACTTTCTAGAAAAGAGTTCATTTTTCGATTGGAGAGGCATTAATTATCCTTGGCGTTCGATTGGAAAGGCATTAATTATCCTTGGTGTTTCGTATTCAAAATGCCTATATATTCTTGTTTCCTCTTCTTACTTCCTCCTCACAAACTTCTCAGCTCTCTCCATCCTCTGTTGCTTCTTCAATCTTATTGATGGACCGCTGTTTCAAACGAACTAAACCATACATGTCGAAGGAATCAGGCTATACCCATTCATCCCAAGCTTCAAGCATTCCGGGAGCGTGGGGACACAAAGTAAAGGTGAAGGGGAAAAGACTTAACATAATGCCAAGGCTCCTTCTTGCCAGCCTCCCGCTTCAGATATATTTGCTAGTCTTCATTCATACGGCTCAACGAGCATCTGGGAGCCCAGATATATTTGCCAGTCTTCATCCACCTGGCTCAACTTCAACTGGGATCTCTGAAGATGCTCGGAGATAACCGGGATCTCTGAGGATTCTCAGATATCTTCACCACACGATGACCATCTGAAGCTTGTCCAGCATTAAAGAGTTTATCTTGCAAACTTATCGATTGCTGCTGATGACTTTGGATGCCAATTATCTGTGACAAGTTGGGAAGCCCACATTAACAATTTTCAAATTCTGACTATCTACTGTATTTTGGCTTTGTATTTTTCTTTTTGAGTCAATAACTCAATTTATTTTCATGTAAGAATGTCATGTAAGCCATTCATCTACTAATGGAAAAATATTTTCTGTCTTGCGCTAGCTTCTTTTTGTATAATTTGCACATCCCAAACTCTTGTCCACTCATGTAAGAATACAATACGATCAAATCCTTTTCTGACATCACGACGTAAAATCCCCTTTCCACGCGTAGTGGCCGCCTCTGATGTATTCGATATGCGTGCCCACTTATTGTATGTGTCGTTTCGCATTAATCATAATTAAACCTTTTCGGGAAAAATCCGCTTTTCAGTGTGAATTGACTTTGCTGTCCCTGACGCTTCGAATTCGAAACGTCTATATATTCCCGCTAACTTCTTCGTCAAACTTTACACTCAGAAATTCTTTTGTCTTCTCGGAGAATTCATCTCCCTACTGAAAACGCTCTCCTTTTCGTGAAAGCTTCCTTAGGCTTCTTCAACTCTTTAACAGGTACTTTCACTGTTTCTCTCTTTCCTTCCTTTTCGCATTATTCTGCCAATTATCTTTGTTGTTCCCCTTCTTTTCCTTAACTTTTTGGGTAGTCTTCCCGTGAGTTTTTAAACCTTTCTGGGTATGTTTCTGGGTATAGGGAATGGCCCGTACCACACCGCACGTTTTCAAACCCACAATTTCTTCCCCTTTTTCAACCTCAACGACTAAAAACACTAATGTGCCTTTAGACATGCACGGTAGGCCTGATAGGGAGATCATTGAGAATTTTTCTGGATCCAAAAAGTTCTCGTTCTGGGAAACATCTCCGACTGAAAAAGAGAAAAATGAAGCCTTACTTCATCAGCCTAGAGGAAGTGGGAGAAGGGGAAATGCCCAAGTTTCACCACTTTCATCCTCTAAACCAAACATCATGCCCCAAGGGTCTTCTTTCCGGGGTCCTGATCCAAACCTAGGTCAAAGAACTCCTACCCCGGTCTTGCAAATTCGGGGCCCAACGCCCTGTGACGAGTGCTGCCACAAAAGCATCGAGCTCGCCAGGCTAAAGCATTATAGGGAGGCCGACTTACTTTTGGATAAGTGCCGGTGTAACATCATTCCTCAAGTCATTTCGGCTTTTAAGAACCTGAGTCATCCCGTTCAAGCATTGTCTGCTTCCTGCCAAGATAACCGTGTTGCGTCAGGTATATTCCCTGATTCTAACTTAAATCCTTTTTCTTTATTATAGGTATAGATGGCTTCGTCTTCACACCCTACTGAACTATCCATGACGGAGGAGTCCAACTCGTCCAGCTCCTCCCAAGCCCCAAATGGTCGAAGCCTTGCCATTAATAATTGCGTGATCTGCATTAAAAATATCCTGACCCCAGATGATGTCCCGTTGCTAGGTCTCGGAGATGGAGAGGGATATACCATATGGCTGCCCCAAGATGATGACTCTCCATCTTGTATTTCTTTGCTCTGAGCCCGATGATGCTCGGGCATCACAAATATCTTGCTCGAGCATGGTTCTCTGAAACACTTTAATAAGCTATTATATCGTCTATGCTCGGGCATGAGCTATCCCTTGCTCGAGCAAACCTTAACTTTGAAACATTTTACTTCTTTCAATAACTTAGGATTTGCGATCATCAAAACACCGAGAACTAACAAGATGTATATGGGTTAAACACCAATGAGAAGGTGATCACTCAGTGATACCTAAGAGGAAGATATCAAAGAGTGCTCTCGGATCACTGTGCTACACAGGTGTTGCGTTTCGCCAGAGGAGTGAGGTGTGTGCACAGTGAGACTAAATAGTAAAATAATGGAATAGTGAATGTGTGTCATGCACCTGGTAGGCAATCTCCTATTTATAGGGATTACCTAGAGTTTCGCTCCAATGATCGTGAATCCACTCCACAGGTAGTGTGCGCCTCCTACGTTCTGCAAATGTCTGCTTCACTACTTGTATGGTCTTGGATTATAGGTACGATGAGGAGATGATTAACGATTTACCTGATGAAAAAGGGATTTTGTCCTAAGCGCTCTCACTAGGCCGCATATCTGCTAGGCCCAATATATGTGTCCATAACAACTTCAAAGTGCAGCATATAATTTAATCTAAATAAATAAGAATATAAAAATAAAAATAAATAAATGGGTTTCCTTCCCTTTTGAGGAATGAGCCTGGCTTGTTCATAGATATGCGGACCGGGGAGGGTGTTCCTATTATCTGAAGAAGATTGCCAATGATGGGTAATTTTGGATCACTTGGAGGCAGATTAGGCTTATAGGCCCCACAATATAGAGGCGTCTAGGTTTTGATTTCGTAGTAATTCCACGGCCGTTGATATTTCCATTAAACTATCTGACCACACCTGGAAGCTTATTATTATGTTTTTATCTGATCAGTAGATCATTGAACTAAGTTTCACTTTGTATCAAATAAAAGCACCCATTATTTACTCGTCCTGTTTATGTGCCGAGAGAAAGAAATTCTTTAGTTGTATTTATTTATAACTCACGTCATTAAATTTAATTTTTTATATGAATATATAATTTTACCTTTTATATATTATTATATTGATTTTTGTAATACCCTAAACACCCTAATTATCATAAATGGTATATTTTAATAAATACTACATGATAGATAAAGGAGAGTATGTTGACTCAAATGTTGTAATTTGTTTATTATAATTTTTTTTGCAATTTCTCCTTGAGATTTAATAGATCAAGTGTGAATCTTGAGATTTCATTTAGGGATCATAATATACCCTAATATAAATATTGAATTTTAGTAAATAAATACTAAAATAAACTTTGTACATTCTTGTTTAGTTGACAATCAACCATCAGCTTATATCTAGTTCCAAAGAGATAATTAAGAGCCAACTAGTGTCATCATTAAATTCAAAAACCTAACCCCAAAAGTTTTCTTGCACATGGGTTCATTTATAAGAAGAAGAGAATAATATTAATAAAGTTAATAATAAAATTGTGAAACAAAGTACAAATGCACATGGGCATTAATTGAAAATTTATGAAGAAGATAAGAGAGAGGGGAGGGGCGGTTTGTGTGTGTGTAGTGACTAGTGAAGTTATGTGGTTTAAATCAAGTGTTGTTTGAAATCCACCAATGAGGAAATTCAAGAGGGATTAAGTCTAAATCCAATATAATTAAATCTAATAGGAATCTCTTTGCTCACAAAATATGTATCATTAAGGAGCTAAATTATACCCAAAAAAAAACAATTTGGTTAATTAAACAAACCAACCTTGTAATGACAAATTGGTAGTAAGGGATGTTTAAATCCTTATTTGGGTCATCTAATAACCCCTAAAACACTACACTAAGAAGGCTAATTAGGATTAAATAATTATTTCTTAAATTTTAGTATAAGGGGAGATTTCACAATAATAATAGAAGGAATAGTTAAACAAAAATATAAGATAAAAGCACATGTGATATAAGATAAAAATCCTCAATAGTATGAAGGATTTTTCTACATAAATGAAAAGCCAAGATTAATTTTAATAAAGTGGAATCTAATGGTTCTAATTAATTAAACAATTAAGCTAAATCCACTCGAAACTTGGTAAGCCTATAGGAAGCTTTGAGTACTATAAATCAAGGACATTAGAAAACACAATTTTTTTTTGTCACAATGAAGGGAAAGCCACGGTTGGCTTAATCAAAAGGAGAGGAATGAATTGTTTAATATACATATAAGTTAACACATGGTGAATTAGGAGCACATGGAAGCATTAAGAGAGGGGACAAATTGGAAGAGCCAATTAAGTGTTCACATGGGCTCATAAATGAAATTGGAGGGAGGGAGGGAGGGAGGGAGGGAGGGAGAGAGATTAAAACTTCTTAACTAAGTTTAGATCCAATGGTTGAGAGAAAGGAAGAGCTAATTATCAAAAAATTGATATTCAAGATAAATGATTAATATTCATGAATGAGAGTACATGCATGTAGTTAATGAAATGAAAGAGGATGAATGAGAAGGGAGAGGGCACGGTTTAGAGATGATTGAGGGAGGAAAAGATGACTTGTTGAGGAAGGGTAGGTTGTTTGGCAAATGGGATAGGTTAAGCTTGGAACCAAACATGAGCTAGAAGCTTTGCTATAAATAGAGAACAATCCTCTCTTCATTCTTTACACCAAACTCAACCAAAGTAGATGAGTTTTAGAGAAGTAAGAGTAGAGAGAAAATCATAGTGGGAAGCAAGAAGGAGGAGGAAGTTCTTCAAGAGGTAAGCAAGCTTTTAGTTTCTAGTCTTAAGTTTTGTAGATTTTAGTTTAAATGTTGTTTTGATCTTTAATCTTCCAATATATTTTTGTTATCATGTTTTTATGGTTAAATATGGTTTTATTTCGAAAAATTGATGAAGAAAGTGATAGAGAAATTTTTTTGGAAGATTAGGATCAAAGTAGCGAAACTCTGGCGAAATTTTGTCGGTTAGCGATTCCTGAAGTCGGGGTAAAAACGCCAGTATTTTATGTTGAAGATGAGGTTCTAAAATTATGAGGAAATTCATGGTTAAATTAGACATATAGGGATTTTCAAATATACCTATAGTGTAACATTTTGAGTTCTACACAAGGAGAAATGAATTGTTGAAATTAAGCCATTTTTACAGAAATAATTCTGGACAGCGTTTGGAAATTTAAAACTGGGAATTAACTATGATGTTATAGGTTCTTGAAGTATTTTTCTTTGAAATTATACATCCTAAGGTTTCCGAGGAATTTAACGGATCCTCGTTTCGATTTTTGTAGATTTAATTATGATTTTTCAAAGTTAATCAAAAATTCTGCCCAGAAATTCAGTATTGCGTTTTTTTAGAAAATGTAAAGGCAAAATTGTATTAATGCATACACCAAGGGTAGAAATGGCAAGACGGGTGGAAACATCCTTTTTGATATTATTTTAAGAGATCGAATAATAGTTGTGATATTATGGGAAAAAGAAATAATCCGACAATAACATATAGGATATCCGGGAAGTCCGGAGTCGGATCAAAAGTCAGGCAAGTTGGCCAATACGCGGTGAAAGGTACGTTCACGGCGTACTGTAACACTAACTCTGATGCTTATTGTATACTTATATGTGATAGATAACTTTACATGTGATGTGTATTGTTAACATAGATAACTTTACATGTGATGTGTACTGTTAACATGGATAACTTTACATGTGATATGTATTGTTAACATATATAACTTTACATGTGATGTGTACTGTTGAATGTGATGTGATGTGGTACTGGCTAGCATAGTGTGCGAGATTCAATGCACCTTTTCAATTTTCCAATTACTCCTATCTACCACATTCAAGAAGGTTACAGATGATGGGTGAAAATTTATAACATGTCCAACTACGATTCTTTCCTTTTTTTTCTTCTTCCAACGCATAATTCATTCCACATAAAACAAGTCCAAGTCTACAAGCAAACAAGACAAGTACAAATTGAGAACGAACCAGAAATTAAACCAAATTCAAACAAACACCGTAAAACAAACGAAACCAAATTGAATTCGAATTCTTTCCAACCAAATTTACTTTTTCATTTTTTATCAAAAACAAAATTGGTCTTATTTATAAGTCAAGTTTCAGGGGAGTAAATAAGATTGTGACAATTTTGTCCATATTAATTGTACCAATAAAAATAGAGATGGAAGACAGAGTTGAAAAATACCTATTCATAAATGAGGGCAAAGTTGAAAATTAATCTTATAATCATTGAATTAAGCTTATGTCTGGACATTTTATATCAGTTACTCATTGTCCAAACGTTAGTGCATGCTCTCCGTTCCGCATTACTCTGACAAGTAGCACCGTATTCCTAAATACTACGTGTCACCAGGCACAATAAGTAGTATGGAATTTAGGGTGTTACAGCCTCCCTTCATTTTGGACGAATTTGTTCCAGATTTTCAGCCCTTGGATTGCTTTGCCAAGTGCCAAACTCTCATGGCTTGTTGACTCAAGAAATATCAAGATATTTTAGCTTAATCATATGTGCTCTTATCTTGCAAATCTTGGATATCTTATCTTCAACAACTTGGCATTTATGATCAGCTCATGTGCCAGCTGAAATTGAGGACTTTTGGTGTAATACCCTAAAAATCTCACTTATTATAACTTTATAAGTGTCGCATTTTAACAAATAAAACCTATTAAAAATAGGTGAATATGTGGTCTCAAACCTTAAAAGCGTATTGATTATTATGTTAAGTAATTTCTTCTTGAAATTAAATAAGCTAAAGACTAAATTTTCTAAATCTTATTAGGAATCATAAAATACCCTAAGAATATCATAATTAAGTATAATCTTAAATAAAAGGCAAATAAATGTCATCAAAATGCCTAAACCAATTAAAGAAAATTAACAACAATTAATGGACAATTAAATTTACATTAGTTAAAATAATTAATTAATTTCTCATAATTAATTAAAAGGCAATTAAAAAAGCATCAATTAGGGATATTCTAACTTGATTAAAAATCAAGGGCCAATAAGGGTTCTAATTAATTTCATAGTTAAACTTAATCCTTGTGAAATTGGTGGGACCAATGTGAGGCTTTAGATATTATATATTAGAAGCACAAATTCATGAGCCAAATGAGAGGGGACAAATTGGAAGAGATGGGATAAAGAAAATAAAGGAATGAAGAAATGAAGATGCATGTCCGCACACACACATATTAGAAGGAATTGAAGTCTCAAAAAGCATAAAGCATAAAGTATGACTCTCCAATTAGAAAATTGAGCTAATTAATTAATTGCAATTAAAACAAAAACATAATAAATAGCATATTGGGTGGGGATGTCGACCAAGCCTTGGTGGGGGTGGAGATTAACTTTCAAAAGTGCAATTTCATCCAATGGTTAGGTTGAATCTTGATCACAATTAAATTCCATTTGTGTCCCCAATTTTCTCCTATAAATAGTAGGCTTGGGATCACTTCATTTTCACACCAAAATCAAGTAACAATCTGAATATAGAGAGAAGTGAGAGTGAGTGAAGAGTATCTTGAAGGAGTTCAAGCAATAGCAAGGTAAGTTCTTAGAGTTTTAGCTTTTGAGTTTTTTAGTTAATTGTTGTTTTAATCTTAAATCTTCCAAAATTAGTTAGTTTTCATGTTTTCTCAGTTTAAAAATGAGTTTGTTTCGAAAAAATGATGGAGGAAGGGTTGGAGCAAAAATTTTGGGTGTTGAGAGTCAAAGTAGCGAAGCGCTGACGAAATTTTGTCGGTTAGCGACTTCTGGAGTCAGTGGTAAAAACGCTGGTATCTTATGTTAAAGATGATGTTCTTAAATTATGAGAAAATTCATGGTTGAAGTAGACACATAGGGATTTTCCAATATACCTAGAATGTATTATTTCGAGTTCTGTGCTAGGAGATAAAAATTCTCAAAGTTGGGCTATGTTTTCTGGAGAGTTTCTGGGCAGAGGTTAGAAACATTAAATCTGGGAGTGTCTCGTGCAATCTGGGTAGAAATGAGTATTTTTCCTTAAAACTAGACATCCTAAGGATTCCGAGGAATTTTACGGATCCTCGTTTCGATTTTTTTGGAATTAATGGTGATTTTTCAAAGTTTGGCGAAAAATCAGCCCTAATGCTGTTAACAGCGTTTTTTACGAAATTTAGGGAAAATAATTGAAACATAAATTACCCAGGGGTAAAATGGTCATTGGTGACTAAGATATCTATTGGGATATTATTTATGAATTAGTAAATGCGATGGTACTATTATAGGCTGTCCGAGAACACAAATTGACAGACAAAACATACCACTATCTACACAGACTAAGGTACGTTCGCAGCGTACTATAACACTGACTCTAATGCTTATAGTATGTTCATATATGATAGTTGTATTCATAAACTAAGATGTTTTCTTAGTTCATTACTTACACATTCAGCTTTACACGGGTTATAGTCTTATTAATACCATTGAGTTTTCCTAGCGCTGAGGACACGAGTGGATCGTGGCACTGGTGAATAGTGTAGACCGAGATAACAGACATGTGAATCGGCTATGCCGTTATCTCAAATCATACATCTGTTATGGGCTTTTGTATTGATAATTGCTGTAATTTCATGAGTATCTGTCATAAATATATATAAGCATAAGGTTAACCGTTACCTGAGGTCCGATGGGCATTGGACCTCAGCTCTTACTATAGCTTCAGGGTCTGGAGGACTGAGGACTGAAGATAGGAGACAAGAGTAAGTAGAACGCGTGAGGACTCTGGATGGAGCCTCTGTTTAGAGACGTACTATCATCGCTAGTGTATTTGTATTCTCGGATAAAAGTATCTATATTATTAAGATACGCCACAGACAATGTTGTACCACAGATTTATCAGTTACTCAATATTTTAAATTGCTCCGATGCTCAACTCTGATCAAAACGCTATGAAAATGCTTTCGAAAATTGGGGTGTTACATTTGGGGCAAATTTTATGAAGCTAATTGATGTCACAAGATAAGCCTTAAGTGCCTTATGAACTAGATGACCATTTGTAGTTGATTAGTTAGCTTATCAAGTTGCATTTGGATATTATTTGTCAAGCTTTATCTCATCATATTTAGCCCTTAAATTTTGAAAAATCACAGCCCCTTAAAAGAAGATTCTTATTGCCTTTCACAACTTGAAACCACATGCACAAGTTTGACAATAATCAATTAGATATTAATCCCTTGCTTGACAAGTGCTAACTTGGCACAAAATGCACTAAATCCTAAGTGCTTTATTCCCTTTGACAACTACTAATTTTCATTGTCTCATAACACTTGTCCTTAGGCAAAAAATATAGCCTCATGAGGGATTTAAAAGTGCTAGCCTTCAATCTCTAATAGGACAAGTTCATGTGCCAAGAACTTGTTGACAATACGTACCAATTTGGCTAAGTGTCATCCATTCCCTTTCTTGACTCCTATGGATTGGAAACAATCATTATTTTATGTGATTTTATGTCACATACTTTAGCCAATTTAATATGGTCACGTATTCATATAATACAGGATTTTCAGTAAGTGAAAATCGTGTATTACACTTAACATCTATTGAAATTGATCATTTTACCCCAAATATATGTATATTTTACCCCAAATATATGTATTCATATATATATGTATATATGTATATTTTACCCCAAATATATATATATATATATATATATATATATATATATATATATGCATCTTGTCTTTATTCAAAAGGTCTAAATGTTACCATCGTCTATCCTTTTAAGGCACTTAGGAAACTTATACTCAAATAGGTTTAGTAGCCTACTTATTTCCAGTTAATTCTTAAACTTATAAGCTCAAAATTAAGGATATATGACAAAAGATTTGGTTGCTTCACTTGGGAGACAATTAATTCTGCAGAAAGAACGAACAATGCTCTTTATTGAACTCTTTGTATTGTTCAAGAGACAATGGATCTGTTTGGGTTAGCGGTGAAAGCGGTGGCTTATTTTCTATCAAACTTTTGCAGAAGCCTGATAGGAAAAAAGTCAAGTTGTAAATATGATTTGTGTTTGGATTGCCCGTTTGGCTTTTGCAGAAGTGGCTTTTTTCCAAGGTTCTTAAACCCGGACCGGTCACTAAACCGGTCAGAGTATTGGGTCAAGGGTCAGTGGGTCAGACCGGAGTCAAACCGGGACCAAACCGGTGAGAAATTAAAAAACTTCAATTTTTTAAAAGGAAAAAAAAAACCGGTTCTACCTCACAGCTTTGATGACTCCCTAATTTTAGATGATTTTAAGGCTTATTTTAATATATTTTGAAGTTATATACCTTAATAAACTATAAGGATTTAAGTGAGATTTTGATAGGATATGGGTTTAGAGGGATTTTATTATAAATATCAAAAATCAGGATATAATCACGATTCACGACATTGATAATAAATAATAATAGTAATAATAATAATAATAATAATAAATAATAATAATAATAATAATAATAATAATGTTGTGAGATTCTCCAAATGAAATAAAATAAAATCAAAACATCTTAGAATATTGTTATTATTATGATTTCCATCTATCTTAATTACAGCGCACAACGTCTTGAAGCAAGAGATTTTGGGAACCTAAAATCAAGTGGGCGGCGACAATAAAAGCAGGGCAGTGAAATAGCAGCGCACAGTAGAGATCTTGAGAACATAAATACTAAATACTACGGTTTAAATCAGCAAAAGGACCAAAAAGGCAATCAAGCGAGAAAAAAAAATCAACATCCTACATTCCTACCGCTTCATCTTCTTCTTCTCTTTACAGGCGAACGATTAGAACGGAGGGAGAGTCGTCTTCTTCATTCATTTTACTGAGAACAGAGGAGGCGATCAGATCAGGTGAGAGAAAGAGCACTAAACATCCTACCTCTTCTTCTTCTTCTTCCCCCTCCTTGATCTGTCGCACGCAGCCTCCTTCTAGTCTTTGTCGCCGCCGTGTCTGCATTCAGCGAAACAGAATAATAATAAATTGGGGGGGTTTTGATTTAAACATATTGGAAACGAAATTAAACTAAACAGAACGAAATATGCAGATGCAGAAACAGATTAAAACGGTTAAAAACGATTAAAAACAGTTAACCCAGAATTGGGATTCCCTAACCTTCATCGGACAAACAGATAATAACCAAACTCGTGATTGATTCTGGAAGAACCGAGATCTCTGCGTTCGTCCAGATATTCCCTCGACTAGACAATCGTCTAGCATTTGATCGAACACGTGGCGAGCTCGCTGTACGATCGCACAACGCTCTCTCAGAACCCGGTCCGACCTATGTCCTTGGGATATCAATCTAGGTATTAAATCTAATACCTAATCCGCAATTATAATCGGATCCGATTAAAATAAACGAGACAATTCCAGATTACCGAATGAAGCGCATGTCCTCTGGATTTTTGGAACCCTCAATCCATAGGTTAACCACAGAAACTTAGCCGAGCATGGCTAAGCAAAACGCAGAAGAAAAGGCGAAGAACACGAAGAACATGAAGAACACTTGAGAGAATTTGAAAACTCCTATTTTGATCCACCCAAGTCTAAAAACGTGAATCCCTATATGTTTTAGGCTGCTGCCCACTTAACCTAAAAATGGAAAAACGAAAATGGGGCTCCAATCCAATTCAGGCCCAAAACAGAAAATAAAAAAAAAACGGGCTTTAATTACAAATTCAAGCCCAATTAAAATTCCGACTTCGGTTCCAAAATCGACCGCCCTCTTGTCCGAATTTGTCATTCATGTCTTCATAAGAATTGTAGCTCTCTGAATCATCTGAAATATGAAACAAAAATGAGGCAAATCCGATGTCCGGTTCAAGAGTTATGGTAGAAATAGTGAAGCAATATAAAACTGGAATTTTATTATTAAAAATGGCTAAAATATAATCAAAGGCCCAAAGCCCAAATAAGTATAAAAGCCATTATTTATTAACTAAAGAGTCCTATATTATTAATCAAGAGATAAAAAGAAGTGTATGAAATATTCAATTATCACTCGGCCGGTTCAGGCCGAGTTGACCGAGTTAACTCGGAGTCACCGAGTCAACCCGGGTCATGCCTAACTCGGACCGGTTTTCCGGCCGGTTTCCGGTCCAAACCGGCCGGTTCGGTCCGGGTTCCTAAACCATGTTTTTTTCTAAACTGATGAGTGTTTGGATTATTATTTCAAAAGTCAGTTGAGATGAAAAATGACTGAAAAGTAGGGCAGAGCAATGGGCAGGTTGGGCAACCTGAGGCCAAACCCATAGCCCGCCCATTTAAGTTCAAATGGGTATGAGTTAGCCCATACCTGTACCTCAACCCATTTAAACCTGTGTAAATGGGCTAGCATATAAATGGGCGGACTAACCGGGTTTTGGGTAACCCATTTACATTTGATTTGTTTATTTATTTATTTTTTTGAAAAAAAAACATACATAAGCATTAAGCATCCATCCAAATTCATCATTCCAATTTCTAAAATCTGAATCTTCAAAGTTCAATAATTACAATTCACACAAAACAACATAACTTTAGACAAATACCATCATTACATAATCTTGATGTTCAAACTCCAACTTTTAAATTAAAACATTACAACCATAACTCTACAAGTTCATAGATTAACAAAATGGCATGCTTCCATTGAATCTGCATGCTTCAGTCTTCATCATCTTCAAATTCACTTGAAAGAATCTAGTATCTGGCCCAGTACTAAAAGCTAATTTTGAAGATACTGTAGATACTAGTATACCCAACAAATCACGTGCCAATAGATTTACAACTTTATACTTGAAAGCATTCACTCTCCACCATGCTAAAACATCAAATTTTGGATCACGAAAGTCAACTAATTAAGTTTGAAGATATTCATCCACTTCTAAAATCTTTTCTACATTATATGTAGACTCAATAGCAACTCACAAGTTCGAATAAACAGAGCCATAGAGAGAGAAAGTGAGTGAGATTGAGAATTGATGGTCATTATAGTTATGGATTAGA
This sequence comes from Acacia melanoxylon, assembly GCA_019022615.1. Classification (NCBI taxonomy): domain Eukaryota; kingdom Viridiplantae; phylum Streptophyta; class Magnoliopsida; order Fabales; family Fabaceae; genus Acacia; species Acacia melanoxylon. The sequence goes on from JAFJYJ010000012.1 coordinate 9,289,156, forward strand.
GGTGGTTGAATACTCAAATAGGAAGGGATTCAGGGAATGTTTTACGCGGAATGGGATGAGTAGTTAATAAAAAAAAAATTTACAATAAATGGGCGGGTATGGGTAGCCCGTAGGTGTGCCCATAGCCCGCCCATTTAAATCTTAAATGGGCGGGTTCTAACCCACCCCATTATAAAGTTTTTTTGGGCGGGCTCAGTATAACCCAATTACACTGGGTTTTGGGCTGGCTCATGGGTTATGAGTTTCATGCTCAACCCTACTGAAAAGGGCATGAATCATATTGAATACTACATATACATATTAGTTGTATATATTGAGATAATTGAAGATAAAAAATTTAATTTGAAAAATAAATAAATGATTATTAAAAAAACTAATAAACAATAAAGTCCTTAATTAAATACATTTAATGGATAAAATTATATTTATTATTTAAAAATATATTTAAATTTGTATTTACATATATTAATTGAGTATAAAGAATTTACATGGAAGGGTTTAAATTTTGGAGGTATAATCCCAAATTATATTTTTTAGAAGGGAAAGAGGAGAAGAGAGAGAGAGAGAGAGAGAGAGAGAGAGAGAGAGAGAGAATAAATATGTATAAGTATTGAAATTGTTAAAAATAAAAAAAATCAAAGTAAAAAAAAATAGGGAAAATCCATATGGGGGCCCTTTTATCCCAAAAAAAGCCCAAACTTTTTGCAAATCCCAGAAAAGGCCCCTGGGGTCTTTTTTGACATATAAATGTTAAATGAAAAGACAAGAAAGCCCCTAACTAAAGCTGAAAAAGGAAGACAGTTTTGATTTCAAAACTCTCTCTCTCTCTCTCTCTCTCTCTCTCTCTCTCTCTCTCTCTCTCTCTCTCTCTCTCTCTCTCTCTCTCTCTCTCTCTCTCTCTCGTCGCTCCATGGCTAAAGCTGTGTTTGACTTTACTTTCTCAAAAATCAACAACCACGTTGAAACTTCTAAAGCTTGACAATCCATTTGTGTGTCTTTTTATCTTTAAACTCGTTTTTCCTGCTTGACTTGCAAGAACTCTCAAGCCCAAGAGCAAGAGAGAGAGAGAGAAAGAGAAAAAGAGAAATTAAAGGAGGAAAATGAAAGAGATAAGAGAGAAAGAAGAGAGACAGAGGGAAAAGGGAATTCAATCTTATAATCTATTGAATATGATATGTTTCAAAAATTGATATGATCAAAGACTAGAATGGGGTTTTGTGAAAGTTGTGAGGATGGGATTTGGAGAGAAGTGGATTTCATGTGTGATGGACTCAGTAACTTCTGCTAGCCTCAATCTGGTTGTCCCCTGTTATTGTTGTTAGTGCCCCCTGTTATTGTTGCTAACGCTCCCTGTTATTGTTGTTAGTGGGTACTCATATTGTTGTTAGTGCCTCCTGTTATTGTTGTTAGTGGGTACTGTTATTGTTGTTAGTGGCCCCCTGTTATTGTTGTTAGTGCCCCCTGTTATTGTTGTTAGTGGGTACTGATATTGTTGTTAGTGACCCCTATTATTGTTGTTAACGTCCCCTGTTATTGTTGTTAGTGCCCCTTGTTATTGTTGTTAGTGCCCCTTGTTATTGTTGTTAGTTGGTACTGTTATTGTTATTAGTGGCCCCTGTCATTGTTGTTAACGCCTCCTGTTATTGTTGTTAGTGGTATTTTGTTATTGTTGTTAGTGGGTACTGTTATTGTTGTTAGTGGGTACTGTTATTGCTGTTAGTGGCCCATGTTATTGTTGTTACACCCCATGTTATTGTTGTCAGTGGCCCCTATTATTGTTGTTAACGCCCCCTGTTATTGTTGTTAGTGCCCCCTGTTTTTGTTGTTAGTGGGTACTGTTATTGTTGTTAGTGGCCCCTGTTATTGTTGTTAACGCCCCCTGTTATTGTTGTTAGTGGCTCATGTTATTGTTGTTAACGGCCCCTGTTATTGTTGTTAGTGGGTACTGATATTGTTGTTAGTGCCCCATGTTATTGTTGTTAACGCCCCCTATTATTGTTGTTAGTGGGGACTGATATTGTTGTTAACGTTCGTTGATACAAATGACTAATATGGCTTATACAAATAACTGATATTGCTGATACAAATGCCTAATTTACTCTTCAATTCTTTTGTTGTTCTCATTCCATAAACAAAGATCAAAACATAAGACAAAATTTAACGGACTTGTCCATTCTTTTGATGTTCTCATTCCATGAACAAATATTAAAAAAATAAGCAAAAATTTGCTATTGCCATTGAATAAAAATTGTGAAGTTACCATCAGTAGACAATTTACAAAAGAACAAATGGTGAATGTCATTATCATGAATACAAATTTGTGATAAATACATATTTGTGATCAAATACAATGTGTCCTAACAAGTATGCCCCCTAATGTCTCTTCTTCTACTTGTGGTAGTCCTCAATCAAAGATAACACTTTGGATTGTAGCTAGAGAGAAAGATTGGGAGAAGCTCAGTCTTGTCCTCATTTTCCTCATTAAATCAACAGCAGTCCATGCCCAATCATGCCCTAAACAAAGTAAATGCCAAATTGTAAACTTAACATAAGTGCAAATCAATTTACCAAACCAAAACTACAACAAAATTAGCATGATTGAATTTACTAATTATAGGAGGCATATTTATCCATAACTCCACTAGCAATGGAAGCGCATGGATCGCCATATCGAAACATTTTTCATAGTACAAGAATAAATTCCATATATCATGATTGTAGTTAGACAAACCATGATTATATAAATTGATGGTTGACTTCAACCAAGTAACAGCAATTCAGGCAAAGCACTAATGAGAAGTCACCTAATAAAAGTTAAGAACCCATGTTTTAAGTTTGCTCCTGCAGGCAGTGAGAAGGAGGACAAATGCAAGCTAAAACTAATCCAAACTCAAGCAGGGAAGGCACACCTAAGTACAAGGACAAACATGGAAAATTCCTAGAAGCTGACATATCATATATCTACAAATAAGCATAGCAACAATGTTACACTCATAAAAATTGCACAATTCAGCAATGTGGTTGTGGCTCTTGAAAGCTGATAAAGGAAGATATACTATTATCGTTATAACTCAATGGAGGATCTTGTTCAAATAAAAGCAACAAAAACAACACATATAACAATATTCCCTCTTTCATCACAATGGGTCTCTAGTTATACAAAATGAAAATAAATGGAATGATTAACAAAGTGAGAAAAGTAAAAGCACTTAGTCCAAAAACATGAACGTGCAGTCAAGCAAACAATAGTTAGCCACATAAATTAAGCAAGAAGTTTACTCTGGCATCAATAGATAATGCAGAAACATCAATATTCTTAGACCACACTGATAATAGTATCCCATTTTTGTCCACAAGCCCTACCCCCTCTAGTTGTTTAATGCCACAAGATGTGTGGGCTAAATGAGGAACATCCATGATTCTAGCCTTGGATTTTAAATAGATCATTAATGTAGCAATAGTTTTGACTCTCCACCAAAGAACATCTAATTCCTTTCTTGCATCTTCCTCTGAACCCTATATGCAAGCCCCTTAACCTCCATAACTTTTTCTTGCAACACATCCATTTGAGATTGGTTTCTTTGCATGTCTTGCTTCCACAATTCATTAGTTTGGCTCGGCTGAGGCTTCAAAACTAGCATGTCAATATCTTCATTTGCTGCCATGCCCTGTCATAAGTTGGATACAGATATGAGAACTTCATATTTTGAATAATAATGATATAAATACTTCAATCTATCAGCAGTTAATGTAACACATCACTGATCTTAGGGATGCTTTGGAAGTTAATATCAGCAAGAAAGGCTTAAAATTTTTGCCAGAGAAATAAGAGAGTTCGCCACATTGCAGAAAAATATGAAAAGTCGCACACTTTGTAGAATAATTCTTGCAAGAATGAAGTTATAGGAAAGGAACATCAGAAAACAATCATTCGGAAGTGAGAGGAGGACGAGATTTTTCACATACATCTAATACAATATAGATATCTGGTCTAATCTACTTTTGTTCCAGAGCCTCTGCTTGGGCGAAACTCCTACAGTACCTATCAAGAAGCACCCCAGAACCGGTGACAACCATCAAAGCATGATAAACCAATTAATCAAACATAGATTTGATATACATATCGATTTAAAAACAAAAATGGAAACATCAAACGCAAATCGAAACCTCAGATTTTCAAATGAACATTCAAATGGCAACCTCAGATTTGCAAATCGGGGAGCATCGTTGTGGCCTGGACAGCAAGCACAACGAGAACGCGAATTAGAAGGAGAGCTTCTGTAGTTCTCGCTGGAGAGACTCAACGACGTCAACGCTAGGGATGCCGGGAAGACGTTTTGCACGAAGAATCTGGAGAGCAGTCGGCAACGCCGAGACTTTCAGCTTCAGAGGGTCGACGGCGGCTGATCGTTTCACCTTTCCCACACGCTGGCATCAGAGACCAGAGAAGGCAAAGACACCAGTCGAGAGAGAGAGAGAGAGAGAGAGAGAGAGAGAGAGAGAGTCTGTGTGTGTGTGTGTGTGTTTTGAAAGCAGAACTGCCTTCCTTTTTTAGCTTTAGTTAGGGGTTTTCTTGTCTTTTCATTTAACATTCACATGTCAAAAGGGGCCCTGGGCCCTTTTTTGGGATTTGCATAAAGTTTGGGCCTTTTTTGGGTTTTTTTGGGCTAAAAGGGCCCCCATATGGATTTTCCCAAAAAATTATTTGGTGGCGGGCCCATGCTCAACCCAAACGTACGTAACCTCACACTTCTTTCCTGCAAACACCACTGTATACATATATATACAATAAATAAATAAATTTGCAGGGCCACCACGCTCAGCCAACACTGGGCAGACACTCAAAGACCAAACTTTTGCTTCAACTGGCGTTCTTTTAAGAAGTCCAGTAGCAAAAATAACACCACCATGTGGCCTTTTTTTCTACTACAACACCACTAGATTTTTTCCCCCTAGTAAAAGCTCTCCAAACAGGCTCAATATTGATAACTTCATGTAGGTAATTAAGGAGCAATTAATGGCTATAGAACAAACTAAATAAGCTCATAGAAAAACGAAAAATACTCAAATCCAATAATCTTTGGGAAAATTCTATTTGAATTTGCAAAACCCCCAAAAGTCTTCCAAATTTGTAAAAAGACTGAGAGATACCAAGGACCTATGATGGATATGCAAATTCGGGTGAAATTACCATTTTACCCTTAGTTTTAAATAAATAAATAAAAAATCCTCACCAGAGGGCCACCGGCTGGGCGCTGGCCGGCGGCCACCAATGAGGGAGTGGAGGTTTTTTTGGGGGGGTGGGGTTTTTCTTTTTTAAAAAATGATTTTCATTGAAAGTGTGGGGGTGGGGTTCGAACCCCCAACCCCCCACACAACCAGGGACCAAGTGACCCACCAGTTGGGTCACTTGGTTCCTTAAAATATATATACATTAACAAATATATATATTCTTAACATTTTTTTCAATTGTATTTACAAATCCTGAAACAAGAATTATCATTCCACAAACGAGAATTACCACTTTTTCTACAGGGTTCCATTTTTTTACCATTTGATGCATGTTTTGTAAAACCAAAAAAATTGCACTATTACCATTCCACAAACGAGAATTACCACTTTTTCTACAGGGTTCCCTTTTTTTACTCTTTGATGAATGTTTTGTAAAACCAAAAAAATTGCACTATTACCATTCCACAAACGAAAATTATCATTCCACAAACGAGAATTACCATTCCACAAATGAGAATTACCACTTTTTCTACAGGGTTCTCTTTTTTACCATTTGATGCATGTTTTGTAAAACCAAAAAAATTGCACTATTACCATTCCACAAACGAAAATTACCATTCCACTATCACCATTCCACATGCATCAAATGGTAAAAAAAAAAAAAAAAAAAAAAAAAAAAAAAAACATGCATCAAATGGTAAAAAAAAAGGGAACCCTGTAGAAAAAGTGGTAATTCTCGTTTGTGTAATGGTAATTTTCGTTTGTGGAATGGTAATAGTGCAATTTTTTTGGTTTTACAAAACCTGCATCAAATGGTAAAAAAAAGGGAACCCTGTAGAAAAAGTGGTAATTCTCGTTTGTGGAATGGTAATAGTGCAATTTTTTTGGTTTTACAAAACATGCATCAAATGGTAAAAAAAGGGAACCCTGTAGAAAAAGTGGTAATTATCGTTTGTAGAATGGTAATTCTCGTTTGTGGAATGGTAATTTTCGTTTGTGGAATGGTAATAGTGCAATTTTTTTGGTTTTACAAAACATGCATCAAATGGTTAAAAAAAAAAAAAAGGAACCCTGTAGAAAAAGTGGTAATTCTCGTTTGTGGAATGGTAATTCTCGTTTGTAGAATGGTAATTTTCGTTTGTGGAATAGTAATAGTGCAATTTTTTTGGTTTTACAAAACATGCATCAAAGAGTAAAAAAAGGGAACCCTGTAGAAAAAGTGGTAACTCTCGTTTGTGGAATGGTAATAGTGCAATTTTTTTGGTTTTAGAAAACATGCATCAAAGAGTAAAAAAGGGGAACCCTGTAGAAAAAGTGGCAATTGTCGTTTGTGGAATGGTAATTCTCGTTTCAGGATTTGTAAATACAATTGAAAAAATATTAAGAAGAATATACATATTTGTTAATGTATATATATATTAAAGGAACAAGTGGCCCAACCTGGTCCCTGGTTGTGTGGGGGGTTGGGGGTTCGAACCTCACCCCCACACTTTCAATGAAAATCATTTTTTAAAAAAGAAAAACCTCCCCCAAAAAAAAAAAAAAACCTCCACCTCAACCGGGGGCCGCCGGCCCCCTCGGTAGGGATATTTTTAATTTTTTTTGATTTATTTAAAACTAAGGGTAAAAGGGTAATTTCACCCGAATTTGCATATCCCTTATAGGTCCTTGGTATCTCTCAGTCTTTCTACAAATTCGGAAGACTTATGAAGTTTTTACAAATTCAAATGGTATTTTAATGAAATTTTCCCATCATCTTTTTTCCTCTTAAGACCTAGATTTCCCATAATTGGCAATCTTCATCAACAAGGTTCTTTCCGAGATCTCCGATTGAACCATATTTTTATATGATTTTTCATAATTACATTGGGAAATTTAATGTTCTTCATAGACCATTATTGCATGATTAAGTACTAATTTGAGTTTGGAACATTTGTATTGAATTAAGTGTAATTAGGGGCAAAATTGTCATGATTTATTAATTATTACTTTTGATACTACCTTGTTCTTAATCTTGCAATGTAGATGTTTTGGAAGAAAATTTGAAGAATGTGAAAAATGGCAATTGGGTCAAAACTAATACTTTTGTGGACTGAGGAAATTACATACAATGCCCTAATATTTCTAGGAATTGCAAATCTGTGAAGAAAAATTCCATATAAAATTACACAAATGGGAGCATAATAGTTTTATATTTCATTTAAGCCCCACATATGTTTCAAATATTTGACTTTAGTACCAACACGAACTCTTAAAATTTTCAAATTGGCCCAAAATAGGTTTTGACCTACCTTATCTTCTTCCTCGACACTTCACGTTTTTGGACGAGTTTTGGAGCGCCGCGAGCTTGAGGGAGACACCATCCTCCACTTTCGCCTCTCTTCCTCGCCGGCGACAACCTTCATCTTCATTGTCGCCGGCGAGCTTCAACCCAACCTCCACCGCATTTCTCTCTGTCCTCACCGCCATGCACCAGAGAGCTTCAGCCACCTCCAGTACCACCTCCGGCGAGCTTCTTCCGCCATAACCACCAACAACGTCTCGATTTCAACCGGAGGGAGACAGAGGCGAGAGAGAGAGTGCGCTCAGACCAGAACAGAGACTCGATAATTTCAGAGATTTGCAATCGGAGAGGGTGCCGAGAAGCTTGAACGCGACAGAGACACAGATCAGAGACCAAGCATCTTCACCATAGCTGCCTTCAAAAGTCGTCCTTGGAAGCTCCAGATTCGCCGGAATATCTCTATCATCGCCGGCGTCGGAATAGCATTCTTACACCATCGTCTTCTTCTTCTTCTTCATCATTCTCCCTACCACCGTCGTCCCTTCTATGTGTGTGTGTCTCCTCCGGTGCTGTGTTTGTTATCTCCAGCGAGGTCTTGCATTTTCCGGCAACTTTCTGCAGTTTCCGGCAAGTCTTTGAATTTGCCGACAATATCTCCAGATTCCGGCGAGATCCATGAGTTTTCCGGTGAGTGTTTTGAGGAAGCTGAGGTTGCAATTGAACTAATGAGTGGCTAGATTCCTTGAGTTTTGATGGTGAAGAATATGGTTAGAGCTTAATGTGCTACAAAGGGGTTTATTAGTTTTCCATTAGCTTTCATGTATTCAGATATGTTGATGATTTTGTATTGATACATAAGTAGAAGACTTAGATGAGTAGTTATTTGTCTTGATAGATTGCTCTCATTTAAGAGGAATGCATTAGAATAATTTTCAAACACGTGGCTTTTAACAATTTATCTAAGAGATTACTAGAGAAATTGGATTCAATATGATTGCTTAAGATTTTCAATTTGACTTGATAATAAAGTAACTCCTAAATCGTTTTAAAAAGCTAGGAAGACATTGACTTTACTATCAAGACTCATTTCCTCATATCAACTTCATTTATATAAAAGACCAAAAATAGTATTTTAATGCAATCCTTGAGAAGAGAGAACGATTATATGATTGTTTACACGCAATCCTTAGTTAATTTTTTATTATAAACCCCAAAGGCTAATAACGTACAAAAAGCTAAGTAATTGGCTCCCTTCATTGTTGACAAGGATTTCTCGTATGAAGCTTCTTGGTTTTGCATTTTTGGTTTTTTGTTACATGTAGTTTAGGATTTTTGTATTTAGGTAGCTTGCATAACATTCATTGCATTCTTACGATGACTGATCAACCATCCATTATTAAATATGTCTAGTGAAATTATTGATTTTTTTATAAGCACATATATTCTTATACTGAAGAGAATCTTAATAGAAATATTATTAGCACTAAATATGGGCACCATACTTCAAATGAGGATTCCAAATCTGGTTTGCAACATTGTGTGGAACTAATCCAATCTATTAGATCCAATCCTTGTCGGTAAAAAGATTGATTTTAAATTGTTAGATTGATGCATGTAACGATCACACAAATAGAAAAGAACAACTCTCATCACATAAACATTAATATATAATGCACATTACAAAGCGATATGTATAAATTGACCTTAGATCATCTTTCACTTCTTTTTCTTCTTCTTCTTTTATAGTATTATTATTTTTTCATTTGGTCCAACGAGGACCTTATTCTAGCTACTTCATATAACAGTTGATTCATACAAGGACATATCCAAGAATGTTTCATGGATAAACCTCGATGAGAGATCGTGAACCGAGAACATGATGAATCTTGTAATGAGAGAAACCAGCAGAACGGAACAAGTTGGCCAATTCTTTCTCAGACCTCTCTTTTCCAGGATACAAAACCATCAACAGCACATCAACCAACATTTGATTCTCAACTGATTTATTGTTCTGGTCTCTCACCATAACGCCATCCTCCTCCAATACCATGTCTATTATAATCAGCTTTCCGCCTTCCCCTTTGCTTGTAATTGCCTCTTTGCAATTCTTCAGAATTTTCACACACTCCTCATCGATCCAATCATGTAGGATCCACTATTTCCATGCCAATTAAGGAAGCAACAGAAAATTACTACTATTAGAAAACTTAGTCTTAAGAACAATAATGAATCAATCAACAAATTAATTATCTAACTCATGATCAGAGATAGTACCTTCATCAGGATGGCATCGGAAGGAGGAACAGCCTCGAACATGTTTCCTCCAACAAACTTGAGATTGGCGTTACCTTGTAATCCATCAACAACATGCGGGAGATCAAACACAGTACACTGAATTTCTGGAAAAGCATTAGCAATGGCCTTAGCTGTAGAACCAGTGCCACCACCAACATCCACCAAAGACTTGATACCCTTAAACACCTCTTTACAACTATCAATCACCACACTTATCACCAACCTCGCATCACTAGCCATAGCTTCATTAAAAGAGTCATTAAACTTAGAATCCACCTTAGCACACTCCCAAATCTTGCTCCCATACGCCATGTGAAACGGCGACGGTTCATCACTTTGGAGATAATTTGTCAGCTCATACCACGGCTTCTTCAACGCCTGATTGATCATACCGAGGAAGAACGGCGTCGCGCTTAACGGGTGGTCCTTAAGAAGAAGGGTAGAAGAATCAGTTAGGACATAGCCTTCTTGATCTTCTTCTTCAGAAGATTCAGGAAGTTTCTGGAGAGAGAAGAAGCCAGAGTAGGTGAGGAGTCGCATTAAGCGATGAATGTTCGGAGACTTAGAGGGATGGATTTGTAAGGAGGAGATGAGAAGAGGAAGAGGCATGGGCTTGCCATGTTTGTGAATGATTTCTGGGATGTTCAAGTCAATTGCAGATTTGAGGGACATTGAGTTGATGAAGCTGAAGGTGTGGTTCCATATATGGGTTTGAGCATTAACAAGTCTTGTTGATTCACCAATAAGCTCTTTGTTTTGAGATCCCATATCGGAAGAAGAAGCTGATAGATGAACTGATCTGATCGATGTGGGATTTACTAGATGCTTATGGTGGATGGCTAACACACTAGTAGGCTCTATTTATAGTTGACCAAGTAGGTGCTAACACCCTAGTGGGGTCAATTAATATGATATTTTTAATTAACAGCATATAGATTCCATCTTAGTTAGTAAGGACTATTCACACTAAAGTTTCAAGGAAAAGAAATCGTGTCAGATAAGAAACTCGTGCCCCTTTGAATAACCAGGGAAAAGCACTTCTTAATTTTTTGGGCAAATCATGATGTTTTGGAGAAAACAAAATAGTGAAACGCTCTTAGAAATGCTGACTTTTTTAGCCAAAACCATTGTTTTGGAAAAAAATATTATTTTTAAATTTTTCTCTCTCATCTGCCATTATCAGTATTCTTTCCGTACCAATTAGTATGTTTAAGTATCTTTTAATACCCGTTATTACTCCCAAAAAAAATCAAGAACAGTCAATACCCTGAAATATTTTTTCGAAATCCTAAAATAAAGTTTTAAGATCATGAAGTATTTTTTTCAGGATCAGTCGATATCCTTATTCGAAATCCTAAAATAAATTTTTAAGATCATGAAGTATTTTTTCAGGATCAGTCGGTATCCTTAAGTATCGTTTTAATATATGTTAATACCCGAAATATTTTTTCAATATCCTAAAATAAATTTTGAAGATCATGAGTATTTTTTCAGTATCCTTAAGTATCTTTTCAATACCCTGAAATATTTTTTTAATATTAGTCAATACCCTAAAATATTTTTTCAATATCCTAAAATAAATTTTCAAGATCATAAAGTATTTTTTTATACCGGTCAATGCCCCGAAATATTTTTTTAGTACCGATCAGTGTATTTTAATTTTGTACACAAATTTATGTAATTTTTGGTATTTATTATGAGATTTAATATTAACAATATTTAAAATAAAACCTGATCCTTTATATGCAATTATCACAAAGGCTAATGTCATTTTTAGTAATTTAAACATAAAAAAACTATTCTCGATAACAATATTCAAACATTCTCATTTTATCAAAATCATTTTTTTCACGGAATCTTTTTTCTCATAATCTATTCAGAAAAAGCATTTTTACCTTTTTTTTTTTCAGAAACTATTCTCCAAGAACTCCCTTAAAGAATGGAAAAGAAGGAGAATTGTATGATATGGCAGAAAAGAATACTTTCTTAGGCAGATTCGATGATCCCAATTTGTAATCATGTCAATATAACTTTTCTTTTCTTTTCTTTTCGTTTGGACCTTACAGTTCCCTGATTATGTAAATTAATTCTTATAATATATTAATTAGAGTTAATGTAGATGCTGATTAAGTGATGTATAAGTTGTCATAAAAAAAGAAAATAAAAACGAGGTTCTGCTAAATATAAAATGATGAATAACATTAATTTTTATAAAATAAATTTTTTAAAGGTTAATACGCTCATTTAACTTTTCCCTCTTACTTTGCATGATTGGGATGGCATGATCAAAATCTAATCGTGTTACATAAAAAACTCATGGTAATTAACTACAGTTCTAAACGTCTAATCAAGCTATTAAAATAATAATAATTTTGCAGGCCAAATAACAGTAGTTTTATTTTGAAACTTTCTTTTACTGTGGCCTCTTTAATGATTAAAGAAGGGAAAATCCATTTCAAGGCCCATATTAACAACAAAAAAATTTGTCAAAAAAATCCAAGAAAAAGTCACATGTCAAAAAAAAATCCTAGGGTCTTTTCTGGTATTATTTTATAAAACGTTAACAACTAAATCAGTCTCATTAAAAACTAAATCAATACTCATTAACAACTAAATCAGTCGCATTAACAACAATATCATAACAACTAAATCAGTCAAATTAACAACTAAATCAGTCAAATTAACAACTAAATCAGTACCCGTTAACAACTATATCAGTACCATTAACAACTAACGTTTCATAAAATAATATCAGAAAAAGCCCTAGGACCTTTTTTTGTTAGTTATGATTAGTTTTGATGATGTCTTATATAGATGTCATTCTTAAGAGCAAAAAGCTTGCATACTACATTTATATGTTACTTTGACTAATTCTTATATTTAATGTAGATGTGAAGTTTACTAATGAAGAACAATCAATAAAGGAGATGAAGAAGGAAGAACTTCTTTGAATATAATGGGAATATCAAAATTCAAGTTCTTGTGATCTTGGAAGTCTATTTGATCAAGCGGAAGTTGAAATAGCTTAATTCGGAGCTAAATTAAGCTATTTGAAGCATCAAGCATGAATAGTATAGTATCGTGAATAGTACAATCGTATACATGAATAGTGCCATACAAGTATGAACAATGCCATACGGATCAGTATGTGTTTGGTACAGTGATTTGCTTTGAAAATGATTTGCCTCAAGTACTCCATTAATTGCCTCAAGTCATTCCCGTTCATTTCTCCAAATTCACTCGAATGGCAAAATCGTAATTATGTTGAAGTTCAGTTTTAATGGCAAAATCGTAATTTCGATGAACTTCTTATTCTGCCTCCAGTCTCCACGCATGACTCGACATTACTCGCATATGAAAATAGCATTACTCGAGTAAGCCATGCGAGTAAGCTACTGTTCATCATACTCTGTTTGCCTTTGTTCTACGTTTTTTTATGGGCGATGTTCAGTATTTTGATTATATCTTTCAAACCAGAGATTGGATTGAGATGAAACCAGTGACATATGAAACTAGACTCCCAATGCGTCATTTGGACATAAAATTCAAGTCCAAAGGAGTTCAGATGAGGGAGATATGAATTTTGGAAGATGACAGTGAAATCAACGTCATACAGCAGACCAAGCTTCGGTAATTTGAGTGTATCTCACAAACGACAAATCCAAATGAGCTGAAACTAGTGCCATTTGAAACTAGACTCAAATACCTTTTCAAAAACATCAAGATCAAGAAAAAAAAAGATCAATTGAAGGAGATATGATTTTTTGAAGTTGATAGTCTGTTCAGGATGTTGCAAAAACGCTGATTAAGAAGAACCTCCATTCATTTGATGATAACGGACAAAATACAATGAGTTTGGAGCTGATTCTTCTTGCATTGGAAAGAAGACTTAAAGAGCTTTCTGAGGATGGGTAATTTGGAATTAATCATTCTCTTTCAAGAAACCATCCGAAAATTACTTTCATCCTTTACTCAAGTAAGACTTCTTATCTTCGCAAATAATGTCATTTTACTTGTTTTCAAAGAACCGTTTCAATATTACTTTCGAAGCTTACTCAAGTAACAAATATATGCTTCGCAAGTAATTTCGTTTTACACCACCGAGACTTCTACTTCTTGGTTATTTTCGATATTACTCAAGTAACAAATGTTGTTACTCAAGTAATATCTTTCCAGTGGGATTTTATTTGAAGCTATTCGATATTACTTTCGGACCTTACTCAAGTAATATTTTCTGGCTCCGCAAGTAATTCTGGAAAAGCCTCTGGAGGATTCTATTTCTTAAAGAAATAAGATATTACTCAACCGAAAAACAAGATTTGTGTCAGAAGCATTTAATGCAGTTGCAGAAAACAAACAGAAGCCTCAACGGCTACTTCCAACAGAGCGAAGCACTTGATGGAATGAGATAAACGACAAAGCATTCAAATTCATCAACAGAGACGCAGAACAGAGACAAAGCGCTGAACCCAATTAAGGCTAGCCCATAACAGCAAAAGCAAGGAATCAATATTTTAAGCTATCTTTTGTCCGAGAACACGTGAATGACAACTGTAAAGAGACCCAACCGAGCGGACACTCGATCGTGGCTAAGCAGAAGGCGCGGATGTTTGAAAACTCCCAACGGACATATTCAAACATTCAAACGGGAAGATTCAAATCCTTCCAACGGTCCTCAAGCTTCAACTTATAAATACCCGAAGGATTGAATTCATCAAGTGGACACAACCAACGCATACACAGACAAAGCATTCAAAGTGTTCAATTTCTATTTTGTATATATCTTAGGATATAATTGAGCTTCAGTGTTTATCATTTATCTACTCTATGAGAGAGTCTTATCATTTGTTTCACAATTCGTTCAAAATCTCAAGATAGAGGTATCTTGAGTGTGGGTGTACAATTACATCTTGTAAGGGGGAGTGAGTCCTAGGGAGAAAGGATCATCTTGAGTACAGAGTGTGTAATTGTGTCTTTGGTATTTGGTTACAACTTGTAAAGAGGGGTAAGTCCTAGTGAGAGGATTACTTGAGAGTTACAGAGTGTGTAATCAAGATACGAGATAGTGAAATCCCAGAGTGTCTGGGTACTGGACGTAGGTCAAGGAGTTGGACCGAACCAGTATAACCTCTTGTGTTCATTGCTCTTCTCTCTATCTCTGTTTTAAGTGTTCTTGAGCAATTAGCGAAAGAATTTCAAGATCACCTATTCACCCCCCTCTAGGTGATATTCCACTTTCATTTTTGACATGTAACTTTTTTTTGGGCATTTTTTTACATTTTTTTTTTTGCTAATATGGGCCCTAAGATGAATTTTCCCATTAAAGAAAGTGATAGCTAGTAATTTTCTCCTATCCTACTGTTATTAAAGAGGCCACAGTAAAAGAAAGTTTCAAACAACTTTATACCACTCTGGTCTTATTTATAAGTCTACTTTGACCAAATCTCACATACCAAGGAAAGTTAGTTGACACAATGATTATGTGGTAAAATTTCAACTTTACCCTTATTTATGATTGGGTATTTTTCAATTGTTTCTTCTCTCTCTATCTTCATGGGTGCAATTACTATGGGTAAAATTATCACAATTTCATTGATTACATGAAACTGGATTTATAAATAGAGCTAATTTTTTTAGTCAAACTGGACTTATAAATAGGATCAGAGTGATAATGATTAAAGTTCAACCAACACAAGTTCAAAAGTGAAAACAACTTTATAAAAATATTATTTATTATATATATTTAAAGTAATAATGAAAATAACTGAATGATTAAACCATGTTGGCAAAAAATCGGAATAAAATAGAGACTGGTTATAACATCAACATTAACATTTGCAAATATTGTTTTTTAATTGCAAGTGGGAGGAGCTTCTCCAATACAGTAAAAACTTTTTATATAAAAAGCTTTGGAGCTCATCCTGCAAAACGTGCCATTTTACTAAACACGTCGTTTTGGTAGCAAAACGATTTTATTTATTTATTTTGATACAAAAAGGTTTTGGAGTGGTTAAGATCGTCTCCACCAAGGTCGACGGCCGGCCACGATTTCTTTGAAAACTTAATGGGGACTTACGAGATCGCCTACCAAAGCGAGTCCCAAAGAATGGCGGCGGAGGATCAAACACACATCCCTTTGGTACTTGAACAAATCCCTTACCATCTATGCCAACTTCCTTTGGCGGTAGCAAAACGATTTTGTTTTGTGGGATGAATTCCTAATCTCATGGATCCGCTGATCACATAATGTGGGCCCGTATGTTTTTTAAACGGATTTGACACTTGTTTTACTCTAACCTTCTTTATAATTTAATAAAGCAAAATTTTTGAAGCAGCCGTTTAAAGACACGTTGATTTAATGCTGAGTTAGAACATGAGCACGTTAATTCCATGCAAAATGTTTTATATAAATAATTGATCTACCAAGGTTAAATTGTTGGTAATGACTTTTTGACCTGAAATTTTAATGAAGATTTAATTTCCTTTTAAGAGGCATGATATAATTTAATATATATCATTTGAATTTTTTTAAAACGATAATACAAATTAAATGACTGAAATATTAGAAGTAGATCAGAAATAAACATTTCACTCATAATGATCAAGTCGGAACAAAGTCAAACTTCTTAGTTTTACACCATCCAAATTATACCTCAAAAATTTGAAAGAAAAAAATTTATTAATTATTATTGTTTTGATTCTCAACGCAACTTCTATTTTAAAATTGGTAGTTTAAATTTTTATAATAGGTCATGCTTATCCATTCTTATCTGCCAGAAAGGTTGAAACGAGTCATCAAAAAATGACTTCTAAATTTTATTTTATTTTTTAATGTTTTGAAAATGTTTGACACGTTCTTTTACCCTAACCTCTTTATCTTGAGTGATATGACCCTAACCTATTTATATTATTATTACTCCTTTCGGTCCTATATATAAGACAGAGTTGACTTATTTAGAGATATTGAGAAAGCTAATTAAATTACTTTAAGATATTTATATTTATCATTTTTTTTAAACTATTTTGTTTAACTTATAAATTGATATATATATATATATATAATCTAATAATACACAATAAATGATATAATTAAATAACTTATTCAGCCTTTTTAATTTCTCCAAAAAAAAAAAAGTCTAATTATCTCTTACATTTAGGAACAGAGGGAGTATCAAGCAATTATTGAAGCAGGTTAAAGAGTAAAGGCGTGCAAATGAAACACCAAGAATGTTTAGCTCATGAGAGGAATCGACCAATCAAAGCTAAATCTTTTTGGGTTTGATGTCTTTTATAGAACCAAACAACTTTATATCACCTCACATGGTCTCAAATTCATGAAGTCTTTCTTGTCACTTATATATTGGAATGTCATCAAACGTAAATCATAGTTTAGAGGAAGGTGTTCCTTCTAGATTTTTGGTTCTGGCTCATGAGGACCTTGATTCTCCTGTTTGACCTTCTTCAAAGGACAAGTCTTCAATTATAAGAAATCTGCGAGAGGTTTTAGCTTGTTCTACCATAGTAATTATAGACAAATAAGCATAATGTTGTTCATCATTGGAAGTTTCTTCTTCCCTTGTGGAACTATTAATGTAATACCCCAAATTATTATTAATAATAATAGATTTAAATAATAATAAAAATAAAAATAATAATAGATTTAAATAATAATATAATAATAATAATAATGATATAGTAATAGTAATAGTAATAGTAAAATCTAGAAATTAATAATGTTTGTATTGTTAATTTATTAATTGGGAATAATTAAAGAGCACAGCCCATAGCTAAAACCCTAGATTTTTAATTATAAACTTAGGTCTAGCCGCCTAAACCTAGAAAATGCTCGACACTTTCTCCGCTACTGCATCCTCCTCCCGTACTCTCATCAAATCATTTTTCTAGGAGGCTAGCAAAAACGAAGATCAGGTAATCCTAATTCCATGAGTCTTAGGTTAATTTTATACGAATCTTGATAGGTAATTCTAATCCCATGAGTCTTAGGTTAATTTTATACGAATCTTGATAGGTAATTCTAATCCCATGAGTCTTAGGTTAATTTTATACGAATCTTGATAGGTAATCCTAATCCCATGAGTCTTGGGTTAATTTTATACGAATCTTGATAGGTAATCCTAATCTCATGAGTCTTAGGTTAATTTTATATGAATTTTGATAGGTAATCCTAATCCCGATGAATCTTAGGTTAATTTTATATGAATCTTGATAGGTAATTGTGATCCTAAATATATCATATGGGTTTGTTATATATGAAATACATCATATGTAATCGTAATCCCTAGAACCTTAAGAAAACAAAACGTTGCACCCTCTTGAGTACATATATATAATTCTTCTTCTTGATTTGCGTGGCTATTCCCTTTACTGTATCAACAGTGTTACGATCTTGAAGTTTCTTTCATCATATTCTTTTGTCATGCACATTGGTTGTAGTTTGTTTTGTAGTTCTCTGCTTTGTCTGTCACATAATGGAATAGTCTCTACCTTCGATTTTTTTGTCCTTTCTTTTAAGGGTTCACGGGTTTACAACTAAGAAAAAAGTGGGAGATGAGATCACTTTGTATGATTGGTCTAATTAATTACATATTTGAAGTCACTTTGAATAAAAGATGATGGTCATGAGAATTTCTCATGACAACCTTATAGGAACCCATGAGTAAAATGGATAATGAGTATAGCTAGAGATTTAAATGATGGTCTGAGAATTTCTCATGACAACCTTATAGGAACCCATGAGTAAAATGGATAATGAGTGGAGCCAAGGAGTTAAATGATGGTCATGAGAGCTTCTCATGACAACCTCATAGAAACCCATAAGTAAAATGGATAATGAGTAGAGCTAGAGATTTAAATGATGGTCATGAGAATTTCTTATGACAACCTAATAGGAATTATGAGAATTTATATGTGTATTAAAAATAATTTAACAGTGGGAGGATAGCTTTGGGATGGTACCTCCCAAAGTGATGAACACAACTTTTGGGCTTTATGCCTTTGATATTTATACGATGTGAAAAGATAGTATCCGTTCTTCCCAAAGTGGTGTCGCGGGTTTAGGGACACTAGTAGCAACTTTGGGAAGAGGTGTGCACACTAGGAAGAAAATGTTTTATGGCCAAAATTTGATGATTTGTGACTAGCAGGTTTCCGGGTCACAGGGTAGACTGGCAGGATATTCAGGTCTACCATGGTTCTCTTCCCACTAATTAAATTGAATAAAGAATAATAAAATTAACATTTTTATTTTTATATATACATATTTTATTATGTAAATATTGTATTTTCTCTTCATTATCTTTGTTTTATTAGGATTACCAGCAATTGCGATGTTTGTGTTCATGGGTGCGATGATCCTTCGGGAGCAGAATTTCAGTGAAACAGGTGCCAAGGGTTGGGGCTAGCAGTGAGAAGTGAGGAAGAACATTCAAGGCCTCTAGCTAGTTTTATATTTTTTTTAATAAATCACATTTATTTGAGTTGGATTTACATTATTGTAATAAGTAGTCTTGCACTTGTCCCAGTACAAGTGCGGCGGTAACACTCCCCAAGGTTGTTTATTTCGAATTTCATTATTCATTTATAAAAATCATTTAAATTTTATACTATGATAATTGTTAGAAATTAGGGGTGTTACAATTAAAAATTTCTGTTTCAAAATCAGAAGATTCCGCAGTGTGTGTTTCTTCTTCACATGAGGTCGAATTTGATGAGAGAATAGGAAATTCATCATCATTGGCCAAGAATCCAATAGTTCTAGATGAATCAATAGCTACACCTTTTTCCTTTATATGTGGGTTGTGTTGAGGTTTTTGGTGAAGAAGTTGGTGGGTATGGATTATGAGTGATGGTTGTGTCGTTCTGGGTCGAACATAGGTGAAGGCAGGTCTTGCATAAGATGCGGATATGGAAGTACACGAATGTGAGATTACTGGATGGCTTTCAGTTTGGATACCAGAAGAGGTTATTACCTTCTTTCTGGATGGCTTTTTAAAAGTAGTTTCTCTCAACTATCCAGCTAGAGGGTAGTTGGATCTGAAAATGGAATCGTAATCAGGTTCTGTGCGAGGAGGCTTATATACTAGATAGGTTGTTGGCATAAAGGAACATGGAGAGAAATTATCTAGAGTAGGTTTGTGAAGGTGGTGGTGGCAGCTTGGATATATCAGCTGTAATCTAGCGTAGCTCCTTTCTGATGTTCAAAAGTTCTTGTTCTTTTCTTTTGAATTTAGGGCCATAATCTTTTTTTATCAATATGCCTCCTCAAGTCTTCATCCAGTTGTTGAGCTTGAGTAGAAAGTCTTTTGTGCTAACTTTTGATCTCTTATGTTATTGCATCTACTTGAATGGTAAGGTTTTCAGTTTTACCAATGAGATGATCAAGTTTTTTGTTTATGAGATGCAAGACTTTATTCTTACTAATAGCATTTTCAGTCTGTCAATTCAGTACTTCCTCAGGTAACTTATGTTGTTGGAACATAGGGCCTTGTGGTAACCCTTGTATTTTCATTTGTCCTTGTTTGAAGAGGTAGAAAGTCTTCTTCATATGAACTGGGTTGTACCATGGCAATGCATGTTATTGGGCAAGTGCTTGTAGTTAGTGGAGTTGTTGAAGCAACAACTTGCAGTTGTGTCTATGAAAAAATACTAGCAACTATATCATCGTGTCCTAAATCTTTGAGTAGATCCTGGATGGTCAACTCTTTAATTGGGACTGTTGGAACTGTCCTACTAACTTTCAGCTTAGGGGCCTGATCACCTTTATTATGCCTTCAGTGATCAAAATGGGAACAGGAGGGCCCTTTGTTTTTCTTCTTGCAATTTCTCTTGAAGCTAAAATCTATTAAGTCTTCATCATCTGATAGATCCCAAAAATTAGGGTACTGAAACTCACAGTTTGGCTCACACATGTGGTAGTCTAAGTCCCATATGAAGTGTCCATTGACATGAGAGACAAAGAGTGATTTGCCTTCCTTTGTGAATTGATCCACTAGAGGGCGTTCGTTACTCTTATAAACAGGTGTGATTATCACAATCGTCCTACTTAGTTGGAATGATCCCTCGGTTCCTGGTTTCTAAAAATAGATTTAACTGTGCCATCAGGCGTCCTTTGTACAAGAGGTGGAGCAATAGTATGGGTATCTATTGGAGTGGAATGAAATTCCTTCTCATAATTATTTATCCACTCAAGAGGCATAATATGTGCAAGTTTCTCAGTAGGAATTTGTCTAGGGATATTGATGATGGCTGGCCATGATCCCTATTTGTGAACATATAGAGAGCATTATTGGTGGAATTGGGAAAATGGAAGTCCAATGAGTGGTTTCGGACTCTGTAAATCATCTAGTGATGAAGAATGGCCATTGTGGCTTCTAGATCTTGATCTGCACTAGTGATCTAAATCAGAACTTTCATACGCTGAGAGGGTATTTTGTCAAAGAGCTTGTTATTAAAATCAGGGGCTATAGGCATAATCAATAACACTATCATTGTTGAGAATGGTAAGGAGAGCACAAATCAAAGCATTTTTGTATGACTTGTAGGTACGTAGTATCAAGGAGGGCTACCATGGCTTGGCTGTAGCAGGATACCTTTCCGTCCATGTAGGGTCAAGATAATACGAATAGCACCAATGTGAAGATGAGTATAGCCTTGGTTAAGATAATGGTCAATCAAAGGCTGTGGAATCTCCAAAGTAACATATTATGCTACAATAGTTGCAGGTAAACCACACTAGTTCAAGGAAGAGCTCTGGACAATTTCTTTTAAAGGGGGGAATATATGTTGATAATATTGCGAATAAATCTGGTTAAAGATCTCTGTCGGTGATAAACAGTGTAGGGACTAACTAAGGGTAATTTTGTTGAATTAATACGGGCATCCTCTGGGAGGTAGTGAATTCAACAACGTTATCTATTTTTTTGGAATAGAGTACGATGAAAGGAAGAGGGAATTCTATCCAGAGAAAGAGCATATGGAAGACGAACAAGTTGAAAGAGCTAGAGGCTTCACTCATATTTATAAATTCTTCTTACTCACTTTCTCTGACCATAACTTTCTCTATCACCTTACAGCATATGCCTCTAATACCAGAGGGTGTTGGAAGAATACAAATGATAGACCAGAATATTGTTCTCATCTATCATGGAGAGGTTAACTACATATTTCTAGACCATGCTTGTAGTAAGTTACAAGGATAACTAATGAAATGTTATTCACATTTACAACTATAATGGTAATACAATTGAAAGAATAATTAATTAAATAAACAAATAAATATCTTAGTGTAATTAAGTCTAGTGGAAGAGATTGAGAGAATTTTCAATATTGCAGACTTTGAGAAAATCCTATTAAGAAAATGATTTTCTATTTGATGCCGATAATACTTATTAAATCTAGCATTACTATCATGCAGTTAATGTATTTTTAATAATAAGCTAGAGGACTATGTCGGATTGTGTAGAGTCAAATTTTCATGACTAAAATTTCTTTTCATATAACCTGGTTTTTCCCTCAACCTCAAGGACCAAAAATGCTAACATCAATGTACTCTCTCCCATCCTATTTATAAGAGCGCCTATTAATAATTTTACATAAATTGAATATATAAGGTAGTTAAAATATAATTAGTTATTTCTGGTAAGAATTCATAATTTCTTTCAATAAAAATCATGTTAGAGTGATAGCCTTGTCATCAAAGTACTCTCTCCGATGCTATTCATAACCATATTTTGTTCTCTTATTAGAGTGAAAGTCTTCATCCTCCCCACTTTTCTTTGTTTTTTTTTGTTTTTTTGGTACAGACCTTTCTTTTCTAAAAAATTGATCAAGGTATCCCAAACCCCTCTCTTCTTTTTTGCCTAGACCATTGGATATTTGATGGATGAGTTTTGAGCCCCAAATTGTGAACTAAACCTAAAGTTTGAATCCCTGTTGGGAGATGAGTCAACATTTAATGCTCAATAGTGCTTTGAATAAGATTGCCTTTACTAAGAGGATACACATGCATGGTTAGCAAAAAAGTTCATAAATAACCAATAAAAAAGGTTGACTTTAATGAAAGGAGTTAATTCTTCATAATACAGGGAATAAGTTTCAAATTTCCATTGATACCTACATTTAGGGCTAACAATTCGTCCAACAATGATATGATTGCCTCCAATAGAGTGTATACCTACCTATGCCTATCACTACTAGAAAAGGGTGAAATTGCGACAGATTTTGCGACAGAAAAAATTCTGTCGCAAATTTTGCGATGGATTTTAAAATTCCTTCGCAAAAAATGCTGATTTGCCCCTGTTTGCCGCCGATTTGCGATGGAACTAAGGTTCTGTTGCAAATCCAGAAGGGGATTTGCGACGGAAAAGGATTCCATCGCAAATACTTAAGCCCGAAATCGGGCTTAAGTGCTCATCCTCCCTCATTTTTTTGCATTTTACTCTCCCTCCACCCTACTCTCTGTGTCCCTTCATCCGGCCTCCCCTCGTCTCACCACCGGCGTCGGCCTCCTCCCCTCTCACCGGCGGCCTCTTCTCCTCTCACCTCCATCTAGTTTGCGTGGTAATTTTGTCCATTTTTTATCTTTCAAGAGTAAGGTTAGAGGCATAAGCTTTTTCATCAACTTCATGTTGATGAATCTTTCAATTATGCGACGTTTTAGTACGGGGATTTCTTATAAGATGTTATACTTGTTCATGTCTTTCTGATGGATCATTAATTAGCTTTATTATTTGTGGCTTGTCATGATTTTTGTCTCGTTGCTTGCTGGCTGATGGTTGTTGATTAGCTAGAAACCACTTTTCTTTTCTTTTCTTTTTGGTTTATAGGGAAGCAATTTTGGAAGATTGCTAAGCTTCTATGAATGGATCGTGTTTATCTATCTAATTGGATTTGGAGACCTCCTTCATAACTGGGAACCGGTTTTGGTGATAGGCATCATCAACCCATCTCATCTGGACCGTCAGATGAGATCCTGGATGGTTCAGATTTGATATTTTTTAAAATATCTTTTTAAATGAAAAAAATATTTTTAAAAAAAATATTAATTGAGATACTATTTTTATTTTAGATTCTCTATCTATTAAAATAATTTTTAAATAAAAATAAAAAGAAAAAATATCAAATCTAAACCGTCCAGGATGAGATGGGTTGAGGGTGCCTATCCAAAGGATAGGCACCAAATCCAGTTCCTCATAACTGACGCCCTTATTAGCTAGTAATAGTGTTAATACGAGTTTATACATAATAAGCAAGTTTTTTTACCTTTTGTTTTTGTTTTACTTGATTATTTCTGTCTTGCTTTGTTTGTTATTAGACATGGTTCCATTTCTCTCGATGTTCATGATAGATTGATAGTGTTCTCTTATTGGCAAAAAAAAAAAAAAAAAAGGACTTAACTTGAAATATTAAAATATAAGTTAATATTTAATTTTAATATTTTTTATATTTAAAAAAATATTTTTTTTTTGTAATTTTTATATTTTTTAAAAAATATTTTTTAAAATAAAATAAATTTTGCGACGGATTCAAATTCTGTCGCAACGGAATTTGAATCCGTCGTAAATCTCGCAATTTGGGACAGAAATTTTTGTTTCTGTCGCAAACTAATTTTGCGACGGATTTTTCCGTCGCAAAAAATGACTTTTTTGTAGTGTATAGGAAAAATAAAAGCACAAAATATGGTACTCTGTGATTATTATGGGGAAAAAAGCATGATACGTGTTACATATATAAAAGTGAACTGAGTTCTTGTATTTCTGGGAATCCATCACACTCACACATGTTAACACTTAGCTTGCAAGTTTCAATGATCTGTCTATGATGCCAAACGTGACAGAAGGCATACTTGCAAGTGTCTTCTTCATTTACTATTCTGAAAACTGACAGACATGCACGATAACAAGTATACGTTTTAATAAAACTGCATATTCTTAACGAAAATGCCAAAATGAAAAATATTTTTAAGTATTTTCAGTCAAATTAAATCTGAAAACGGACATTGCATCAGGATCAATGTTTACGACTATTACTGCAATATATATAGTTTGAAATGTGGGGGAAAAATATGGTAGTGCTTTATATAAAATTCCAAAATTTGAATTACATTGATCATTTTTATATGATCTTAATTAATTGGGGATGCCTAAGCATTTAATCTGTTTTTACTATTTTTCCCCTAACTAATTATATTATCTAGCTATCTTTATCTTTTTCTCATACTATATTCTTTTTCATACTTTCTCGTGTTACTACTCTTTTTCTCTCTTATATGTCTCCTTATAAATGAGAGCATACTTGGGAAAAAAAATTTGTTTCTGACATATTTAATTTATTACTTTTAACTAATTTTAACTGATTTCTTAAACATTGTAATTTGGTTATCATACTCTTATAAAAAAGGACGCCGAGGGAGTATATGAAAAAATTGCTTAAGTGGCTAGGTTTCCAAACTAATTAATTAATCCTACTTATGTGAGAGAGATCATAAAGAGAGATGAGAGGTTGTCCCTATATATTTGATGAAGATTGTCAATGATGGGTAACTTTGGAGGAGAAGGAGAGACAGATTATTGGACTCGCTTCTTATTCCTGTGAGCTTAAACGCAATGAAGCAGAAGATGAGGCACCACCAACAACTATTGGGAGCAAGTGGTAAGAGACTTGCTCTCCCACCACCACGTCCTCAGTTTGAGGCGTGGAAATATAGAAAATGGTGTTGTAAGCTCTTCTCCAAGACCGTAGGCCCGACGGAACTTCATGGTGGGGATACCAAAACAAAAAGAGAAGAAGATGGGGCACCACAATACAAAGAGGTAAACAGAGACGGAGCTTCATGGTTAATATGGGGGCCATGGCCCCCCCCCCCCAAAAAAAAATTGTTTAAAATTTTATTTTTAAATGTTAATATAATGTAATATAAAATTTTATATAGTTCATGAGTATACATTTGGCCCCTCCAAAATTTTACGCTAGCTTCTTTAAAAATGTTATATGATCATAAAAAATTTTAATTAGTTAATGAGTATACATCTGGCCCCCCCAAATTTTTGTCTCAAGCTCCGCCTTGGAGGTAAAGGTTTTGATTAGATAGTTCCATGGCCCTTGATGCTTCCATTAACTATTTATAGTATGCTTATGTTTTGCTATGATTTTCCTTTTTTTTCTGATTTGATTAAGGGTTTCCTCTCAAAGTTTAAAGGGCAAAAAGTTTTCACTTTTTAACAAGTGTACTTCCTGATATTCGAATTTGTCTTCTGTATTTTAATGGTTGAGACCCCGGCCTTACCATAACAATTAACTTACCATAGCAACTAACAGCTTATTGATTGTGATTTTCCTTTTTGTAGGCTAATTTCTTCTCTTTGTTACTATTGGCCAAGTCCTATATTGAGTGCTATTGATTTCTCGTAACCTACACACTGAATTAAGCGTGACACCTTGAGTGTTTACAAGGTTATATATTAACTACTTGAAGTTTATATTAATCAATGTATTAAAGTGTGCATGGTTATGCTTAAAAAAATAGGTTGGAAACCTTGTACTCAAAACAGCAAGCATGACTATGATCTTCCAACAAGCTCATGAGTCATGACTATTACCTTTGTTCTTGAAGTGTAGGTATTTTTATACAATCATCTGGTATACAATAATCATCAGGCCCCTAATATAAAGCCTATGTATCTACTTTGAGGAGATTAATGTTGCTAAATAATTTACTTAATTATAACATATGTGATATGATCTCTCTAAAATATTTTTTGAGGATAACAAACTATATATCAGTTTATAAGTTAGATAAATTTATTTGAAGAAAAATGATAAATATAAAAGATAAAATAAAATAAAATTTGTTTTACATTTAGGACATTAATTCACATCAAACTAAGTCTTACATTTAAGACGGGGAGAACTATTTAAAGTCAATTGAAAAACTTCTGGTTATAAGTAGAGATAATTATCCCAGCATGTTTTTTTTCCAGCCAGACAGTTCGAATTCTCAACCATATAAACAGGCCAGTAAAATCATATATGAATTTAGCTCAATGCAGAGCAACTTCCACAGAGCATAGAATCAATCATTGATGGTTTGTAACACCACAGAGATGAACTTTTCTTTCTTCTTTCTCTTCTTCCTCTTCCTCTTCCTCTTCAGTTTTCACCACCCAAGTTCTGCAACTAATCTTCACAAAATCAAACATCTCAAACCAGACCTTCTTGCTCAGCTCGGATCTTCCACAAATGACACCTCACCAACTGAGTTCTTCGAGGTAACCAAACCCATTAAACTCCCTCCAACAACAAAGCCTTGTTCATACCATATACTTCAACACGATTTTGGCTTCACCTATGGAAAACCTCCTGTTTTCGCTAATTACAGTCTTCCCAAACATTGCCCTCGCAAGTTTTCTAAGGTTGTTCTCGAGTGGATGGCGACTTGTAAAGGAACTCAATTCGATCGCATTTTCGGTGTTTGGCTCGGTAGGGTTGAGTTGCTTCGAGGTTGTACGGCGGAGCCTAGGCCAACTGGGATTGTTTGGACTGTTAAAAAGGACATCACTAGGTACTCTTCTACATTGCTCATGAATGATCAAGTTCTTGCTGTTTATTTGGGAAATGTTGTTGATGATACCTACACTGGGGTTTACCATGTTGATGTTTTCTTTCACTTTTATCCTGTTGTGAAGAGTTTTGGTACTGATGATAAGCCAAAATCTGATGAAAGTTTAGCCTTTGGGTATGGTTTTCCAGCAGATTTAATCTTACCCATTTCAAGAAATCTCCCATTAAATGATGGGTTATGGTTTGAGATTGTGAATTCCAATGAAACAGCTATGAAAGAGTTCAAAATCCCCCAAAATGCATATAGGGCTGTGTTAGAGGTCTATATTTCATATCATGAGAAAGATGAATTTTGGTACGGTAATCCTCCAAATGAGTACATTTCTGCAAATAACCTTACTGATACACCTGGGAATGGACCATTCAGAGAGGTTTTGGTGACTCTTGATGATAAGATTATTGGAGGGGTTTGGCCTTTTACTGTGATTTACACAGGAGGGTTAAGTCCCTTATTGTGGAGACCCATAACTGGAATAGGGTCATTTGATCTTCCTTCTTATGATATTGAAATCACCCCACTTTTGGGTATGATATTGGATGGAGATTTCCACTCATTAGGGTTTAAGGTAACAAATGCTTTGAATGTATGGTTCATAGATGCAAATCTGCATGTTTGGTTGGATAGAAAGAGCACAAAAACAGAAGGAGAACTTTCTAACCTCGTTGTGAAGCCTCTGGTTGAATCCTCTGTTTCACATTACAAAGGCTTGAATGGGAATTTCAAGACTAGTGCAAGGAGATCAATTTCATCAACTGGGTGGGTGAGATCTTCTTTTGGTAATATCACAACCAGTTTAGTTCAAAACTTCAGTTACATGAACTCACTAGTGTTTGGGAAAGATGGGGCTATGGAGAGTGCAAACCAAACAATCCTTTTCAATGACACTGTTGATGCTAAGCTTCCATACTTTCCTGTACACTTTGTTGATAACACTGACAGAAAATTTTCCTTATCCTTCTACTTGGATGAGCTGGATCAAGGAAATGAAACCTCTTTATCTGTTGCAAATGTCACATTGGGATTTGAAGAGAGTCATCATGATTCTGGATTCTTAAGCAGCTCTCTCAGGAATCTGCAGAATGCTCACAGCATTGTGGCTGTGAAGGATGGTGCTTTGGTGAAAGCATTAGGCAGTACACAACAAGTATACAAATATAGAAGCAATGAGTTTTGCTATTTTAGGAATGTGAGTAATTTGGGTTACTCTATTCTCTATGATAAAGTTGCATACTCATGCAAACAGAGAAGCAACTCTGATCTTGGTTCTATTATGTTCAAGGGGCCTTTCTCCAAAGATAAATCTGAACGTGTGTTAACTATGTAGTGTGTTTGATTTTTCCAAGAGCTTTGTATAGAGGCTTCCATTGATGCAGCCTCATGCATGGGAGTAAGATGTTGTTTGGATACTTGAGCATCTTTTTCTTCATATTTGCAATAATAAGATTCTGTTATCATTTTTCCCATAGATAAACACAACCAGGTTCTGCCCCGTATTAGCAAATCTGAAATCAAATATCTTTTTCTTTCCTTTTTTTCTGCATTGAAAAATATTAGGCAACTTAGTACCAAAGGTTCATCAAAGCCGAAGTAATCCTTTGAAGTATAGTTATATAGATACTTATATGTTATCCATAATTACAAGTTAAGCATGCTTGAACATCTTCATACTGAGCCAATGAAAGTATACAGCAATCACAGCTATAGGCAGAGTCAACGGCACCAAGAAGCAGTAATACCTACAATAAGCCAAATACATATCAGGAAAAAAATATTGTTTTTTTTTTAAATGAAAATGTCTTGAGATAGATAGACAGTAGGAGGGAGAGAAAAGAGCAAACTGGAACGGTGATAGCAGCATTATTATCAACAACAATGATGATCAAGTTATTAAGAAAGAATAGTTATGTTGTCGCTAGTAAAACATACAATTGAATAACCCATAGTAGAAAAATGAATAAATAAATAAATAAATAATCCTTTTTATAAATAATCAATCTGGAAGATAATCACAGAGAGAGAGAATTTATTTCCCACATATTATGACAGTTGTAAAGAACTCATCAGGGGGAATAATTCAAGAACTTCATGTCACTTTCAAATGTATTTTTGGGAGAGGCAGATCTCACTCAACAAGGCATTTGACGTACCATAATTACAATCCAGGCATGGAAGATAACTGTATCCGTACACTGATATCCATGGTGTATGTGTTTGGCACACTAATATATCTAAGAAGTTTTGATGCATAGGATGCCAATATTTTCACTAATACTCCATACTATACAAAAAACGATGAGAACCTTATGTCCACAAATTCTTAGGTGTGTCAACTTCTCTTGAAGGTGTAAGCAATTGAGTCCATTTTCATAACTTTTAGGGTCTGTTTGGTTTGAGGGGAGGGGATTTTGCTCTCCTCCCCTAGATTGGCAACATAAAAATTAGGGGAAATTTTTTGAAATTTCCCCTCCCCTCCCCTTATAAACCTCCCCCCAAAAGGGGATTTGGAGGGGAGGGGTAATATTTTGGCATGGTGTGACTATTATACCCATGAAAGTTTTTAATATTCCTATGATACCCTTCTGACTTTCTTCCTCATCCCCATCCTCACTTTAATATTTTGGCATTGTGTGACTATTATGCCCATGAAAGTTATAATTATTCAGTTTAATAATTATAATTTTATATAATTATTAGATATTCTACAAAATTCAAAAAATGACTTTAATAAATAAGGATAAAGTTGTCCATGTGAAAATATTTTACCTACCTTCCCCTCATCAACCAAACAAGGTAACATTATTATCTCTCCCCTCCTTTAAAATCTCTCCCCTCCTTTGAACCAAACAGACCCTTAACCATCACATTCATACCAAACATAAGAATGCTAAACAAAAGATAACTAGGAAATGGGAATTCATGAAATAAGAGTGCCAAACAATTCGCCATATTCTATAGAAGCCGAAAGGCTCAACCTACGTAGGTTGGCTGTAACTTCGCATCAGAAGACACAATCATTTCATTAGTTGAAAATACTGCCCTGTTACTGTAGTCAAAGCATGTGGTGTCATAAATCAAATTACCTAAAAAATCTACAATGTACATAAATGGTAATGGATGAATATTTAAACTAAACTCAAAAAGGCAAGAGGCATCTCATCTCTGAGGACTAATTAGCTTCAATGTGTATTTGGATGTCGGCCTATGCATGTGACTGCACTCTCGAGGGGTGCTTGCCTAAGGTCTACCTAAATTGATGGAGCCTGCGTCATGATTTGTGGCGGTGGGGGCCTATCCCAACGTAAAACTTTATCGGATCTTTTTATGTTATTGTTGTGTATTTGGATGTAATTTTATTCTTGACTTCACCCTGATGAATTGCTCTTTCACTGTAATAATATGTGACTGTAATCATGAAAACGCATGGCTAAGCATTGATAAAAAAAACAAATAGATCTCCATATTTCAATAGATCATTTAAATGGGATAATAAGCAGAACTAGCGATTTTAACTCAAAATAACTGCATCAATCATGTTTTGACTAGTATAAACTAGTAAGTTAATTGCATCAAATGATGAACAAGAACACTACATAGCCCCCCTTACTTAATACATGTGAAGGTACAAGCCCCCCACGATCACTTGGTCATTTCCATGAGGATATACCTAGCATGTGTCAAGCTAATAAAGCTGGCCTGGTTAGTAGAACATTGGACATGAAGTTAAAGACCTTAGACCAAACCAGCTATTTTGAAGGCACACCATCACAGAACCCTCTTGACATACTTTGGCAACTTGGTTTCCTCATAAAATAAATGCATCTAAATAGTTTTAACCCCCAGCTGACTACCAGAAATTTAAAAAGAAGTTTGAAGCATTTCCTTCATCTTTCCTCAAAGCTAACTTAAATACTAAGATCTAAGTGCCAAAAAAATTTATCAAAATATTTTCTAAATTATCACCCCATAATTGACCCAAGTGCAACCCTCCCTTGCATCTACATACTTGATACTTATAATGGCAAGGGTAAAACTTTAACCATGTTATTTCATGTAATCAAAATGAAACAGAGACAGTCAACATTGTCATCTGGTATCCTGAATCATAAAAATGTACATCTAGTCCATCAATAGTACATCAAGTTGAACATAGAAACTCCAGTATGGAGCATAATTCAATTTTGAGGCCTCATGATCTATACATGTATTGCACCCTTCCATAAATGAAGAAATAAGACAATGATAAATAAATAAAAATAGAACCTTCACATTATAATTGATTACCAGTCATTTTGCACAGCAGATATTAATGCTATATTTGAAGGCGGAAGAAGCTTGGAAATAATAGCAGCAAAGAAGTAGGCAACCAAGAATATAGAGCCAAGTGATATGAAAATCCATCCCCAGAATTTATCGTCTTTTGATGAAATCATTTGACGGGATCTCCAACTCCAAGGAAGGAGAGCAGCTCACAGCCAAGGGACTCGTTCGTGTTGAGCTAAATTTTATCACAGGAAATGAAAAACCAGGCTCCTTTCCAAAGGCAGAGAACAGTGTAGTAGCTCGGGAATAACGTTTCCTTGGAACGGAGAAGAGATCATTCCCGCCAAGGGCGGGGACAGAGCTAGGTCCGGGAAGGGAGAGGCAGATAAATTTTATGCACTATCATGAAGAGGCAAAACAGATTGATACAGCGGCAAGTGTAGTGTCACCGTCGGCAACGATTCCCTCTTCTCCGACGACTCTCTCAGTTGCCGGCTAAGCGCGCTGCACACAAAATCGTCGCCCTTGTTCATTCTAGGACTTGTAAGCATTCAATTGGGAATTCATCTGGTAAAAGTGGTGATTAACTTACGTAATGTATTTAATAACGTAAGTTTTAAACATAATTCCGTTGTCGTCCAGCGGTTAGGATATCTGGCTTTCACCCAGGAGACCCGGGTTCGATTCCCGGCAACGGAAAAAGAAGTAACAGTTTTGCTTTTTTAAAAATAAACAGAATTATTTGTTTTTTGGCAAGATATTAAATTATAGGAAAATGATAGAAAAAGAATTTTAATTAGACATCGGTTTAATACATTGCCGGAAATTTAGGGAAAATGTTAATGTATAAATATTAAATAATACAAAAATATATTCATTTATTTTTTTACAAAAAAAAAAGCCAAATAACATTAATAAAAAAATTTAAGGGAAAATTACACACAGGTCCCAATGAACGAAAAAATTACAAAAAAGTCTCTTGAAATCACGAAGTTCCAAAGAATTTTTTGATATTATTTGTATTAACAAGGAAATGTTATATTTACAACGAGAAAATGCCTATATTTACAACAAGATTTAAACACCTGACCATTTACAACATAAAAAGTCATATTTACAACCGGAAATGCCCATATTTACAACAACATTTAAACACCTAGATTTTGAACGTAGAGAGGTCATTTACAACAGAAAAATGTTAGATTTACAACAGGAAGTGCTGTATTTACAACAAAATTTAAAATTTGGACATTTACAACAGAAAAAAAAAACCATATTTTCAACAGGAAATGCCTATATTTACAACAACATTTAAACATCTGGATTTTGAACGTAGAGAGGTCATTTACAACAGAAAAATGCTATATTTACAACAGGAAGTGCTGTATTTACAACAAAATTTAAAATCTGGCCATTTACAACAGAAAAAGTCATATTTACAACAGGAAATGCATGTATTTACAACAACATTTAAAAATCTGGATTTTATTTCCATACAAATAATATCAAAAAAGTCTCTTGGGACTTTTGTGTAATTTTGTGATTTCAAATGACTTTTTTCTTTTTTTGGGACTTGCGCGTAATTTTCCCAAAATTTAAAGTACATTACAAAAATAATATTAAAGGCGACAGAGAAAATAGGTTCCTAAATACTCTTAAATAAAGATGAACTAATACCACTACATCTAATATGGTAAATAAAGAGACAATTCATAATATCTATCATCCAAGACAATATTTCTCTCAAGGTAGAGCCATCCGTGTAAACAGGCTATCATATAAATGAGTGTGCTAACCGAGTTTTGGGTAACCCATTTACATTCTTTTCCTGTTTATTTTTTTGAAAAAAAATATATATATACATAAGCATAAAGCATCCATCCAAATTTATCATTCTAAATTGTAAAATCTAAATCTTCGAAGTTCAATAATCATAATTCACACAAAACTACATAAATTTAGACAAGTATCATCATGACATAAATTTATGCAGGGTAGGGAGTCAGAAAATGCCTTTACTTTATGCGAGAATGCGGAATGAAATAGGTAGTTAATAAAAAGAATTACACCAAATGGGCGGGTACAAGAAGCTCATATGTATGCCCATAGCCCGCCAATTTAAATCTTAAATGGGCGGGTTATAACCCGCCCCATTATGAGTCTTTTTGAACGGGTTCAAAATGACCCAACCCCATTTCTCCCTCCTTTCATATGAATATATCAAAAGCTGGAGTTGAGTTTCTTTCATTATCTTTTTCTCATCATCCTTTATAATCTTTAAATCAGATTCGTTCAATCAATTTTAAATATCACAATACTAATTTGAATTTTTTCATCATCTTCTCAATTAACGGTCTAGATAAAATGATAAGAGATAATGAGAAAAAATGATGTGAAGAAGATTTCTTCCCAAAAACGGTAGCAGTGAAGTCCTATGATTTGACCAAAAAATAAAGTCCTATGAGAAAATAAAAAGATTTAATAAAGAGGGTTGGCTAAAATATACGTTTGGTCCTTTATGTTTGCTGCTGGCATCAATTTAGTCCCTTTAGTTTTTAAAGTACATGTTTGGTCCCTTAATATTAACATCATTAATCTGACTTAACGGAAAATACTGACTCAACAATTTTAAGCGATGATTATACAATTAAATGCTGATCAAACATGCTTATATGTTGAGTCAGTGAAGATTAAATATTTTTCAATTAATAGGATTTAAAATATTAATTTATTAAAATATTAACATATAAGTATGCTTAGTCAACATTTAATTGCACAGTCATCGCTTAAAAATTGTTGAATCAGTATTTTCTGTTAAGTCAAACTAACGATGTTAACATTAAGGGACTAAACATGCACTTTACAAACTTAAGGGACTAAATTAATACCAGAGACAAACAGGAAGGACCAAACGTATGCTTTAGCATAAATTAAATGTCATTACTAGAAGCACTTATTGGGTCTAAAGAAGCCACAAAATTCCTTTTCGAACTGTCCTTCTTAGCCTTGTCTTTACCGGCCTTCGTGGTATACAACATCTCAATGTTGCTCTTCCTCTCTTTCTCAATCATCTCCTTCACCTTCTCTTTGGTCCAAAACTGAATTGGACTCTTTCCTACATGTTGGACTACCTTTCCCAATGGGAACCGCTCGCCGAAATATATCTGCAACGACAAGGTTAAACATTTAAAACTTATGACAAAAAAATATTAACACAAAACAGCTCATAATACTTACCAATAACATGTATATGCACCCTCTGACATAGGAGTTGCAATCTTTATTCCCTTTTATCACGTTGACATAATCAGCAAGCTCTTTTCGGAGGTCCGTGGCAATATATGTGGCCCAATCGAAGTGGGCAAATCCTTTCATGGTCGAGGTTAAAACCTTCAGCAACTTGTCAGCGGGAGTTGTGCTTGATGTTGGAGCGGGAAAACCCCAACATGTGCATCATAAATAACATCTCAAACTTCTCACCCGACTCCCCTGAAGTTATGACGTTTAGTATGTCGTCATACTTCATTTTACCATAGTCTTTTCTAAGTTGTTGAAATACTGGATCTGTGTCACTCACATTCATTGTTACCTCGTCCCCACTATGTGACACCCCAAGCAATTGAGCCACAACTTTTCCCTATATTTCAAGTGTCTTCCCCCTTATTCGGAATTGATTGGTTGGGGATCATAAGCTCTCATAATAGCCACTAACATTTCCCGTGGCAATCTCAAACTTTGAATATGAAGCAAATGTCCAAACTATAACTGCTGGACCTTAGCTTTTAATGTTTTATCAGAGTTGACATATGCTACAAGCTTCGAAAATTTGTTCATCGAGCACCGTGAGGGAAAAGATACGGTGGAGGTGCCCTTCTTCTTATCACGCCTTCCTCCTTTGGCTCTATCAGTGTATATTTTTTTCTTC
This sequence comes from Acacia melanoxylon, assembly GCA_019022615.1. Classification (NCBI taxonomy): domain Eukaryota; kingdom Viridiplantae; phylum Streptophyta; class Magnoliopsida; order Fabales; family Fabaceae; genus Acacia; species Acacia melanoxylon. Next base: position 9,324,790 of record JAFJYJ010000012.1, read on the forward strand.
TCACCAACACTCAAAGCCCTTCATGCTTTTGAGGACTCCCTATTCATGTCATTGAAGTCAGAAAATTTATTGTCTTTATTAAACTCGTTGCGAAACAACATGTACCCATTGCTAGTGTACATTTTGTTCAACTTTTGCTTTGCTGCCCCACTTGTAGATGTCATTTTTCACTATGCACGATGTATAAACCTGAAAACCGACAATGGTGAATGGTTTAGATATAATATGAGTTTCAACGGTGAATTTAAGATAATTTGCTTGTAGCGATTTATGTTAATTTGCTATATTTTGGCAGCAATAATTCAGGCTCAGCTCAACATGCATTTTTTTTTTTTTTTTTTTTAAATGAGGGTTATGAAAGTATGAAAACTAAAATTAAACTACCCATGAACAGTCAAGGCAGCAAAGGTACTACAAGGAAATCACCAATGAGTTCAAGATTTTGAAAATTACAACAGCACACACATCTACTTGCAAGAGCTCATCCATAACATCTGAATAAAGATAACAAATTCTTGCACAATCTCAAGTCAATTCTAATTACTGAAGACGATGCAGAATATTCCAGCAGACAAGACCCAACTTAATTTAGTAACTCAGTTTAGTAACATTTTGAGCATGCGAATAACAAATATGAGAAACAGCAATAAACTGCTTTATCTGAACTTAAAAACTACTGAAACCTCTATTTTTTGGTTGTCCTCTAGTGTCTCCACATTACTTTCTTTTGGAAGGGAAAAATGAAGAATTGCATTAGTTTTATAAAAAAATCATGTGATGTTCTATGAAACAACTAAGTTGATAGTATGAGCAGCTAAGAAAAGGACCAGGAAAATAAAATGCAGTACATCGCCTGAAGTCCCTCGTTATTTTCTGGGGGCAAACGTTGTTACACATTTGCATGTAGTACAAACAACAGAAGCTCATATGCATACACAGGATATATATATATATTTTTAACATATGTATAGAGTTCATTGTTGTAATTATAAGGGACAACGGAATCAAGAATGACATGTCAGCCTAACAATATTTTACCAAGCTATACAATTATTTTACAACCTCATAGAAAAGGAAAGAAAACTCTAGATTCCATAATATTGATACAAGAAAGCAATAACAAGAAAATATATCCCAAAAAAAAAAGTAAAATAACCATTGTAGACTTGACAAGTAAACGTGCAATATTTTTTCTCAGAATGTTGGGGAAAAAAGTGAGAACAGTGACCCCATTCCATGATCAGTTTCCTTAATTATCATGAGGTGGTTGATGATAATATTTTGTCTAAATCGTCTCATGTAATTCATCTAAGGCATAAAGCTTAGACCTCCAGTCAATCAAGTATTTCACCAAATTACTCCTTGATTAAGTAACAAAGAGCTGGTCAACTTTTGGTTTTCTTGAAAAATTACAGTCTCCATTTGTTCAATGCTTCTATAATTCTAGAAGGAGAAGCTGATTAGGGTATTAGCTACAAATGGTAGACATGCCTCATATTTCAAAAGAACCAGAACATAAATGGAGTAAGGGATATGTCATTCAACAAAACTTATCAAGGTAGCAATTAGTTCTAGCCAGACAACAGACAATTGATCCATCTCCCTGGAGGTATTTTCAGAAATAATGGATTTGATCTATTGTTGAGAATTACAATATAAATAAATAAATAAATAAAAAAGTGATCCAGAAAGGCAACTCATGACGCAGGCACCCACCATACAAGCAATTAACACTTCAGTGTTAATCCGAAAGGACCTAAACCAGACCACTCCAAGTCTGATACAATAACAAGCAGCTGCCTCTTATCTCCACTAACCACTTAGTTTAATAAGACATTGAAAACTATGCCATACTTCCACATCTATACAACAAATTTACGTTGTTTTCCTTACATTACAAAAAGCTTCATTTCAAAATGAAAATAATCTGTAGAACTTCCCTAGGATTATGTGATGTTTATAGCCCATATGTCTCTAACTTAAAGGATCCCAGAAAAATGTAAATTCCAGAGAAAAGCTGAGACTAATGAATATAACAAAGTTTAGCATCCTGAAAGGAAAGATACGTTTGGCGCTAAGATTATCCTTGAAAGAAAAGCTAACCTATAGCCTCAATTGTAGATAACAAATCAGAGAGGATATAATCTCAGGTCATTAAGTGGATTCCAAAGTAAGGCAACACAATAGAAACAGAAGTCAGAGAGAGCCCCAAATTTTCTGTAGTCTACAAATCAAAAAAATAAATTTACACGGCGACGGCGGAGAAAACGGACCACGGCAAAAACAGAGAGGAAGAATGAGGGCTCAGAACTAATGGGATGAGGAAGATACCTAACGGCGGTGGCGAACACGGCGACGTTAGTGGTTCAGTGAAGGCTGTGGGTGACGCTAGGGCAAGCGATCGTCGAATGTGAATGAGAATAAAGTGTCAAATGTGAATGAGAATGAAGACAAGTAAGTTACTAAAGGGGCAGTGTGGTCATTTTGCCTGAATTTGCATATTCCTCAAAAGTTTTTGTCACTTTTCAGTCTTTTTACAAATTCAATGGGTTTCTGAGGGTTTTGTAAATTCATATGGTATTTATTTGTCATTTTCCCTAAAATAATTATGTCTATTTTCTAATCTATCTCCTAGTGTGCTTCAGCTGCCTCTTGGGCCGTGGGTTTTAGCCTTCATTTCCAGTTCCAGGTCCCCACTTGCAACTGCTGGAGGAAGACGAAGACGAAGACGAAGGAGAAGCTTTGAGGGATAAGAAATCTGAGCAACTACGAAATTTCGTCCTTAAAATAGAGATTTAGGAATCCCCTTTCATCTCTTCCCACTTCAGATGAGTGCTTCCGTTAGCAGGCTAGTTCTTCCCCCTCTCCCTCTTTCTCCCCGTTTCTCTCTATCTATAGTTGGTTACTTCAGTTTCAGCTTTACCTTCGCGATTTGCTTTGTACAGTGCTCTGGGGTGGAAGTCTTCTTCCTTGTTCGTGCAATCTGGCTTAAATTATGGTGGCTCCAATGTAATTTTAGTCCCAGCAAAAGCAAAATCGCCCCACAGAAAATTTTCTGTCACTTGTTCAATATCCTCGCCTTCTAATGATGGTACGGCCTACTGTCTATTCCTGAAACTTTTTGGAGCGTCAATAACGAATTGGGTTACTCTGCTTCTTGTTTCTTGTGTTGATTACGTTCAATTTTACTGGAAGCGAAATTGCCTTCTATGTTTTGGCATTGGCAGAGATTCGTTAGATACACGGTGAAAGTAATGCCATTATTGTTGATAATGATTTTAAGTATTGATAAAACAGTAATTCCGAAATGAAGTGAATTTGTCATGATTGATTATTAGGACAAAATGATATATCTGTCTGAACTATTTGTTCCATCAGATATTTGTTCCCCAAGAGATAATGCTAATAGTGAGTGGTTAACTATTTGAAAACCCTAAGATTCTCTTCTATTTTTTTCTATCGTTAATGTATTAATATTTGTGTGCATTGCAACTATGTCTAGAAGCCATTTAACTTGGTTTGGAAATTCAAACAGCTGATTAACTGAATGTTGCCTAAGGAAGGGCTCATTGACTTTTGAGCACTGCTCTCTTTCAATAGTCAGTCTTCCACCATTATTTCTTAAATAGTTTGGTACTTTGGTATCATTTCTTTGAAGGAAAAGGTGAGGTAATATTAAGGGCACCAACGTGTGTTTGTTCATTTTATTAATTCTATAGAGTAGGGTATGATGGTACTAGTTTCCATGTTATTAACTTTTGAATTCCCTTTTTATTTTCATCCCTTACACTTCTTTGCACTAAACATATCCAGTCTTTTCTTCTCTTTTCATATCTCTTGTGCTGACTCATGAACTTACATGTCTATGTAAACATGTTATCATAACTGTTGACTTTATATTTTATGTTTCCTTTTGATTTTCCCCTATTCAGATCCACTGTTAGTAAAGGCTGCCAGAGGAGATCCTGTTAGCCGTCCTCCAGCATGGATGATGCGCCAGGCAGGAAGGTACATGGCTATTTACAGAAAGCTCGCTGAGAAATATCCATCCTTCCGACAGAGGTCAGAGACAACTGATCTCATTGTGGAAATTTCTTTGCAGCCTTGGAAAGCTTTCAGACCTGATGGGGTAATTATTTTCTCGGACATACTTACACCTCTTCCGGCATTTGGTGTCCCATTTGACATAGAAGATGTGAGGGGACCTGTTATATCATCACCAATACACTCTGAAGAGGATTTAAAATCCTTGCATCCGATTGATTTGGACAAACTTAGTTTTGTCGGAGAATCACTTAAGATATTACGCCAGGAGGTAATTGTAGTTGTCGCCCCTCGTTTCTTATCATAACTATTCAGGTAATTCTGCTTTACTAAGTTAACGTTTATATTGTTCTCTTTATGGTTTTATTTAGGTTGGTGGTCATGCTGCGGTTTTGGGTTTTGTTGGAGCACCTTGGACAATAGCTACATACATAGTGGAAGGGTGTACAACACGCACATATACGAAGATAAAGAGCATGTGCCATACAGAACCACATGTATTGAGGACTCTTCTTTCTCATTTGACACAGGCAATAACGGAGTACATCATTTATCAAGTTCAGTCTGGGGCTCATTGCATACAAATATTTGATTCATGGGGTGGACAACTACCACCTGATATGTGGGAACGCTGGTCAAAGCCTTACATCAAAGAGGTAACTTTGAAAATATACTCCATTATGTTCTTTTCTTTTCTTCACCCCTCAATTTTCTTTCATTTTCACCCTTTATTGTTTGGCATTAATGAATATGCTAAGCCCATACTTATGTTAAAACAGACTCATCTCCTTTGTATTGTTGAGGAAACAAAATAGATCAACAGTCCATAGCTTGCAGATCTTTTTGTTTTTACTGTTTCATGTTAAGGTAATGGTTACAGAGCTTGAAGACTCTTTGGACTGCTATTGGCTAGTTGACCTGGTGAAGAAAACTATCAGAAGTTCAGAAATTATTTACTCTGTTGAAATCTTGTATATTATTAGCCTTTAGTAACAAATTAAGTTCAGAACTTACTTAGTTACTGTTTGAATATCTTAGTTTTCAAATACTAAATGGCTAAGTCCCAAACAAGAAGCCACTTTTTTCATATATTTATGTTGAATTTTAAGATTAATATTCCTGTAATGTTTTCCCAGTTATTTTCCTTATTCATAATGCTAAAAAACTGTCAATGCTAGGTTAAATACCGTCTTACCATTTTCTGCCTTTTCTGCAATAGTGATTCCGTTTTTTTTTTTTTTTCAAATTTCCAGATTGTTGATGCGGTGAAGAAAAGGTGCCCTGAGACTCCACTTGTCCTATATATAAATGGTAATGGCGGCCTTCTTGAGCGTATGAAAGATACTGGAGTTGATGTGATTGGTCTAGACTGGACAGTAGATATGGCTGATGGAAGAAGACGATTGGGTAGTGGAATAAGTGTACAGGGAAATGTGGACCCTGCTTACTTGTTCTCCCCCTTTAATGCTGTGACTGAAGAAATTCAGAGGTTGGTGATTCAATATTCTTAACTTTGATTTTCTTTGTGTAATGAAATATGATAGTTTTGCAAAGATTTAGATAAAATCTTGACCATTTCTGGGCTGTATTCTTCCTTCTTATGAATTACGATTTATTATCTAAATTATGGGGGATTGAACTCCACCTGATATATTCTCACAGTAGGATTACAGCACTGAAAATAAGTTATGATGGGAGTGGCAATCAACAACGTAAGGCGGAAATAACATCGACAAAAGCATTTATTTTAGATTTAACATAGATTAATTGATTCTGTTGGATTGGGATCTTTGGAAGAAAGGTCATATTTTCTTTGATTGTTAACCTGAAATTCAAGTTATTAGATACTATACTAACAGTTGACTCCTAACGACTAATTAATTACCTGAATAACTAAGACACTGATGGATCTTGAGTTATTTTTATTCCTCCATTGGATAATTAAACTGAGGCAATTGTTTGTCAGGGTTGTGAGGTGTGCAGGGCCTAGACGACACATTCTTAATCTAGGGCATGGTGTTCTTGTTGGCACACCTGAAGAAGCAGTTGCACATTTCTTTGAAGTAGCAAGGAGCTTGGAGTTTGAAACACTGTTTAGAGATAAATCTGCTGAAGAACCTAACCTTGTAGTGTGAGAAACAAATCCTGCTGAAGTATCGGCGACAACAAAGTTGCCACGTGTTCAAAATTTTCTTTAGTCAGCAAAGTTCAAGCATTTTTTGTAGAAGAATGCATCCTCAGTATCACCTGATCTCATGTAGCTATGAGATGAAAGGTCCAAGGTGCTGTACATTGTTGTGCCAGCTAACTTGATGAACTTATGGTTTTATTGTCGGCTATTCTATTATTGAATGTATTGAGGAATTCCTTCCAATTGGTTAATTTTAGATCATGCCCTTTCTATGTATCCAGTGTGATATAGTTCTAATCAATCCAAGTTTAACTCGTTATAGAGCTTTGGTTTGTATGATCAAATTGCCCAGTAGCTAGATCTCTGCGTGTGCTATCTATTTCACCTCAAGTAGTATCTTATACCTGTGAACTTTTATTTCTGATATTTTTTCAAGAGAAAAGTTTTTAATTTGATACTTTCCTCTTGTGAATAATAATTCACTTTGTCATTTAAAAAGTAATTACTATCTCTGGTCCTCAATATAAGACCTACTTTGTAGTTCGATTTCTTCATTCATGCAGATCTTATAATAAAGATTGAAGGGAGTATATATATTTGATGTTTGTGAAACACAAGAAAACGGAAATAAATTCCTTTTTTAATAAAATGATTAATTATATTAAATATTAAAAGATAATTACACAAAAGACAATTACTTACTCATATGATGACCCTAACGGATACAAAACATATAGACTTCCTACACAATTAGTACAACCGCCCTACGGAAACCATCATTGCTATTGTTAACAAACACATCAACAGGGCATGAGAAAGTCCAAATGGAGGAAACTATTAACAGGAAGTTGATGAAGATTATGCCACTAACTCTACTCCGCTCCTGAAAGAGGAAAAACAGGCATCGGCCCAAAAAAAAACTCTTATTACACAGTAAAGTACAAGGGCACTGTTAATCAAGGGTATTTGAGAGCACATTATTATTATTAGTCATACAGCACAACTGAATTCTTGTATATGTCTTTTATGAGCCGTGTACATTCTTACAACAGCAGAGCATTCACATTTCAGTGGAATGGTTGCGATATCGCTGTAAGGTCTCAGTTAGAGTCTTGAGAGCCTTTTCATATGCTATAAATCCCATAAAAGTGAATTCATAGCCATCCACTGTCACAACCTCTATGTATTTTTCTGAAGGGTTCCATCTATTTGAGGAAGGACTCACCCTGCTCAACTGCTCCAATGGAACTAACACCTACATATCAAATACAAAATCATAATTTTATATTAGAGAACATAACATTAGAGATTCAGTTATCAAGAAATTGTAGTTTACTATGAGATCATTTGGCCTAACCTTCTGTTTGTTTTTTCTGTTAACAAGTTTAAGCAGTCCCAACTAAATTGAGAATTGAAACATTGTATTTGAAAGTCAATTAAGCTACTTCTCGAAGATAGGGAATATTAAGCTGCTTATTAAATTATCATCTTGCATTCTTGGGGTATGAGGTGTCATGTTTAAGATTTTAATGTTTGCAATGAGAATACAATATATATTTTGCAAGAGTTAACAAGGCCAAAACGTCAGGAATGGAAATCCTCTCCGTTCTTGATGTCATGCTTCCTTGTATCTTGGGTCATACTCCTCCAGTATTTAATATAAGAGCTACTTAACTTATTCGGGTATATTAAGAAAGTTAGATAATTCAGTAAGTTGAGTAAATTAGTTTGGAGGAAAATAATAAATATTGGAGTTGAAATGAATAGTAGTCTCATATTTAGAATTACGACCAACCTCCTAACTAGTTCCAACAATTAGGACCAGAGGAATATCAAGCATCTTGAATACCAATAAAACAAGAAGACAATCATAGATGTCTACTGATAAGCAAGATGCTATGATCAAAATGACAGCATACCAAAAACTACTTTTAACTTCTGAGGAGGGAAAAGGAAGATAACAACTACCTTATAGTATATGGATTGACTGTGGAATGAGAATGGGTAGTTATGATAAAGTGGATAGTCACTGCAAAAGGCTAATCTTTTTGTTGATATGTAAAGTGTTCCAATTATAGGTCCAGATAAAGTCGATAAGTAACAAGCATATTGCTTTAACAGCTTCTCTCCTTGCAATATCCCAAATGTATTCTCAAATACTCTGTCATGCCCTCCTTGTGTGAGCACTTTTGTCCCTTGAACAAGTCTAGCCATTGCTGCATCACCTGGATTAGAGCCCAACCTGACTGCAAAAGGGAAAACATATTGGGGGAATTACTATAAGGTCCTAAAGAAAGGATTTAATATCCCAAAAGTCCAAACAATTGATATGAAGAGCATGCAATGACAAGTTTCAGTATAGGAAATGACAATATGTTGATGCTCTTGGGACTTATTGGTAATTAAATCCCTTTCTTGAGATCTCATAGTAATTCTCTCAAACATATTCCAATAGCTCAGAATTTCAAAACAACTAAATTCATCTATTGAAGTTGAAAGCAGACCCTAGATATAAAAAAATTTGCATCTAGTACAATGTTCGTGTTGAAAATTTATAAAATCACAATGAACAAAAAAGAAGAACAAAATGTGAAACTTACCTTAAAAGAACCATGATTAATAACTTATGTTGATACCTTAAGTAGTTATGGCATAAATTAATTTAATCAATCATTAAATGCAGCCGGTCTCATTGTCATATAGGTGTTAACTGTTGGGATTCTAGTCTTCTGATAATTAACAATCAGTTTCCCAGAATTTAGAGAAAAGCAGTTTAGATCAGGAAAAGGTGAAATCTTGCAATTCAGTTTACTTTATCTCTACTTATTTTTGTATGATCCCAACTAGACTTATCCATGAAGTTTCTGTTTGTAATTTTGTTTTTTGTTTTAGGTCCAATTGCTCTCAGTTCAATGGATTCAGATTTGAGATTCTATATCCTAATGTCACATAAATACCACTAAGCATTTCATCTTAAGCCCTCAAGTTGTGATCATAATCTATAACAATTGCTTCTCTACCCAGTTCTTCTCAAGTCCACTTGCCTTCATAGAAGGCAGTTAATAGTTACTCATGTTTTACTTCCCACTTTAATTCATCCATAGAAAACTCACTGTGATTCCAGAAATTATCAGCCATGCTCTCTGCTTGCCTAGTTGCCTTTTCAACAGTTTTGCCACACCGATGTAACGCATCGCATATAGTATCCATGGGATTAGGGCCTAAAACCGTCACAGAAACGTAAAATAAAAGTGAAACAACAAAAATATTCATACAGTAAAGAAAATCCGTTGGAAATTACTCACTGCTGTTGTGAGCAGGAGAAGTGGAAATAGGGGAAACGTTAATATAGGGGTTGTGATTGTTGTTATTGATGATGATGTTGTTATCTGGAGAATTTGATCGAATAGGGATTTCTCTGTGATGAGCCATACGTTATGGAGAAGGAGAAGAAGTAAGAGACCGTTACACTGAACTCTGTGTGAGAGAGAGAGATGGCGTAGGGAGGACGAAGGAAGATAAGAGAACAGAGGAAGGTAGAAACAGGGGAGGTAATAATAGCAAGACCAATATGTGGGCCACAATTTGCTTACCTTTGCGTCACAAATAAATAAAGGGAAAATCTACCTCAAGACCCATATTTGTAGAAAAATGTTAAAAAGGGCCCCAAAAAAGTCACATGTCAAAAAAAACCTTAGAGCCTTTTCTGATATTATTTTATAAATGTTAACAACAATATCAGTAGACTATTAACAACTAAATTAGTAACATTAACAACAATATCCTAACGACTAAATCAGTACCCGTTAACGACTAAATCAGTACTCATTAACGACTAAATCAGTACTCATTAACGACTAACGTTTTATGAAATAATACTAGAAAAGGTCCTAGAGCCTTTTTTTGATATGTGACTTTTTTTAAGCATTTTTTGACAACTTTTACTAATTTGGGCCCTAAGATAGATTTTCCCATAAATAAATCAAATGATTTTGCACCTAACCGGGGGCAAAGAACTTTCCAATATCCATAACAGCAATGTTAAGTCTTATTTGTTATTTTTGAAATAAAAGAAAAAGACATAAATACCCTTCCCATCCCAATACTCTCAAAACTTCAACTTAACCAATACATTTCCTCCTCCCCTCCCCAATTCCTCACCAATGCAATGTTAAAGCCCTTGTTTATTATACTGAAAATTCAGGAAAGGAAGGGAAGATGCACCATCTTCCAAACAAAAAACCGTTTGAATGCTCCATACTTTCGGAACCAATCTTCCACCAACTTACCATTTTCCTTCATTCATGGAAAGACTGGTTCCCTCCATTTTCGGTGGGAACTGATCTTCCCTCAGGAAAAAATTCTCAAATAACTCTATTCTTCTTCTTCTTCAATCCATTTGTGTCTTCCTTGCCATTACCACCAACTCCACCGCAGCCTCCTCCTCCTTCTACAAATCCCGCCGCCTCTCCTTCTACAAATCCCGCCTCTCCTTCTGCAACTCCTGTCGTCTCTACTACAAATCTTGCGTGTATGTGTCGTAACAAATAATTGGGAGATCTATGATTTTGGTATTTGGATCTGATTGGTGAGGGTATTGATTTTACCATAACCAAAGGGGATGAACAATCTAATTCTTTGATTTTGGCCCTAACTAGACAATGCATAGCTGAATAAGAAAAATGGGCTTGGATGACTCGACAGAGACGAGAACGAGGGAGGTTTTTTTTAAAGGGTATTTTAGACATTGTAAATATTATATTTTAATTTTAATTTTTTTTTAAATTATCATCTTCCACCCCTATTTCATATCTACTAAACAAAACATCTCAGTTCTTTTTCTATTCTTCCTTTCCTTTCCATTCACTTCCCTTTCTTTCATTTCCTTTCCCTCTTCAAACTTTCCTGTATCAAACAGGCCTTAACATTCATCCATCTTCCATTGGCGCCATCACCTGCAATAATATGCAGTGCGTCCCCGCCGATCTCCTCAGTTCTCTCCTCCATCGGTGTCATCGTTGCCACCTACTTAGACACCGGTCACATTGACATGTTCGATTGCCGCTGCCTTAGCGTCTAGGTTGCAATCATCGGTGGATCCTTCTCCGAGGATGTCGTCGAATTAAAGATCATACACAGACTCCTCCCTTAAAGATCGATGTTCTTTAATGCTGTGGGTGATAGTTACTGTGTTTTAATCCAATTGTTCAATTTATTGATGAAAACTTCAACATAAATAAACTCTTTGCTCTGAGGAAGAACCTGTGGTAGGTGGAGTAACTTCAACAGATTTAGCATTACAACAGTAGTTGAGGAATTAATCACTCCCCAAGTTCAGATAAGTTATACACAACATCTAATAAATGGCCAATTTGTCGATGGTAGTTCAGGTAGGTCTGATTTGAATAAAGCTTTAGACTTTTGCCACTATCTTGGGAGGGGGGGGGGACTTTACCAAAAAAGGAATTTTTTTTAAAACAATGTACCAGATTGGAGCAGTTGAGAAACTATTTATCTATCTAATGCAGTCAAATTTGTCACGCCATTGCCACGTGGCGTCAGTCAACTGACAAATTTGACTGCATTAGATAGATAAATAGTTTTCCAGCTATTCCAATCCAGTACATTGTTCTAAAAAAATTCTTATTTTGGTAAATTTCCTAAGGAGAGTTAGGTGCCCCTACGTGCTCATACCTCTATTAGAGGGATGAACATATTTTTTTATATATTTTATTTATTTAGATTTAAATTATATGCTGCTTTCTGAATTTTTTTTAAATCTAAATAAATACAATATATATATATATATATATATATATGCTTACCCCTCTAATAGAGGTATGGGCACCTAAGGATTAGGCACCTAATGTGGACTCGTGAAAGGAGGGACTTCTTCCTCGGTGAGTGAAAAGCGCTTACCTCTCATCCTCTTCTTCATCTCAACTCGGCATTGTTGGATTGAAATTTCAACGGTTGATTTAATCTTTTATAAAAATATTATTTTTAAGTTTTTATTAATATTTTTTAATAATTTTATAAAAAAATTAAATTTAAACTGTTGAGATGAAAAAGATGATAGGAAGGGAAGTGGATAGGAGCTATTCCAAATGAAAAGGGAGAGAGAAGAGAGAGAATAAAAATAAAAGAATGAGACCCATAAATGAGTGGAACCCATAGTTGAAATAATGGACCGTCGTTAGGCTTGTTAACAGACTTGTCAAATATGCTACCTTAAAAATGATTGTCTCTGTTTTTGAACCAACAAAAGATAATTTTGCTAGGTACTCATAGCAAAAAAAGTTTTTTTACTAAATTGGCATAGTTACTCTTTAAAACTTAATGCTAACTTGAGGTTGATTATAAACAAAATTCAATGTTACGGTTTAAAATTAATAAATTAGCAAACTCTAAGTTTGTAAATATAAATTATCCTTCATTGTATTTATATATAAAAAAAGATTACATTCGAATATTATAAGTGTTCTTTTAAATTTGTTACAAGTAATGTTCTAAATTAATAACAATGGGTGTTATCACACTATTTGTCCTTATATTAAAAAAGACCTTCTTAATCCATTACTCCTCCCTAAATATTTTAAGGGATAAAATATTGTCACTACCAATTTTATGTTACTACCAAATCGCTACCACATTTTCACCGTTAGATCAGAATCTCATCTACCTTTATCATTTCTCTCTCCTATTGAGATTCTGATCTAATGATGGAAAAGTGGTAGTGACATAAAATTGGTAGTGACAATATCATATCCCATATTTCAAATAAAAAATTGACCTTTAACTCATTTATAGTAAAAGGAGTATTATTACATTTATTCATATGACTATTCCACATGTTTATGATGTATTCGTCACTTACAAAAGTAATTTGACTTAATCATCCTCCAATGTGCTCTACTGAAGAAATTAATTTCTCATGTTTATATAATTATTTCACCGGTTCATGATGTGTTTACCTTTTACAAATAAAATTTGACTTGATCATGCTTCAATGTATTCTTTCTAACAAATTAATGCTTTTTTCATAAGACTATTCTACTTGTTTATAATGTGTTCGTCACTTACAAATTATGTTGCTTTCCATTTGTTTTTGAGAAGGTTAAGCATCTCCTTAATTTAGAGGGAGTAAAAGATTATTTTCTTGGGAAAATTTCATGTAAGGACCACGGTAGTAATTTAATTCCCATTGCCCTCCAAAAAATAAGACAAAATAATTAATTTTAACAAATATGACATAATCTACCCACTCCTGTATAATATTAAATTATATATCAGTTTATAAGTTAAATAAAGTAGTTTTGAGAAAAAAATAATAAATATATAAGATAAAATGAATTCAAATCTTATATATTTATAATCAAATTCAACTACTAGATTGCTCTTATATTAGTAAACCAGATGGCAGATGAATTTCTACATATATCTCTAATAAATGATTCAACAATAATAAAAGAGCAATTTCTGGCGACTCAAGGGCTATGAAAAAAAACGAAAGAGCATTTAGAATTACGCAAATCATTATATTCACTTAAAGATAATTTTAAAATTTAAGTAGTATTTTCTCTCTTTTTTTATAAGAGATAATTAATCGAATCACATTGATCAAAAATTGGTTAAAATTAGTTAGAGGGAAAAAAATTACTAAAATATGCAAAAACAAAAAATCCCCCAAAATACCGTTTGTTTACAAGGAGAGAGCACATAATATGATTGACCTTGATAATAAATGTAATGATATTAATATAAGAAATTAAATTGAGTAAAATAAAATTAAAAAAAAAAAAAAACAGGAATTGGAGATAGCTTCTAAGCGTCCGTTATAAATTGGAATGACTTATATCTAAAAGTTGTCTCGAAAAAAAAAAAAAAAACAGAGAGAGAAAGAGAGATAGGCGGGATAAAAAAGGACTAATTAAGGATTATAAAATTTTACTGACATTATAGTGTTTGAACATTTTCGACATGAAAATTTTAATATATATGTTTTACAATTTTGGCCCCTTTATTACAGAATCATGGTTAAGCTCCGAGGACTGGCCCTGTTCAAGTTGCAGTGGAATGGTTGGCACATCGCTGTAAGGCCTCATTGAGAGTCTTGAGAGCCTTGTCATATGCTATAAGCCCCATGAAAGTGAATTCATGGCCGTCCACTGTGACAACTTCTATGTATTTCTCTAAAGGGTTCCATCTATTTGAGCATGGACTCACCTTGCTTAACATTTCCAATGGTACTACCACCTACATTATTGTCAAACACAGAATCAGAAGCTGATATTAGGGAAAAAAAATGACATTAGAGGTGTGTAGAAACAAAAACTTATATGACAAGTTGACAAGTCTCTTTAAGTCAAGTAGAGAAAGAAAAGAACAAGAGACATCTAGTAACCATTATGCAGCCAGAAATATTGTCAGTTGTAGAATCCTAGCGATATCTCACTTTGTGTAAAGAATTATATAAAACTATTCATGGGTGATCAAATCATTCTACAAGTATCAAAGTTAAGATAAATCAATTATATAAAAAGATGGTAAAATTAATGGAGATGTTAATCGTGGAATTTAAGGTATGTGATTTAAATAGAAAAAAGCTACTTGAGTTATCTATTATTAGAAAGTATCTGATAAGGTGAAAGTGAAGTTTTACTATATTGCTATAAGATCAGCAACACCATATGGTTGTGAATGTCGGGTTTCAAAAGGTATAACAAGAATTTAAAAGTAGGAGAAACCAAGATGATAATGTTGAGATAGATGTTGGGTCATACAAAAAATAATATTTATAATTAACATGTGTCTTTGTGTGTGTATGATGAAGAGTTGGAGTGACATATATTGGAGAGAAACCAGTAAAAAATTGTTTGAGGTTATTTAGACATGTATGAATTGGACATGCTAGTGAGGAAAGTAGATCATGCAATTTACAATCTTTTAAAAAATGGGTAGAAAAAGACTGAAGAGAACAATTAATAAAAATCATTGAGCAGGACATCTTGGTTAACAATTTATCAAAAAATTGAATTGTTGATAAAGTACAATAACACCGTGCAATCCATATAATTGACCTTACTTAGTGGGATAAGGTTTCATTTTGTTGGAGTATTATTCATTAGCTTTCACTTAAAAGATTAACCTTTCAAGGTTGAGTTAGTCTACTAATTTGCCAGTATCAAAATCACAGCACATATGGCAAGAACTAATGTCAACTTTTGGGGGGAGAAAAAGGAAGGAAAGTGGAAAGTAACAAGTACCTTGTAGTATATGGCTTGGTTATTATGGGGTGAGACTGGGTAATAATAGAAAGGATAGTCACTGCAAAAGGCTAATCTTGCAGTTGATATGTAAAGTGTTCCAATGATGGGTCCATTAGAAGTTGAAATGTAGCAGGCAAATTGATTAAACAGCTTCTCTCCTTGCAATTTCCCAAATGTATTCTCAAATATTCTCTCATACCCTCCATATGTCAGCACTTTTGTTCCCTGAACAAGTTTTGCCATTGCTGCATCAGCTGGATGAGACCCCAATCTTACTGCACATCATCACTCACAATTTCAAATCAAATAAATTCATCCATCACTGAACTGAACTTGTCACACAATAGATTTTATTACAATCTTCATGTTGAAAACAACTTTTAGATTCTTATACCTACTATAGAGCATTTCATCTGAAGCTCTTAACTTGAGATCATAATTAATATATATGTTGAAATTTAGATCCGTCCTTGATAGCCAGACCATTTAATTACGGTTTTCTACCTTGCTAAATAAATATAAACTAAAAAAAGGAATATGCATGTTTCCTAAAATATGGAACGGGCAAAGTTTTCTAAAATGAGGTGATTACACCTTATTAATATATCATCTGTCTAACATTATAGGGAGTGTCTCACACATTTGTTCCTCCCCATCCTATAATGAAATTAGTTTCAGCGCTCATCGCTACGTTGAGCATCACTGTGATGAGATAAAAGTAAAAGGGGGAAAAATCAATCCAAACCATTCAAATTAAATCTAAACGGTTACTAATATTAAAAAGCTCTAAGTGCTCATTATTGTGATAAGCATTGAAACTCCTTCATCCATAATTAAGTTGTCTAACTATCTTTCCTTTTTCTAATTGTCCTTTTTGGAAGTAAATCCTCTCATTATCTATTTTTCTCATCAACCCTCATGAGCTAATCTGGCCGTCGATTGGGGGGAGGAAAGAAAAGTCAACATAGTTGATTGGACAAAAATAATTTAAAAATATAATTTAGAGATTATGAGAAAAACTTGGTCATCCTGTGTGGTGCATATGCTATGCTATGCTACTCTAATCTAGGCTGGTTTACGCTCTAGCTTCAGAGCTTTTGGTGACCCGACCCGGATCCGAACCCAGTAGGTTTCTTTCTCTCCCGTCCTTCTTTATTATCTAACAATAACAATTACATATACCAAAGTTCTACTCTAGTTTACTTGCCTTCATAAGCAATCTATGGTTTCTCATATTTCATAGAAAGTGTTGGTGAAGACCAAAAAAAAAACTCACTGTGTTTCCAGAAGTTATCAGCCATGTCCTCTGCTTGCTTTGTTGCCTTCTCAACACTCTTACCACACCGATTTAACACACCGTATATACTATTCATGGTACTGGAACCTGAAACCGTAGAAGAAAGAAAGAGAAGAAGAAAAAAACAGAAGTGAAACAAGAAGGAACGTAGACAGTGAACAAAATCTCATGGGAATTACTTACTCTTGTTGTTAGCAGGGGAATCGGGGATCGGCCTAACGTTAATATAAGGGTTGTGATTGTTGCTGTTGATGATGTTGTTATGAGCAGCCATGCTTGGAATACTTTCTAAGAAGAAGAAGAAGAAGAAGAAGAAGAGACCGTTACACTAAACTCAGAGAGAGAGAGAGAGAGAGATGGCGTAGGGAAGACGAAGGGATGTAACATGTAAAAGAACAGAGGAAGTTATTAGAAACAGGGGAGGGAATAATAGCAAGACGACAAAAAAATATGGGGGCTACATTAATTTAGAGCATTTGTTACCATTAATGCTCTAAATTAATAACAATTGGTGTTATCACACTATTTGTCCTTATATTAAGAAATTAATTTCAATGTATTCTTACTAAGAAATTAATGCAACTTTTGTTTAATGTGTTCGCCATTTGCAAATTATGTTGCTTTCCCTTTGTTTTTGAAAGGATTATTTTTGTCTTTTTACTTTATAAATTAAAATCACTTCAGGCCACCAAACTGCAGTGAAATTTTAGATTTATTTGGAGGCCAGTGGGAATTAAATTACTACTGTGGTCCTTATATGAAATCTTCCCAAGAAAATAATCTTTTACTCCCTTTGATGCTTAATTAAAGAGTTAGTTAACTAATTTTGATATATTAATAAAATACGAAAAAAAGTATTAATTATAACAAATATGACATAATCTACCCACTCCTGTATAACATTAAATTATATAGGGTTAATGTGCAAAAATACACATGTGCTTTTATCAGAGGAGCGTCTAGTAACAAGTGTTTTTTTTAGGTGCAAAAGTGAATATGTAGTTACAAATTAGGTGCAAAAATACTGTTTGACTGTTAAGTTTGACTTTGACCGTTAAGTTTGACTTTTCTTGCTAACTGGACGATGAAGTAGCATTTCAAAGCTGCAAAAATACATATGTGGTTTGTCAAAAAGAGCGCCTAATACCAATTTTTTTTAAAAAAATAATATTATTATTATTTTAATTAAAAAATATTTTCGAGAAGTACTAACGGGTACTAAAAAGATACTTCAGACTTCTTGATCTTGAAAAATTACTTCATAATCTTGAAAATTATTTTAGGATTTTCAAAAAATATTTCAAGGTACTGATTCGTATTTAAAATATACTTGGGATCTTTTGGTCTTTGAAAAATACTTCATGATTTTGAAAAATTATTTCGACCGGTACTCAAAATATACTTTAGGATCTCGAGTGACATTTAAAAAATACTTCATGATCTTGAAAAATTATTTTAGAATCTTGAAAAAATATTTCGAGTCTTGAATGAATGGTATTAAAAAAATATTCTAGAGTCTTGTTGGTACTAAAAATATACTTCAGGATATTTTTTAAAGATCCTAAAATAATTTTTCAAGATCATGAAGTAATTTTTCAGATACCTTTAGTATATTTTAGTACCTTTTCGTACCTTAAAAAAAATATATATATATATATTAAAAAAAAAAAAAAAAAGCAAAGTTCACTTAAAAGCGCACCAAAATGGCATAGTTTTAAGTGTTGGATGTAGCGGGACGCTAGCCGGTTCCAAATAAGGAGAAAATTTAGCAATTATTAATTAGAAAATTTAATAAGGATTTTTTTAAAAAGAAAAAATTTGGCCTTCACGAAAAATACCTAGAGAAATAATAATTTTCCTTTAATTGAAGTAAAATTATTAAAGTAAAAAAAAAAAGAATTTGGTGTTGGGTGCTCTTTTTGACAAACCACATGTGTAGTTTTGCACCTTTGAAATGACACGTCATCGTCTAGTCTGTAAAAAAAATCAAACTTAACGGTCAAACGATATTTTTCACCTAATTTGTAACCACGTGTACACTTTTGCACCTAAAAAAAACACTTGCTACTGGACGCTCCTCTAACCAAAGCACATATGTATTTTTGCACCTTAACCCAATTATATATCAATTCATAGGCTAGATAAATTAGTTTCAAGGAAAATAATAAATATATAAAATAAAATTAATTGAAATCTTATATATTTATAATCAAATTCAACTGCTAGAGTGCTCTTATATGAGTAACCAGATGGCAGATGGATTACGTACGGGTGGAAAAAAGGCTTTTAAGACCGGACAAAAGAGGCACTGTAAGACCGGACTCGACACCGGTCTTGTTCCAGCCGGTATTAAAAGTCCGTAACTTTTAAGACCGGACTCGAACCGGTCTAAAAGAAACTTTTTTAGACTGGACATTTTAAAAGTTAGGTCTTAAAAGTCGTACTATATAGACCTGATATGTATTTTGTTCTGTCCTAAAAATCAACTTTTAAGACCGGACGAAACCATAGACTGGTCTAAAAATATCGACATTTTAAAGACCGGATAAAGAAACTCTGGTCTAAAAAATACCGACTTCTAAGACCAGAGACTAACTAATCTGGTTCTAAAATTAATTAAATTTAAGACCGGTCTTAATAAAGCTGGTCTTAAAAGTTGAACTTTTTAAACCGGTCTTACTAAACAGCGGTCTTAAAGGACCAATTGTTAAGACCGGACATATAAATTCATCCGGTCTTAAAATTTGAACTTTTAAGACCGGCGCTATTATTTCCCGGTCTAAATTTTCCAGAATTTTTCCCTGTTCTGTTCTTCCTGATCATACACACACACACACACACACACACACACACACACACACACACACACACACACACACACACACACATCCACCACCCAATCCAGCACAAAAAAGTCGATACTTTAAGCTACAAGCTATGAACAATCCATTATGAATAAATTGAATTGGGAAAAGAATACAAATATCACCATGAGTTATGTGGCCTCTTAATTTAGTACAACATCGTAATGAATATATACATGTAATAAGATAACTTACAAATAGAATGATGAGTTACAAATACCGCACCATGCCTTCATTTGATCCCACCCAACAACGTAACATGATATCTCCTTTTATAACATATATATCGGATCCTGCCACAAAATAAAACAAGAACAAAAGCTTCACAGTCAGTGACATTATTGTTTAAGAACATAGAAGGAATATAATTAAAATTTTAAAGTTTTCAAAGAATTCTGCATATGAATATTATCATATGAATTGACTCTTTTATAAAGGGATATCCTCCCATATCCCTTCTTGATGATAATTTTTTATTCCGGGTTCATTATCCGCTTCATCTTCTTCGTTCATGTCCAGTAGACCCCTTGAAAAAGGAGTACTCTTAGGAAGGCCGTAATTTGAATGAATTTCATCATCAATATCAATGACCCTTTTTCCTTGGAGAGTTACAGACCACATTTTATTTTCCTGATCAGTGATATAGAACACTTGTTTTGCCTGGTCTGCCATAATAAAAGGTTCATCTCCAAAACTTCTACCATTGATATCGACTAATGTAAGTCCTAGCCGATCGATCCAAACACCATTATTGACATTAACCCACTTGCACTTGAAAATGGGAAATCTAATTTTAACATAGTCCACCTCCCAAATCTCTTCAATAACCCCATAATAAGGCATGATTTCGCCAATTTAGGCCTCTTGTCTTTGGAACCGGAGAAGTGCATAGATTGACCACTAACATAACACCACCGTGTTCGGGACGGTGCTCTTATCATCTAGGGACTTCGTGTAAAATGTATAACCATTGATCACATACGAATTCCAACTTATGACATCAACCTCCGGACCACGTGCTAACCATTTGATTGTATCAGAAACACATTCCTCTCCCTCGACCTTTTGTTTGAACCAGTTTGCAAAAGTTACGTTATGCTCCCTAATCAACCTTTATTCGGTCATTCTATGATTTTCTTTCCTTACAGCTTCTTTATGTGCTTCAATGTTGTCTTGAACTTCATCAACATTATTCAAGATGTATAAGTGGACTTGTGACAATTCATCAGGATCCATACTCTTTACTGAAGCCCCTCGCCTATCCCCTTCAACATGCTGATGTTTAGGAAGGCCAATATGTCTTACTTTGGCCAAATAATTTTGACAAAATTCCATGGCTTCTTCAGAAACATATTTTTGAACAATTGATGCTTCTAGCCGGTATGCATTCTTCACGTACCCTTTTAGGAATTTCATAGATCTTTCAATTGGGTACATCCACCATAAATGGATAGGGCCGCACAACTTTATCTCCCTCACTAGATGAACAATTAGATAAACCATGATGTCAAAAAATGTAGGAACAAAAAGCTTCTCAAGGTGGCACAAGATAAGATATCCTTCATTCTCCAATTCATCCAAATTTTCAATCTCAAAAACTTTACTACAAACCGCATTGAAGAAGAAACAAAGTCTAGTCAAGACGACCCGAAGATCATATTTGGCGATGCCTCGAATAGCTACTGGGAGTAGCTGTTGCATCAAGACATGACAATCATGAGACTTTTGGCCTACTAATTTCAAGCCTTTCATCGATACAAGCCTCTTAAAATTTGAAGAATACCCCGAGGGAACTTTTGTGCCATGTAAACACTCACAAAAACTTCATTTCTCATCCTTAGACAGAGTATGAGAAGCCGGGGGACAATAAGTTCTCTTCCCATATGGCCTTGGATGTAAGTCTTCGCGTATTCCCATTGCTTGCAAATCCAATCTTGCCTTCACACCATCCTTGGAACTACCTTGTATGTTGAGAAGCGAGCCAACAATACTATCACATATGTTTTTCTCCACATGCATGACATCAATACAGTGTCTCACATCAAGATTGCGCCAATATGGAATATCGAAGAATACATATCTCTTTTTCCATATATTTGTTTCTTTTCTACTCTTTGCAGTCTTACCGAAGATGACATTGATATTTTTCACCTTTTCATAAACTTGCTCTCCAGTCAATGCCACCGGAGCATCTTCATACTCTTGGCCACCAAAAAAGGCTTTCTTTAATAGACGATATGGGTGGCCCCGTCTAAGAAATATCCTATGTACAAGATAAACCGTCTTTCTTCCATGTTGAAGTTGATGGTAGCGTGTGCCTTCTTCACAAACCGGACATGCTTTATGGCCTTTTACACTATACCCTGACAAGTTCCCATATGCTGGGAAATCGTTTATAGTACAAAACATCATGGCTCGCATTTTAAACACCTCCTTATAGAAAGAGTCAAAAACATCGACACCTTCTTCCCACAACTCCCTCAAGTCATCGATCAAGGGCTGAAGGTAAACATCAATGTCATTTCCGGGTTGTTTTGGTCCCGAAATCAACATAAACAGCATGATGTACTTTCGTTTCATGCATAACATAGGAGATAAGTTGTAAATAATCAGGAGTACATGTCATGAGCTATGTATGCTACTAAGGCTTCCATAGGGATTTATGTCATCTGTGCTAAGGGCAAGCCTAAGGTTCCTAGGTTCTTCGCCGAAGCTCGGAAATAATTGATCGATTTTCTTCCATTGAGAAGAATCGGCCGGATGTCGAAGCTTTCCATCAGAAATCCTCTCATCAGCATGCCACCTCAAACTTTTTGCATCATTTTCATTAGCAAACAACCGCTTGAACCTTGGTATGATTGGAAGATACCACAACACTTTTGCAGGCCCTTTATTTGACTTGTACCTTGAGGTTTCACATATCGGACAATTCTGCTTCTCTTCAAACTCTTTTCTATACAATATGCAATCATTCGGGCATGCATGAATCTTTTTGTACTCCATCCCTAGTGGACAAAGTATTTTCTTAGCATCATAGTATTGATGCGGCAACACATTATCATCCGAAAGCATGTCCTTAAAAGCCTCAAGCATTTCAGAGAAACTCTTGTTGCTCCATCCATGACGTGCCTTCAAGCTTACCAATTTCAATACAGCGTTCAACAATTGGTATTTTTTACACCCAGGGTATAGCGGGGTCTCTGCATCACTGCACATATTATCATATGCATGTGATTGCTTAAAAGCCTCTTCTCCTACATCACGAATAATGTCTTCTATGCGATCATCCATATCCGTGTCATTATCATCAAATGCCACTTCCCCATGTTGAGACCCACTTAGCATTTTTTCACCATGCCATGACCATACCGTATAAGTCTTACAAAATCCTTCACAAATTAAATGTGTGTGTATAAGTTCAGGACTTAGTCGCCTCTCATTCAAACATTCTACACAAGGGCAATAAAAATTCCCACTATCATCATGGGCATTTTGTTTAGCAAATTCTATAAATTCTCTCACCCCATTCTGATATTCAACACTCGTCCGTAAAACATTATTTATCCAACTGTGATCCATAGAAGAATTCCTATATATAGACGGAAAGATTTAACATACATAATCCGAAAAAAATTGAAACTTGCATATAAAATAAGACATACATAATCCAAATGCATATATATGCTCAAATGTCGGTTATGTCTTTTTTTTTCTTTACGGAGAAACTTGCCCATTAAATGCATAACGAAGAATCACTTTTGGTCATAAATGTATCATAGTGAATCCAAGAAGCAAAATAAATGCATGATGAGGAAATTAAATGCATCGCATGAAGGTCTTGTGGGCTCACTTGTAGCATATAAATTCAAATGGGTTTCTTGAGTCTTTCTTCTCCACCACGAACGTTGATGTTGCGAGACAGCAAGAGTAACCTAAAAACACTAGTTTGTCAGTTCGGTAGGTCTAAAGTGCAAATATAATCTTCAATATACAATATTCATTAACAACAGAGAAACCCACAAGAACATTTCATCGATTTCGTTCAACCCATGAAAAACCCAGAACCATAAGCAAGAAAATAATAAAGTTATATAACCGAAACACCTCGTACAGCTTGGTCTATAGACGTTTAGCTAAGGAACCAGAAAGTGATTGTCAAGAGAGCAACGCAAAGCAGCGACGACGCAACACACAAAATGTGGAGACAGAACCTGAGTAATCACTCTCGACGCGACAAGAGAAGTTCTGAGAGGGAAATTTAATTTTCCCCGCGACAGAGACATGTTTTAGTATTTTGGATTTTATTAAGACCGGTTAATTATAAAGTGTCCGGTCCTAAAGATATAATTTTATTAATAAGACCGGTTAATTATAAAGTGTCCGGTCCTAAAGATATAATTTTATTAATACATTTTTAAGACCGGCAATTAAGAATACTCCGGTCCTAACATTTACTATTGATTTAATTTTAAGATCGGAGTTTTATAAACATCCGGACCTAAAAGTCAAATACTTACCGAGTCGTAAACCTCTTCGTTTATTAATGAACCAAACTAAAAAAAAAAAGAGGTTTGCCTTTGGCGAGCGCAGCAGAAACTGAATTAATAAAATAAATAAAGGAAAACTAGAGAATATGAATATGAATATAAAAAAGGCACAAGCTTAGTTCTTACTGCTTCCATACATAACTGGAGAATATACACGTACACAAGAAAAAAAGAAAGAAAAATAATAACTGAACATTATCAACGACAAGAATCTAACTAAACATCCTAAAGCTTATTATCATCCAATGCCTTGGCGATATCGACGTGAAAAGCATTAACTTCCCCCATGGGAGATCGGCAAGTTCTGTCTTATTCGCATCAGCCGCAATTCATCATTAGAGGAAAGAGGAGAGGGGTCAGCGGTAGGCGCGCTGGGGCCAACTGATTGGAGAGGGGGAGCAGGAGCCTCTTCATGGTCTGAAGGCTGGAGGGGGGTGCGGCAACCTCTTCCTCATCCGAAATAACAATCGGTCCAACGACCCGAGATTCTTCGGTCACAATAGAAGGGACTCGGTGGATGAGGCGCACCGTATAACGATCTAAGGATGGCAAGAGCTTCAGGTGTAAGAGCACCCCTACGAGGAGTTCTCTTGTATCTAACCATGGTTTGAGGCTTTGAGCAGTTGGGGCAGAGAGCTCCGGTAGTGAGGAGTTAGGAACTGAGAGGTGTAGTGAGGAGTTAATGAGGACATGGAGGTAACTAGTGTGAGGAGTTAATGAGGACAGAGAGAGGGATAGCAATTGATACACTCTTTTTACTATATAACCAGACCTAAAAGTATATTATTTATTTTTTCAATTAAATTACTTTTAAGACCGTCTTTTTAGAATAATCCGGTCCTAAATGTCTACTATTTATTTTTCTATACAATTCAATTACTTTTAATACCGACCATTTATCTTATATCCGGTCCTAAAAATCAATTATTATTATTATTTTCAATTATTTATTTAAGAACGGATCTTTTACAAAATCCGGTATTAAATGTTCAGTCACTTCAAAATCACTCAGATAGCAGAGTCGTATCATTACACTCCGTTCACATGATCCAGAGTCTCTTCGGCTTCAAGGTAAACTGCCCAACTATGCGTCTCCTCGTATTATGAGGAACTATGCGTCTCCTCGTAAAAAGTTCCCAGCATTTCATATTCTTCAGGATGGGTTCTCTATTTAAACCCGTTGTTACTTTAGTTTCTTCACATTCTTCTCCATCACTTCTACACGGCCTCCTCCACCGCCTAGCCTCCACTGTAATGGCTACTCCACCAGGTCCTCCTTTTCCTCCTCCTCCTCCTCTTCAACCTTAGCCCCCTCCGCCATTGTTGCCAAATCCGACTGTCAAGCAGTTGGTGCAGAATGTGGTGGCCCGCGTCGATCACATCCACCGACGCTTGGGCCAATTGTTTCAGCTTGTTCATACCGTCAACAAGAAGCTGAACATGGTACTCGACGCCAATGACGTTGAGTACGATCCAACAGAAGACAACGCATCCGACGCCTCCTACCTCTCCAACAACGGGGAGGATGAGTTGTTTTATAGTTTTTTTTGCTTTTTTTTTTTGTAATAGTCGATGCCCTATGGGGGCAGCGTAAAAATAATTAAATACAATATTTTTACATTTTGTTCTCGTGGGAGTTTTAATTAATTATTTTATATGCATTATCGAACACGGAAAACAATAAGAAAGTCAATTATGAAATATGGAAAATGGCAGACTCAAAACACTAAAATTAATAATAATAATAATAAAAGACAGAAAGGCAATTATGAAATATGGAGGTTGTAATATGTACAAATACTTAATTTAATGTTTTGATGATTACACTCTCTAAATAAATAAAGTAAATCGGTTATGAAATATGAATAATAGGGAAAGTAGTTACAAAATATTTTTTAAATTAATAATGTAGGCTATAGTTACTACATATTGAATAAATATTTAATTTAATATTATGATTATTCATTAAATATATAAGTGATTTTTTATATAAAAATATATTAATAAATATATCGCATATTTTTCGCCAATGAAAGACTTTTAGGACCGGCTATTTAGTAAATATACGGTCCTAAAAGACTGGCATATTTTTCCAATGGAACACGAAGACGTTTAGGACCGGCTATTTAGTAAACCTACGGTCATAAAAGACTGGCATATTTTCCAATGAATCACGAAGACTTTTAGGAACGGTTATTTAGTAAACCTACGGTCCTAAAAGACTAGCATATTTTTCCAATAATAAACGAAGACTTTTAGGACCGGCTATTTAGTAAATCTACGGTTCTAAAATACTGGCATATTTTCCAATGAATCACGAAGACTTTTAGGAATGACTATTTAGTAAATCTACGGTCCTAAACTTCTCGCATTTGTAAATTAAGCAATAAATAATTTTATCCACCATCCAATACATTCAGCAACCACTAATGGACACAAGGAAATTGTTTGAAATGAATTAACAAATTATTATTGTATACTATCACAAATTGGACAATTGTTCATTATACAGACCGAAGATTATTGTTGATACAGCTAGCATATATTTACGAATGAATTCACAAATCAACTATTTTTTCGATTTTCCGAGATCATCAGATCATACAGATATTCACATAACACATTGCGTGTGCGCTCAATATCACCATCAGGAAAGGGGTCAGCACAGTTAAACATCTGTAGCATCAAAGACAGAAATATATTAGTCGTCCTTCCTTGCATATCAAAGGGGTCAGCGCACAGGCAAAGTTATGTAATACATTTACCTTTGATTGGATGTTAGTCACTGGTTGCATGACAATATTATACATGTGTGTCAAGACATAATGTTCACATAAGTTGGACTCCTTCGGTTGTCGACAAGTCTAAAAACAAAAAAGAAATATATATAAGAGCATATACTGCTACTGACCAAGTTCACAAGCCAGTGTGCCAGTGTCCAAATATGTACTAACCTTTGGTTTGATCCATGTAGGCTCTTTGACTTCAGCCCCAAACCTGGTCTTGACCTTTTCTTGGAATGATTTAAGGGCCTATTGTCAAAATCGCAAATTTACTCAATAATGGTTACTGAAAATTTACAGCAGAGATTTCAGACTAGACAATCAAAATGACATATGCTTACTTGTTCACCATCTGCTGCAATGTAGGCGGTGGATCGTAGTGAAGGGAGCATAAAAAGACCACTTTATTCTCATTCGGGCTAATCGGGACCCAGCCAATGGCGACGAAAATTCACAACAGACAAGTACTCAGTAATATGTAGCAGAATTAAGGGAATTGTAGAAAAGAATTATGATATGTACCTATTGTAGTATGGTGCCAAGTACCACTTTTTCCTATTGTTAGACAACCTTGTTGTTATGTATGATTGTCTCTCCGCTAAGGGTGGTTGACTTATGTACTGTCGGCACAAGAATCCAATATCTTGGCTTACGCCCATTGTTCCAATTCACGATGCATGAACCTACAATAATGACGTCGGGGAATTAGTATATACGTATGTGAGTGTCTCACATTTATGTTATGTACTCATAGAAGAATATACTTACTTTATAAACATGAGAATCATTAAATCAGTAAGCTCCTGTTTATCAAACAGCAGGGAAATTATATCATCTTGGTCAACCAAAATCGGGTGCTTGTTTTTAAGACCTACTTCTATATTGACAGGCCACTGATTAAGTGCAATTTGTTTATTGGATACCATAAGGACAAGCTTGTCTTTGGCACTCAACTTAGTCGTGCCAACCAATTCAGGAGGGGCTGGAGCTTCAGGAGGAGTAGAAACATGCACAAGCTTCACTGGCCACGAGATCAAGGTTCTAATGACATCACTCACAACCTTCAGCTCACCATTTGGAAGAGGGACAGGTGCATCAATGATGACCTCTTCAACTGACACTCTGACTTCATTATCAGCCATTTATTGGTGGTGTACAGTTGATCCCAAGTTGTGGACAGTCCCTTTTGCAACCTATAACATCCCATTTCCAAAAGCAGTATATTTTTTTTTCATCAGAGTAGAGCATCGGAGCAATTGAGTAACTAATACATTTATTCAAATTGCCGTAAGTCTGGCTGATTTACAGAAGTGGTACATTGACCGAGAGTTTTCAAAATGAATAACAACATAAGAAAGTCTTCAGTCAGGACTCTGTACGGCCTGCTCGCCATTCTCCTTGGTCCTCGGTTCTTCTGAACCTGACGCTATGATAAGAGCGAGATCCAATTGCAATTTGGATCTCGGGTAACAGCTTAACCTCATGCTTAAATACGACTACATATACACGACAAGAAAGCAATCAATACAACGAGTCCACAACAAAGATGTATGATTAAAAACACATAACCACGTATACAAGATAATAACCACGTATGTAACATAACCTCGTATGATACAACAATAATAACCTCGTATGTGACATAACCTCGTATGTAACATACCGTGTATATAGCATAACCTCGTACACTACTACACAACAATCATATAATAAACATTAGAGCTAGTGTTACAGTACGCGAACGTACCTTCATTGACGGTAAACGACACGTTTTACGAAAAATGGTATTTTCTCGACAGCGGCCCGACAGCGGTACGACAGCGGGACGATTAATTCAAATATCCCTGACTTTGCTCAGACTTTCTCCAGAGCTTCTCTCTCTAAAACCTCTCTCTAGGCTGCGTTTTTGGGGTGAAGAAATGAGAAGGGGAGGGCTTGCTATTTATAGAAGAAAGGAGGGACAAGGTGGGAATTTCATCAAATGTCTTCAGATCGGATTTCAACCGTCGGATCGCACTTCGCCATGTGGCACCATCTTGACCTTCCACATGTCCCTGCTTATGTCATCCTTCTAGAAGAGGATGATGTCATCTTTGCCGACTTACCGATAAAGTTCCCGATCGGTGTCCGAATCGCGTAATCTTGACGAATCTCAAAATCCCAAAGACAAAGTTCGAAGGTCTATACTTCCTCCTTAAAAATATGTGGATTAATGAAATTTATGATTCCATTAAGGGTATTTCGTTATCTATTTGAACATTTTAGGACAGACGCCCTCCGTTACGGAATTAAATTCGAAAGCACCGACGTCTAGACAAAAATCCTTTGGTTTGAAATACGTTCGACTCAAGACACTAGATTCCTAATTCGCGGCAACTACTTGTTTCTATATTGCCTCTTTTTTCCCTATCTCGCATTTTCTCTCTCCTACCCCGTGTCTTAAATACCCTGTTGGTTTCGGAATCGACCTCGGAGACAGTCGCTCCCGGGATAAAATTTCACTTGTTCATAACAAGTCCGGATGTTTCGACTTTGTTTCTATATTTTGAGGTTGGATTTTATTTCTATCCATCCCTACTTAGCCATCGGTATTTCTACCGATTATAATTTTTTTATTTTTTTATTTCGAAATTTCTCTTTTAATTTAATTATTTACTAATTAATTTATTTATACCATAATCTAATTAATTAGCCAATAATTACTTAATTAGTCATTTACTAATTGTTGATAATTTTATGATTTAGGATAAATTATTATCTCATGACTATTGAACTGACATTGGTATTTTATATCCTATATTAAATATTAAAAATAAAGGGGCATAAAGTGCTTTTTAATAATATTTTATTTATGCTCATTTATTTTCCAGGGAAATAATCCTAA
The DNA here is from genome assembly GCA_019022615.1 of Acacia melanoxylon. Taxonomy (NCBI): domain Eukaryota; kingdom Viridiplantae; phylum Streptophyta; class Magnoliopsida; order Fabales; family Fabaceae; genus Acacia; species Acacia melanoxylon. Next base: position 9,354,609 of record JAFJYJ010000012.1, read on the forward strand.
AAATTCCTAAAATTAAAGATAACATATTTCCCAAGTTTTTATCAAAGCATCTGTTATCATATGGTATTTATCATAATGTTTCTAGGCCATTTTCTGCCTTATTAAAATATATTTTTCATGGATTTTAGCTATTTTTCTTTTCTAATTTTCACAGTAATTACCTTACAAAATAAGATAATTAAAACTTATTATTTGAAACCCCATATTCACCTATTTCCAATAGGTATTATTTATCGAAATATGATACTTATCATAAATATGATTTTCAGGGTATTACACAACCAATCGTCTATCATGATGTTCAGGATCCTCCACATAAAGGTCACAAGGTTGCTCTGACTGTCCAACAATGCAGCTCCCTCTAGTGCTCTGCTGCATAGCTGTAGGTGAAAATGGCAAGGGAATACTGGTCTCTGCACGAGAGCTCACAAGCACCTTCATTTGATTCATTTCCTCCTTCATCTCCCTCAGCTGGGATTGAAAATAGGTGGTCAATGAAGCTTCTTTAGCCGCTGCTTGCTCATTCAATTTGGCCACCGTCTGTTTCATCTCCTCCCGGGTAACCATACTTTGTTTCTGGCGTTTGGCACTACCAAAGTATTCCTTCAGGTCTACCCTTCCTCCAATCCCCCTTATACGCCCCGCGTGATCCGGTTTTCTAGTCGCAACGGTCAGAACATCATTCCTCCCGTCCGACACAAAAGTTCCCTCCGCTTCTTTCTTCTTTAGATCTTCCTGTAAGATACAGATAATGAGAAGCTTAGTAATGAAACATGTTTAGTAACTAAAAATTAACAATAACGATACTTACAATTCTTTCAGCAACTAGACGAGTCTGTTCACTTGTGTAGGCGCCGCTTGGCTTTTGCCGAATATACAACCATAACTCATCACGACGTATTGGAGATGGCGAATCATATATCGCGAGAAGGATTGGATTCTCGCTTACGCTTCATCTTCCAATCTCTTCGCTTGGCCGCCATCAATTCTTTTTCAGCCTTTTCGTATCCGCCGCGAGAAGCCCTATGCGGGCAATCATTCTTTCTCCCTATCTCCTGTGCTTATTACCTTCTTTTCCGTGAATCAGAATTGAAAACAATTATTAATTATGAATTCCAGCCATCTCACTAATAGAAATTAGAGAACTTCTGCTTGATATGAACCTCAAACACTAGTCAAATTCACTTCATCAAGTTTCAACATTTTATTTAAGGAAGATATAGAATTGTAGAAGAAATTGGGAGAACCAGAGTAAAGGGAGTTGTACAACTGCACCGAAACCTTTACACAGTTAACATACTAACTAACTAATAGCAATGTCTAACCACTACCTACTACAAAAGAACTAGCTAAGACTATAATAATGGTTTGACTATTATGCCATTATTATTTCCCTAATTACCTACTTAGTATTTTACCTTTGCACGGTTTACATATCAGACTTGCATACAACTAAGACATGCTCCTCTTATGCAGGACAAAGGATGGAAATATATACTTCTATTCACAAACCAAACCATCTAACTAACAAGATTAGATGAACATGTACAATAACATTCACATATCCGCACAAGTTAATAAGCAAACAAAACTAAATATAAACTCACCAAAGCTTCAGGAATGGTCCGCAGCTGAACAAATTGTTGCCAAGTTTGTTCATCAATAAATGTGTACTTGTCCCAAGGATTATGGTCAGGCCTAACATCGGCAAAAATATATGTGTTAGCTAGAAAGGTCTTAAACTTCCTCCACCGATCAGCACAATAAGACAATGTCTTGTCTTTCAACTTCTGGCAGTCAGGGACAGTGTATGTGAGCCGGATAGTGTCCCAAATAGGATCCTTTACTGTGCGAAGGTCAACATTTTTCCACTCATCTGTCAAGATGCTAGCCTTGCTGCGTGCTAGATAGCCGACAAAACTATTATATTTTTGTTTATTAGGACCGAAAGGAGCCAACTTTTCATCAAATTGAATCTCGAGCTTTGACCCAGAGGTCCAACTTACGGATACGTCTTTCATTCGTGTGCCACTTCTACTACGGCGTCCAGGGCGGTTACGAGGCTCATTGTGAGATGAAGAGGGTTCGTTCTGACTCACACCAGTCGCACCAGTAACTGGCGTTGAAGGACTAGCAGAAGAACCATTTTCTCTATTCATTTTCGAGAAAGGAAGAGAGGCTGAGAGTGGTGGTACGAAAAAGGAACGCCTGAGAAAGTGAGAGAGTAACAGAGGATGATAGTGGTGGGCGAGGAAGAGAAGTAATGCAACAGGAAGAGGGGTTTCACAACAAGAACAGGGGTTTCAGAGTTCAGAGAGAGCAACGTATTAGTCCTAACTCTTAAAACAACGTTCGCGCGAATATTTGGCGCTTTTGTTTCCAAACTGGACGAACTAAAAGGCCGGTCTTAAAGGTTAAAATTTAAGACCGTCTATTATTAAAAGCCGGTCTTAAAATTAATAAAATTTTTGAATAATTTTTTTCAATATTTTGTACCGGCCATACTTTAAGTCTACTCTTAAAAGTATAACATTTAAGACCGTTTTTATATATGTCCGGTCTTAAAAGTTTTAGATTTTAGATTTAATTTTTTCCGATTATTTTGGTTCGCGAGAAAATATAAGTTCGGGAATTTGCATTTACGAGATTTCTCTATAAAATAATTGAAATTTTAATTACATTTTTAAACCGGTTGGTTTTTTAAGCGGTCTGAATAATATATTTAAGACCCATTAATAAAGGATCCGGTCCAAGAAGTTCTTGATATTTACAAAACTGGTACCGGTCATACATTTAAGACCGGTGTGTCAATACTCCGATCTAAACGAGGTGGTCTTAAAGCCCTTTTTTGCACTAGTACATATATCTCTAATAAATGATTCAACAATAATAAAAGAGAAATTTCGGGTGACTCAAGGGCTGCAGAAAAAATGAAAGAGCACCTAGAATTATGCAAATCATTATATTCACGTAAGGATAAAATTGGAAAAATAGTAAGAAAAAGATCATTTTTAAAATTGAGTAATATTCTCTCTCTTTTTGTATAAAAGATAATTAATCGAATCACATTGATAAAAAATTGGTTAAAATTAGTTATGGACCAAAAAAAAAAAAAAAAAGTAAAACATGCAAATTCCTTCCCCAAAATACCCTTTATCTACAAGGAGAGAGCATATATCATTGACCTTGATAATAAATGTAATGATATTAATATAAGTAACTAAATGGAGGTAAAATAAGAAATTAAAAAAACAGGAATCGGAAACAGCTTCTAAGAGTCCGTTATAAATTGGAATGACTTATATCTAAAAGTTGTCTCTTGGAAAAAAAAAAAAAACCGAGGTAGGCATGATAAAAAAGGACTAATTAAGGATTATAAAATTTTACAAACATTATAGTGTTTAAACATTTTCGGCCCCTCCGACATTTATGAAAACTTTAATATATATGTTTTACAATTTTGGCCCCTTTATTACAGAATCATGGTTAAGCTTCGAGGACTGGCCCTGTTGAAGTTGCAGTGGAATGGTTGCCACATCGTCGTAAGGCCTCACTGAGAGTCTTGAGAGCCTTGTCATATGCTATAAGCCCCAAGAAAGTGAATTCATAGCCATCCACTGTGACAACCTCTATGTATTTCTCTAAAGGGTTCCCTCTATTTGTGCATGGACTCACCTTGCTTAACATTGCCAATGGTACTACCACCTACATTATTGTCAAACACAAAATCAGAAGCTGATATTAGAAAAAAAAATGATATTAGAGGTGTGTAGAAACAAAAACTTATATGACAAGTTGACAAGTCTATTAGGTCAAGTAGAGAAAGAAAAGAACAAGAGATATGGAGTAACCATTTTCGAAGATGCAGCCAGAAATATTGTCAATTGTGGAAGCTTAGTGATATCTCACTTTGTGTCAAGAATTATATAAAACTATTCATGGGAGATCAAATCATTCTACAAGTATCAAAGTTGAGATATTTTGAATCAATTATATAATAAGATGGTAAAATTAACAGAGATGTTAATTATGTTCATCGTGAAATTTAAGGTACATGATTTAAATAGAGAAAAGCTACCTGAGTTATCTATTATTAGAAAGTATCTGATAAGGTAAAAGTGAAGTTTTACTATAATGCTATAAGATCAGCAATACCATATGATTGTGAATGTCGAGATATAAAGGGATAAAAGAGCTTAAAGTAAGAGAAACCAAGATGAGGATGCTAAAATAGTTGTGTGGTCATACAAAAAATAGTATTTATAATCAACATGTGTCTTTGTGTGCATATGATGAAAAGTTGGAGTGACATATATTGGAGAGAAACCAGTAAAAAATTGTTTGAGGTTATTTAGACATGAATAAATAAGATCATTGGATATGCCAGTAAGGAAAGTAGATCATGCAATTTAAAGTCTTTCAAAAAATGGGTACAAAAAGACTGAAGAGAATACTTGATAAAAATCATTGAGTAGGACATCTTGATTAACAATTTATCAAAAAATTGAATTGTTGATAAAGTATAATAACGCCATGCAATTTATATAATCGACCCCACTTAGTGAGATTCATGAGCTTTCACTTAAAAGATTAACCTTTCAAGGTTGAGTTAGTCTACTAATTTGCTAGTATCAAAATCACAGCACATGGCAAGAACTAATGTCAACTTTTTGGGGAGAAAAAGGAAGGAAAGTAACAAGTACCTTGTAGTATGTGGCTTGGTTATTATGGGATGAGACTGGATAATAATAGAAAGGATAGTCACTGCAAAAGGCTAATCTTGCAGTTGATATGTAAAGTGTTCCAATGATGGATCCATTAGAAGTTGAAATGTGGCAGGCATATTGATTTAACAGCTTCTCTCCTTGCAATATCCCAAATGTATTCTTAAATGCTCTCTCATACCCATCATATGTCAGCACTTTTATTCCCTGAACAAGTTTTGCCATTGCTGCATCAGCAGGATGAGACCCCAATGTTACCGCACATCATCACTCACAATTTCAAATCAAATAAATTCATCAATCACTGAACTTGTCGCGCAATGAATTTTATTACAATCTTGATGTTGAAAACAACTTTTAGATTCTTATAGAGCATTTCATCTAAAGCTCTTAACTTGAGATCATTATCAATAAATGTTGAAATTTGGATCCGCCCTTGATACGCCGGACCATTTAATTAGGGAATTTCTACCTTACTAAATAAAAATATAAACTAAAAAAGGAATATGCATGTTTGCTAAACTATGGAATATGCAAAGTTTTCTAAAATGAGTTGATTACACCTTACTAATATATCATCTGTCTAACACTATAAATAGGGAGTGTCTCACTCATTTGTTTCTCGCCCCATCTTGTAATGGAATTAGTTTCAGTGCTCATCGCTATGATGAGCATTGAGGATCTTCACTATGGTGAGAAAAGTAAAAGGGGAAAAAAAATAATTCAAACCATCCAAATTAAATCTAAACAGTTACTAATATTAAAAAGCTCTCAGTACTTATTATTGTGATAAGCATTGAAACTCCTTCATCCATAATTAAGTTTTCCAACTATCTCTCATTTTCTACCTATCCCTTTTGGAAGCACCTTTTAGAAACAGATCTTCTCATTATCTATTTTTTTCATCAATGAGTTAATATGACTATATGACTATTGATTGGAAAGATGAGAGAAAAGTTAATATAGTTGATTGGACGAAAATGATTTAAAGATTATGAGAGAAACTTGATCGTCCCTTTTTCTCTGTGTGTGTGGTGCATCTGCTATGCTATGCTACTCTAGTTTAGGCTTGTTTACACTCTAGCTTCAGAGCTTTTGGTGACCTGACCCGGATCTGCACCCAGTAGGTTTCCCTCCCTTTCTCCTTTATTATCTAACAATGACAATTACAAATGCCAAGTTCTACTCTAGTTCACTTGCCTTCATAAGCAATCAATGGTTTCTCATATTTCGTAGAAAGTGTTGGTGAAGACAAAAGAAAACTCACTGTGTTTCCAGAAGTTACCAGCCATGTCCCCTGCTTGCTTGGTTGCCTTCTCAACACTCTTACCACACCGATTTAACACACCGTATATACTATTCACGGTAGTGGAACCTGAAACCGTAGAAGAAATAAAGAGAAGAAGAAAAAAACAGAAGTGAAAGAAGAAGGAACGTAGACAGTGAACAAAATCTCACGGGAATTACTTACTCTTGTTGTTAGCAGGGGAATCGGGGATCGGCCTAACGTTAATATAAGGGTTGTGATTGTTGCTGTTGATGATGTTGTTATGAGCAGCCATGCTTGGAATACTTGCTAAGAAGAAGAAGAAGAAGAGATCGTTACACTAAACTCAGAAAGAGAGAGAGAGAGAGAGAGAGAGAGAGATTGCGTGGGGAAGACGAAGGGATGTAACATGTAAAAGAACAGAGGAAGTTCTTAGAAACAGGGGAGGGAATAATAGCAAGACGACAAAAAAATTTGTTACCATTAATGCTCTAAATTAATAACAATTTGTGTTATCACACTATTTGTCCTTATATTAAAAAAGACCTTCTGAATCTATTACTCTCCCTAAATATTTTTAAGAAAAAATTGACCTTTAACCCAATTATATTAAACTGGAGTATTGTTACATTTATTCATAGGACTGTTCTACATATTCATGATGTGTTCACTACTTGTAAATATAATTTAACTTAATCATACTCCAATGTGCTCTATTTAAGAAATTAATTTATCATGTTCATATGATTATTCCATTGGTCCATGATTTATTTACCTTTTACAAATGGAATTTAACTTGATGATGTTCTAATGTATTCTTATTAAGAAATTAATGCAACTTGTTGATAAGATTATTCTACTTGTTTCATGTGTTCGCCATTTGCAAATTATGTTGCCTTCCCTTTGTTTTTGAAAGGGTTCTTTTTGTCTTTTTACTTTATAAATTAATTTCACTTCAGGCCACCAGACTCCAATGAAATTTTAGATTTATTTGGAGGTCAGTGGGAATTAAATTACTACTGTGATCCTTATATGAAATTTTCCCAAGAAAATAATCTTTTACTCCCTCTGATACTTAATTAAAGAGTTACTTAACTAATTTTGATATATTAATAAAATACAAAAAGAATAATTAATTATAATAAATATGACATAATCTACCCACTCCTATGTAACATTAAATTATATATCAGTTTATAGGTTAGATAAATTAGTTTCAAGGAAAATAATTTATATATAAAATGAAATTAATTGAAATCTTATATATTTATAATCAAATTCAACTGCTAGAGTGCTCTTATATGAGTAACCAGATGGCAGATGGATTACTACATATATCTCTAATAAATGATTCAACAATAATAAAAGAGAAATTTCGGGTGACTCAAGGGCTATAGAAAAAATGAAAGAGCACCTAGAATTATGCAAATCATTATATTCACGTAAGGATAAAGTTTGAAAAATAGTAAGAAAAAGATAATTTTTAAAATTGAGTAATATTCTCTCTCTTTTTGTATCAAAAATAAATAATCGAATCACGTTGATAAAAAATTGGTTAAAATTAGTTATGGAAAAAAAAAAAGTAAAACATGCAAATTTCTTCCCCAAAATACCCTTTATTTACAAGGAGAGAGCATATATCATTGACCTTGATAATAAATGTAATGATATTAATATAAGTAACTAAATGGGGTCAAATAAGAAATTAAAAAGAAAACAAACAGGAATTGGAGACAGCTTCTAAGAGTCCGTTATAAATTGGAAGGACTTATATCTAAAAGTTGTCTCTTAGGGGGGGGGGGAACGAGGTAGGCATGATAAAAAGGACTAATTAAGGATTATAAAATTTTACTGACATTATAGTGTTTAAACATTTTCGGCCCCTCCAACATTTATGAAAACTTTAATATATCTGTTTTACAATTTTGGTCTCTTTATTACAGAATCATGGTTAAGCTTCGAAGACTAGCCCTGTTGAAGTTGCAGTGGAATGGTTGCCACATCGCTGTAAGGCCTCACTGAGAGTCTTGAGAGCCTTGTCATATGCTATAAGCCCCGTGAAAGTGAATTCATAGCCATCCACTGTGACAACCTCTATGTATTTCTCTAAAGGGTTCCCTCTATTTGTGCATGGACTCACCTTGCTGAACATTTCCAATGGTACTACCACCTACATTATTGTCAAACACAAAATCAGAAGCTGATATTAGAATATATATATATATATATATATATAGACATTAGAGGTGTGTAGAAACAAAAACTTAAATGACAAGTTAACAAGTCTATTAGGTCAAGTAGAGAAAGAAAAGAACAAGAGACATCCAGTAACCATTTTCAAAGATGCAGCCAGAAATTTTGTTAGTTGTAGAAGCCTAGTGATATCTCATTTTGTGTCAAGAATTATATAAAACTATTCATGGGAGATCAAATCATTCTACAAATATCAAAGTTGAGATATTTTGAATCAATTATATAATAAGATGGTAAAATTAACAGAGATGTTAATTATGTTAATCGTGAGATTTAAGGTACATGATTTAAATAGAGAAAGGCTACCTGAGTTATCTATTATTGAAAAGTATCTGATAAGGTAAAAGTGAAGTTTTACTATAATGTTATAAGATCAGTAATACCATATGGTTGTGAATGTCGAGATATAAAGGGATAAAAGAGCTTAAAGTAAGAGAAACGAAGATGAGGATACTGAGATAGTTGTGCGGTCATACAAAAAATAGTATTTATAATTAACATGTGTCTTTGTGTGCATATGATGAAAAGTTGGAGTGACATATATTGGAGAGAAACTAGTAAAAAATTGTTTGAGGTTATGTAGACATGAATAAATGAGATCATTGGATATGCCAGTGAGGAGAGTAGATCATACACTTTAAAGTCTTTCAAAAAATGGGTAGAAAAAGACTGAAGAGAATACTTAATAAAAATCATTGAGCAGGACATCTTGATTATAAATTTATCAAAAAATTGAATTATTGATAAAGTATAATAGCACCGTGCAATTTATATAATTGACCCCACTTAATGAGATTCATGAGCTTTCACTTAAAAGATTAACCTTTCAAGGTTGAGTTAGTCTACTAATTTGCTAGTATCAAAATCACAGCACATATGGCAAGAACTAATGTCAACGTTTTGGAGAGAAAAAGGAAGGAAAGTAACAAGTACCTTGTAGTATATGGCTTGGTTATTATGGGGTGAGACTGGGTAATAATAGAAAGGATAGTCACTGCAAAAGGCTAATCTTGCAGTTGATATGTAAAGTGTTCCAATGATGGGTCCATTAGAAGTTGAAATGTAGCAGGCATATTGATTTAACAGCTTCTCTCCTTGCAATATCCCAAATGTATTCTTAAATGCTCTCTCATACCCATCATATGTCAGCACTTTTGTTCCCTGAACAAGTTTTGCCATTGCTGCATCAGCAAGATGAGACCCCAATGTTACCGCACATCATCACTCACAATTTCAAATCAAATAAATTCATCAATTACTGAACTTGTCACACAACGAATTTTATTACAATCTTGATGTTGAAAACAACTTTTAGATTCTTATAGAGCATTTTATCTAAAGCTCTTAACTTGAGATCATATTCAATAAATGTTGAAATTTGGATCCACCCTTGATAGGCCAGACCATTTAATTAGGGAATTTCTACCTTACTAATTAAAAATATAAACTAAAAAAAGGAATATGCATGTTTCCTAAAATATGGAATAGGTAAATTTTTCTAAAATGAGTTGATTACACCTTACTAATATATCATCTGCCTAACTCTATAAATAGGGAGTGTCTCACTCATTTGTTCCTCGTCCCATCTTGTAATGGAATTAGTTTCAGTGCTCATCACTATGATGAGCATTGAGGATCTTCACTATGGTGAGAAAAGTAAAAGGGGGAAAAAATTAATCCAAACCATCCAAATTAAATCTAAACAGTTACTAATATTAAAAAGCTCTTAGTGCTCATTATTGTGATAAGCATTGAAACTCCTTCATTCATAATTAAGTTTTCCAACTATCTCTCCTTTTCTACCTGTCCCTTTTGGAAGCACCTTTTAGAAACAGATCTTCTCGTTATCTATTTTTCTCATCAATGAGCTAATATGACTGTTGATTGGGAAGATAAGAGAAAAGTTAACATAATTGATTGGACGAAAATGATTTAGAGATTATGAGAGAAACTTGATCGTCCCTTTTTCTCTGTGTGTGGTGCATCTGCTATGCTATGCTACTCTAGTTTAGGCTTGTTTACACTCTAGCTTCAGAGCTTTTGGTGACCTGACCCGGATCCGCACCCAGTAGGTTTCTCTCCCTTTCTCCTTTATTATCTAACAATGACAATTACAAATACCAAGTTGTACTCTAGTTCACTTGCCTTCATAAGCAATCAATGGTTTCTCATATTTCGTAGAAAGTGTTGGTGAAGACAAAAGAAAACTCACTGTGTTTCCAGAAGTTACCAGCCATGTCCCCTGCTTGCTTGGTTGCCTTCTCAACACTCTTACCACACCGATTTAACACACCGTATATACTATTCACGGTAGTGGAACCTGAAACCGTAGAAGAAATAAAGAGAAGAAGAAAAAAAAAACAGAAGTGAAACAAGAAGGAACGTACACAGTGAACAAAATCTCATGGGAATTACTTACTCTTGTTGTTAGGAGGGGAATCGGGTATCGGCCTAACGTTAATATAAGGGTTGTGATTGTTGATGTTGATGATGTTGTTATGAGCATCCATGCTTGGAATACTTGCTCAGAATAAGAAGAAGAGAAGACATCGTTACACTAAACTCAGAAAGAGAGAGAGAGAGAGAGAGAGATCGCGTAGGGAAGACGAAGGAATGTAACATGTAAGAGAACAGAGGAAGTTGGTAGAAAATGGGGAGGGAATAATAGCAAGACGACAAAAAAAATATAGGGGCTACAGTACTCCTTTCTTCGGAATCTCGAAATAAATAAATTGCATTATTTTGTAACTAAATTGAAAATCAATATTTCATTATTCAATGTATAAATTAATAAAATCAAATATATAATTAATGTATCTCACTATTTATATTCGGGCAAAAAAATCTCACTACTTACAATTTACTATAAGATTATCAACAGTATAGCTCGTTTTTTACATAATGTGCATCTTTTTCATTCATAAAGTTCATAAATATAGAACTAGAGTTATTAAGGCCGAAAATTATTTAAATATATTTATAGATTAATAGAATTATGCCATCAATAGCGATATTTTAGAGTAAAAATAAAAAATTTAGTTACAAAATAAATTAAAATCTTATTTTTATTTTTATATTAGGAATGGGAGGGAGTGTTACTTGTGTTTCAATGATTAAACAATTTTTCCAAAACTTAAGATGAAACTAACTAGGTTTATGCATGAGAGATCATCTCCATTAGAGTTGATTTTTTTTAAAAAAAAAAAAAAATTAGGGTATGATAGAAAGACGCAAATTAGGGTTGAACATGGAACCCTTTACCCATGAGTCCGCCTGTAACCCAGTGTAATTGTGTCATTTTGAACTTGCGCAAAAAGACCTATAACAAGGCGGGTTTTTAAATCGACGAGTTATGGGCACACCTACGGGCCGCCCATACCCGCTCATTTAGTGTTTTTTTATTAACTACCCATACCATTTTGTATTCTGGCATAAAGTAAAGGCATTTCCTGACTCCCTATTCTAAATAAATTTATGTTATAATGGAACTTGTCTAAATTTATGTTGCTTTGTACGAATTGTGATTATTAAACTTTGAAGATTCAAATTTCAGAATTTAGAATAATGAATTTGGATGGATCCTTAATGCTTATGTATATTTTTCAAAAAAATAAATAGGTCAAATGTAAATGGGTTACCCAAAACTCGGTTAGCCCGTCTATTATGTGCTAGCATGTTTAAACGGGTTAAGGAGCCCGTTTTGAAGTTACATGAGTGAGCTATGGGTTTAGTCTCGAGCTGTCCAACCCGTTCATTACTCTGCCCTAACGCAACTGAAGGAGAAAGAAAATTATGAAATGTTCAAGTGGACTAAAATTGTGTATTCAATTCTCTTAAAAGGAATAAATAATTTAATATATATAAGCACACATGAAAAAAAAAATTATCGTTTGGTCCTTTATACTCCGTATAACCATCAACTTTTAATAAATCGGTTATACTCCCTCTAGTCCTTATTATAAAGCATCAACTAACTTTTCTCACAAACAAATAAAAGTAGTTAAAGTCAATAAAGTTGTCCTAGAATCTAAATAATTTCCAATATTACCCCTACTAATTGTATTAAACTCTCATATTATATTAATTATTACTCTCACCCACTATCTTTATTAATTAGGGGCAGACATGGAAAAAATAATCATTGCTCATTGGGAATAAGCAAGTGCCTTATAAAAAAAGACTAAATAAACTTACTAATTAGTGTCTTATAATAAGGACAAGAGGGAATACTACGTAACTTGACAAATCACCGTAACATATAAAGAAAAGGAGAAAAGTAAATGAGAATTGACAAATAGCTTTTGATTTTATGTGATAGCCAACGTGAAAAAGATTTAGAAAAATTGTACTCATTTTAGTCCTTAATATAAGATATATTTTGGAGTTTATCTTAGTTCCAAATTAAATATAAGATATTTTTCGTATTTATTAATCTTTTTCTGAAATAAGGGAATTAAAAAATATGACTATAATATTTTAGAAAATACATGTAATGTAACTTAATTTACATCCTCAATTTAAACATATAAGAGGAAAAAATATTGAACTATTTCTTCTTCTAATGTAACTTAATTTACATCCTCAATCAATCTTGTGTTATATTGAATCTTTTTCTTACCCTAACAACAATTGTTTTTTTTTTCCTTTTAAATGATATATAATGTCACCGATCAAAACACACTTGTTGATATGTTAGTGAATCCTGTTTCTGTTGGCCCAACCATGACTAGTTTGGATCTTTGGTTAATTTATGAGATGTGGGATGATTCCAAGGTTATTACCAATTAATTTGGTTATATTCCTTAATACCATTAAGGGTTTAGATTAGGTACTTCTCCCTTATCTATTTCTTACATGCTTGTTTCTCTAATTAGAAGGATGAAATATTTTTATTTTATTTATTTAGATTAAATTATATGTTGCTTTATGAATTAATTTTTTTATCTAATATCTCAAATTAATTAGTTTTCGGGATACGGTGTTACAAGACAAGTATTTTTGAATGCAGAACTTGAAACTAATTAATTTGAGATATTGGGTAAAAAAAAATATTTCAGAAAGCAAAAGATAATTTAATCTAAATAAATAAAATTTTAAAAATAAAAAATTGGCTCATCCCTCTAATTAGAGGAACAAGTATATAAAAAACATATAAGAGAGAAGCACCTTATATGCTTCCAAGTCACTCACAGTTAAGTAAAATCTCTCTCCTTGTTTCATATACGTAGTTTGAAACTTTTATTAAACATAATTAACAATTTGTAGATTTTAGATCCTCCAATTTTTTTAGTCATCTAATAAATTTTGAAATGAAACCTTATATTAATCGTTCTAAAATTAAAATCCTAGTATAATGACCATATTTAAGTATCATAAGTTATACATAAAAAAATTATTTTAGGGTAAAGGGACAGATTTAACAACAAAGTTATGTGTAAGGAACACTTGACACAATAAAGTTTCCACAAATGCATAAAAAGTGTATAAAATTTTAAAAGATGGGCATTTTTAACCTTACATATAACTTTGTTGTTAAATTTATCCATTTGCCCATTATTTTATAGAAAAATAAATATTAAATTAGGCTCATTAATTCTGGTTTTGAATTTATTTTTTTGCACCCTTTTTTTATATTGAAAAACTGGCTAATGACACCTGACAATTAAATTATCTTTGGCTAGACAAAAAATTGTTTTTTGGATAATCTTTTTTAAGAAATAAATTTTTAACTTACAAAGAAAAACATATTACATATAGTTGACATAAAATAGGTATTTATTGTTACTTTTAACATAAATAATAAATAGAACCTAACGTCGAACATCTAGGTTAATTAGTAAATTATTTATTATTTAGAGGAAAATATTAGGAGGAAATTAATGGTCATGAAATTTGTAAATATGAACTATTTTCCATTGTATAAATATACAACAAAAGTAACCTCTAGAATATAACAATTGGTGTTGTGATATTTTATTTTTTCCTTTAAATTCATTTTTATTTGGTTGTATTCAATTTATACGACTAATATCAATATTAATTATATATTTTACATTATTTATATATTCTTTGGTGACAAATATATACACTAAAACCTATATTGAATTTCCAAGAGAATCAGTTTTATTGCTAATAGATGAGTCGTAAACGAATTTCCGACAGAAGACGAAATTTCGTCACTAATTTATTTTTTATTTTTTAATTTTCAAATGCTACGTCAACATTTTAGAGAGAAGCCACGTGTCACCTCCGTATGAGGTCACCTCATCGCCAGTTGACACGAAAATGTGTCTCTTCGCATTCAAACCCAAAACCTCATGCTCCTGGGTCCTTGGCGCTTGCCTTTGTCAGTTGTGCCAAAATGAGCACGTGTTATATTATCACACATGTTCGAGCAAAAAAATATTATCACACATGTGCATGCTCACACACAACGGTTCCCATTAGGTGCACATCCTTATGTGCACCTTATGTGCTCATTTCTCTGATGAGCACATTTTTTTTATAATTTTTTTTATATATTATATTTATTTGGATTTAAATTATATGTTCTTTATTGAAATTTTTTTTTGTCTTCCTAGATCTCAAATTAATTAGTTTTAGTCTTGTATTTAGAAATGTTTTCTCCGTAATACCGCAGGTATCCGAAAACTAATTAATTTAAGACTTGCATTCAAAAAAATATTTTAAAACAACATATAATTTAAATCTAAATAAATAAAATGTATAAAAAAAATAAAAAAATAAATGTCTCATCCCTCTAATTAGAAGGATCGCGTAGTTAAGCAGATAAGATGAGAAGCACCTTATGTGCTCCCCACACACCATTAATTAATTCTATCCGAATATACATTTGTTATATATATGTGAGTATGTGAGACACACATATAATTAATTATATTTGAACATATATTTGTTATATAAGTGTGTGTAATATTATTATAAATAATAATAAATTAAATAATATTTGAAATAATATTTATATATTTATGATAAATTAATTTTAAATTCAACAAATTTTAAATCTTTAAATAACCAGCACACGCACATGGAGTTCCTAATTGAGTAGAGGGAATGAGAGAGGATAAAGGAGGATTCCAAGATCTCTCACAACAACACCAACATAAAGGGGGAGGAAGAAAAGAAAGCTCATTGCTACGAACTTGATGATCAACAAAAAGAGGAAGGGGAAACTATTTCGCCGGCTTCACCGGATAAAGACACATAGCGGTGGTGAACAAGGACGATGAGCAACAGAACTAAATGAAGAAGAAGAATAACGAAGCCTCCAAAATATTTTTCTCCCAACATTGAAGAAACGATCGATGATGATGAGATGAAGAAGAAGAAAAATATCTAAAGCGGTGGTAAGGCTTTGAATATTGTTGAAACAGTTAATCAATAAATTAATAGGACTTTTGGTAATTTGAAAATAAGCTAAAACATGTAATACCCCGATATTTATTTAATTTAAATATTATAAAATAGGTGAATATGGGGTCTCAAATATTGAGCATAAATTATCTTATTTTCTAAAATAAATTCTGTCGAAATTAAAAGAGATAAGGTGCCAAAAAGGCCAAAAATACATTTTTAAGGCATAAAATGGACTGGAAATATTATGATAAATCTTAAAGGGCAATAAAATAATTATTGAAAATTAGGAAAAATATTGTCCCTAATTATAGCAATTTAATAAATTATTTCCTTGGAAATAATAAGGGAAAATTTAATATTAATATAAAAACCCTAAATTAGGCCCCAAGATTTTTAATATAATGCATGGGATATAAAATGCCAAAGTCAGTCAAATAGTTGTGAGATAATAATTTATCCTAATTAAGAAAATTATCAATAATTAGTAAGTGGCTAATCTGATATTTGATGAGATGATATAAGATGATTAAGATATTAAGTAAATTAATTAAAAATAATTAAATAAATAATTAAGGGGGGGCGAGATTCATAATAATAAAAAATATTAAATATGTGTGTGAAAAGGGTTGTGGTTATTTCAAATAATATCTAGATATTTGGAATTTAATAAATAATATATTTGGTAAAAAAGAGCCGGGAGAAATGAGAATCCCTAGGTAGAAGTAAAATCCTACCTCAAAATATATGTACTAAGTCTTTAACATCCTGGACTTTTTATAAACCAAAGTAGAATTTTATCCGGAGTGGACTATCTCCGAAGTCATTTCGAAACCAACAGAGTCATTAAGAGACGGGATAAATAAGAAATAGGGCGAGATAGTAGAAATGAGAACCAATATAAAACAAGATGTTGTGACAAACCAGGAACTAAGTTTCTTAGGTGAGGACATATTATAAACCGGCGAATTTTTGTCGGAAAATTTGGTACTTAGGAAGTTATTTCCGTATCCGATGGCGTCTGTCCGAAAATGTTCAATGCGGCAATGGAATACCCTTAATGGGATCAAAAATTTAGTTAACCCAAGTTGTTTTAAAGAGAAAGAATAGAACTTCAAAGTGCCTTGTTCTGGATTTTGGGATTCGTCGAGATTACGCGATTAGAACACTGAACTGGGAACTTTATCGGTGCAGGTGCATAAAGCACATGGGTGACATCATGGATGATGCAATCTTCTTCTAGAAGGATGACATGGGCATGAGGTCGGCCAAGGCATTGGAAGGCCAAGATTGAGCCACGTGTCAAAGTGCGATCCGACGACTGAAATCCAGTCTGATAAAGCATGAATAGTAACCTCCTCTTTGCCTATAAATAGAAGCCAACCCTCTTCTCATTTCTCACACCAAAACCGTGTTCTAGAGAGAGGTTAGAGAGAAGGAGGAGTCCAGAGAAAATCTAGCGGAGCTCTGGGTAAGTTCTTCGGTCCCTAGTCTTAAGCTTTGGTAGTTCTTTCGGTAGATATAGTAGAAATGCTAGATTTATCTTTAAATTTCCCAGATAGTTTAAATATCATGTTTAGGGGTAAATATGGTATCTATTTCGAAAATATATTGGGAAACAAGATATGTCAAAATTCTGGAGAGATAGGGTCAAAGTAGCGAAGCTCTGGCGAAATTTCGCCGATTAGTCAAACTAGGGGCAAAATGGTAATTTGTACCTAAAATGCCTGTTATGCTGCTAGATATTGATAAATATTATCCTTATAGGATATCTGAGATAATCCCATCGCTGTCGTACCGCTGTTGAGCCGCTGTTTGCACCGCTATAAAAATTATCGTTTTTCGTAAAACGTACCGAAATACCGTCAACGAAGGTACGTTCGCGGCGTACTGTAATACTGACTCTGATGCTTGTGTTATGCTTATATATGATTGTTGTGTTCCTGTACTGAGACTCTGCTCAATTGTTTTTGATGCAATCATGAATATACACGGGTTATGGTATTGTTAACGCCGTTGAGAGTTTTCCTAGCGCTATGGACACGATTGTACATCGTGGCACCGGAGAGTATGCAGACTGGGATAACAAACATACTGCGAGGGGCTGTGTATTGTTATTTCCTTACATACATTATTATGTATTTCCTACATCTGTTATGGGCTTTTGTAGTGATTATTGTGAAAATGTCATGAATACCTGTCATACATATATTGTTTACATAAGCATGAGGTTAACCGTTACCCGAGGTCCGATGGGCATTGGACCTCGGCCCGAATGGATAGACGGAAAGGGTCATGAACCGGAGGAGGCACCAGGGGATGGAGCCGTAGATAAACACCCAGAACGGAGCCGTGAGAAGGCACCGGTCAAAGGAAATGCGGGAAGAAAGTCAACGTAACCTACCTTATGGCATGAATCTAATAAAGTTACTTCACATCATTTGGTGCTTAAACTAGAAGGGTCGTCTATGTGGTTCAATCAATCAGTCACCCTAGCACGGTGAGACTTCCACTAGACCTACCTAGCCTGGCCAAATGAGAAGATTTAACTGAGTTAGGTTCTATGTCCCAAGTCTACCTAAGGCTTGGCGGAAAAGGGTATAGTTACATAGAAGAAATGTAATTATAAAGTTTTGTGTTACTGTATCACATGAATAATTCCTTCGGGAGATTTTATAATATATATATCAGTATATGTCAGGCATCATCGTATGTCTGAGTATTTCATATCAGTTACTCAGTGTTATACCTGTTGTTCAAATTTTAGTACATGATCTCTGTTTCCGCAAAACGCTAAGCTGTAGCACCTCAAAACTCTGATGAATTTTTATAAAACCACGTGTCACCGGCACGATTTATGCTACGAAATTTGGGGTGTTACAAAACAAAATAAAGTTATTTATGGCAAGCATTACATCATTGTTGTTGATGATGTGAGGAACCAAACATAAGGCAAACAAATAAAACTGAAAGATAATCCTAATATCTTCATTTAAATATTTGAATGAATATATCCCAAGATACTAAATAAATCTAATAAAATATTACTACTTCTAATTCTAAATATAAGAAAAAGTTTACAATGAAATTTGCGCTATATACTTTATTTTATATTTGGACCTGAGGGAGTATTAATATATCCTAAAATTACCTATTGATCCACAACTTCAAATTATATATTGATCCACAGCTTAGCTTATGTAACACCCCGTTTTCGTAAACGTTTTCTTGCCGTATTTGATCAGAGTTGAGCAGTCAGAAATTTTTTTCAAATTAAAGATGAAATAGAGTTACTGAATAACAAGCATAATAATATGTCTGGTAGTCATAAGTAGCACAATCATCCGAATATTTTTAAACAAAATAGACTACAATTTATTTTCTTCATCTTCTTTCCTATGCAGGCTCCTTACCCTTCACCATGTCCCGAACTCCTTGAGATCCTGAAGCTATATTAACAGCTGAGATATAATGCCCATTGGATCTCAGGTAACGGTTAACCTCATGCTTATGTAAACAGTATATGCATGACAGATATCCACAACATTTCACAGTATAAGCACACATCTCCACATATCAGGAAATAACATTACACAGCCCTTGCAGTATGTATGTCATCCCAGTCTGCACACTCTCCGGTGCCACGATGTACAGTCGTGTCCATAGCGCTAGGAAAACTCTAAGCGGTGTTATCAAGACTATAACCCGTGTATTCACGATTTCACCATTTTCAAACAAACAGAATCTCAGCATATGAACACCGTAATCACATATAGCATACAACAAGCATAAGAGTTAAGGTTACAATACGCGTCCGTACCTTTTCGGCGGTACAACGGTACTTTTACGGAAAACGGAAAACAACGGGTGAAACAGCGGTATGACGGCGGCACAACAGCAGCTCGACAGCGGTACGATTAACTCAGATATCCTATAAGGATAGTATTTATCAATATCTAGCAGCATAACAGGCATTTTAGGTACAAATTACCATTTTGCCCCTAACTCCCCTAAATGGCGGAATTTCGCCAGAGCTTCGCTGTTTTCACTCTATCTCTCCAGAATTTTGACAAATCTCTTCCCCCAATAATATTTTTGAAAATAATACCTTATTTACCCCTTAATATGATATCTAGACTATCTTGAAAATTTAAAGATAAATCTAGCATTCCTACTATCTCTACTGAAAGAACTACCGAAACTAAGGACTAAGGACCGAAGAACTTACCCAGGGCTCGGCTAGAATTTCTCCGGGCTCCTCCTTCTCTCTAAAATCTCTCTAGGATTTGAAATTTTGGTGTAAGAAATGAGAAGGGATGGCTTGCCATTTATAGAAGAAGGGAATGGCATTTCAGTGAATAATTCGAACTTCGGGTCTTACTAATTACCGACCGTTGGATCCAGGGTTTCTTCAAGACTTCATCTTGGCCCTCCATCTCATTGTGCCGACCTCCTTGCACCATTCCCAAGAAAATATGATGTCATGCATGACATCACACACTTGCTTTATGAGCCGGTACCGGTAAAGTTTCCAGTTCGGTGTCCGAAACGCGCAATGTCGGAGAATCTCAAAAATCTGATAGCAAGGCACTGAAGTTTTATTCTTCCTCTTCAAAACTACTTGGGTTAACTAAACTTTTGATCCCGTTAAGGGTATTCCGTAGTCCGTGAAGATTTTCGGATAAACGTCATCGCTTTACGGAAATAACTTCCGACAAAGACCAAATTTTCCGGACAAAAATTCGCGGTTCGTAATATGTTCGACCTAAGAAACCTAATCCCGGTTTGTCACAACTATTTCGTTTTCTATAGGTTCTCATTTCCACTATCCGCCTCTATTCTTTATTTATCCCGTATCTTAATGACCTAGTTGGTTTCGTAAATGACTTCGGAGACAAATTTCACTCCGGATAAAATTTGTTTTGGTTTATAAAATGTCCGAGATTGTTATCGACTCCATCCCTGGTTTTGAGGTAGGATTTAATTTCTATCCATTCTCAAATGCCCCTGTTGGCTCTTTACCAAATATATTATTATATTACAAATATCTAGATATTTTATTATTTATTTATTTTTCTAAGCATTTTTTATTTTTTTTATTTTTTTATCATTTTTATTTTTTTATTTCGAATTTTCAGCCCTTAATTAAATATTTTTCTAATTCATTTATCTTATATTTTAATCCTCTTATATTATCCCATAAATTACCCGATTAGCCACTTACTATTTTTTGATAATTTTCTTAATTAGGATAAATTATTATCTCACAACTATTTCAGTTAAATTGGTATTTTATATCCCATGTAAAATATTAAAAATATTGGGGACAAAAAGTGCTTTTATAATAATATTAAATTTTACCCTTACTTTTTCTATGGAAATAATTTATTAAATTCCCATAATTAAGCACAATATTCTCTCTAATTTTTAATATTTATTTCTCTGTCCTTTAAGATTTATCATAATATTTCCGGGTCATTTTACGCCCTAAAAATACGTCTTTAGCTTTTTGGCACATTCTCTCTCCTAATTTTGAGGATTTTTCCTCTGAGAAATAACCTAATTATGCTCAATATTTGAGACCATAAATTCGCTTATCATAAATAGATAACATTGACTTAAAGGAAATATTTAAGAAACATTATAAATATCCGGGTATTATAGCTTACGGGAGTAACTACCTAAAAATAAATAAATAAAGTTATCAATTTAACTTTACTAGTATTTAAATTTACTAATCCTAAACTCAAGAAACACCCAACAAATCATAGAAATTTTATAAATAATAGAAAAATCTAAACTAACATAAGTAATTATTTTTTCTTCTAATAATATATTATCTCGATAGTCTATAAATATTTTTAGGTTATTACAAATACTTTTTTTTTGGTAAAAGAATTTTAGGAAAGGGGTTGGGTTCACCCATAATCCAAGAGCAGGGCGAAATCTCCCTTTCTCCTAGGTGATACCGATGTTGGACAGGGCGAGCCGTTTATTACCCTCAGACGTTAACCTAGGCACCTAGTAGCTAGGATGCCTCCCCTAGCGCCTTGACCAACTCCAGGATCGAATCTTCTCTCTCTGGTGAGATTGTCTGACCTCTTTTCCAGTTGAGCCCAAGGACGAGGGGTTTATTACAAATACTTTATTACACTATTCTAAAGCATAAGATGCTGACACGACTAAAGCCCGTACCCTAAATATACATTTAATTCAATATTACCTAGAGCCAGAAAATCGGGCCAAGCCCATCGGGCCGGCCCGTTTAAGCCCTGGCCCTGCAGGGCTCGGGCTTGCAAAATAGGCAAGAAATTTGAAATTGGCCCTGTAGGGCCTCGGGCTTAATCGGGCCGGCCTTGTAGGGCCTCGGGCCAGCCCTGCAGACCCGTTTAACTGTAGATTTTTTTTTTAAAAAAAATTAATTACTTAAACTTTCACTTAATGAATGTGTTTATTTGTAATTACTTAGATTTTTTTAATTTAAACTATAACCCTTTTTTATGTTTTATTATTATTATTATTATTATTATGTATTAAAACACATAATTAGTTATTATAAATTTTAAAGAAGGGATGTTTTCATATTAAATAAACACATACTTTGGTATTACAATATTATATAAGTAATAAATTATAAATATATTTGGTGTAAAATAAGGATAATTATTTTTACATGTCAGTAAAATCATGCATGAACCGAAGGAATCTGCAGACACATACAGAATTACGAGAGGGAAAGACATTTTGTCATGGGCATACATAAAACAATTTATTTGTTTAATTTTTTTGAAAAAATAGGAAAAAACATATTCTTTGTGTTTATTTATTTTTTATTACGAATTAATGAATTTTTTTATTTGTTGAATGATTTATATTGTTTAGATATTAATGTTGATAACATTTATTTGATAGATTAGAACTTTAATGATTGCCATTTACTAATTATATTTCTTTAAAAAAAATAGAAGGAAAAATAGTTAAAATTTAGAATAGTAATTTTCGCCCTATAAAGCCGGCCTTCCCCTGAGATTATCGAACTTTGAAAAAAAGAGATGTTTTTTTACTCGCCAGTACTGGGCCCCGATTCCCAAACTCTAATATTACCCCATCAAAGCCTTATATCATATATCTATACAAATAACAGCCTTTTGAAATAAAATAAATAAATAAAACACTAACTAATTCCCTTGGGCCTTGACTAAAACCTAATCAGCCTCAAATAATAAGCCCAGTAGGGCAGAGTTTGAAACTGTCTATCGAGATTAGCCCATTCTGTTTTTTAATTTCTACTGCTATAATTGTTATTACCTCAAATAACCTATGTTATGAAAATTCTTTCCTTTTGTTCTTCTTTTCGAATGCGTAAATACTTATAATTTGTTGGCCAAAAAATTACTTGTAAGTTAACTTTTATCGTTTATGGTTTATTTCGATAAGATTTACACCATTTATATCCGTTTTTTTTTGTTATAATAATTTCTATAATTACAATATTGAAATTTTACACCATTTATTATATTAATATTTAATTAATCATTAAAAATACTTTAATTACATAAATAAATAAATAAAATTATAAATATATATAAAAAAAATATCACTTTAACTTTAAACTTTTAAATAAGTGGGTTTTTACTTTGTTATGTTATGAGTTGTCAATTACTATATTCTTGTACATAATATCTAGGATGTCCAAAAACCCGGTCTCTTAAAAAAAAAAATTGGTCTAGGACCATATGAGGCGGACTGCATCAGCCCGGGTCATTTCGGGCCGACCGTACTTCGGTCTAGGGGCTAAGACCCCCTGGACTGGTCTGGTCTGGTCCGAGATATATATATATATATATATTTTAAAAATCACAACTTAACCTAACTAGTTGTCCTTCTTTATTGTCTTCTTTACGATTCTTCATCACTCATTAGTGAGTCTTCTTCCTCAGCCAAAAAAATATCTGGAGTCTTCTTCCCTTTTCAGTCTTCTTCTTCTTCTTCGGTCTGGCCCGATAGAATTTTGTTATTTTGTATTTTTGTTCAATGTTGTTGGAGATTCTTATAGGTGTATGATTGAATTTAAGATGTTTGCATGTTTATATGTTTAATTATTGGTCCAAAGAAGTGGCAAAAAAAAAAACTACAAAAAAATGAGATATGTCTGGATTATTTTGACTGGGTCAAAGCGATCCACCTGACCGGTCCCCAATCTAATCGGAAATTGTTGTCAGTGTCAGATTGACCAGACTGCACTGCGCTAACTTTTTAGCGCAGGTCTCTCTCTCCCAACTCAGATTGACCCCAACCAAGTCTGGTCTATATGGATATCCCTAATAATATCTACATAGGCAACCTGAGATTTTGAAATTCAATTAGGAATATTTTTTTTTAAAAATGTTTTAATAAAAAAACGGTCTCTTCTTAGGTTTTCTTCCCAATCGCCATTGCCTTCCGGCTCTGCTTCTGCGTCGTATTCAGAGCCTCGCGCCTACACAGTTTGAGTTGGTGCTTTACAGAATCAACAAAGATGGGAAGGAGAAATGGAGGAAGGCCACTGCATGAAATTCTTCGTCGTCGCCTTGAGTCCTGTAAATCCAGGTACTCAACTGTTGATGAAATTGTAAACCATCTTCGCGCAAATTACCCTGATTACCAGCGAACAAAACAACAAACTTTGACTCGATTTGTTGAAGAAGCTTTGGATTCATCTAAGCGTGGGAACAAGCAATTCAACAGAAAGCCCAATACTCCCATATTGAAGCCTGACGGTTCAGAAGATGATGAAGATGAAGAAGAAGAAGTTGGAAGTGCATCTCGAAAGAGGCACAGGAAAGTTGATGAAAATGAAGAGAGGTTGCAAAAAATGGAGAGTTTACGCCTCCAAAGGTTACAAAGGGATCGGAGCCGCCGTTTATCAACCTCTTCTGCCTCAACTTCTAATCCATCATCGTCATCAGAGTCTGAAGAGAGTGATGGCGAAGATGGGACTGTGTCTACATCAGAGGATGCAATTTATGAGGAGAAAGTGGAACCAACCTTTGACTTGATGAAAACAATGTTACGGGCTTCATACTCAGGAACAAAGAATATGAAATCTACAGCAGAGGAGAAAAACGTTGAACTGGAGGTGACTAATAAAAATAAGGCAACTAAGATTGATGCTATGGATGGGGTTGGAGGTAACATGAAAGATGATTTGGAACCAAAAAGGCAATTGAGAGGTTCAGTTTCAAATGGCAATGGTGAAGTTGAGGTCAAGAGGAAGGGTGGCCCTAGATTCAGAGATTTGGGTGGGATGGAGAAGGTGGTGGAGGAATTGAAGATGGAAGTAATTGTTCCTCTTTATCACCCCCAGTTGCCAAGAAAATTAGGGGTGAGACCAATGGCAGGGATTTTGTTACATGGACCCCCAGGTTGTGGGAAAACAACACTGGCTCTTGCTATAGCTAATGAGACTGGTTTTCCGTTCTATCAGATATCAGCTACAGAAGTGGTTTCCGGAGTTTCAGGTATTAATGTTACTATTGCATGTATTTATTTATGATTGAAATTTTGTTTTTCTTATGTGTTAATCCTGATTTTTGATATATAGCTGCTTGTTAGAGGAAAACTTCAAAGCTGATTTTGATTGGCATTATCTAAAGATTGTTGCTATTGGAAATGAAATATGTGAAGAACTGATGTCGTGCTATATAATTGTTAATAATAAACAATGCCAATGCTTATTGGAATAAGTTGAGTCAGGTTTCCTGACTTTATGATTTAAACTTACTGGTGTAGTGTAAAAAAAGAAGAAGAAAAATTATTGGTGCAGCCGTTGATATTAAGTAGCATTTCAGACCTTTGGAGCGTGATTAGTGATTGAAGCTTGAAATTATTACAGTTATCCTGATATTGATATGGATACTTAGAGTTGAGTTGAGATTTCTCAGATATGTAACCTTAGGAAGTTAAAGTTATGGATTTTCATGTTCTATTTTACTTTTCGTTGTTGTAAAGAACTTAACCTTAAGTGATATTTCTAGTTAACTGGTTGGGACTTGGGAGTTGAAAAATGAATGTGTATTTTAGCTAACTAGTGTCATTGCTACTACCGTTAAGCCTTTATATATGTAATTTTTCTTACTAATCATTTGATAAATACTTTAGGAGCATCTGAAGAAAGCATTAGGGAGCTTTTTTCTAAAGCATACAGGACTGCCCCATCAATTGTCTTTATTGATGAGATTGATGCAATTGCTTCAAAAAGAGAGAATTTACAACGTGAGATGGAGAAACGAATTGTGACACAATTGCTGACTTCAATGGATCAATCGACCATGCTCTTACAACCAGATGGTAGTTCAGAAAGTTCTGATGCTCATCCTGGCTATATTCTTGTTATCGGAGCTACAAATAGGCCTGATGCTGTTGACCCTGCCTTGAGAAGGCCTGGACGATTTGACCGTGAAATTTTTCTTGGTGTTCCTGATGAATATGCTAGGGAGGAGATCTTGTCTGTGCTTACTCGCAATCTAACTATGGAGGGCTCATTTGATCTTAGAAAAATAGCTAGGTCTACACCAGGTTTTGTTGGAGCAGATTTGGCAGCTCTAGCTGACAAGGCTGGTAACCTAGCAATGAAAAGAATTCTTCATGAAAGGAAACGTGAATTATCACAAGATCTTTTAGATGAGCATGGTGAAGATTGGTGGAGGGAACCTTGGTTACCAGAAGAGATGGATAAGCTTGTCATCAAAATGTCAGATTTCGAGGTGCTTTATATTGATTTATATTCTAATATTCTTCTTATTTGTTCCTTCCTTTTATAAATGCTGCCAAGAGTTTTTTTTCTTGCCTCTCGAATTATATCTATACTATCATGTCTGTTCATTAAATCAAGTATTATTCTCAGAACGGGCGTACTGAAACATGTGTGTCTTTGTATGCTTCCATTTATTTATGGTATCTCAGTTGTTTGATTAGAATAAGTTTTGCATCAGGATTTTTCATTTCAATAATTTTTTAATTTCAATATATTGATGAATTTTTAGTAAAATTTGCCTTTATCATTTATCATTTTAATTTAAAAAATGTGGACAACCATTATATTCATCTGGGTATTTTTGCAGGAAGCAGTCAAATTGGTTCAACCTTCATCAAGAAGAGAAGGGTTTTCTTCCATTCCTAATGTAAAATGGGAAGATATTGGTGGGCTTGATCTTCTAAGACAAGAGTTTGAGCGTTATATTGTTAGACGCATAAAATATCCAGACGATTATAAGGTAGTTTTGACAGAAATTATTTTATTGAATTGTGGCATTATTTAAGGTGGACGTGTGAAGTAGGCAGCCTTTAAATGGGGAAAATCACTGAATTAGCTGAACTTTATATACAATTTTTCATCTTTTAGATTCTATCTTTCTATTCTACCCTAAGACTTTGGGATAATTGGTTGCTTGTTATCATATTATAATATAGGTAAGAGAACACTAATTCGTTTTTGAAAAACATTGTTAATGACTAATTTGGGGTGCAATTGATTACGAGAGGAAAGTGGTTGTTTTGGTAGAATGGATGATTCTCAAATGAGTTGAAGATGAATATTAGTTTATGTTGGATGGAATATATTTAGTCTGCCTAAATTTTTCTCATATTAGTGTAACATGATGTTTATATATAGTAACTGGTCATATTTTATCATAAATTGAACAGAGTATTGTTTATGGCTTGTGAAAAATGTAGCCTATTATGGATTTTATTATGTATATTGATATTTATTATGCTATTCAATGGGATTTAATATTAGAGATTTGAATTGGAGAGTATGCTTTACAAAAGGATTTACTTTTTTGAATATTTTGGGCTTGGTACGTTTTCGTTAAGTAACAAGGTTGTATCTGGATTGTCAATTTGATATTTTTGTGTGTCTTCTTTAATGTAGTAGTCACCTTTTCAACTGTACAATTGTTGGAGCTTCCTGAACCATGTATTGTAAATTATATATTGATTGTGTAACTAGGTTACTGCTCAATTGTTCACTTTCTAATGCTCTTTCTAAAATTCATGTTACTAATCTATAGTGGATCGATTGTATACACACGCTATGTCATTAAAAATCATTGTCCACTTTGTTTCACATGATTGTTAATCTCTTAAAATTTAATTTTTCAGGAATTTGGGGTGGATCTTGAGACAGGATTCTTGCTCTATGGACCACCAGGATGTGGTAAAACACTGATTGCCAAAGCTGTTGCCAATGAGGCAGGAGCTAATTTTATTCATATCCAGGTCTGTCTAACGCCTACAGCACCATTGTCTCTTAAGTTCTGGTTTAGTTACGGGACTCTCCTCGGTCTGAAATGAAGTATTTTAATGAATTGTCTTAATCACTTTTGTTGTAGGGCCCTGAACTTCTAAATAAATATGTTGGAGAAAGTGAGCTAGCAGTACGGACATTGTTTAGTCGTGCAAGAACATGTTCACCTTGCATTCTCTTTTTTGATGAGGTTTGTGGCTGTCTCACCTTTGAATAATGTTTATTGTGAACCCAATTTTTGCCCTTCTGTGAGGAGCAGCGGAGAAATGTCTAAAATCTGGATGGTCCTAATGTCATTTTTTATTCCTTTGAAATCATCTTTTAAGTTGGTGGTTATAAGTCTGCTTTTTTTGTGTTGAATCTTTTGAAATAAACAAATATTGAAATTAAATATATTAAAGGCCTGTGTGTTTGTCCGTTTTTAATTTCTCGTCCTACAAACAAACCCAGTATAAAATTGTATACCAAGTAAACTGAATTTGTTGTAGTAGAGTGAACCTTGAAATTTATCGGTAAGATGTAAGATTTATCTTTTATATTTTGAATCATCTTTAGGTGGATGCACTGACAACCAAACGTGGTAAAGAAGGTGGATGGATTGTTGAGCGACTGTTGAACCAGGTAATTACTTAATGCTAAGATGCTTACTTTTTTCAGCATAGATAAAAAAATTGACAAATATTTGCAATTGCAGTTACTTGTTGAGTTAGACGGTGCAGAGCAAAGGCAAGGTGTTTTTGTTATTGGGGCCACTAACAGGTAACTTGTTTGCCTTCTCTAATCACATTTTATATACACCCATTTGGTTTGGGGGAGGAATTTGAAAATGAAAGCACAAAAAATATTATTTTTGATTTCATATCTATTTTGCTTTTCTCACCATTATTTCGTAGTGTGTCTCTTTTCCTCTCTCAAAAATAGAAGACTCATTTACATTTACATTGTCATTTCCTTTTTTCCCCTCTTCACTTGACAATTCTGGATACCAAGCAAGTGTTTGCTTCTCTTATGCAGACCTGAGGTGATGGACCGTGCGGTCCTTCGGCCTGGTAGGTTAGGTAAACTTCTGTATGTTCCTCTTCCAAGCCCAGATGAACGAGGTTTGATCTTAAAAGCTCTTGGAAGGAAGAAGCCAATTGATGACAGTGTGGATTTGTGTGCCATTGGAAGAATGGAAGCTTGTGAAAATCTCAGTGGTGCTGATCTTGCTGCATTGGTATCTATCTGCTTTTTTAGTCGAATACTCGAATCAGTTAGTCTAATCTGATCTTTGTCACAACAAAAATGTGAAATGTATAACAAAAATGTGGTAATGATTCTGGGGAGTTTGCTGACTTTGATTAACATATAGATGAACGAAGCAGCGCTGGCTGCGGCTGAAGAGAAGTCGGCATCAACAAAGAGAACTTCGGATGCATTGACCATCAAGTTCAGCCATTTTGAGACTGCTCTCACTAAAATCTCTCCCTCTGTGACAGACGTGGTATGATCGATTACCGTCCATTGAATTCTTTATTTTTTTGGCCGGAATTGTTTGTTTTCTTTTGTCATCTGATATTGGAATTATATATATTTAGATTTAGTTTTGATTGAGGTTTATACTTTATATTCTTAAAATGGTTCTTTTTGTTTTTTGGTGCAGCAAAAACAATACTATCAGCGATTGGCAGAGACTTTCAAGGCTGCATGAGAAAAGAAGTTATTTTTTTTTTGCTAGTGCATATATATATCCTTTTATTGAAAGCAATTATGTTGGAGGCAACATCAGGAATTAAAAGAAGTTATATTGGGAGAATTATCCTCTAATTGGAGGTTGGCTGGTATATGGATTGATGGGTTGATGCTAAATAGTTTGTCCAAAAAAAAAGAGAGAAAGAAAAGTTAAAGAAATCATGGCAATTGTGGAATAGGTGGGTTGGATTATTTTTAGGAAAGCATGCTGCAAGGAGTTGCAGCGAAAGTAGGATGTATATTTTTTGCTTTGTATTTGTTGTTATTATTATATTTATTAATCTTTTATTATCTTTTTGAAACCAGAATGAGTATTTATTCTTATATTCAAATATACTCCTCCGGTCCCAATTATAAGATTTAGTTGGCTTTTTTTTTGGAGAGATTAAGGAAATTTAATTAAACTAAATTTTTAGAGTATTTTTTTTTTCCTTCAAACTAAATAGTTTAACTAATAAACTAATATATAATCTAAGAAAACACAACATATGAAATGATTAAGTAACTTATTTAGCTTTCTTAATCTCTTCTAAAAAAAGTCAACTAGCTCTTATAATTAGGACCAGAGCTAGTATTTTTTAATCAAACTAGCTGTGAAGTATGTTGGACTTCATTAAAGATTAAACCATCTGCCGATCCCCATGTTTGGGGATTTTAATGTATAAAAGTTGGAATTGGATAACGTGCTCCTCAATAATAATATTGGCCAGTTTTGTCGAAAACCCTTTGTGTTCGAAAGGTTAATACCATTCACCAAATTTTAAAAAAAAAATGTTGACTTCTCGGACAAAACAGGGATTGCAGTTTTTGTGGGATAGAAAAGTTCAAGTTAGCTCTTAATAATCTACAAAAAAGTTATCATACCTGGAACCAGGGGGGCAGACCAGAAAATTACTGAAGGGGTACTATTGGTGGGGGGATTTCTGAATTTTTTTTAAAGGAAAGTTTTAAATGTATTAAAAAAGAAAAAAAGAAGAAGAAAAACATATATATCAAAAAAATATTCATGAAATCAAGTGAATATTGATGATGTAATAAGAGAGACAAATATTTTACAAACCGCGTCATTTAAAAAAAGGCAATTTAAGTCTTTTAGAAATGCATTACATAAATTACAATGAAGGGTGGACACTAATAAGTTCAAGACATATATTTTAATAAAACAAGTATATTACAATAAAAATAATTACAATGTCATCTTTCTAACCTTATTTTTTAGAATTTCATCATAGTTGCCTTATTATCAATTCTATCAAATACAAAGTGTAGTCTTGATGGAACAAAATTTGAAGCCACTTCTTTATGAAATATGAGTTATAGGGCGTATATTTTGTTAGGAGACTGACTAGTGGATCCTCAATAATAATCAATTTTCAACCAATGATAGAGAAGAATTTAGACCTCTATTCATGAACTAAGCTAATATGATTCTTTATAGAGATTATTCTGTGGGATATTTATTTTTTCTTAGAGAATTTGATATTTCCATTTGTGGTATTAAGGAGGATGAGGTATATAGATATGTCATGAATGTCTATCTCTTCACTCTACTTGTAAAAATTCTTGTTAATAAAATTGTCCATGTTATCAAACAAGAAAAGAGAAAGCTAAAAAAGATGTCAAATTACACTTTATTACCAAAAATGTTATCATTTGTCACATGGCATGTTAGAAATTGCTCCACCAACGGATTACTTACTCCATCTTTTCTCTCTTAATAAACAAACAAACAAATAACTATTATACTCTTATTGATAAAAATTAATTTTACTAAATAGCCCATGGATCCCATTGTGATTCCAATTTATGCCCTCCCATGGACCCCACTAGAGACTATAAATATTTACCAAATTTCATGGGCAATTTGGTAAAAGTATGCCCTTCCCTCCCTTACCTTACCCTGCCCTCAAGCCAAACACAGCAAAGTCTCCCAAAAGCATAAAATGTTAATAGTTATTTTTATGCATGTTTGAACACCAGTGAATGATCAGAAGATGAGTACTTGTCATCAATTCCACAAAATTATCTGAACCAAAACAACCAACAATTGCAATGGCATGCAATTATCAAGTAACAACTATGAAGATGATCTTGCTCAAAACCATCTATTCAGGTGAGAACATTATTCAAATTCCCTCAGTCAATTTGATCAGGGAAAAAGTGTATGCAAAATTCTATCTTTTTTAACTTCTAACCATTATGGTATCTGAAGTTACCATATAGTCATTCAAAAAAAAAAAAAAAAAACCTAGATTCCAAGCCTTTTTTATGACAAGAAACTTTAGATCATCAAGGAAGAAAGTCACTAATGGCATAAATACTTTAATTATATTTTTTTACCCAAAGATTCGATTAATCATTAGAAATACTTTAATGGCATTAATAAAAATCTCAATTATAAATATTTTAATAAAAAAAGTAAAATTAAAAAGGCTTAAATATTAATTTTGCCCCTGAAGTATGCGTCCAGAAGCAATTTTGCCGTAGCAATGTTGCCCCCAAAGTATAAAAATGTAGCAATGTTGCCACTCCATTAACTGTCCTAACGGTCAACGTTAGGGTTGATAACGGATGGACAACATTACTACGTTTTTATACTTCAGGGGGAAAATTGCTCCAAAAAAATGTAGCAATTTTGCTCTCGAAGTATAAAAACGTAGCAATGTTGCCCCTCCGTTAACAACCCTAACCATTAGTTGACCGTTAGGGTTGTTAACGGAGGGGCAACATTGCTACGTTTTTATATTTCGGGGGCAACATTGCTACGCCGAAAACTTCAGGGGAAAAATTGATAGTTAACCCAATTAAAAATTAAATCAACATACAAATCAAATATGATAACATACTATAATTTTTATATATTAATGGTTTTCTTGCTCGTTCCCACTGCCTTATTTAGATGTTTAGATATTTCATCATGGGAATATCTAACCAGACAAATTCTTGCATGAACCAGGTGCACCACCTTATCCATGGTTTGACTAATAAAATCAGCTCAATTATTTTTGTACCAGCTGTCAACCTACATGTTACCCACTTCTCTCAGTCTTATTTTACTTATTTGTTTTAGAAATATGCGCTTATTTAATACTATCCTCCTCTCTCATTTGTGTCGAAAAAATTACTAATGAAAAAAGAAAAAGAACTATATACATATATTTACCCATTCATCCTTATGTTAGGTTCTGAAATTATCAAAATTCTTGCTTACCCTTCTTCTGGAGGCTAGAATAAATTTCTCTACCCAAAAACTATGGAGGTTGGTGATGGCATGCCATTGCAATGAATGGTTATTTTGGTTGAAGCAGTTTTGTAGGATTGATGGCAAGTCCTCATCTTTTTGATCATTCAGGGGTGTTTAAAAAGACTACTGAAGTTTGATGCTTTTGTGAGATTTAGGCACTTGGCTTCATCAGGATTATATTTTCTGTTCAAGCAATAAGAATAAGTGACAAAATTACTAAGAATATAGTAGTTAATTTATTTATTTATTTATTCTGTTGTTATTAAGTGAGATAAGATGAGGGAAGCAATCCATTTAGAAGAAGAAATACTTACATACTCATATTCAGTAGCGCCATCTTATCTGTATTCTGGCTAATCAACTCATCTTATTTTAATTCTAGACATGGCAGATGAGTCATTTGAAGAAATTCACATTTTATTATTATTAAAAAAAAACAACATCTTATGGGAATGAATTGCGTCTTTTATTTGTCTAAATTATGAAGTTTATGTTTTTTAGAATTATAAAATTTGAATATCTCCGGATGACTCATCTGTCATGTATGATTAAAATAAGATGAGTTGATATATTTTAATTAGTTAGAGTATAGATCAGGTGATGCTTCTAGAGTATATAAATATTTCTCATTTAGAAGCTATTTCAAACCTGCCATGTGGCATACGGTAACTTATTTGGTAATAGTGTCATTTACTTCT
The DNA here is from genome assembly GCA_019022615.1 of Acacia melanoxylon. Lineage (NCBI taxonomy): Eukaryota > Viridiplantae > Streptophyta > Magnoliopsida > Fabales > Fabaceae > Acacia > Acacia melanoxylon. Next base: position 9,388,189 of record JAFJYJ010000012.1, read on the forward strand.
ACATTATTTTTAGCCTCTTCCGATCCTTTTCTTTTTTGGTAGCACGGACAATTTTATTAAAAGGGAATTTTACCAGGAAAAGGGTTAAGAGATAGCACATCTATATGCCTCATCCCACTCAAATCCACCAGTCCACCACAAATAGAACTATCAGATTCTCTTACGAAAAATAATAATATTACCATCAGCGAAAACATTATCTAATAATAAAAGCATATTTATGTGTATTTAATGTGTAAATGAATATATGTCTTTTTTTTTTCCGGAGTAAATGAATATGTCTATATAAAAAAACATATACACGCAGGGTCTCTCTCTCTCTCTCTCTCTCTCTCTCTAAAAAATCAATGTTTGCTTTTGTTGGTTATTGATATGTAATATAACTTTGAGCAAAAAATATGTAATATAACGTATACAATTATTGGTATTTGGGCGATTGAATATGAATTTTGCCGCTTCTCTCTCTTTATCTATGGATCTATCTCTCATCCAACTAGCTATTCATACTCTTCCCTCTATTCCTCCTCATAAGAATTCAATAACCAGTTTAAGAAAACTATTAAAATTAATTAAAAACAATAAGTATGTCTTAAAATAAACTTTATTTTTTTAAATATACCTTCATCATGAGGGGGTAAATAAGAGAAAGAAATAGAGTAAAGATAAACATTACCAACTCTTTAATTAATGCAATATATATAATTAACTAGGGACAAGAATGAAACAAACTCATTAAATGTTGAGATAATTTTTGTTGGGCTCAAGACAATTTAAATTTGTAGGCTCTTATAAAAAGAATTGAAGGAGTATGAGATAAGGGGTATGTCAAGTTAGCAAGTAACTTGAAAATATATTATCTAATACAGCAGTAACATAAACAGACTATATATATATATATATATATATATATATATATATATATGTATGTATATATATATAAGAGAAAAGGTACATTAAAAAATATTTGCTTGGTTCTTGCATTTTGAGATTCAAGTTATCGTTTCTTTTTTAAAAGTAGTTTTGTGTGCCTTTTTTTTTTTACCTGAATGTTTTATGGATGTGCCTCTTAAGAAAGTAGTTTTTTTTTTTGTTTTTTTTTGTTTTGTTTTGTTGTTGTTGTTGTAAATTTTATAACAGAGAATTAAAATTCTACTTCTCTGACCACACTGATATTATATATGACTGAAGATTTTACAAACTTGTTCAACTCCTTCACACATCCGGAGCTTCCATTATACTTTTAATCCTACTAACTCTCCAACAAGTGCAAGAGTTGATATTTTATTAGTGAAGTGTTTCATCATAAAAGCAAATATATATTCTTTAATATTGGTGAAAGAGAGTTAAAGGAACAGGGCCACACCGAAAGGGAGGTACTGGCAAGCTGTAGAATATGATTCCACGCACCGAGGTTAGGTCTTAACTTTTTTTAAAATTTCTTGGGAACATATTCGATCATATATATGAGTTATAAATATATTTTTTTGAATTTTGAAATTAAAAAGGTACACTTTTCAGTTTTGAGGTTGCTAGAAATTAGCCTATCTATATATTTCATTGTTAACGTTATTTTGTGTGTGTGTATATATATGTTTATATTGACAAGGTATATTCTTTCCTTTTATAATTCTTATGACAGAAAACAGTAAATTAATGACGGATGGAATTCTGTCCCCAGTCAAAAAATAAATTAGTAATAACTTCTTTTACAATGAAATCAAAAAATTACCTCACTAATTCACTTTTTTTTTTTTAAGTTTTACTTTTGGTTGAATTTCATGTATCTTGATTGCCTCAAAGCTTGATGTATTTTGTTCATTGAAGTATTGCCTCTTTGGTTGGCATAATAAAACAATCCAATATAATCCTGATTATAACATACATACATATATATAGACACACATATATATGTATGTAAGAATATGAGTTTTAAATATTTGAGCAAAAGACCAAACTATCCATTCCTCCACTCTATTATCCCTTCTTCACCATTATCTTTTGTTTAGCTCATAGGATCGAAGAAGAAGAGTAAGCTTTCATCTTTTGTTCATCTCCCACAAGATCAAAGAAGAAGAAGAGTAAGCTTTCTTGTTCAACTCGGGTTCTCTCTCCACCCCCACAGAGAAAGAGAAATAGAGGATAGAGATGACACACCGAAGTTCCTTTCGTCCTCTCTCTGGTTGCCATCGAAGGTTGAAGAAACAAGTTTCTGGCAAGCTTTTTCAGTTTCTGGTGAGTTCATGAGTTTTCTAGCAAGCTTATGAATTTTCCAGCGAGTTTTTTCAGCTTCGGACGAAGAGTAATGAGATTGAAAAATGAGTAATGAGATTGGTAAAATCCGTAAGTACTAACAATATGTGTAAAAGGATTGATAAAGAGTTTTGGGTTGTGACCAATTGAATAATGAGATTGACAAAATAAGTAATGAGATTAACAAAATCAGTAAGTACTGACAATATGTATAAAATGATTGATAGAGTTTTGGATTGTGACCAATTGAGTAATGAGATTGATTAAAATAGTAATAGTTTTGACAAAATTGAGTAATATATTTTTACATATATTGTCCTTACTTACTAATTTTGTCAAAACTATTACAAATTTTGTCAAAAAAATTACTATTTTAATCAATCTCATTACTCAATTTGTCACAACCTAAAACACTTTATCAATTCTTTTACACATATTGTCACTACTTACGGATTTTGTTAATCTCATTACTCAATTGGTCACAACCCAAAACTCTTTGTTAATCTTTTTACACATATTGTCAGTACTTATAGATTTTGCCAATCTCATTACTCTTCGCTGGAAATTGAAAACGCTTGCTGAAAAATTCATAAGCTTGTTGAGCCAAAAACTGTAGACCTTCGCTGGAAACTGAAAAAGCTTCTAGAAACTGGTTTCTTCAACCTTTGATGGCAACCAGAGTGAGGACGAAAGGAACTCTAGTGTGTCGTCTCTATCCTCTATTTCTCTTTCTCTATCAGAGTGGAGAGAGAATGAGAGCTGACGAAAGATGAAATCTCACTCTTCTTCTTTGATCTTGTGAAGTTGAATGAAAGATGATGGTGAAGAAGAGAGAATGGAGTGGAGAGAGAAGAGTGAAGGAAATGGTAGTTTAGTCTTTTGCCTAAATATTCAAAATTCAGATTCCTTTTTGTGTATCTCTCTGTCCTTTTTCCTTTTTAGTAGATATTTATGGGTTTTGAAATTTCATATGGTATTTAAATGTCATTCTTCTTTCTATAAATGAATGACATATTTTTCATATAGCATAAAACATGCATGACATTTTTAATTTTTTTTAAAGCGTATTAGTGAGCTGTTCATATATCGAATGAACCATTAAGTAGGTTGTTATGCTTAGAGAAATTACATTTAATTTGTTATTAGCTTTATCTTCAATATAACATAAACAAATAAAAGGGAAAATTCCAATAGAATCCAATTGAAATGCCTAAATTCTAATTGAGGCATAGGCTTTCAACAAATTCCTAATTAGGGACAAGAGTCCTAATCAGGCATTTTTGAATGTTGTTAAATGATTAGGATACCCATCTCTAGTTAAAAAGAAAAACTAAAGGTACATGATTTTAATTATTTCAACCAGATTTAATTTACAAATTCTCAAAGCCCAAAACAATGTCTCTCATACTTCTCGTTCTCCCCCACACCCCCCCCCAAAAAAAAAAAAAAAAAAAAATCACCACAGATTCTTCCATTAAAAGAAATGACGAATTGATTTAATTTTCATTAGTAAAATTTATTATTAACAACTAATAAGAACATGATTGCTCTGCCAGTTGCATAGGCCACTAAAAAAACAATCAAGCTCATATTAAGTAACCGTTAAATAAGGAAAAAAAGAAAAATCATCTTGTTACGAAGTGGATGTAAGAGGTGCGTGGGAAATATGATTACCTACCTCGTCCCTAATAAAATATGATTGCAATAATTAAAATTGAAATTAGGTTCACACCTATCTTTTTTTTTTTTCTTGTTAACTAGAGATGTTCATCCTAATCTTTTAATAACATTAAAAAAATCCCTAATTAGGACACTTATCTGGATTAAAAATTTATTGAAAGTGTAGGCCTTCATTATAATTTTGATATTTCAGCTGGATTTTATTGGGATTTTCCCAAAATAAAAGTACTTATCAATATTGTTTTACAGTTCCTTTTCTATTTACCCATATTTCTGGAGAACAATGGTAAGTTGGTAACTTTCTAAGTTGCATTAGTACTCAACAATAACAATTTAAATGATTTGAATCTCCTATTACTGGTCACATCAAATTAAGGGAAAATTTTATTAAAATGTCTTTAAAAGATCAAAATTCTAAATCAGTTTTATTTTTTATAGTAGTTTAGGTATTGACTACACCTACTTAGTAATTTACAGCTTATTGTAGTAGGAAATCATTAATTTAAGATTTTCAAATTTTGAAGATATTTTTTTAAAAAAATTCCCTTAAATAAATTCCAATATCTATAACTTGGTGGCACACTCATAACATCAAACTAACTTTAAACATTTTAGAAACATGTTGATTTGAGCTTGTGAGTAGGTTTTTTTTTTTTTTTTTTTTTTTTTTTTTTTTTTTTTTTTTTAAAGTCAAACAAGCTTTAATTTTCTTCGACATAAATGTTATAAGTGGTATAAATATGAATACATAGTAAGGACAAAACTTACATCTAGTTCACTATATCTAGTTCACCTAGATTCATTGAACACCTCACCATTTAACACCGTTTCTATTCTTCATCTCGGGCATCTCCATTTCTCTTCTTCATTGAACTTGCGGACCTTGCCATCAGATCATAGCTATCCTTCTTCTGTTGCTTCTCTTTCAAATCAATCCAAGCTCTCCCCATAGTCCACCTCCTTTCTTCTCTATTTTCCAAGCCTGTAGCAACAGAGGCCAATAAAAGAGGGAACAAGCTACTAGGGATGGTACTGTATCCCAAAACTGGAGTCCATACGTCTTCAGAGCTCAAAGAAAAAGAAGCTCAGCCACTCAAAAAATGGTGCATTAATGCTCAGGAAAAAGTTTTTTTTTTTTTTTTTTTTCCTTAAAAAAAAAAAGCTTGATGGGATTCTCAAGTTTGATTTCAAATTTCTGATAGTTAATTAGGGAAAAAAAGCAAGCAAAAGATTTGTACCAGCCATCCCCTCATGATTTGTTAATAGAGAGAAGAGAAGTACCGTCCGATATCAAAAAAAGAGTGAAGGACAGCCCTTTGATTTCATTTGTTGTGATTTGTGAATGGCAGAAAGAGAACCAATTCCTTCCTGCCGAAGCTCCTTAGGGTTAGCAGCAAATAGGGTTGTAAAATAGTGACTCGTTAATGGATCACAGAGACGGTGTAAAATAGTGAGGTGTTTAATAAATCCAAGTGGTACATGTTGATTAGAGAATTGGTTGGACTGCATATAAGGTTTGTCCACACAGTAATTACTGCAGCTTATCTCAAATTGTTTACAAAGTGAGTGACTTATAATCTAATTAAGAAACAAAATGATTTCTATATAGTAACACATGATTGGTATAATATTAACATTTATAAGAAATTACACTATCCATAAATCATAAAAATAATGTAGCTTATATCAAATTATGTGCATGAAAGTGCAAGGTATAGACATGCAATAATCTAATTAAGAAATAAAATGATTCAATAAATATTTAAATTGAGATTTAATCCCACTTAAGAAGATCAAGTGAAACTAAAAGAATGTTATTGCTTTATGTTCTAAATCATAATTTTTCACAATTGCTTTATGTGCTAAATCATACTTTATTCACAAAGTCACTATATATGATCTATAATTACAGCATATTTAACTTTTCAGGGTAATTTTCCATAAAACCAAACTCATCCTTAAAAGTTGAAGTTGTACTATAGCTAAAACTAAACCCAGCTGTAATTATAGATCATATATAGTGACTTTGTGAATGAAGTATGATTTAGCACATAAAGCAATTGTGAAAAAAGTATTATCTCCCCATAGTTTGGAGTTTGGTCGTCAGCCTTAATTAATTAAGGGTAGATTAGCGTTAAACCTGAATTGGTTTATTTCTTTTTTTGTTGTATGCTTGAGCTTACTTGCTCTCTTAAAATTATGAAGTTTGTTTAGGAACAATATGGAGTTTTTAAATTTATATTTTAGTATTTGGTCCTTATAAATAATCACTTTTTAAAAGATCTTTCTCGATAAATATAAATTGTTTTCCAGATCCTTTGCCCTAATTTTCCCTTCTTTATTCTTGTTATTCCTCAGTCTTCGTAATAGACCTCGACTATTCACAGCTTTGTAATAAAACATATGTCGATCTGTTCGCATCGGCCACCTCTGGTAACTATGCTTTCATCGCAGGTGATCAAAACACCACCTGCCAAGAAAGCATGCATAGTCTCAATTGTAAATACAATTCAAAGAGCTACTCCGTACTTAGTTACTAAGCCGCCAGCATTTTCTGTGATTAAGAGTTAAATAAAAGGATTAAAAACATTCTTTTTAAATTTAAGGGACTAGATTGAAATTTAATATAAACTTAAAAAACTAAAAATATATTTAAGCTTTTAAATTAGTGAAGAATTAGCAACTTATTATGATCCTCACAGTTTTAATAAGGACCCCTACAATTTTAATTTCTCACTTATTTAGCGAGGATATGGTCCTCTCGCTAATCTTTCGCACCAAAGCTTCTATTGATTTTTTTTTATAAAAAAAAAAAAAAATCTTTCGCTAATCCTTGCTAAATAGTCACGCTATATAATTGGTAAATCCCTCGTTAACTTACAAAAGTCAATATTTTGGCTCCTACGGTGCCCGAATTTGGACTTCCCAAAACGAAAAATAAAAAGAAATGGAGTTGCCATAAAACATTTTAAGAGAAAATTTTTGGGAAGCCTTTAGAACAAAAGATGGTCAGCGCCAAAAGAAAAGAGTTTAGGATTTAATTGTGCGTGAAAAAATTGTTAGGTAATCCACAATATCTGTTCGTGAAAAAGCAGTTACCCTTGGTTGATGGCACAAAATTAATATAACATTAAATTATCTTAATTATCCTTATTAAAAAGCATTTAAGGAAAAAAAAGAAGAACAATGTAAATAATTAAGTTAACTTATTTACAAAGGTGAATTTACCTAGTATAAACGTTCTTACAGTGTTGTGGGGGTGCCTAATATTTTTTAGGGAAAAGTTTGGGTAAGTTGAGTCACAAGGCTCACTAACGCTAGGGTATGCCTTCGGACTCCAAGAACGCTTACAAAAGTACTTATAGATCGTTTACCAACAAAGCTCTCACATTGACAGCGAGATTTAAACTCATCACCTTATAAGTTATAAGTCAACTCCTTACTAATTGGGCCAACTTTTATTGGGGTGGGGGTGCCTAACCTAGGTTAAAATGTTTTTCAAAATCAAAATTCGGGCACTACAGTTCCTGTATTGTTATAGCCACTCAACTAATCATCCATTCAAAATTCTAATCCAGATTTATAATCACGTTAAGGTATCAAAAATTCAATATTGTATCAATCATAATAATAAATTTTACAGCAATCAACACATAAAACACTTCAAACAAAAGTTTTTTTTTTCCACAATGGTGTTATACAAACACACACGAATACACTTAGAATATGAGTACTTATATATATATATATATATATATATATAAAGGAATATTGTAGGAGTGGTTCGGGTCCAAAATCTAAAGGACAAAAATGTAGTTTCCAGAGTATTGATTAAAAAATTTCATTTCCAACCTTATTTGAGGGAGTATTATATTCTTAATGTAGAGTAGAAGTCGAAGTAATTAATAAGTTCGGGCATTTATGAAACTTACTGTAATATCTAATATATGAAAAATTCAGGAGAGGTAATAATTTTTAACCAAATTTCTTAAGATTTTGAAGTAGTTATTTGTACCTTATATTTGAGGGTAAGCTTGAATACTTAAGATATTAAAAACACTCAAAACACTTGAAGTGCTTTTGCATACATATTATATAACTGAATTTCCAAACGGCATCCTATAAATCCTTATATAGTAAGGAATCAATTTGAAGCTCTAGCTTCGAACACCATTTCCAACTCTTGATCAAAACTTAGGTTGCAAATTAATCAATATACCTACAAAAACTCTTTGTGTGAGTGTTTGTATGAGCATACTTTAAGTCCTCACAACTTGCAAAATATTACTCCCTTCCGTCCTTTATTTGGGACATAATTGGAGAATTGATCTTAATATATCCCAAATATAAGAACTATTTATCAATATTTTCCTAATTTACGTCTATTGATACTCCCTAACAGTCAACAATAATCAAGTAAAAGAAATATGGAGGGAAATAAGGAAGATGATTCTGGTGTTTTTAAAAAATATATATGTCATATTAACTAATTAACTTCCTCAATCCAATCAAATTAGGGAAATTTGTCTTATAATATATACTAAGGACTAGAGAGAGTACATATTATCTGGAAACTTCCAAATCCTACACACTTAAGTTTAAAATTTTCATGCATGTGATTATATATATATGTATGTAAAAAATGGTCCATATAATATATTTATATAATTTAAACATTATAATTATATAAATACCCAATAAATTAAAGAATTTGATCATGATTATATCTTTTAATGAGGAAACTACTCCTAACTTAAGGCTTTCTATTAGTTGCTATATATTTTCTTAACCTTTATCCATGAGAGAATAATATTGCTTTAGATATAATTCAAAAGTAAGATTACAATCATGTTGATTTTCACAATACTAATTGACTCTAACTTGTTATCATTCCACTGCAACAAATATTCGGTAGCTAAACACACACACACACCAAAATGGACTGACCTCTATATATTATTTATATTGTTCAATGAAATGTATAAACACCATAGAATTTTTCAATATTAAGAATATATCGAAATTTTCTTTGTTACGAATTAGGTTCTCATTATACCTGAGATAATAATAGGAATCATGCATATACACTAATCAACATCAAATCACCTATTGGCTCACGCAACCCCATCTCTCCCTATTTTAAGCTATATTCTATATGAAGAATGGATATATAATAGTAATTAAAAAAGAATATGTGTGTGGGGAGGCCATGATTTGATGCCTCATAGGATACCAGAACAGGCTCTTAATAAGGGAAAACTGGGGTCAAGTTTCTCTCATCATCCCTCATAATCTATAAATCATGTCCGTCCAATCAATCTGAAAGGTTACAATACTACTTTTACTTTTCTTTCTTATTCCCAATCAACGGTCCGGATGGACTCACGAGAGATAATGAGAAAAAGAGATCATGAGAGGATCTCCTTTCGGAAAACTGAAGCCCCAACTGATACTAAACAGACATATATTTATCGTACCTTTGAGGGGTCAATGAGAATCAATGAATAATTATAAGTTGGTTCTCTCATCTTTTGTAGTAAAACTAGTCATGACAGTTACCTACAGGTGAAATAACTAGAGTGACAACAAGTAAACAAGCTAAAATTTACTTGAAATTAATTAAAGTGGCTACTTAAGTTAAATATGATTTTAAAAAAAACTAAGAAGGGGGAAAAAAGGAAAGAAAAGAAATAGAGAAGCCCGTCCCCTACCTGTATGTTCACTGATATAGTCAAGCAAAGAAAAAGGTGGAGGTCATTATATATATATATATATAATGATGTTGAACTGAAGGGACAGAAGCGGAATCCAATGATTTTTAAGTTAGTTAACTAACTTTGCATTACAATTTATAAATCTTAAAGTGGGACATCACTTAACATTAATTTGTAGGGGATATAACACTGGTAATTAATGACTCTCGAAACTTCATAGGGAAGCGTGTGTGCCTGTGTGTGTAATCATATTTACGTGCTATGCTGGTATGATGTATGTATATACGCGTATGTGTGTATAAACATACGTATAATTTTTCAATCAGCTCTTATGTATATTTTACCAGCTTTAGTCTTCATTTTAACAAAAAGTGTAACTTCATGAATTCAGTCCCTATATATCCCTTACACTTCTTCTAGGCCTTGTTCTCAAACCGTTGACCTCCAATACATGTAATCTTAGTGGATAAAAAAAAAAAAAAAAAAAAAAAAAAAGCAACAAATATTACTATATATATAGACATAAAGAAAAAAGAGTTGAAGGGACTCCTATATTAAGAGAAATGCAGTGTAAAAAGAGTTAGCATACAATCTAATGAGATATATTATATAAGAACTTGCATAAAATAAAGAAACCAGCATGTACTATATTTACCACCAAATGCATCATCATACAAACTATATAATTGATGCTGTGCTACTGAAAGTGACTGATCATATATATATAAGATGGATACAACAGTAATATATAGAAAGGACTTACCCCACATATATATATAGCAAATCAAATTCTTTGTCATTCAGTTCTAAATTTCATTCAAAATAACAAATACATAGTGCTCCTTGACAAATGACAATTAAAAAGGTACCCATTACGCGCTAGGGAAGCGTTTTAAGATATTGCAAGCGTCATTTAATGCCCAAACGAAGAAGGCCTGTCACAGCTAGCAGATTCTTCACGACTCATTATAGGGAGTAGGGACATCCCTGAAATTAATCAATCATCATCAGAAAGGCTGGATAGGCCAGCATCATACCACTGCACTACGTGAGTGCTAAGATATTCTAGTGGATGATTATAGTGCCAAATTTAATATTTAAATAAAAGTGATTGAAATATACTTCCTTCGGTCCATATTATAAGTCACCACTAACTACCTTACCAGAACCAGAGAATGCGAGTGGTTAACTCATTAACTTGATCTGAAAATGAAACATTTTTCCAACTATGCCCTTATATTAAGTGCATATAGAGAAACACTACATCAGACTTCAAGTCTTGTCCTAATAAATTGTAACAGGGGTAATATTTGGAAAAAGTTCATTATTGACTTGTCAAGTGACTTATATCACAGGCCAAGAATTTCTTCTGGAAGGCGCTTTATATTTGGTGCTGAAGGGAGTATATAGTCCAATTAATTCTAAAACCAAAATATGGGTAGAGTCAACAGAAAGTAAATTGTAGCATGAAAGATGCAGAACTACATATGGATTTATTCTTCTTTTTAACAAAAGAAAAGTAAGATTGAAAGAAGCGTGTGTGTGTGTGTCTATATATATAGTAGTCCTAAGAAAGATGATGATCATGATCGAAGCTTTAGAACTACTGTGTTTGGAATAGTAGGAAGAGACAGTGTAATTCATGTACGGAAGTCAAATATACATATAGCAGCACCAAGGAAAAAGGCATTATTCTTATAATGAGCATTGGACAATTGGGAAAGGAATTGAAAGAGACAGAAGAGAAATAACACAAATTTATTAGAACAAGACCATTACATTTTGGCAACAATCTAGTGGCAACAACACTACTAGATTTTGGATTAATTAATCCATTAGATTTTGGCAACAATCTAGAATACTCCAAACAAAACATCTGATTTGTGGAAGGCAATATGAAATAGTACATAAATTGTGAATGCCGACACAAGAAATAAACCATTACTCTGGTCCTCTTTATAAGTCCACTTTCACAGAGAGTGAAAGTGAATTTATAAGTAGGACCAAAGTGGTAAGTCCAAAGAACATATAAGTAGTATATATAGTTAGTTATTATTTTATATATGTTCACTGAAGATAATGATTACGAAAATTTTCAGAATCCAAGTATGTTGCATGAAAAGGGACTTGATATAAAATGGATGATCTAAATTCCTTAGTCCCTGCTATATATGCTCGTACACAAGACATGTTAGATATTGTTTATTGTTGTTACACACATACGATTTAGAGTTTTGAAGGCCATGGATTAGGGTTTAATTTACTGCCATAGAAGAAGAAGCACTCTATAAATCGACCTAATAATTCAAAGCCAAAATTTGTCATAGAGTTTGATGAAAATTCACCTTTCGTTTAGAAGAATATCAATCACAGATCAAACATACATATGAATGTAAGAATAATAATAATAAAAAATAGTCCACATCAGTATAAGGAAAGAAAATTACCATACCTCCTCGATCCTCATAGAAGCCAAAGAGAAAACAATGAAACTTAAAAATAGTTCACCATTGGGTAGGTGAAAAATTCCTTTTCGACCAATCTAATCTCAGCCATTTAATTAAGCATTCAAATAAGCTTATAAATAGTTGAATCTGATGGTGATGAAAATGGTACAAATCAAAATAATGGTAATTAAGCTAGCTAGCTAGCTAGCTACAGATATATATATATATATATATGACAAAGTAACAATTAAGAAAGAAAATTACCATATATATGCTTACTCAAATATTTCACTGCAAAGGCAAGTTATGATTTGAGGTCTCGCCATTAAATTGGGGCTTCATCAATAGAGGTCTCTTCTTCTTCTTCTTCTTATAAGGGATACCTCTGGCCTTAGCCTGAGAATCCCTCACCTCACGAAGGTAAACTCTTATGGCTGCACTAGCAAAGGGATTTGTCTCCGGCAAGCCTCCATTTTCCTCATAGGCAGCTCGGAGGCGGCCGATGAGGGCATCGAGGCTGCCCCAGGCTTGTCGGAGAGGGCAAGTGCAGGGACCGGGGGGTTCGGATTGCCCGAAGAAGAGACAACCTTGGATGTGAACCTTAGTCTTGCCAAACTGGTCAAGGTAGCGAAGGAAATCGAGGACATGGTTGAAATTGCACTGGGATAAAGCCACCGGAGGCCTCTGGTTCCGAAGGTACTGTCCAAAAGTGTTCCAATCTCTTCGCTTTTGAGATTCGTAACGACTCAGAGGCTGGTGAGTCGACGGCGGTGGAGGCGGCTGAGGATTAAGATTGCGATGCTGATGGTGATGATCGGAAGGAGGATAAGCAGAAGATGATCTTGTTGATGATGAAGATGATCCTGGGACTATGTCTTTTCCTTTGTTTGAGGAAGACATGGTTTCTTTGCTTTGTGCTGTTTAGCGATGACAAATCATTTCTACTGCTTTTCTCTCTCTCAAGTAACAATAAAAGGAAGGTCTAGTCTTCTATTTTCTTTTTGGGTGCGAATGAGGGATGATAGAGGAGACAATATATTACAAGTGGAGGAAATATATTTCTTTAAAAAAAGAAAAAATTATCATAATTTTTAGAAGACTTATTGTATCTTTAAAAAGATTTTTAATATATATATATATATATATATTTTTTGTTTGTCAAAACTCATGTACACGTTATATCATATATAGAAGACTCGAACTCACAACCGCAAGCTTAAGAAAAATTTAAGGTAGCTGCTTTGTGTCATTTGGGTTATAAGGCATCGACGGTCTTTAAAATGATATTCTTATATTGTAATATCTTAAAGTCTCTTCCATATATATATATATATATATATATTTTTTTTTTTTTTTTTTTTGAATACACACACTTTTCAGAAAAATTAGAGTTTGGATTCTCAAATTTTTAAATTTTTCTAATAAATTTGTCATAAAATTAATAATATATATGAATAAATTTAATACAATAAAACTTTTGGATTCTGGGGGATTAACATTTAATTTAATTGACGTGTCAGTGTAAGTATTGCATGCTTGACTGAAAAGTTATGAAATTGTGTTAAAAAATGTTATATTTAACATTGTGAATTCATGCTTTTATACAAAGTAAACAATGGGCACACTTCATTACTTATAAAATAAAAAATCATATGATATATGATATATTTTATTTTATTATGAGAATCATAAAAATTTATATTTCTATATTTTACATAAAATATATAAAAATCGTATTTAAATGTAGCATTCATTATCGATTATTTTGCTCTGTTAATTAGTTCAACCTAAGGTTTTAGCGCGTGTGTGTGGAAATTTTGGATATTTGTTACAAACATTTTTTTCATAAAAAAATTACTTAATATTTTTTTATATTTGGATCAACAGTACAAGAAGTACAATGTTTATTTTTTTAAAAAAAAAGATAGATATGTTATTTAATATTATCATTACAAGATTTATGTAATAATTAGCTTAAAAGTTGACATATATAATTGTGTGGGTGTGTTTTGTCTTATTTTGTTTAGAACATCTCAAATCAAAGGTGCTATAGTGAGATATGTAGGACAAAGTGTGGGACCAATTAAAATGCTTTAGCCTCTCTTTTTCTTCCATCCCTACATTATTTCTTGCTTTAATGGTACTACATTTACATTAACCATTCTCACTTTATTTTTCCTCTTTCTATATTTCTTATTGTGTTTCTACCACCAAAGCAATTATATATTATACATTGGGCAATTCAGCGTAATTGATGCTAAGTTTATATTACCTGTGGTCAATTTTTAAACAGCCTAGGGCATGTTTGGGAGGCAATGGTAAATTAATATTGAAAATAACAAAAACTTAGATATTTAAACTTAATTATTTCATGTGTTTGCTTTCATCCTGAATGCAAGACCTCAATTCACTTTTGTCTCCTAATTTTTTAATGTTCACCCAAACTCTCTTTATTAATTCTACATATTAAGGGATTTTTATTAAGAGAGTATTTTTTAATACGAACGATTAAAATAAGTACATATTTTAGGGAAACTAATAACCATTTTCACATATAACTAACTAATTTTCTTAATTTATACATATCAGTGTTATCAAATACTCCTATATTTAGAATTGGAGGGTGTATTACTAGATCGCGTAGATTCAAATCCTCACTAGTTGCTTCCATTCGATCCAATCATTGTGGGTACCTTGCAATTAACTTTTGTTACTAACATTTTGAACTTTTCATAATTTAAGATCCACACCTAATATACCCATAGAGAGTTGAGATCAAAACCTCATGCTTAATAAAGCCTTAAGGAAGGTGTTTAGTGTTACTGGGTTACAATGCACTAACAATTTAAAATCCACTATAATTACACTTTGATCACAAAGAAAAGGTATATTATATATTATATATAAGCTCAAGTATCTAAAGTTTTTGTCTCATCAAAATAATAGAGTAATTTTTTTTAATTAATATCTAAAAAATCAATACATAGATATACATGGATATAATTATATAATCACCATTCGTAATAATAAGGTTAATTCCTTTTCTTTTATACACCGGAAATAAACACAAATCCAACCACTAGAAAAACTAGGAACCAGCCTCTTCTGAGGTTAAAATCTTTATCAACAACTTTGGATTAAGGATTTGCAGTCCAATAGCTTCGTTCAAAGCCTTTTTCACAACCGTATTTGCCGTTACATTGGTATGTCTATTTATTCGTTGGATTTCCACCTGCCAAGCATGTTGCATAATACTTTTGATTTTAGAGATCTGTTAAGTTGCTAAGCAACAATGAAGATAAACTGATTTTATTTACAAAGATTATAAATGAATATAATGAATTCTTCCTTCTTGGAAATAATGGCTAAAACCCCAAGATTTCTTGGTGGCTGATGAGGTAGGGACCTGTTAACCCTCCTACTTCGATGGTTTATGAGGTATGGACCTATGTTAACCCTTCTCATTTGGGTGAGGACTTGACTCTCCTTCACGACTTTAAAACTCACACTAAGCTTTCTATTTATAGAGCTTTAACCAACTAATGCATTCTAACTCTCCAACAAGATCACTCCCCAATCTTCATGGGTCAATAAAACCTTATTTAGAATCAGTCAAACAGCTTCAGCAGAGTCACTTCTCAGAATTAATTCTACCAGATAATTAATAAATTGGAAACACTTCAATAATTTTGGAGGTGTTCCAAACCAGACGCAGTCGGTTTCTGATCCGATCCGATTCTAACATTAATTTGAAGTTTGAACCAATATTTACAACTTATTTACTTAAAGGATGACTCTCTGTCCACTTAAATTTCTTTATCCATATATGCAAACTTATAATTTTGGTCGCTTTTGAGGGGAATATCTTTTGTTGATTAATGGAAGCCAGCTAAATCAAAAATATCTAAGGGGGGAAACATAAATGAATACAAAAGGTAGAAAGAAATATTCATAATTTTTTATTGGTAAGAAAAAATGTTATAGTTTAGAAAAAAGAAAATAGTTCTAATTAGACATGTGTTGGGATTCTTTATCCAATATTTCTTCTCCATGCCTTCCAAATATATCATAACGATTAGAAGATTAATTAACATTGAAATTTTCTAACCCCAAAATACTATGAAACTTTTCAACATGTGTAAGCAATATAGACTTTTTAACAACAATTATGCTATGTTTTTACACTTTGACCGCAAGGCAACACTGGTTTTTGTCGCAAATATATAGTTCTTTTGCTTGAGAATGTACAAATTAATTAATATACAAATCTAAAATTTAAAATTTGAAAGCAAGTTGCAATATTCGTGAGTGTATATGTTATTGGCTATGATATATGCTATGGTTAATACAATTTTTTTATATAGTTTATTCTCATTTTGATTTTAGTTTCTATAATATCAAAACTATAGGTCGTCTATAAAATGTTTTTGGTTCTTATTAAACTATTAGGACTAACATTTTAAATGAAAAGAAATTTGGGATCAAAACCTATGGATTGAAACTATATAGACCAAAATCAAAATGAAGACAACCTATAAAGATGAAATATTGAATTAACCCTATATACTATTCATATCTAATTTCATATATTCTACACACACACAAAAAGAGTCGTATGGCTAAGAAATTTGATTAAATAATATTCGCTCAAAAAGGGAAAGTTTAACAATTCAATGAGTCCTAAAGCTAATTTAAGGTCAGCTTATTTCTTAATTAAACATAAACGCAAACGCTCTATACACCTGAAGGGCCCAAAAACAGGACAGAAAACCTTAATCAAAGTGAAAGTTTTCCCAATCAATGAACCCTAAAGCTAAAGATTGATGGCTAATTACTAGACTACGAACATGAATTATTTGATTTTGACTCTTGCAATATTCGCACTCTATTATTAAAATCGTCCATGAAATAATTATTATTTAAAAGCTTAGTGAAAGTTAAGGATATCCTAATGTCCACTAACTAGCTAATCACTGCTAGGACAAATAAAATATTAAAAACAATGCCTTTCATATTGAATATGAAGGATTTTGTTGTGGCATTTTCCTAATTAGTATGATAGCATCTGCACTCGTGAGCGTCACCCGATTTTCAACATTCACTAAATATAGAAATATTATAGATATATCGAAATGAAATTATTTTGAGTAGGGGAACAATAGTCTCTTGTATCCTTAAAATTATATAATCATTGTTGGCCAGGTTAAATTAATGAAGAGACGACACCATATTATTCCCTTAAGCAAGGTCAAAGGTTCAATTTGTAGATAGAAAACAATTATGTTAGAAAAGTTATTTTTCAATCAAATTATGATATATAGAATATTTTAATGCATTTCTTATCCTATCATTAACTACTGTTATTAACACTTCAAGCTGGGTGAAAACTGAAAAAACGAATAGAGCTAATGTTGAACACCAAATCGAAACTGAATTAATTGAAATATTTTGGTTTGGTTCGGTTAATAATGGAAATAACTGATTTTTTTATTTATTATTTACAAAATAAAAGATATATGAATAAATTTTGTAGAAAGATTACTTTTTTATTTTTAAGATTAGACTTAGACGGAAAATATATAAAACAAATCAAATAGATGTAAAATATCTATATATTTTATCTAACATAATTCAAAATCGAAACCTATTTAATTATAAAAATATGCAATTGTCAAAAATAGTATATATTAAATTTAAATATATTATATATATTTCGGTTTTAACCGAATTACTTTTTAAACAACGAAACCTAAATTCTCAAAAAATAAAAACCGAATCTTTAACCAAAAATTTAATTAACTGAACTGAAAAAACCGAATTGAGTTCGGTTTGGTTCGGTTTTTGGTTTCGGTTCTAATTTGCTAACCCCTACCTCAAACACACACGGGTTGATATAGTAATATTTTAGAGTATAAAAATATTATATTTTCTTTTTGGTGATGTAAAAAATATTACACTATTTAGCATACTATAAATAGAGACTCATAAAATAAATTAATGAAAACGAGCATCCGCCCCATGAACTGATAGCACGCACCACAAAGCGGACAATGTTTCTTTTTTGGATGAAATATTTGGTAAAATGCATATGTGAATTTGACTTTGATTAAAAAAACAACTAGCTTTCCAAGCATGTAATTTCCGGTTGTTAATCGTACGAGTACTTAAAAACTTGCAAATTAATTCATTATTACTCTTTCCACATGTAACATCTCTTGGCCTAATATTAGCTACAACCAGCTGCTGTATTGATGAGTTTTACTTATGGAAAATATAAATAAAAAATTCAATTCATATATATTATTGTCATGAATCCCTTATCGCGTGGGTTTCTTTGAAAGAGGAGTTTTACAAGGCTTTGAGATCTTCAAATTTAGCTACTAGTTTTAGGATATAGTTCTCCCACAAACTTATGATCGTTACAATTATCACTATAACAAAACAGATTTTTTTTTTTTTTTTACAGTATTTCACAAAATCCATCAATTTTTTTTTTTTAAAAAAAAAACGCCACAAAATGGTAGTGCGTAGCAAATTTTGTCACAAATTGATTTTTGAACAATTTTTTCTTTAACCTTGTCCTACATTTTTTTGTTAGTTTTTGTTAATTTCCTAACAGATCAAACGAAGTTGACTACTAGCCTTTTCATTTTGTATATAAATCTTGTGCAGGTATTGTTATATATAAAGAATCAGACAGTTGTAAAGTTATTGCTTATTACTGTCTATCAACGGTTTATTATTTTCTTTGAGCTCAGATAATTGAGATAGTAAGTATATAATATATACACTTTTTTATAACCAACATGTTTTTGGACTTATTCTACCACGGATATGGAATAATATACTTTAAATTAAAGAGGGAAAGATTTGATTTTTGACTAAACCACCCAGCATAAACAATAATTTAGCTAAAGATGCTGGATTGCATTATTTTTATCCTACCTTGTACTACTTACTATTCTTAATTTGTTACCTCCATTATAATTAAGCAAAGCAGATTTAATTAAATTTTCTATGCTTACTCTCAAAACATGTAAGTTAATTACTTGTAGTCAATGAAGATTGGTTTAGTTAGTAAGGATGTGACTCTCAAGTTACTGATTAAATATATTTAATCAGTAAGGATGTGACTCAAGTTAGTAAGGATGTGTCTCAAGTCACAAAAAACATACTGATTTGCGTCAATTTTTTCCTTTGAAAGTGAACAAACTTTTAGGCTTTCAAGTTAAATTTCAATGATTGAATTAGCTATTATCCATTGACATGAGAAAGATAATGCATTCAGATCTAGGATAACCTGTTGGAGGGGTGGGGTCTCTGAGGATTACAAGAATAAGATATGAATAAAAAAGTAGTGCACAATGTTTTCAAAGCATGGACAACACTTTCCTTTTGGCTTAATGCACCCCCACCTATACCTATCTTATAGGATGCAAGTTGGATTGACGGGCAAATTTCATGTAGGATACAACAAAGACCCTTGAGTATGGATTGCACTCCCAATACTCAAGCAAGACAACAATGGCTTTTACAAAATGGACTTTATTTTTGTGTGCACTCAAGGACAAATGTAGTTGTATTGCACCGGTTTGCAATATAATAATATAAATAGCTTTTGACCAAAAAAAAGGGACAAAGGTAGTGAATTTGATCTCTTATGTTGTGTGATTTCTAAAGTGACAGAATGATTGATGGTGTTAGGTATTTATAGGCCATGAAGTGGTGCCTCTTAAAGCAGCAACTCTTCAATTAAAAGTCATAATGAATGTTAAATTCATGAATCTCATGTGCTGATTCATGAACATACATATGAAGAGTTATACCTTTTTATTATGTAGAGTTTTCTCATAAACACAACACAACTTTTCACCAAGTGGTGGTTGCTACATCTCTAGCTATAACCTTTCACATGTGTCTCTAAAAACTGAACAGACATAACCTTGGTGACTTTTTGTGTTATAACTCCTTACACCACTCTTCATATAAATCTCTTAATTTAATAAACACGACTTTATAAAAACACATCTCTTCATTTTAAAATATTCCAACAACCCCCACCATTTTAAAATGATCACAAGCTCTTATCACTTCGGAAATCTCATATTGTCAGTAAAGGTATCTTGAGGGTTTGAACCTTTACCTAAGTAAGACATGGTTTCACTCATCCAAAATAATATGGTAGACTAAAATTTGAACCAATTATCCCATATGACTAGGTGTATGTGCATGAATTATGCATGGGATCTTAGGCCATTGTATGCCACTTTAAATGACACATTTATTCATGGCCTTGTGTCCGTATCCTTTTCATGAGAACTTTTCAGAGTCAAGCCCTTGGACTCTTAGAAGTGTCCTCACTTCATTCTCATATAGGTAAACTTCGTCAAAAGCATCACCATGATAAATGCTCCAGCAAATATATGCTTACAGGTCCATTAAGAGCCAATTTGAGGCTCAACCTACCCCCTTCTAGTCTTATGGTTACCAAGCACTTTCCAACCTGGGATGTATTAAAAGTCAAGTAATTGCGATCACTCTGATAGCTTACTTTCAACATTGAACTCAAGACTTGATATGATGGTCAAGTATGAGTTAGGTTTCCACTATTGGTGATCAATGTTTATAGGGTTTCAATCCATCTCTTTCGATGTTTTTAACACCAAATCCCTTGTTAGACCTTTCACCAAAGGATTTGCAAAATTCAATTCAAATATTGCATAACTAATGGAAATTACTCCATTCAAAATCAAATCTTTCACATAGCTATGTCTTAGACCAATATGTCATGACTTTCCATTATAAACTTGACTATAAGCCCTTACAAGAGCATATTGACTATCACAACAAATAGATATTGGTGTCATTGGCTTGAACCATATAGGAATCTCAAGAAACAAGTTTCTTGACCATTCTGCTTCCTTACTACTTGTAGCTAATGCTATAAACTCAAGGAGTCCATAGCAGAATATGCTATACAGGTCTGTTTCTTTGACCCTCATGAAATAGCACCCCCACCAAGGGTGTAGACCCATCCACTTGTGGATGCCTGTTCCTCTGAGTAAGTTATCTAACTAGCATTTATATATCCTTGCAAAATTGAAGGATTACTACTATAGGTTGAACTGTAGTTAATTGTTCCTTTCAAGTACTTCAACATTCTTCCCACAACATGCTAGTGTGTCATACTTGGATTGCTTGTGTATCTACTTAATCTTGCCATAGCATATGCTATGTCTGATCTTGTACATGTCTAGCTTACATCAAGCATCCAATCACCTTTAAATATTCATGTTGTCTCACAGGACAACCGTTATTTGGTACTAAATTCATACTAGAATCCAATGGAGTAGAAATAGGACAACAATCATAAAATCAAATTTCTTTAATATTTTCTAAATGTAATGAGACTAGGAAAGCACAAGGAAATTATTATCTCTAATAATTTTGATTCCTAGTATGACATATTCCTTTCCCATATCTTTCATGTCAAAGTTATCAGACAACAATTTCTTTGTTTTATTTACTTCATGCAGATGAGTACAAAAAATTAACATGTCATCTACATATAAACAAATAATGACACCTTTTCCATTATAAAACTTACTATAAATACATTTGTCATATTTATTGATTCTATACCCATTTGCTAGAACTACTTCATCAAGATTTTTATGTCGTTGCTTAGGGGCTTACTTAAGTCCATAAAGAGGCTTAACTAATTTACACACTTTGTGTTCTTGACCAAGAACCCCAAACCCTTCCGGTTATGACATATACACCTCTTCTTCCAAATTTCCATTAAGGAAAGTTGTTTTAAGGGTTAAATGCCTAATTTTCCCTGGAAGTTTTGATAAGGGGCGCTCATCACCCAGAAGTTTTTTTGGTACCAAATTTGCCCCGGAAGTATAAAAAGGTATCATATTTACCCAAAACTGATAGAAGCACGAACAGACGTTAGCCACGTCGGAAATGTTTATTTGTTTCCAATTTTTTGGGTGGATATTAGTGGATATTAGTGACACGGAGGCTTCAACGTTTGTAGGTTAAAATTAAAAGGCTAGGGCATTTCGTTAAGAAAGAAAGAGGGCTCTGGTTCAATCGGAGGTGTTGACGGCAAAAATCCGAACCGGAGGTGGTCTTATAGAGAAGAGAAGACATGGGTGATTCGACGGCAAGTTCTATTAGTGGGAGTAGGCGGAGGGTTGCACGGTTAAGACGAAGATCGCGAGAGTTGCAATACGAAGGACCAACGAGGATCTATCACTGTGGAATCGCGGCTCCTTTGTGCAATTCATGGATGGAACAAAACCCGGGGAGAAGATTCTTTGGCTGTCAAAACTATCAGCAAGTATGGTAGTGTTTATTTAATTGTTGGAACTTAATTCATTGTATATTGTTAATGGTGATTGCTGATGTAGAGTAATGTGCAGGGAAATGGTTGTGGGTTCTTCCAATGGCATGATGGTCAAATGGGTGAGAGATCGACTGAGGTGATAAATGAGCTTTTTGGCCATGTTGATAGATTGTATGATGACAATGTAATGCAGGGGAGAGAAGCTGATAACCAAGCAGATAGAATTGTTGCTGAAAAACTTTCAGACATGCATTTGGTTATGGACAAGCTTGATAGCAGATTGAGGAAGATTGATGGTAGATTGAGACTTACAATTTGTGGATTGGTTGTGACTTGGATGTTGATTGTTGTATATATTTTGTCTTAAATGGTTTTGAAGGTGTGTTAAAGGCCATTTGTAATGTGCAATGTAAGTGTATTAGTTGTATCTGTATGTGGAATGTAAGTTGCTTGTTTAGGAAGGTGTATATTGTAAGCCAAATACTTTGTGCAAGCCAATTTTGTAAGTTTGTAAAGTAAGGGCCATTTTAATCGCAGAATCAAGTTTTTCGAGTTAATGGACGAGAAAAGTAGGAAGGTGTAAATGAATGCGTATTGAGTATGACTATTTTGCACTTTCAATAAAGTATGAACATTTTGTATCTTTGTCAAGTACGGGAAAATGGGAACGTGGTCTTGTTAATAATATGGAAATTGATAACCAAAAAAGAAAAAGCTGCAAATTAAGCATGAAGAAGCTGTGGTGTACATGAATAACGCAAAGTATTCTTATACTTGCTAGTAGTTATTTGAGCAATGAATCACATTAAAAAGGAGGAGCCATACAAGCTAGTAGTTATTTGAGCAATCAAAATATTGTAAAGCGAAGACAACAAAGCAAGCATTGATGGATGAACCATTTGCAATCGATACCAACACAGTCTGAGTGATTTGAGCCTTTTACAAGTTTGGTACTGTCTATAATTAGTATCAGCTGTCACTCCAACTTTTTTTCTTTGATCCCATCATAGATCAGAGTTATTTGAGCAATTGGCAAGAAAATACAACATAAAACCAGTGTTATTCCTATACTAGCAGTACAACAGCAAGCATGCCAAAATACAACATGGCACCAAAATATTTAGCATGCCAACAATAGCCAAATAGTCATGCCAATAATGTACAGCATTCCAACAATCACCAGACAAGAAGAAACACTCGAATTTCTGGAGGTAAGATAAATATTAATTACCATTAATCAAACATTCATCACCAAGTCTAAAGGAGATACAACCAAAATGGCCAATACAACATAGCACCGAATTTGGCCAATATAACAACACCAGTAAAGTCATGGCAGCCACTTACAACCAAAATAAAGTTACAACAGCCCTTAACAAAATAAATACGATATAATGGCAGCCCTTTACAACCAAAATACAATATTGGTAGCCCTTCACAAAATAAATACAATGGAGCCCTTAACAAACATAACACAGCTGGCAACTATTTCAGACCTCTCCCCCTGCCTCTCGTTGAGGGAAATTTGCTCCTGCTGCTGGAAGCAATCAACGTCTGGTCCCTATGAGCTAGAAGGCGAGATGTTGGCATCGCTGGTGCTCCTCGCCACATAAGTCCTGGAGGTGTGACAGGTAGATTAGTTGGGGTAGGTGGTGTTGAACCATCTCCACAAATTTTGACAGTCCGATAAGCTTGATCAGTGGTAGACTTGGACATGCGCCTTGTCATAATTGCCCTATTGTTTGGGATAGGAAATCTGGTCTCCATGTCTTTAGGTTGTTGTATGGACTCATTTGGTGTCCCCTCATAAATGACACGGCTGGAATTCATTCCAGGCTACCAACAGAACAACAGAAATGCAGGAGTTCATGAGAAAACAGAATATACAACGGACAAACAGAATAAACAAGATTGCAGGAGTTCATCACAAAACAGAATATACAACTTACAACTCACAGGATTAGAAATAGTCAGAGTAGCCTTAAGTTGAGATTCACAATTAGGAGCATAATTTGAATTTCTAATTCAACCAGTATGCGCCACTCAGAAATACTCACAGCATTACAAATAGTCAGATCAGCCTTAATAAGTACTATGCTCTCATGAATAGCACTATTATGCCCATTTCATTAACTAACTTACATTATATTCAGTCCTTCCAGTATGCTCATCTATACGGACTCCAATGCCACTCTCAATTCTGCTCCTATAGAAGGCTCTTCCACCACGCGGTGTCACCTGAGACTGGCATGAACTGACTTGTGACGACTGTGAGTCTCTAGCGCCTGAGGAGTCACCACTAGTACACCTCTGTCGTTTTGAGCTTGTGGTTGGTCTCTGCAACAAGGAAAAAATAGAAATAAGTATACATGTCATATATGAAACAGTGCTGAAGAGACAAGTGTTGAAGTCATACTCACATCTTTACATTTGGCTCTATTGTGGCCTTCCTGATGACATATACTGCATTTTGAACTACTACCTTTTTTAGTGGCCTTTTCAGCACGTGGAGTAGGCAAATCAGGAGTTGTTTGTGGCCCATGAGGTGTCTGTTGTTGTCCATTGATAGATTTCCTTCTCCTTTCACCTTCTTCTGTTCTAATTCTCCTTTTGGTAGGGCGGCCAGGCATTGGTGTCGCTGGTGGTGGTGCTAATGGCTCACAACGATGAGTTCCCCAAAATGACCTCCCTCTCACAGGTTGGAACTTATTTCTATAGCTTACAATATATGCATTCCTATAGTAGAACCTAGATATTTGACTAACTGGGTCTATGTTGGCATGAAAAAGGGTGCAAATTGCATGTTGGCAAGGGACACCAGTCAAGTCCCAAGCCCTACATGAACATCTCTTTCCAGCTATAAACACATTATGCTTATCATCTCCTTCAGTCACTTCATACCCATCGTCCCCATTGTAGTGGACTCTACATCTCATAGACAACTTCTTGTTATCCTCAAACAAAGATAGGCACTTAGGACTAAAATTACCGATCCACTTAGACACATTTTTTTCAGCATCAGCCCACTTAGTCATAAGCTTAATTCTGATCCCATCTATCATCCTAATTATTGGTAAATACCTAAAGTCATCTATCCAGGCATTGAAGCTTTCACTTATATTGTTATCTACAATCCAGGACAGAGATGTACATCTAAAGTAAGCCTTTACCCATGATGGTACCGGATACGATACCGTTGCCTTCGATGCTCCCTCACTAAGTGCACACAGCTGTTTGAGGTTATCCACAAATTGTTCTTCAAATGTGCTCCAAGCACAACTAAAGAACTTTTTCTTCAACTCACCACCTCCCCACTTTTTGCTCCAATTAGCGTATATGTGCCTAGCACACAGTCTCTGCTCTGCCATGGTTAGCACCTCGATATAAAGAATAAGTAAACCCCGAAAATGTACAACAAACATCGCAACTTTGTCATTGTAGCTAATCCATATGAATTAAACCCTAAACCCTTACCTTCTGCATATCTGACATGATAGTGATATTATCTCCTTCTTCTATCTCTAATGACCTCTTCAACCATTGACAAAACCATTTCCAGTTTACAGTGTTCTCTTTCTGTGTTATCCCAATAGCAATAGGATATAAACTATCATTTGCATCAAGACCAGTGGCGGTTAGCATGATGCCTCGTGCATTTCCCTTGAGGAATGTACCATCAAGACCAATGATTGGCCTACATCCAGCCTTCCAACCCGTCTGCAACAGTAAAATGAACTGAGATTAATCAATCATTTTAATCATGCTAGAATCCTAAACCATGCCAACAACTAAAAATAAATCACAACATAATGTCATCAATTACCTTTGCAGCATTGAAACAGACATACAACCGGCTGAACACCCTATTGCCATTTTCAAGAGCTTCTTTACTTAGTTCAACCGACACATCTGAACCCGGATTGGATATCTTCAACTCATTGCAGTAACTTTCCAAGTGGTTGAACTCATCAACGTAACTTCCTTCCATTCCCTCCACAATTAGCCTCCTCGCTCTTTTACACTTAAATAAACTAACACTAACCATCAACTCCTCTTCTGCATCCTTCTTCATGTCTTTCACTCTGTAATTTGGCCTGTCTCGCAACTTGTACTTGAAATACTCAGCTAGAAACTTCACAAAAGCCCTAGGATTCTTAAACACCCGGCTTCAACTATGTTCCAGCAGAAGGGTCTTGATTTTCAGCCCCGGATGTGGTCCATCTTTGGAGGCATACAAGACAAATGGGCATCCATTTTGACACCGAATCAGAACTCTCGAAGGCTCACTCCTAACAATCCTCAACTTCACTCCAACACGGACAGTATAGTTATCTATGGCTGAAACTAGCTCCTTCTTGTTTGCAAACGTCTCCTCTAATCTGAAACTGGGCGTACCATCATCAAAATCAGGATCCTCTTCATCATCACCGTCACTGTTACCCTCAGAATCCTCTTCATCTTCTCCCTCACCTTCATCCTCACCTTCGCTTGGAATCAGAGGGTTATCTCCATTATCGTGCCCTAATTCTTCCAACGGCTCATCACCTCTGTTTACATCTTTATCCGACAGCTCATCGGTCCCACCCTCTTCACTACCCTTTCGACCCCCCCTTTGGACCACTCCGGGACCACTAGACCCCTCTAATGCCATTTACCCTACATTAAATTTTCACAACAACCATTACGCAATAGACAAACCACAAAGCGACAAAGGCAAACAGTACAGTCAGCATTCCACTATGAAAATGCATAAAGCAACAAAAATAAAGATTCCATACCTGAAAATCGAGGACGAATCTCTGCTACGCACTCAGAATGTCAATGTTCTCTTGCTTTCAATCGCTATGCCCTAACTTTCGGAATCTTCAATTTCACTCTCTTCCACTAATTTCTCCACCCAACTCACGATTTCACACTCTCGCCCAACTCGCGATTTCACCTTCCGGTCTCTTTCAATCCCTCTGCTCATTTTCTGGTTGTCACCATTTCCATTTCCTGCCCTAGTTCTCCTTGTCGCGATTTCACTTTCCTTTCTCTCTTCTCGTCGTCGAAGTGTGTTTCAGCTTTTTAACTTGTCCAACGTTGATTATACGTGCTACATGATGTGGCATTTCACTGGACTTCCACCGTGTTCAAACCGATGCCACCTCGGCTGCCACATCACATCTTAACGATCTACGTGGAAGTCCGTCACGTTTGGGTAAATTTGATACCTTTTTAATACTTCCGGGGAAAATTTGGTACCAAAAAAACTTCCGGGTAATGAGCGCCCCCTTATCAAAACTTCCGGGGCAAATTAGGCCTTTAACCCTTGTTTTAACATCCATTTGATGGATAACAAGATTGTATATAGAAGTAAAAGCAAGTGCTGTAAGCACTCAATTAGTTGAAAATCCTTGCAACCGGTGCATATGTGTCAAAATAATCAATTCCTTCCTTTTGTGTAAAGCTCTTAGCAACCAACTTAACCTTAAATTTATCTATTTATAGATCCATCTACCTTTAATTTCCTTTTGAAAATCCATTTACAACCAATGGGTTAAGAATCAGGAGGGAGGTCTACTAATTTCCAAGTTTTATTTCCCATTATTGAATCCATTTCATCTTGTATAGCCTCTTTCCAAAAAGCTACATATTGAAACTTCATAGCCTCTTCAAATGTTTTAGGGTTATTTTCTAAACTAAAATATACAGGTGAGTAATTTTAAATCTCTTCTCTAGTCCCCTAAACAAGAAATATATATGAAGAAATCAGAATCATAGGTTTTTGCCTTGCTAACCCTTTTACTTCTTCTAAGTTCTATTTCTTCTAGAGTATTATCACTAATAATATTCTTATCTAGATTTAACTCCTTATTGGAATGAGAAGTGTCATTGGACTTCAGGATTGAGTTAAACCTTTCTTCTTGAAAAATTGCATCCCTTGACTCAATAATCTTATTGATAGGGTAAGAATCATTTTGTTCAATTACCAAAAACTTATATGCCTGACTATTTTCAACATATCCCAAAAAGATGCACTCAATTTATCTTTAACCCAATTTCTTTCTTTTGGGTTTTGGAACTTTACCCATTGATCTACATCCCCAAACTCTAGAGTAACTGAGATTGATTTTTCTTTTCTTCCATAATTCGTATGGGTTATCTTATTACTTTTATTAGAAACTCTATTTAATATATGACATGTAGTTAGCAATGTTTTTCTCCAATATCATTAGTCAGACGAGAGTAAGATAATTAACATGGCATTTACTATTTCTACTAGAACCCTATTTTTCCACCCTGTTATACCATTTTGTTGTGGGAAATAAGGGGCAGTTACTTGATGTATTATACCAACAGATTCAAAATATTTTGTATCATAATATTCTCCCTCTCTATCTGTCCTTAAGCATTTAATAAAGGTTTCACATTGAAGTTATACTTTAGTTTTAAAGATCTTAAATTTGTCCAAGACTTCATCCTTAGAATGCATTAAATAAACATAACAAAATCTAGTGCAATCATCAATGAAAGTCACAAAATACTTTTTACCACCTAAATTAGGCCACCATGCAAATCACGAACATCATAATGAATTAATTCTAATAATTTAGAACTTCTTTCTACTTTAGAGAAATGATACCGTGTTATTTTAGTAAACATGCATTTAGTGCAAGACTCATGGTTAATCACAGTCTTTGGAATCAATTCTAGATTCATCATATAATTTAATTTACCAAAATTAACATGACCCAAACAATAATGCCATAAATTACAAGAATCAACAACATAAGTAGAATTGTAAATATTATTATTAACTTTAAAAACATTGCACTTGAACATGTTCTCACAAAAGTAACCTTGGCCTACAACATGCCACCCTTAGTGAGAACAAACTTGTCTCCCTCAAATACAGACTTAAACCCAAACTTACTAAGTAAGGGTACCGAAATTAAATTATTTCTAACTTCTGGTACATAATAGACATCTCTTAAAGTAAGAGTTTTCCCTAAAGTGAATTCAATTTCCACAGTCCCTTTTCCCTTCACTTGAACAATTGAAGAATTTCCCATGTAAAGCATGTCACCTTCTTCTCCTTTTATTGTCTTGAAGAAGTTCTTGTTTTTGCACACATGGCAAGTTGCATGAAAGTCCACCCACCATGACTCATCATTGTCAACTAGGTGGATCTCAGAAATTACTACCACAAGATTGTCACCTTTTGTGGAAGAAGTATTTTCTTTCTTCTTTTTCAAGAGATGACACTCATTCTTATAATGATCACCCTTTCCATAAAAGTAACAATTACCTTTATTCCTTTTATTCTTGTAACATTCTTGTGCTTAGGATTATATTTATCTTTCTCCTTCCCTCTTTTAATTTCTTAAATGTCTTGTGAGACTTTCCTTCCATCACTATGTGGACTTTCTCATGAGCATTGGTATCTTTAGCATCATCCTGCTTTCTTAATTCTTCTTCCAAACGAAGACAGTTCCCCAACTGCTAAAAAGAAGTATTTTCCTTTTTATGTTTAAGACCCTTTTTGAAGTTTTTCCATGAAGGAGAAAGTTTGTCTATAATTGAAGGGACAATAAAAGATTCATCCATATTTATTTTATGTTGTTTAATATTACTCATAATATGTTCTATTTTATGCAATTTCTCAATGATAGATCTTCCATCAATCATTTTATAGTTATTAAAACAAGAAACAAGAAACTTCTTACTTGTGGCATCCTCTTCCATGTATTTTGCTTCTAGTTTATCCCAGAGTTCTTTTACAAAGGCTGAGTCTTGATACACATCAAAGAGACCATCACCGAGCCCGTTGAGGATATGTCATGTGTAGATGAAGTCATCATTCTCCCATTTTTGTCTCTCTCTATTTAAGCCATAGTCTCTTCTTCTCATTCTTGGGGTTTGGGAGTGGTAAGAACATATGCAACATTCAGCGTGGTCAAGAGAAACTTCATCTTCTTTTGTCATCTTAGGAAGTTACCACCATCAAATCTTTCTAACTTGACAAAGTTTATAGTCAACTCCCTCAAAGACGCCATTTGGATTCATGGTATTAAGCCTAAAGATTGTTGGAGGAGCTAGATCTCTAAGGAGTACAAGAATAAGAGATGAAGAAGAAAGTAGTACACAATGTCTTCAAGGCGTGGAAATTACTTTTCTTTAGGCTTGATTCGCCCCCACCTATATCTATCTTATATGTGTAAGTTGGATTGATGGGTGAATTTCCTACAGAATACAACAAAGACCCTTGAATATGGATTGCACTCCAATACTCAAGCAAGACAACAATGACGTTTACAAAATAATAATTTAACTTTATCTTTGTGTGCACTCAAGGTCAAAGATAATGAGTTTGATATCTTGTTGTGTGATATCTGATGTGTCAAAAAATGATTGATAGTGTTGGGTATTTTTAAGCCATGAAGTGGTGCCTCCTGAAGCAACAACTCTTCAATTATAAAAGTTATAATGATTCGTTAAATTCATGAATCTCATATGCTGATTCATGAACAAACATATGAAGATTTATACCTTTACATTATGTAGAGTTTTCTCATAAACACAACACAACTTTTCACCAAGTAGTGGCTACCACATCTCTGGCTATAACCTTTCACATGTGTCTTTAGAAAAATAGACATAACCTTGGTGACTTTTAATATTATAACTCCTTACACAACTCTTTATATAAATCCTTTAATTTAATGAACATGACTATAAAAAAACACATATCTTCATTTTAAAATATTCCAACATAACCTATCCTCTATATATTACTCCCTCTAGTAATTAATATAAGACATATTTATAATTTGATTATATTAAGGAAGTTAGTTAAATTAATTAATATGATATGTTTTTTTAAAAACATCCTAATCATCTTTTTTGAATTCCTTTCATCTCTCTTTTACTCGATTATGGTTGCGCGAACATCAATAAGATAAATTGGAAAAAAAATTGATAAATATGAGAAATATACCTTATATTTAGGACCAAGATCAATTCACAATTAGGTCCTATATTAAAAATCGGAGGGGGTTTATATAATATATAGAAGCTCTAGCGAGTCGTTCTATTTATGAATTATACATAATGTAAATTATTTTTTAAACTGTTGTAGGAATCAAATAAATCAATCGATCCCAACCTGGAAATGCTGCTACTACTCAATGCCCTCATTAGTATGTCTGCCAACTGATTCTTAATTAGATTGAACATGCTGAGCTTTAATCAATCCTTTTCGAAATTTTCCTGAGGTCATATACAAACTATTTCTATATACATTAGTTTTGCAAAATCATATGTTCTAAGCCGATTAGCTTCCACCCCCAAATCTCAAAGTCGGCTTGTTTTGGTAACTATAAAAGGAAGTTGATGAGGGAACAGAATGTGGAACAAATCTTGCAACATGAAATTATATTTGGTATGATATATATATGAAAAACGATAAATTCTCTTAGTTTTATATATTCGATTGAATAAAAAAATAATACACACACACACACACACAATATAAACGATAGCCGGAACGTCGCTCAACTAATTTCTTCGTGGGGAGGAGCAGCCAAAAGCCTCATAAACCGTACCGTTGGGATTACCCCTAGTTGCTCATCCTTGTATTGAATCTGAAACACTGAAATCAAACCGTACCGTTGGGATTACCCCTAGTTGCTCATCCTTGTATTGAATCTGAAACACTGAAATCTCAATGAAGTCTGACAATTGACAGAGATTTGGTAGTATGAGATATTTATCCTATAATATGGGATTGTCAATTGGGTATTTAATTAAATGGGTTGATTTTCTCACCTCAACAGGTAGCCTTTGTTGTAATGCTTCCCATCCCCTAAGGTACTAATCAATTGGTAACAGAGTCATGTTGTTGACGGTTCTAGGCGTCTCCTTGCCCTTTTGGGATGGGGTTCCTCATCACACTCAAGTGCCCATCAGAAACAAAATCAACCAAAAACTTCATTAAATAATGAGGGCCCAGAGGTGTAGATGAAATCTCAACCAAAAAATAAAAATAAAAATCAAGATTTAAAAAACTTGAGAAGCGTTTCTTGTATGGACATTCTATGTCCATATACAAATTTACCGACCTTCCACCATTAACTATTTATGAACCTTTTGTACTTTTTATGATCAAGAAAAATTAGAAAAATGACAGATTTGAACCATGAAAGCAGATCTTGAAGATATCTATTCTATTGATTGTGTCTCTTTCCATGCTAACAAGATAATTAAAGTGCTGATTCTTCTGCTTTGATTATGTTTTATCTTCTCCTTTCGAAGGGCAATTAAATTAATAAGAAAAGCATTGACATTATAAACTTTTTATGGCATACTCAATTGTGTACAGTGTATACTAATGTCTTTGTGAGGAGATAGTTAATCGGCCAGCAATGCCAATAATAGAGAGAAAAATTAGTGATTACTTTGTTGGATTTTTTCCTCTAATTGATTATTCAATCAATTCTTTTGAACCCGTTCCACAAATTACATTAAAATCTAAACAAATTGAAGAATTATTATCAATTTCATGACCCTATATACAGACTGTTCTAGTACAGAACACGTATGTCTAGCCTCTAGGGCTAGTGGTTGGTTGATATTGGATCGGTACACTCCTCAAAGGATGTCTAAAGTTAAACTCCAATGAGAATGTGATCGCTCAGTGATAACTATGAAGGAGATATCACAGAACGTCCTCAGATCACTGTGCTACACAAGTAAGGCGTTTCGCCAGAGGGGTGGGGTGTGTGCACAGCGTGACTGAATGTAAAGTAATGGAATAGAGAATGGATCGATGGCACCTGGTGAATGTCCTCCTATTTATAGTGATCATCTAGGGTTTCAGTCTCCCATCTGTGCTTCCACGTCTTTCCTCAATCGTGGCCTCTCACGACCTGCATAACTTCCGCTCTACTACCTGCACTACCCAGGATTATAGGCATGATCATGGGATGATTGATATTTTACCTGATTGAGGATGATCTTGTCATAAAGTACCCTTGGTGGGCCTATATTCTACTGGGCCCATTACATAGGTCCATAACACAGACTATTGGTCATTCATGGTTCGATAAATTATTATATTCCATCAAATTAGACAGTCAAAAGGATCAATTCTTACTGAAGGGTAATTCAGATTTACCCTTGTGTCCCATTTCCATAAGAGATAGTGCGATGGAACAAGCATGAATATTTTAATTATAATGAGTAGCAAAAAGTTTTACCCAACAACATAATCATAAGAGGATTTTCGATCTAAGACAAGGTATCAGATCATATCGTTTAAAATTCAACAACGGTGGTCATCAAAACAAGACAACGGTTCATTAGTTAGCAAGTGGGGAGGAGAAATAAAGAATCACTTGAAGCTAACTTATGCAATGTTTAGTACTGTTTACATAAAATCCAGAGTGGTAATTATTTAATTTACATACTTTTGTCATTATCATAATTTAATAATATTTAATTTTCAATTATTTTTGGATTCATAAGAACATCATAACTACTAATATTTATAGAATTACTTTATTATTTAGAAAGTGGGAGGTACTCTTAAGCCTCCTTTTTTTTTAGTGAAACTCTGACTACCATTAATAATCTATCATCTAGTACATCCAAAAAAATCAAGAAGACTTGCTTCCTCTATCACTAGCTATCTCCAGGTTGAAAGATGGGCAGTGATTAAAGATGATGTAATTCCACTACTACTACAAAGTAGGGATTTAATGTCCCCAATTAACGTTTGTTTAAAAAAAAAAATAGACGTTAAAAAGTAGACGGTGGCAATGTTGTAATTTTCTCCTTACTTTTAACATGTGTTTTTTTTTAAACAAAAAAAAAACAACCGGCGTTAAATGTTTGAGATACAATGACTGTTTTCAAAAAACAATTGTTGTATCTTTAGCCTCATCGTCACACCATTTAATTTTTATTATTATTTTGAGAAACAACGATTGTTTAATCTTCTAACAAGTTTCGTCATGGCGTAGTTGGCTAGAGCGTTGGTGACTTATCCTCAGGTTGAGAGTTCGAACCCTCGTCACCCCAATTCATTGTTTTATTGATTTGAGTTACAACAACTGTTTTTTTTAAACAATAGCTGTTGAAACACTTTTTTTTTACTTTTAATTTTAGTTTTAATGTCTGTTGTGCAAAAACAGACGTTGAAAACCGTGCTTGAAACTATTCTTTAGAGGAGGGAGTATACAAATACTAGCCTCACACTTGCAACCCCAAAGCATCAATGAAGAATGACCCAGAAGGCTACGAGGGGGACTGGTCGTGCACGTCCAACAACGAATGTAGATTTGGGTTTGCAAGAATGACCTAAAAGGTTTGTGATTTCGATTTCTTTGCAGATTTAGGTTTTCAATTTTGTTTGTTCTGTGATTTCTTCCAATTTATCTCTAAGTCACTGTAGATTTTCCCAACAAGAGGAAGCATGACGGAGGATGGGAGATCGAGTGTTCAATGAAGCAACAGGAAAGTTTGAAGGATATGACGAAGGATGGTAGATTGAGTGTATAGAAGGAGAAGCATGATGACAAGTCGTCACAACTATGTTTGCAGCAGGAGAAGCTTGACCAAAAGTTGTCAGAGAAGGAAGCAAGCTTGTTGGAGACAAGAGCAAACACCATCAGACGAAAGAAAGTATGTTGGGAGCAAACTCGTCGGACAAGAAGGGAACAAACATTCATGGAGGAGTTGTGCAACGGACATCCATGGTGGGTATGGCCCTGGGTGTCATCAGCGTCATCAACTATAGGAACAAGGGCATCAACAACAATGTGCATTAAGAGACAAACACCTAGAACAAGGTTGTTGCTGCCTTGTGCCAAAACTCCGACGACCCCCAGTTCTACCACAACATACTCGACCCCGTAAACAGGGTCAACCCTAAGTATTCTGTAGAACACAAGTGTCTAGCCTTAATGAACTAGTGAATGGTTTATATTGGATCAAATGTATTCTCCAAGGTGTCTACCAGTTAAACACCAAAGAGAAGAGGATTATTCAGTGATAACTATGAGGAAGATATCACAAAGCGTCTGATGATCACTGTACAACACGTATATGGCGATGGCCAAAAGGAGTGGGGTATGTGCATAGTGAGACTGAATATTAGAATAGATGAATAGAGAGTGTGTACCTTGTGGGTAATCTCCTATTTATAGACATTAACTCTAGGGTTTTAGTCCTTGGCTCTATGCGCCGCGCGTCCCTACTCCATTATCGATCATGCTTGCTCCACTACCTGTACTTTCCATGATTATAGGCATGATAATAGGGTGTTTAGTGTTTTACCTGATTATGGAGGGATTCTGCCATAAAGTGCTCTTACTGAGCTACATATCAGCCAAGCCTATTATATGAGTCCATAACACTAAGGATTATATAAAGGCAATGGTGGAATTCGCCATAAAGATCGTTATATCGTCCTTTAACTTGACGGACATGATTGAAGTAGAGCACAGGAACTGGTCCACAAGAGGCATAAAGATTGTCTTTGAGGATTGCAAGGACTTGCTGCAATTTGCGATTGCAGAATTGCAGGCATCCGGTGTGCTAGTTCGCCAAGAAAACAATGCACAAAGATTGATATTTAAGCCTTCTCTGCTTTTTAGTTCACAATTTTTCTCTGTTTTTTCACTTTCATTTCAGCCTTCTCTGTTTTCTTAAACTAGCCTTCTTGGGTTCTCAACTCATGATTGATATTTAAGGAAACAGAGTTTCTCACATACTTCATCAGCTTCTGAAAATAGTTATAGTTTTTTGGTTTCTTGCTGCTTTTCATCATCTTGTTTCTCTTAAACTTAGTTTCTTTGTGTTACACAAATGTTAAGATGTGGCTTGGTGAATTGAGAGGAAAGGAGTTACCATAAGCTTTTGCTTGGTCCTATAAGAGGTTCAATCAATCCCACCCTATATCAATTCTTTGTTCGTTTTCTCTTTTTTTCCTTCACTTAAATTCTGTTTTAGCCTATATTAGGATCATTTTTTGAAGGCCAAAATATGGTTTTGTTCTAAAACCATTTACCCTTTGAGAATTCTCTGGTATTATTTCAGCACACCAGGAGAACAATGAACTGGTATATATATATATATATTTAAAAAAAAAACACTTACAATGTTTGTTTTTTATAAAACAGACGTTGTATGTGGTAGACTTACAACGTCTATTTTTAAATAGACGTCTATTTTAAAACTTTCAACAACACTTCAATGGACGTCCCCCTAAAAACAGACATTAAAAATGCCTTCTGTAGTAGTGTTCCTTATAATCCTATGAGAGTGCTTGGCAAAAGTTGATCCGCCAGGGAGATATTCTCCCGGAATGAGTGTCTTATGTCAATATATCATTCCCCACTGTGGAGAAATCTAGCCTTGTCTGCAATATATCTAAAGGGATAATTATCATCACAACCCCTAGTCAATATGTTAATGTGGCAGTTATATAATTGTGCTTTGCGATGATTTTTTGAAGTTCAATAAGGAGATTGTTGATCATGTAAAAAAAAAGAGTCTTAATGGAGGCTTTTCATGAATTTTTGGTGTTAACACTACTACAAAATAGGAATTTAACATCCCTCAATCAACATCCGTTTTAAAAAATGTAGACGTTAAAACGTAAGCGATGACATTGTTGTAACTTTTTCCTGACTTTTAATGTCTGTTTTTTAAAAACGGACGTTAAATGTTGTGATACAACGACTATTTTAATAAAAAACAGTCGTTGTATCTTAGACAACATTTATTTTTTATTTATTTTTTTATTTTGAGACACCATTTAATTTTATTTTACGAAAAATTAGTGCTACTTACCGTTAGAATAAAAGCTTCAAGATTATATGACCACTATAATTTCATCCCATATTTATAGCTATTTCCTAGTATGTAGCCTAAAATTTCGATAGTTAAAAGAAGAAATTTGTTCGTATTTTCATTTAGTTAGTTCCTAAAAATTAAATTTAATAAAGGGTTAAGGTGCAAAAATACACATGTCCTTTATCCCAAGGAGCGTCCAGTAGCAAGTGCTTTTTTAGGTGCAAAAGTGCACACGTGGTTACAAATTAGGTGCAAAAATACCGTTTGACCATTAAGTTTGACTTTGACCGTTGATTGGATGATGACTGGACGCTGACGTGGACAATCATCCTCTTCTCTCATTCAAACCCTATAATTTTCATTCTTCCTCAATGCCCAGATCAAAGGGAAAAATCTATCATCAAAGGGAAAAAATTTTATTTTATTAATTAACTTGTTAACATAAAACTAATAAAAATCCATTAAACCTAGCCGGATGAAGACTTCGATTGGAGCTTAGGGTTCGACTTTGGTTGAAGGAAGAGAAGGTGCGATGGAGACGGGAAGCCATTGTCGACGATGAGGGGGTAAATGAGGGCGGTTAACGGAGCG
Organism: Acacia melanoxylon; assembly: GCA_019022615.1. Taxonomy (NCBI): domain Eukaryota; kingdom Viridiplantae; phylum Streptophyta; class Magnoliopsida; order Fabales; family Fabaceae; genus Acacia; species Acacia melanoxylon. The sequence continues at coordinate 9,426,069 of JAFJYJ010000012.1, forward strand.
ATTTTGTAGTTGGAAAGCGACGAAGTTTATAATCTAGAGAGAGGGAAGCGAAGGTGGTCCAACGATTAAAAGATTCAAAACCAGATTTCAAATTGCAAATATTCTGAACAAAAAGCTCAATTAAAATCCACAAATTCAGAATCTATGGAAGGCAACATCTCTCTAAGTTGCTCTGTTCCTTCCTATATCAATCAAAAATTCAGAATCTCGTATGATATCAACTTCCCCTGTTATTTTCTTCCTTTATTACTTATTTTTTAATGAACATTTCCTGATCAATCACAACAATGGATACTCTATATATTGTATAGATCACAAACTTCCATAGATTCTGGATACAAAAAAATACCCCCAGATCGGGTCAATCCAAGCATAAAACAACAAACTGAAATTTTTTTCTTTGACTATACACACACAGGTGTTTTCCTTAATTCCAGATAATCAATTAATTGATTCACTTCTATCAGATCATGAAAAATGAATCCCTCCCAAAATCTGCTCACACATTCCCACCAAATGGTACAAGAGAAAAGTCGATGAAGTAGGCACACTCAATGCAAGCAAGGCAATCATACCAAACCAAGGGTCAAGCTCGGCCTCGTGTTCATCAAGCGAGTCGCAACACTCCGAGTGCGTCACAAATCATGGAATCATAACTCGTGTAGTATCGCTTTTCCCAGTCCATCCAATCCGCCGGTGGCTCGTAGTTCTTCTTGATCATCTTCATCTCGTAGATTCTCTTCCTTAGAACGATCATGTTCTCGCCCACCATACTCTCACCAAAATTATGATCCGCTGCCTCGCTCCTCCAAGCAGACACGACGACATTGGTTTTTCGATGACCCAGGTTCGGCCTTGAATTCGAATCCGGAATTGCGAGAAATGAGGGTGAATTTAGGGAAATGGATGGCATGATGATTTTTTGGGATCGATGAATTAGGGTTTTAGCTTCTAAGAATTATAGGATTCGTGTGATATTGGAAGGGTTTATATGGGAAGGATTGAATGTGATATGGGCATTGAGGAAGAATGAAAATTATAGGGTTTGAATGAGAGAAGAGGATGATTGTCCACGTCAGTGTCCAGTCATCATCATCCAATCAGCAAAAAAAGTCCAACTTAACAGTCAAAGTCAAACTTAACGGTCCAACGGTACTTTTGCACTTAATTTGTAACCACATGTGCACTTTTGCACCTAAAAAAAGCACTTGCTACTGGGCGCTCCTCGGGATAAAGCACATGTGTATTTTTGCACCTTAACCCTTTAATAAATTAAACAATATATCTCTTATATGTGTGTGTGTGTGATTTTATCCCATATTTATAGCTATTTCCTAGTATGTAGCCAAGAATTTCGATAGTTAAGAGAAGAAATCTAATCGTATTTTCATTTAGTTAGTTCCTAATTAAATTTAATAAATTAAACAACATATCTATTTTATATATATTTGTAAAAAATATATCAATATCATTTAGTTCAAGCCTCCCTCATAAAATTTTCTTTTCTTTTTTATTTTGAGTTACAACGACTGGTTTTTCAAAACCAGTCGTTGAAACTCGAATTTTTTAGATATTTCAACTTCAATCTCGCGCCTGTGACATTTTATTGTTCCCTCTCTTCCATAAAAATATAACGTTTTCCTAGATATTTCAACTTCAATCTCGCACCGTTGACATTTTATTGTTCCCTCTCTTCCATAAAAATATGGAGTTTTCTCTTCAAAACCCAACAGTGCATAACGTCTTCCTCAAATCTATTCTAAACGCAACCTTTCAAGAAAAGTCTCGAGACCCACCCATCTTTATCGCTACACCCAATGGCCCTACCCTTGCCACCAAGGAGGTTTGCTATCGTGGCCTGAGCGACTTTGACTTTGACTTCAACTTGTCCTCTGTCATGAACTACAAGCGTGTTGTACAGCCTCCAAATCTATCGTTTGCCGCTGGTTTAAGATCTCGGTTGCAGATCTGCGTCTCTCTCTCTCTCTCCTCACTAAACAATATGTCGAGCAACGATCCCAGGCACCATGAAGAGGAGGAAGCCTCCCACAGGCGATGATGAGGACCAGAGCTCTATTTCCTGGTGCTTTCTTTTGTTGAAAATTTTGAATGGATAGTTTCATTGTAGTGTTTTTCTGCTCTATTTCTTGGTGCTTTCTTTTATTTGTCTTCTGTTTCATTTAATTAAGACTTGAGATGTTTTATTGATTTTTTATTTTTCTTCTTATTTTGTGCTTCATTGGACATGAAACGCTATATTTCTTGCGTCGAATTTTGAATGGTGTTATTTATCGTCCATTTTCAATCCATTCTTTTTCTCATGAGGCTTTAGCTTGTTCAAATTGAGCCTTATATTGTGTTTTAGATGGTTCTATAAACGACCTAGCATGTGTGCGTGTTGTGGATTTGTAGACATATAACGACTATTATTTAAATAACAGTCGTTGAAATAAAACGACTGTTTTTGAAAAATAATCGTTGTATGTCATAAATTTTCAATGACACTTTTTTTATGATCGTTGAAAATAGTCGTCTAATGGTCTTAAAAATGGACGTTAAAAGTATTTTTTTGTAATAGTATAAGTGGTTTCAATAGTATGGTTCATTTCCAATGAAATATTTGGGTGTTTCACTTTCTTTCTATTTTATTTGACCAAGGGTTTTCCCCTTTCAAGACTTTATAGCGTAAAGGGTTTTCACGTCTCCCAGTAAGTGTACTTCCAGATATTCAAACTTGTATTCTCCTCTTTATGAGAGTGAGACTGATTACCACCTCAACTAATAGCTCGTTAGTTGTGCGTTCCACTTTCTACTACCTGATAGAGTGAAAATATATGATTGCTAAAGCCTTGCTCAAAAAAAAAACTACTCGTAGTAAAACTTTAGTCTTCTAGGCATTTATCTTATGTGTTATATAAAATAAAGGGAAAATTGAGAAGAAAAAGGAAGAATGAGTAGAAAGCAAGAAAGATACATTTACATTCAATATTCAGTGTTGTGTAAAATATATAACATGTCTTCTATTAATAGGCACAACTCTCTAATATACAATTAGTGTGATTCTATAATCATAAAAATTAATTGGAGAGAATAGGAAATAATGGGGATATGGACATCCACAAATAACACTCTCCCTTTGATATCCATGAATAAACATGTGCCTCATTAAAAAACTTCAACTAAGAAAAACCTAGTGGGATAAAAACTTAGTAGAAGAAAAATAGTACGTTGTTTATTGATACACTTGGCAGAGTTGCCTCATTAAAAACCTTGCTAAGAAAACCCTAAGGGAAAAACCATGAACAAGATTTTCAAATATTGTACAGGAAGTGACTTAGTAAACAAATCTGCTAGATTTTCACTACAATGTATTTGTTGGATATCAATTTTACCACCCTTTTCAAAGTCACTAGGGAAGAAGAATTTTGATAAAATATGTTTCGTTCTATCATCCTTGATATATCCTTCTTTAAGTTGGAAAATAGATACAACATTATCCTCATCTAGGACTGTTGGGGGCATTTTACTAGGAGATAAACTACGAGTGATTTTTATGTGATGTATTGTTGATCTTAAACATACACACTATAAGATTATGTGGCTAATATAGTTTGTTTCATAGATCTCCATGAAATAGTTGTGCCACCACTTGTGAACCAATACCATCACTTGTGAACAAATACCCTATTTGTGATTTACGATCATGTAGATCAGACAAAAATCCAGCATCTACATAACCAATTAGTTCATGCTTGGATACATTTGAGTAGAATAATCTCATATCCATAGTGTGTAACACCCCGTTTTTGTAAATGTTTTCTCGCTGTTATTGATCAGAGTTGAGCGCCGGAATTTTTTTTTTTGATTTAAAATGGAAACAGAGTCACTGAATAACATTCATAATAATATGTCTGGTAGTCATAGTAGTACATTCATCCAGAGTTTTAAACAAAATAAACAACAAATTTATTCTTCTTCATCAGCCTCCCTATGTCGGCTCCTTACCCTTCATCACGTCCCGAACACCTCGAGATCCTGAAGCTATATTAATAGCTGAGATCCAATGCCCATTGGATCTCAGGTAACGGTTAACCTCATGCTTATGTAAACAGTATATGCATGACAGTTATCCACAACATTTCACAGTATAAAAACACATCTCCACATATCAGGCAATAACATTGCACAGCCCCTGCAGTATGTATGTCATCCCAGTCTGCACACTCTCCGGTGCCACGATGTACAGTCGTGTCCATAGCGCTAGGAAAACTCTCAACGGTGTTAACAATACCATAACCCGTGTACTCATAATTCCACCATTTTCAAACAAACAGAATCTCGCATATATGAACACAGCAATCACATATAGCATACAACAAGCATCAGATTAAGGTTACAATACGCGTCCGTACCTTTTCGGCGGTACAACGGTACTTTTACGGAAAACGGAAAACAGCGGGTGAAACAGCGGTATGACGGCGGCACAACAGCGGCTCGACAGCGGTACGATTAACTCAGATATCCTATAAGGATAATATTTAACAATATTTAGAAGCATAACAGGCATTTTAGGTACAAATTACCATTTTGCCCCTGACTCCCCTAATTGGCGGAATTTTGCTAGAGCTTCGCTGTTTTCACTCTATCTCTCCAGAATTTTTGATAAATCTCTTCCCCCAATAATATTTTCGAAAATAATACCTTATTTACCCCTCAATATGATATCTAGACTATCTTGAAAATTTAAAGATAAATCTAGCATTCCTACTATCTCTACTGAAAGAACTACCGAAACTAAGGACTAAGGACCGAAGAACTTACCCAGGGCTCGGCTAGAATTTCTCCGGGCTCCTCCTTCTCTCTAAAGTCTCTCTAGGATTTGAAATTTTGGTGTAAGAAATTGAAGGTGGAATATCACCTAGAGGGGGGTGAATAGGTGATCTCAAAAATCTTTTTGTTGTACGATAGATAAACAAAGAAAGCAGTAAAGAAGTAAAGATGACAGACACAGAGAAGTTATCCTGGTTCGGTCCAACTCTTCGACCTACGTCCAGTCCCCAGACACACTCTGGGATTTCCACTATCTTACAAATATAATTACACACTCTGTAAACGAAGGATGATCCTCTCACTCTTGGACTCACTCCCCCTTACAAGTTGTAATCAATACACCCACACTCAAGATACCTCTATCTTGAGAATTTGAACGAATTGTAAAAGCACGTTGTAGAAAACTCTCTCACAGAGTAAATAGAATGATGAACACTGAAGCTTAGTATATCCGAAGATATAATCAGAATACAATTTGAACTATTTGAAAACTTTATCAATGTATGCACTGGTTAGTGGTACTGTCGAATTCAATCCTTCGTGTATATGTACTGGTTGAAGTTGAAGACCGTTGAAGGATTTTAATGTGTCTGTAGGAATATTTGAATATGTCCGTTAATAGCGCACTCGCGCCTTCTGCTTGCCCATGTTTGAGTGTTTGCTTAGTGGAATGTCTTTACAGCATGTTACTCACATATTCTTGGATGGAGATCAGCATAGTTTAATGATTCGGAAGCTTTTGCTGTATGGGCACCATTATGATAAGATTCTTTTTGTCGGCTCTGTTCTGCGACATTCTTAATGTGCCAGCCTGTCAAGAACTTAAACTCTGAAAAACAAAACTTTGAAACTGTAGATTCACAAGCAAACTTGTTAAACATAGTTAAGATCAGTAAAAGCAAACAGTATGTCATATTCCATAGATCAGCAATAAAGTCACAATGAACATTTTCGGTATCCTTCATCTGATCTTGTCAACTTTGGTTATGAACCTGTAAAGTACTTAGGTAGATGGTCAATAATATCACAGTTAATATAGAATGATATATTGTAAGACAAAAACAATTAACTGGATCAATCAAAGAAGGTTGCAATAAATCAGGTTGCTCTCGCTAACTGGTATGGATGCTGTCAGACCATTCTCGAGAATTGTAGAAGCCATACTCGAGAATCACATGAAGAATCAACCTGCAGATTTGAGCCATTCTCAAACATTCTCGAGAATCAACCGTTGGTTCTCGAGAATCATTCTCGAGCTGCATTTCAGTTCTCGAGAATCAAAGAAGTAAAAACGAACTTCGATTAATGTGATCGTTTATACTCGAGAATTGTTTTTCCCATTCTCGAGAGTTACTTTCTCATTCTCGAGAATCACCTTAGTAGCAGAATATACCAGTAAGGATTATGGACCATTCTCGAGAATCAATAACTGATTCTCGAGAATCATTCTCGAGAATTGATAATCAATTCTCGAGAATCATTCGAAAGATACAAAGTAGCTTGCTTCTGGTTTTGCTTCATACTAGATCATTCTCGAGAGTGCAGCTGTATTCTCCAGAACCATTCTCGAGAATGCAATCCTCATTCTCGAGAATTGCCATCTTTGTGATTAACAATTAACAGAACTTTGATAGTCATTCTCGAGAATTCAAGATCTGATTCTCGAGAGTTATTCCTGGACATACAACATGATTTTCAAAACTTAAGCATTAGTTATCATCAAAACATTTAGGAGCCAACAGAAATGAGAAGGGATGGCTTGCTATTTATAGAAGAAGGGAATGGCATTTCAGTGAATAATTCGAACTTCAGTCTTACTAATTACCGACCGTTGGATCCAGGGTTTTTGGGAGACTTCATCTTGTCCCTCCATCCTATGTGCCGACCCCCCCCCCTTGCCAAAAATTAAAAAAAAATGATGTCATCCTGTGTCATACTCTTTTGCTTTATGTGACTGTACCGATAAAGTTTCCAGTTCGGTGCCCTTTTCGTGCAATCTAGGAGAAACTCAAAAATCCAAGAGCACAGTGATGAAGTTTTATCCTTCCTCTTTCAAAATATATGGAATGATTAAATTTTTTATCCCATTAAGAGCATTCCGTAGTCTGTTGAAGATTTTCGGATAAACGCCGTCTTGATTCTGAGAAATAACTTCCGATAGCACCCAAATTTTTTACGGACAAAAATTCACGGTTCATAATATGTCCGAGACCTAAGAAACCTAATCCCTGGTTTGTCACAACTATTTCGTTTTCTATAGGTTCTCATTTCCACTATCTGCCCTATTCTTTATTTATCCTGTATCTTAATGACCTAGTTGGTTTCAGAAATGACTTCGGAGACAACTCACTCCGGGATAAAATTTCACTGGTTTATAAAATGTCCAGATGTTACTGACTCCATCCCCAGGTTTTGAGGTAGGATTTAATTTCTATCCATTCTCAAATGTCATGTTGGCTCTTTACCAAATATATTATTATTATATTACAAATATATAGATATTTTATTTTTTTATTTTTATTTGTTATTTATTTTTCTAAGCATTTTGTATTTTTTTATTATTTTTATTTTTATTTATTTTTTAATTACGAATTTCAGCCCTTAATTAAATATTTTTCATATTCATTTATCTTATATTTTAATCCTCTTATATTATCTCATTAATTACCGATTAGCCACTTATTAATTTTTGATAATTTTCTTAATTAGGATAAATTATTATCTCACAACTATTTTAGTTACATTGGTATTTTATATCCCATGTAAAATATTAAAAATATTGGGGCCAAAAAGTGCTTTTAATAATATTATATTTATGCTTCTCTATTTTTCAAGGAAATAATCCTAAAAATTCCTAAAATTATAGACAACATACTTCCCAAGTTTTTGTCAATATTTGTTGCCATATGAGATTTATCATAATATTTTCAGTCCATTTTTATGGCCTATAATTGCATTTTTAGGGAGTTTTAGCTCTTTATCTCCTTTAATTTTCATAGAATTTTCCCTAAGTAATAAGATAATTATGCTCATTTATTGAAACCACATATTCACCTATAACCTTTAAAGGAATATTTATTTATAATTAATAGTCATCCGGGTATTGAATATCCGGGTATTACATAGTGCCTCTAAGGTAAAGAAGAATGTGGTTCACTACATTCCAATGTCTTCATGTTGGTGAAGAACTATATCTTGCTAATAAATTAACAGCAAATGATATATCAAGACATGTGTGATTAGCAAAATATATTATTGCTCCAATAACACTAAAGTATGGTACTTCTAAACCAAGTAGTTCTTCATCACCTTCTTCTCTAATTACTCGAGGTCTAAATGGGTCTTTACTCACCTGTAAAGACCTTATAACCATTGGGTACATAATGGATGTGACTTATCTATGTAAAAACGCTCTAAAACCTTCCTTGTTTAAACTTCTTGATATACAAAGATCCCATTTTCAAGGTACTCAATATGTAATCCAAAATAGAATTTTGTTCTTCCCAAGTCCTTCATTTCAAATTCTTTATTCAAGCAATTAATTGTCTTTTGAAGCTCTTCAAGAGTTTCAATAATGTTGACATCATCAACATAAATAGCAATTATAGCAAACTCACTTTTAGATCTTTTCATAAAGATGCATGAGCATATTGGATCATTTTTGTATCCTTCTTTCAACAAATACTCACCGAGATAATTATACCCATGTTTACCCTGATTGCTTTAAGTCATACAGGATTTATTTAACTTAATTGAGTATTGTTCTCGAGAACTTGTAATTGATGCTTCTAGCATCTTGAGTCCTTTAGGGACTTGTGCTTCTAGCACTTTGAGTCCTTCAAGGATTTGTGCTTCTAACAACTGGAGTCTTTCAGGAACTTCTGCTTCTGGCACTTGGAGTCCCTCAAGGACTTGTGCTTATGGCACATGGAGTCCTTCAGGGACTTGTGAAAATGGAATATCACCTAAGAGGGGGTGAATTGGGCAATTTCAAAAACTTTGTAATTAAAACCTAATAATCAAAATAACAAGGTAAGGATGGAAGAATAATGGGCACAGAGAATTTATACTGGTTTGGTCAAATCTCTTGACCTACGTCTAGTCCCCAGACACTCTGGGTTTTTCATTATCACTTTCACGATTACACACTCTATTTCTCGTAGTCCTCTCACTAAAATTCACTTTCCCTTACAAGTTGTAATCGATACACCTGTACTCAAGGTTACTCTACCTTGAGATTTAACAGATAATCAATCAAAAAGATAACTCTCTCACAGAGTAAATTTATAATCACTGAATTACCGAATATCCGAAGATATTACAGAGTATTGAATGAAACAGTAAATAGCAATAAATTTGATTGAGCGTTGGTAGTTTAAGTAGTTACTCTGAATTGAATGCTTCGCCTTTTATTAGTAGTTGTAATTAATAACCGTTGAGAAGCTTCAATATATCCGTTGTGAGTATTGAATGTAGCCGTTAGACAGTGAAGTTTGTTCGTTACTCATAACTTTGATTTTGCAGAGCTTTCGACGTTTTTCTGCTGCTTTGACATTCCTTTTGATTTGCCCGTTGATTTGCCATAATGCTCATAGGAATGGGTATAGCAGAAAGTTCTTTTGGTCTGATCAGAGTTGATTGCCGTGTTGGTCCTAGGTTTTTGCAAACGTATTTAACTCTATAACGTAATCATTTGTTTTTTGGTAATCTTATCTGTTGTTAATCCTTCATATAATCATCTGAAAATTATTAATACACTAGTTAAATATAGTTAAGAAAAGTAATGAGTGATGATAAGAAGATAATAAATCACAATCAATGATTTTAACTTTATGGACACGGTGATTTACTGAGGCACATATGGAAACTCGAGTTTTCATTAACTAACTCGAGTTTTCCTTTCAGAACTCAAGTTTATATGGTCTTCTTCTCAAATGATAGTTTGTTTGAAAATGAAGTTAAACTAAGAAGGATGTTTGCAAAGCATAACTCGAGTCTTAAATTACTAACTTGAGTTGTAAACTCGACAAGTCTTCACAACTCGAGTTGTGAAGTTTTGTTCTTAAAACGAAGACTGAGAGTTATGTTGCAAAATGAGTTTGACCAAAGGATACTTGAGTTTTGAAATCCCAAATCTAACGTATGACTCGAGTGCATAAAATCATAACTCGAGTTTTGAAGATTCATCTTTTGAAAATGAAAAACTGAGTTATGTTGACAAAGGTGTAAACTCGAGTCTTGAAATGTCAACTCTAACGAGTGACTCGAGTTGCAAGAATATTACTCGAGTTCTGGTAATTGGTTTGAAAAAATAAAGTTTAGTGAGAGCCATCAGAACTTGAGTTTCATTTAATCAACTCAAGTTTCATAAGATGAAACTTCAAGTGTGCCAAATGCTTAAGTAAAAGATAAAAGTTTGAGCTTTACCATGCAACTTGAGTTTTGTGCAAGTAACTCGAGTTATTACCTTTGATAGTCTTATTACTGAAAGCTTCTAACTCGAGTTTTAAACAACTAACTCGAGTTGTCAAAACTGTAAACAATTTTACCTGTGATTTTTAAAGCAATGACTCGAGTTCTTAAACAACAACTCGAGTATAACAATAACAGATACATTAAAAATGACTTCCTGATTCAAGTTTTGGTTGCAACATTCACTCAAGTGTCATTAAACACATACTTGAGTGACTTGAATCATTGAATCTATATTTTTACAAGTGTTTATTATCGTCAAAACATATTGAACCGAGAGCTAACAACTTGTGCTTCTGGCACCTCTTCATGATTGGAGATTGTTGATCATGTAAAATATAAAAAAGGTCTTAAGGAGGCTTTTCATGCATTTTTTGTTTTAAGCGGTTTCAATAATATGGGTTTCTTTCCAATGAAATATTTGGGTGTTTCACTTTCTTTCTATTTTATTTGACCAAGGGTTTTCCCTTTCAAGACTTTACAACATAAAGGGTTTTTATGTCTCCCAGCAAGAGCACTTCCTGAGATTCAAACTTGTATTCTTCTCCTTAAAGGAGTGAGACCGTCTACCACCTCAGTTGATAGCTCGTTGGTTGTGCGTTCCACTTTCTATTACCTGATAGAGTGAAAATGATTGCTAAAGCTTGCTCAAAAAAAAAATATCTACTCGTAGGAAAACTTTAGTCTTATAGGTATTTACCTTATGCTAGTATTTATCTTTATCCTACCTCATCGTAGTAGTCAACGATGTTGATAAATTTCGTAACAAATTTCTTTGGGGCCAGTAAGAAAATGGGCAACAACCACACTTGTCTCATCAGATTAATGACTTTTTTTCTAAATTATGGGATTAGACAACTATCAACTATGAATAGCTAATAAATTGCAGTAGGGTCAGACGAGTTAATCATTATATTAGAAAAGGAAGGAACTTGTGGAATTATCATGAACCAACCGATGTTATGTACGTTCAATACTTCTCTATTTATGGTGGTAATTAAATGAATAATACATTTATTCAATGTTGTCAAACTCGGCGGGTTAAGTAAACTCGCGACAATGACGTAAACTCGTATAGTGAATTTGTAAGAGTTTACTTTCACTATTAAATAGGTATTAATAGTGTATAATAAATAATTTAAATATAAAAAAATGACAATAATTTAATTTAAATATATTCTAAATCCAAATAATTGAAATTAAATCCATCAATATTCAAAATTTACCATATTTAACAAAGAAATTTCTATAAAACTCACATATAAAGCCGCTGAACATGATCAAATAAAGAAAGGTAATACAAGTTTAAGGGTGAGTTAACACGATTTTGTAAGTTTGAAACGTAAAAATGGTAAACTCGGTGTATAAACTCGTAAGTTTAATCAAGTTTACAGCGGTCACGAGTTTACCAATGACTCGACTCGATTTGGTAAACTAGAAACGTAAAAACGGTAAACTCTGAGAGTCAACTCGCGAGGTTGACAACAATGCATTTATTATTTTAATGTCACAATATTAGCGATTTTATACCATTAAACCAAGGATAATTAAATAAACAAAAGAGATTGCGTATCGGGAGGGATGTGTGCGCACGCACGCAAGGATAACTAAATAAACAAAAGAGATTGCATATCGGGAGGTGTGTGTGCGCACACCGGGGGGTGGAATTGGGCAGTCAGGGGTGGCTCCACCCCTAAAATTACAAAATTGAACTAGAGGTTTAAGAAATTATATTTTAGTCTCATAAAATTTTCAATATTTTCACTTTTGTCCTTACTAAAAGTTTTATGGAGGGACTAAAATGAAAATGTTGAAATATTTATAGGACTGAAATGTAATTTCATGAACACTGAGTTCTATTATGTAATTTTTGCCTCCTAATTTCAAATCCTAGCTCCACCCCTTTATGTGTATGTGTGTGTATATGTGTGTGTGACCTAAAACCGGAAATCAGAAGTGATAACTCGAAAATAAAGGAAGAGCATTAGAAAATGGAAAAGTATATTCCATTCACAATAATAATAATAGTAACATCTCAAAAACAGAGAAACACTGTGGAAAAATAGTACCAAATGTCAAATTAACTAAGAAATAAGATTCCAATTTCGTCTCATTGTTTTCCATAAATTTGTCAACTTTCTATATAAAGATACCCCACTTCCGATCTCCCCTCTCTCTCTCCTTCTATTTTCAATCGTCGTCCTCATCTTCGTCCTATCTAATCATCAACCAGCATCATTGATTAAAATTCTCAGGTCTTGATCCATTTTCAATTGATCAATCAATATGGGGTCAAGCAAAATTCCTTATTTTTGAATTAAGCATCAATATTATTAATTATTCTTCATCAAATTTTGCAAGAGGACTAGTAGTGTGTGAGAAAAATCGAAGCAGATTAATCTTATGGCGAGCCGACCCTTGGAGAGGATGGTATCCATTGATGAACAGCTTCGTCAATTGGTTCCAGCCAAAGTGAGTGAAGATGATAAACTCGTTGAGTACGATGCTTTACTCATCGATAAATTCCTCCATATCCTCAATGATTTACATGGCCAACGTCTCACCCAAACGGTAAGTGATAAGAGATCCATGATGACACAAGCGAATATTATATGTGTGTGGAGTTCATCATATCTCATCTATCTTTATATTTATCCATATTCTTGTTATTTCTCTCTAGATAAACCATTAACATTTTCTTTAACAGAATATGATTCATTTTTCCATTATATTTATTGAAAGACGATTTACTTTATTCCTTACTTTTTCTAGTTTATCATGTTCCTTCTTTCATTTTCAGTCGGTCACTTCAAATTCAATTGGGGGGTGTTCAAATTTACAAATTTTAATTTCAAATTTTCTTAATGATAAATTCTTTTTCCGAAAGAAAGTTATCATAATTTTTTTAAAAAAATTATCCGTTCAATAATAAGGAAAATTGCTGAAAAACCACGACACAGGTCCTCGAATGCGTGTAAGTTTTTCTAAGCTGTAAGCAACATATCTTCAACTATGTGTAAATATTTTCTATTTTACATGTAGTTGAAAATATGTTGCATATAGCTAAAGAATAGTTACACCCCTGAAAATATATTGCACAATTTTAGGTACATTTAGATAATAAATTTTATAACGAGGGATATTTTAGAAAGATTTCCTTAAAGATATTTTTTTCCTGTTACTTTTTGTTTTTGGCTGACACTGGTCCTCTTTCATTTGAAATCTAATCCGGTGGCACATGATTTAACTATAGTAAAAGGTCCTAAAAAGAGCTTGATATACACTGTTTTGATCAACAAATGAAACGTACGGATGTGACCGTTATCATTCAAATCCCTCTCCTTGAATCAAAATTTCTTCCAAACACAAGACATGAGAGAATCAATATATATTTCTGGAATTGAAAGAACTAATAAAAAAAAAATTATGTTTTGTAATAACAGGTGCAAGCAGCATATGAGCTTTCAGCGGAGTACGAAGGGAAGCACGAGGCACAGAAACTGGAGGAACTGGGAAAACTGATAACAAGTTTGGACGCTGGCGACTCCATCGTGGTGGCCAAGTCATTCTCAAACATGCTTAATTTGGCTAACTTGGCGGAGGAGGTTCAAATTGCTCACCGGAGAAGGAACAAGCCCAAGAAGGGGAATTTCTCCGACGAGAACAGTGCCCTCACTGAATCTAACATCGAAGAGACTTTCCAGAAACTTGTCGTCGAAATGAAGAAGTCGCCGGAAGAAATTTTTCATGAGCTCAAGAACCAGACTGTGGATCTTGTCCTCACTGCTCATCCCACTCAATCTGTTCGTAGATCTTTGCTTCAGAAATATGCTAGGTTACGTTTTTCATTTCCCATCATTATTCCTATTTCTTCCTCAAATCATATTTTCAAAATTAACCGGCAATGACTCAAATATCCAACACGTTATTTTCAATAACATCTAGCATCATCTAGAACGCTAATCTTATTTATGATATATCAAGCCCAGCCCTATGCATCTAGCACCCTCGATATTATTTTTCAGCTATATCTAGCATTCTAATTGTATTTATGGTATAAGATGTTGTATGCCCTGTAAATAATATTAGAGTGATGAGAGTACCAGAAAAATAATATCAAGGTACGGGATGCACCTGAGAAATAATATCAGGATACTAGATTATATCAGGGTGCTGGATATTACTTTATAGCAAAACATTGAAAAATCCTTTCTTGTTTCAAGTTTCTTCTTCTTCGACTTTTTAGTTTTAGCAGATATGCTTATTTACAATGTCATTCGTGTATCCAGTGATTTCAACATAAATTTTCTCCAGAGAAATGTTTTGAAGAGGAGGAAAAAATTTCCATCTAGTGTCACATTTAAATATAATTAGTTGGATGGTTCAAATATCAATTTTTTAATAAAATTTTAGTACTTTCATCTTAAATTAATTAACGCAAAACACCAAATAATATCAATGTTATAACTATCAGTAAAATTTGGATTGTCAGAAGTTTGGATTGTCAAAATGAGATTGCAATATGCATCATATTTGGATGCACCTGAGACTGGATAAAAGTTATAAAAAATTATACAAAGATTAAAAAAACATATGTAGATAATTTATTGTCTGTGTTTGATGTGGGTGTCTTCGGTTTAATATGCAGGATAAAGAATTTTTTATTTCAGTTTTACGCCGCAGATTCTCCTGATGATAAGAAGGAGCTCGGTGAGTCCCTACAGAGGGAGGTAAGTTTTCTGCAAATAGGTTTATTTAATAATTAAATTAGATTCTCTATGACCAAATGTTAAAGAAAAATTGACATATGTAGAAAATGTCATTGTGCATAATTCATTCTTTTTTACATAAATTTCTTTTCTCCGTATATACTTAGATATGTACTGTATAAATTCACCTATGTAATCCTAGCTAAAAGCTCCAAATTAATGTTGGATCCATGAAATTCACAATCTTTTACTCTATAATTGCCTTAAACCCGTGTTATTGAAGTAAATTATGCAAATATATGAAACATCTCATACTACATTATATGAGATAGTAAGCTTCTAAGACTCTTTACTATATGTTTTCTATTGGAAAAAACTTATTATACCCATTTATTAATCCCACAAACATCTGAAGTTGATATATCTGCAGCAAGCTATTTTTGTATAAAATATAAATATATGCGTATAGGTTCTTCAAAACACTAGAGTCATATCTATATACTCTCTTCTTTGATTAAAAAAACTAGGCTAAATTATACGTTTGGTCCTTCATGTTTGCCTCTAGTATCATTTTAGTCCCTTAAGTTTGTAAAGTGCATGTTTGGTCCCTAATGTTAACACTGTTAGTTTGACTTAACGAAAATAATGATTCAACAATTTTAAGCGATGACTGTGTGATTAAATGCTGACCAAGCATATGCTTATATATTAGTATTTTACTAAATTAATATTTCAAATCCTATTGATTGAAAAATATTTAATCTTCACATATTGTTTTACGGTTTTTCACAGTTTGTGAAGATTAAATATTTGTCGAAGAAAATTAAATATTTTTCAATTAATAGGATTTAAAATATTAATTTATTAAAATACTAACATATAAACATATTTGATCAGCATTTAATTGCACAGTTATCACTTAAAATTGTTAAGTCAGTATTTTTCGTTAAGTTAGACTAACGGTGTTAACATTAAGGGACCAAACGTGTACTTTACAAACTTAAGGGACTAAAATGATACCAGAGGCAAATATAAAGGACCAAACGTATACTTTAGCCAAAAAACTATATCTATATACTCTTTTTTGTGGTTAATATAGAACCTATTTACCTAATTAAATTAAATTTAGGAAGTTAGTTAAAATAGTTAATATGACTTTTTTTCTAAAACACCCTAATCATATTTCTTAATTCCCTCATCTTTCTTTTACTTGATTATGGTTCAAGAAGCATTAATAGGGAAAAATTGGGAAAAATTTGACAAATATGGAAAATAGGTTTTATATTTAGGACCATGATTAACACTACAATTAAATCCTATATTTGGACATTGGTGGGAGTATTGTATACTCCCTCCGGTTTTTAATATAAGACAAATTTCAGAAGTTGATCTTTGTGCTAAATATAATATATAGTTTTCATATTTGTCAAGTCTTTCATAATTTACTCTTATTGATGCTCCTTCAACAATAATCAAGAAAGAGATGGAATGAGGGAATTGAGTAAGATGACTAAGGTGTTTTAGAAAATACATAGCATATTAACTAACTTCTTTAATCTAATCAAATTAGGTAAATATGTCAATATTAAGGACCGGAGGGAGTATGAAATATGGCGATTCCATGTAGCTAGCTAGCTAGATAGCTTCTTATGCAGGAAATGAAGAGAAAGGCAAAATTTTGTATGTAAAATTGAGTTGTGTTTGGTGTAGATTCAAGCTGCGTTTCGTACAGATGAAATAAAGAGGACGCCTCCAACACCACAAGACGAGATGAGAGCAGGAATGAGCTACTTTTATGAGACAATATGGACTGGTGTTCCCAGTTTTCTGCGCAGAGTTGATACTGCTTTGAACAACATTGGCATTACACAACGTGTTCCTTATGATGCTCCTCTCATTCAGTTTTCTTCTTGGATGGGTGGTGATCGCGACGGTATATCTATATCTTCATTCTTGAATTAATATTTATTGAGTGAAGTATATATATATGATATCTGTTGATATAATAATGATGCAGGTAATCCAAGGGTGACTCCTGAAGTGACTAGGGATGTTTGCTTATCGGCTAGAATGATGGCTGCTAATTTGTATTATAACCAAATTGAGGACCTTATGTTTGAGGTACGTACTTATATTCATATTTCAGGCTAAACAACTTCATGTCTTATACTCATTATATGCCAACTTTCGAATTGGATCAGATCAGATCTCATGGCAGTGATAAGTACCATAGTGCTCATCAGTGCAATGAGCACCAAAACTGGTTCTATCCAACTCTTGTTTAAAAAGAAGCAAGCTTCATATAACTTGGTCTCATTTTTTGTGTTTTTCCCCCTCTGCAGCTGTCAATGTGGCGCTGCAACGAGGAGTTGCGTGCTCGTGCAGATGAAATTCACAGATCTGCCAAAAAGGATGATGTTGCAAAACACTATAAAGGTATATATATACTACAATCCCTCTGGTCCTTAATATATATATAGACCTATTTCTAATTGAAGAGTTGATCTTCATTCTAAATACAAGACATATTTTTATATTTTCCATTCTTTTTCCTAGTTTACCACTATAGATGCTCCTTTAACAATAATTAAAGAGGAGAAAGAATGAGGAAATTAAAGAAGATGATCGATTAGGGTGTTTTAGAAAATACATATCATATTAACTAATTTTCTCAATCTAATCAAATTAGATAAATATGTCTTATATTAAAAAGTAAAAGGAGTAATTTGCATCACAATAATGGAACAAAACTAGCTATTGTTACGTGCCAATTACTCTGTTTGATATGAAATGTTATTGCTATTATATAGTTTTGTCTGAAATTTTTCAAGAGAGTGAAGTAAGGTTGGTTACTTTAATTTTGTGATGATACTGATGGACATATTTAATTTGTCCATAATTATTGATCAGAGTTCTGGAAAAGAGTTCCCCTAAATGAACCATATCGTGTAATACTGGGCAACGTAAGGGACAGACTTTACCATACTCGTGAACGCTCTCGCCATTTGCTTGCTCAAGGTCACTCCGACATTCCAGAGGAATTAACTTACACTACTGTTCAAGAGGTACACACACACACTCATATCATCCATATGACCTTCATTTTAACTTGCAGATGAAGCTTCAATATTAGCATAATCTTTTTTCAATATGTTCATGTAGCTTTAGAAATTAATGATCAAAAGTCGTCGACCAGGTTGGATTGTATATGTATATATATCCTTATTAAGCTTGAAGTGATATCATTTTGAATTTTAAAAAGATACAAGTTCGTCATATTTATACTTTAATAACTTTGTTTTGTTGGATTGCATGTGATTTATGCTTGAATACTCTATTTACTTGTATATCAATATCTTTTTATTTAAATATTATTCTTTGTATCTCGTTTTGCATATTTTAATTAAACTATATTTTTTTTAATCTTCTCCGGTTTAACTTCAAGTTAACTCCAGTTTGAACTAATAACCCTTGAATCACTCTCTCCACCAATTCACTGACCGGTTCACTTTTCATTACTTGTTGATATCTTATCTCTATGATGATATAAATGCTAACAAAAATTAAACTTGTTTCTTTTGCAGTTCAAGCAACCTCTGGAACTCTGTTATAGATCACTATGTGACTGTGGAGATAGAGCTATAGCAGAAGGGAGTCTTCTTGATTTATTGAGGCAAATCACCACCTTTGGACTAGCAATGGTGAGGCTTGATATCAGACAAGAATCTGACCGTCACAGCGACGTCATGGACGCCATTACTAAACACCTCGAGATCGGATCATACCATGAATGGTCCGAAGAAGAAAGACAAGAATGGCTTCTCTCTGAGTTAAACGGTAAGCGTCCATTATTGGGATCAGACCTTCCTCAAACCGAAGAAGTTAGGGATGTCCTCGACACATTCCACGTCATCGCCGAGCTACCTCCCGGTAGCTTTGGCGCCTACATCATTTCCATGGCCACCGCGCCGTCCGACGTCCTCGCGGTGGAGCTTCTCCAGAGAGAATGCCGTGTGAAGAATCCGTTAAGAGTTGTCCCGTTGTTCGAACGGCTCGCCGATTTAGAAGCTGCGCCGGCGGCATTAGCTCGGTTGTTCTCGTTGGATTGGTATAGGAACCGAATCAATGGGAAGCAAGAAGTTATGATCGGATACTCAGATTCTGGCAAAGATGCCGGAAGGTTCACGGCGGGGTGGCAGCTGTATAAGGCTCAAGAAGACCTTATAAAGGTGGCGAAGCAGTATAATATCAAGCTGACTATGTTCCATGGCCGTGGTGGCACCGTCGGGAGAGGTGGCGGGCCGACGCATCTGGCGATATTGTCGCAGCCGCCAGACACGATTCATGGGTCGCTTAGAGTGACGGTGCAGGGAGAGGTTATAGAGCAATCGTTTGGAGAGCGGAATTTGTGCTTTAGAACGCTTCAACGTTTTACGGCGGCGACTTTGGAACATGGAATGCGTCCTCTGCTTTCGCCTAAACCAGAATGGCGAGCTCTCATGGATGAAATGGCCGCCATTGCTACTGAGGAATACCGTTCTATTGTGTTCAAGGAGCCACGTTTTGTTGAGTATTTTCGCCTGGTAAGTAATCAGAATTTTTTAATAGGAGTATTATGTAATTCTGGGACAACGTATAAGTGTTAACCATGAAGAAGAAGAAATATATGGAAATGTCATTAATCACCCAAAGAGACACAATATAATGAAAGCCTTCCTTAAAGGATGAGAAACAACCCAAAACCTAATTACCTTGGGAATTCATAAGAGATTACGTATGTTAACCTCGTCTTGGTAGCTTTAATGTACTGCTCTCTCTCTCTGATACTCTATAATGCCCTTTGTAATGCTAATTCAATTTTCCAAATGTTTTCTTCTTATGTGTTTTGATAATTAGATTCTACATAAAATTTTGATATCTTAATTTGACAAATTGGTACAATTTCTCATATAAATACTATAAAGTTATGAAGTTTTGATTTGTTTCCTTCAAAAAATCATTAAAAAAAAATTAAAATGCATCATTTCATTACCGTAAGATATCAAAATATCACTTATTTTATACAAAATCTAATTGTTAAGTTGAGGCATTACAAAGAGCATTAGGGAATGCACTCAGAGGCTCCAAACCTGTCAACCCCCCTCCCTCTCGGGCTGAGGATTAAACTATCCCATACTTCTAAACACATTAACTAACAACCTTTTATATAGAGAACTAACTAACTTGAGCTTAATCTCTCTGACAATAACGTTTGAATTTGAATGATTAATTTGCAGGCGACACCAGAGTTGGAGTATGGAAGAATGAACATAGGAAGCAGACCGGCAAAGAGAAAGCCAAGCGGGGGGATAGAATCCTTAAGGGCAATCCCATGGATATTTGCATGGACACAAACAAGGTTTCATCTGCCAGTGTGGCTGGGCTTTGGGGAGGCATTCAAGCAGGCAATTGCCAAAGACAAAAAGAATCTCAAGATGCTTCAAGAAATGTACAATCAATGGCCTTTCTTCAGAGTCACCATTGATTTGGTTGAAATGGTGTTCGCCAAAGGAGACCCAAGCATTGCTGCTCTCTATGATAAGCTCCTTGTTTATCCTGAGCTTTGGCCTTTTGGTGAGCAGTTAAGGGCCAAGTATGAAGAAACCGAGAATCTCCTCCTTCAGGTAATATAATAATTAACATTTTCTTCCTCCTTGAATAACAAAGATTAGTCCAATCGATAATGAGGCTACTCACCATGCCCTTGAAAGGCATGCATAAGAAGTAATCTTTGAATAGTGTACGCGTATGTTTGTAAGTACTCTTGAAGCCGTTTATATAGAAAACCATAATACTCTCATCACCATAGTTAGATGATCTGGAGAAGCAATCCCTAATGCTTTCTATGTAGGAAATAGTGATAGCTAAAAGCAGAGAATACGGCGGTCAGAAAGAAATGTTAGGGATTCTTCTGACTGGTGTGTAAGCACAATGATGACAACTGGAAAAAGACTGATGATGATGATGATGAAACGCACTATATATAACTTATTTCTTAATCTTCATATAATGTTATATGAGAATCTTGCTGTTAAATACTTGCGTAAATGTAACATTCTTTGAGTTGTGAGATCTATGATAAGCCCAAATTTAAACCAGACTTATCTAAACTTATTATGTGAATATAATCGTTTCAATTATGAGGCTTAATTCGTGTGGTGGTGCATATAGGTGGCTGGGCACAAGGAAGTTTTAGAAGAGAGTCCATACTTGAGGCAAAGACTGAGACTGAGAGATTCGTACATAACAACCATAAATGTTTTGCAAGCATACACATTGAAGAGTGTGAGAGATCCAAACTATGCAAAGGAGCGTAATAAGATCTCAAAGGACTCAGCTACGGATGAGGCTAGTAAAGCTGCAGCTAATGAGCTTGTTGCTCTTAACCCCACAAGTGAATTTGCTCCTGGTTTGGAAGATACCCTTATTCTCACCATGAAGGGTATTGCTGCTGGCATGCAAAACACTGGTTAACTTAACTTCATCACTTTCCGGAAGAAAAAGGAAAATCGGTGAAAAGTCCATGTTATTAGAACATTTTATTAGCCACAAGGAGGATCTGATATGTTTTTTATGTACAGATAGTATCGATGCTAAGCATGATTTCACACACAGAAAGTGGCGGTATTTGAATATAGGGGCTACTTTATGTTTTTTTGTTCTTTATGATATTTTTGCTACTGTATAGAACTCAGAAGCCGAGTTCCTTTGAGCATTGTGGCGGCCAGAAAATGGGGCTGTGCTGCTTATATTTTAAATATGTTTATGTATAGAGAGCTACGTACTACACATCTTGTGTTTGTGGAAGGAAAAGGGAAATGAAATTAATAAAAAACGATGACTTTTTAATTTTGAAAGATCATACTATACGTTTTTAGTTGAAAACTACTATTTTAATTGTCATATACTACCTCCGGTCCTAATTATAGGAACACTTTTGTAGTGCAATTTACACTACAAAAGTGTTCCTATAATTAGGACCGGAGGGAGTACCTTTTAAGATCAGTTAAAAATAAAGTGTCAAAAATGTCATTTTTCTTCTAAATATGCTCATATTTATGAAAAGAGCATAGAAGAGAGATTGAGTAAAAATATAAGAAAAATGAATATAAAATATGAGAGAGAGTGAATAATACATGATTAAAAAGAAAATTAGTGGTAAGTGAAGGATAATTAATATAAAAATTTGTATCTAATAGGAGTAGGAAAAAAAAAAATTGAGACACGAGAAAAAAATTGCTTATAGTCCAAGGGAGTATTAGAGAGAGTTTTTGGTTCAAATCTCATTAAACAATGTGTCCATATTTTTGTTGATAATAATAAAATTTTAGGAAAGGGTTGGACTCACTTACGTGATCCTAAGGCGAGCGCTTGGAGCCGGTTCACGGGACATCGACCGGAGAATACACGTGTCTCCACCTCTACTAATGTTTCCACTGCTTCCTAGACCCCAGGATCTCCCCGCCGCTTGGCCAACGCAGGATCGAAGTCCGACCCCTTCACCAGTTGAACCCAAAAACGAGTGGTACAATGTGTCCATATTTGGTGCCCAACCTCAAACAAAATCACCTCGATAGAATAGGTTACTTACCCCCCAAAAAAAAAAAAAAAAATCTTGACATTCCTGTGTTTTTCACTTTGGGCCTTCTCTTTCAGCTTCCACTTTACTATATCCTTTGAAAGCTTCAATGACAATTATAGGATTTTAGGTGAGAAAATTCTCTTGTGTTTGGGTGAACTAAAAAAACATTTTTCAACTTGAAATCATGGTTTGGTGAAAATATTGCCAAACATCTGAAAAATGGGAGAAACATTTTTTATTATTTCAAACCATGGTTTTAGAACTCAAAGCTATGGTTTTGGAAAAACAAAAAATTTCTCCTTTTTCTCTTTCATCTTTCCTCTCTCTTTCCCCATTTTCACATTTTTCCTCTTTCTCTTTCTTTTCCCATTTCTCTCTTTCCTTGTAATAATGACGAATTTTTGGGTTCACATTACATGCTTATAAGCATGTAATGTTTAGGTGCTTATACCTCTTATAAGAGGTATAAGCATATTTTTTATTTTTTTTTTATTTTTTTATATATTGTATTTATTTAAATTTAAATTATATGCATTTTTCTGATATTTTTTTACACCCAGTTTCTCAAATTAATTAATTTTCAGTTCTACATCTATCTCGTAACACCAGGTATTATGAAAATTAATTAATTTGAGAAAAATCTGCAAAAAAAAATATCAGAAAAATGCATATAATTTAAATTTAAATAAATACAATATATAAAAAAATTAAAAAAAAAATATGCTTATACCTCTTATAAGAGGTATAAGCACCTAAACATTACATGCTTATAAGCATGTAATGTGGATTCCGAATTTTTTAGCTTGAGTTATATTGCCAAGCCTTTTTTTATTTTTGGCAGTTTGAAGTGATGATGTTTTTGTAAAATAAATACAAGTAGCCCCAAAATGTTTAATTAGCAAGAACGTCGGCATGGTTATAGATCATGAGATTTAGCATAGCCATGAAGAAAAGTTGAATAAATCGAATTACTTTTTTTGACCCACAAAATAAATCGAATTACATTCATAAAACAATGAGGTTAATGACATATTTAGTGACCGTAGAACCTGTTTGACTCTTTTGTTGTAATTTGTCATGAGACAACAAAAATTTAATAACCAAAATTTTTGAACTATTTTATCATTATTAAAATTGACTAATGTCATGATTTTTAATTTTTCAAATTATTTAAATTTTATTATTGTATTATGAAATTTGATGTTGAATATATTTGATATAAATGGAATTTTATATTTTATATGCAATTATTACATTATCTAATGATCTTTTTGGTACTTTGTACATTAAAAAAAAAGTGATTATGATAACAATTATTCAAACACTCTCATTTTATCAAAATCACTTTTTTTCACCAAATCTATTCTTTAAAATCATTTTTATCATTTTTTCTCCTTAAGCTATTCTCCAAAAGCTAATCTAAATATTCTCTTACAATTTCACCTCATTTTTAGTTAAGTCTTAATTTCTTTTATCCATATAATTTTCTTAATTATAGGTATTAGTCTCTAAAATCATAATTTATTACTCCCTCCGGTCCTAATTATAGGACAAAGCTTGCAGTGTAAATTTTCTACAAATTTTGTCCTATAATTAAGACCGAAGGTAGTAATTTATAAGAGAGGGCCCCATAATAGTTGAAACATAGCTCTTACTCAACATATATCTAGATTAGTTTTGTTATAGATGTAAATAAAATCAATAAAACCAAATTATAGTTATGGATTATATATACTTTTGTATATAGGTGATAATGAGCATAAAAAAATTTAGGGTAAAATACATTAAGTACCCCTATGTTTTATTTAAATTACGTAAATCTTCTTTTTATTTTAAAAACCTATATAAGCCTGGCTCCTTTAAAATTAAAATGCATGTTACAAAAACCTACCTTGTATTTTTGTTATTTCTATCCATCCAATTGTTAGTTGATCGTTAAATTTGACTCTTAAATTTAGATTTTAACCAAAATACCCCATCTAACATAATAATTATTTAAAACTTTATATTTGTCAAATCAACTATACAACCAAAAAATTTATAATAGATATAAATTCAATTTAAATCTATTAATTTTTATTATCTTATAAAACTTATAACTTTTTTATTTTTCGTCATGTTTTTTTTAAAAAAATATTTTGATTCGTTAAAATAATTTTTAAACATATTTTATTTTATCATAAAACATAAATGGAATAAGTCATTGTCCTGTGGATTGTGTAAATTATTTAAATTTATAATATATAAATTTTGAACAATTTTTTTCTAAAACATTTATAAACACATTCAGTCTTTATCTATTTATTAAAATGATTAATCAAATTTTCTATAATTTTTTATATCTATATTAACTAAATTAATTAAACTTATATACCAATATAATTAAAAATATTAAATAAATATATTTGAAAAATTAAAATTATGAAAAATGAGAAAAGAAAACTCTTAAATTAGTAATAACAATTTTAACAAAAAACGCAACCAAAAATGTGGAAATTACTGAATAAAATTTGTTTTTTTATATATAGAATAAAATTTGTTTTAATAAAAAATATTTTTTAAGATATTCTTAACAATGTTAAGAGATTGAACTTAGTGTATATTTTTAAAAAAGATGGGTATATTTTCAAAATATATGGGAATGGGAGGTCAGTGTAATTAACACAGGTTAGAGTATTTTACTCTAATTTTTAATTTTTATAATAAATAAATTTTATTTCATCATTTTATTTTTTGAAAAATCTACTTAAAATAAATGAAATAAAATTTATTTCTTACAGCCATTAAAAATTATCACAATGGAAGATTAATTTTTCCATTGGGCAAAGCTAATGGAAAAAACAAAGAAAATGATTGTACCAAAAAAAGAGAGAGAGAGAGAGAGAGAGAGAGAGACCGAAATAAGCTGGAGAGACAAGATCTGATATTGCTTTGGAAGGAAGGAAAGGAAAAAAGAAGAAAATGGTTTCAGCTTATAACACCATTAACAGTGACTGGCGCAATCAGCGACGACACTAAAGAAGAAGAAAGAATTCTGATATCGGCGAAAAGCGCGATGTCCCTTGCACCGAGGCAGAGACGCCCTCAACCTTCCTATCCGTCGCCGTCGTCTTCATCTTCGTACACGAAGCTTGATAAACCCCAGAAATCGGACGGCGGCGAAGAGGTTGACAAAGGGTTGGGATGGTTCTTACCATTTTTCGCTCTGGGAATGCTGAGGTATATGAGTGCCTCCTCCAACATTATCCACGACTGTGATGAGGTCTTCAATTACTGGGAACCCCTTCATTATCTGCTTTACAAATCTGGGTTTCAGACCTGGGAATACAGGCACACTCTCTCTCTCTATCTTTGTATCTTTACATAAATTTTGTTCTGTAACGAAGTAAATGGTCAGTTATACTCTAGTTGTATTAGAAACTGGAAGGCCAATGTATCATTCTTGAGAATACAGGGGATTGAATAGGCTGGAATTCACATTTTAGTAGATGTAGCTAGTTTTTGGAAGCAAAGGAGTTTAAGGGAAAGGGTTACTTATTGAACCCCCATTTGACAGTGTCTGTAATTTTTCCTTAAAGGTAAAAAAATAAAAATACAAAGTGAAAGAGAATTGGATCAAAATTTAATGTGTGCTGGTTAATAACTTAGTTTAGAATCTTGTTAGCTTCAGTCTTATTTTTACAATCCTATTGACCATTACTTTATATCTCTTACAGTTCACAGTTTGCTCTTCGGTCGTATTTGTACCTTTTACTCCATGAAATAGTGGGACGGCCAGCTTCCTGGATATTTGGTGAGGAAAAGGTAAGATTCAGGCTGAGCATAATAATTTACTGCAGACTTTGCTCTGCTCGTGATTTAAGGGAAAGTATTTTGCACTCCTCCATTATATATGCCCGTTACCAGTGTCTTTTTGTATTATAGGTGAGAGTATTCTATGCTGTAAGACTCTTTCTAGGTCTTCTCTCCGTTGCCTCAGAAACAGTACTTGTGGTTGCTCTTTCACGAAAATATGGAAAACGACTTGCTTCATATACGCTTGCAATGCTCTGCTTAACCAGTGGCTGTTTCTTTGCTAGCACAAGTAAGTGAGGTTTTGGTTACAATATATAAAACTTCAGGGTCTTCTTTTTCTTTGTTTTTTCATCATCATGACTAGCTGTCTTTGATGATAGCCCCACCTTCAGACATGCCTATAAGGTTCCAAAGTCAGAATGCTGGCTAGATTTGGTTAATATCCATCTTATGTCAATTGTTTATCCTTTTCAGGTTTCTTGCCAAGCTCATTCTCTATGTACGCTATCTCTCTCGCATCAGGTTTATTTCTTCTTGATAAACCTGCTGCGGCAGTTGCTGTTTCTGCTACTGGTGTAATAGTTGGCTGGCCATTCTCAATCTTGGCTTTCCTTCCGGTGACAATCTCCTCTTTATTAAGAAAATTCAAGCAAGCATTTATTGCTGGGGCTGTGAGCTCAATCATTCTTCTTGTAAGTTAACTTAGTAATTTGAGTGCCTTCTAATGATGTATATTTTGTTATCTTCATCATATTGTGTTGTTAAGATATGTATGACTAACATAATGTAATTTTTTTTCCAGGCGTCATCAATACTTGTAGACTTCTACTATTATGGAAGATGGACTTCTTCTGTTTTGAATCTGTTGATATATAATGTTGCTGGAGGTGGTGAAAGTCATTTATATGGGATCGAGGAACCTTCATATTATCTAAGGAATGGATTTAACAATTTCAACTTTGGTTTTGTTCTTGCTATGCTGTTCTTGGGATTTTTGCCAATTGCAAAGAAGAAATATGCACCAGACCTGCTGATCATAGTATCTCCCGTGTATATTTGGCTGGGGTTTATGTCGTTGCAGCCACATAAAGAAGAAAGGTTTGGCAAGATTTTGACATGATCTTGACTGTCTTTACAAATTTATTACTCAAGGTTATTTGAGACATAAAATTGTAATACACTAGCATGCACTTGGTATGCTGTATAATGAGATCGAAACGGATGTTAATCTTTCTATTTCACTATTCTGGGCTAATATCACTCAGTCTATCTTTGAGTTTTGGTAACCTTCAATATTACCTTATTCTAATATGGGATTTGGATGGTTTGGTTGTTTTGAAGTGTATGAATTCTTTAGTGAATTCGTATGGATGCTTATAGTCAATGGTGGACTTGATTGAGTGTTGGAATGACCGTAGTTCATAAAACATCTAGGCAAATGCAAGTTTTTGCATGTGCAGCAGCTAAGGGAAGATATTGGTATATGGAAGAACTTGAGCTTAGTAGGTCATGGGCATCTACAAGTTATTGAATTATATCTTCACTATGTGACCCTCGTTATTTTATTTGAAATGGGAACAAGTCTGAACAATTTTTCTTTGAAGTCAGAGTAAACTTAGTTTTGCAAATTATCTGGGTTTCTTATTATATTCATAGAGCTGCTGTGGGAAGAAATTTGGTATATAGAAGAATTTGATCTTAGTATTTCATGGCCATCTCCAAGTTATTGAACGGGATCTTCACCTTTTGAACCTGTTGTTTTATTTAAAACTGTTACAGGTCTGAACATTTTTCGTTAAAACTTAAAAGTCAGAATGAACTTGGTCTAGCAAAATATCTATATAAGTTTTATTATATGCATTGAGCAGCTAAGGGTATAATTTTGGTATTTGGATGAACTTTATCTAAGAAGTTCTTAGGCATCTCCAGGTCACTGAAAACATTATCTTCTAGATCATTAATATCTGACTTTTTTTTTAATTTGAAATTGACAGAAGTATGATTCTTTTTCCCTGTATATACCATTAACATGTCTGCACAAGATGGTCATTAAGGAAAGATTAATTTGCTCCTATGTGTAATCTCCCAATTTAGTAAACCTCTATTTTGGAGTAGTCGTTACTGAGGTGCTTTTGGGCCTTTCAGATGAACAATGCTGATATAATTTTCACACTTGGTTCTGTTCCTCTAGCTTATGCAATCAGTGGGATATAAAGGCAAATAAAGAATTTACACTTACGCTGGCAATGATAATAGATATTTTTACATGCAGGTTTCTTTATCCAATATATACGCTTATCTGTGTTGCTGCTTCGGCTGTCATTGAGAGCTTTCCTGATCTCTTCCGTGACAAATATAATCCAGGCAGTAATTATCTTTTAGTGAAGGTGGATTGTCATTTCCTGATCTTTTTCTACGAGTGCATCTGACTGCAAAAGTATTCTTGCTAAATCTACTCGCTTAACATGCAGATAGCCAAAATTCTGAGGCCGGTCATTCTTAGCCTCATATTATGTTTCTCTCATGCACGTACATTTTCTCTGATTCATGGTTATTCTGCTCCTATGGAGGTTTACAAGATTTTAGAGCATCATGATGATGCAGGAATGGGTGAGGATCAATCTTTTGGTAAATTTGTTTCCTTTGTTTATGTATTCTGGTTTCTGGTATGTACAGAAGTAAATTTGTTTAGTGATGATTAAATTAATATTCTTTTTGTCGCATATAAAATTATAAAATTTCAAAGGTTTTCTTTATGCCTTTTGAAGAATTTACTTAGAAGAGAACATCTAAACACTTAGAGGCTCTCTGGTCGTCTAATTTAACATGTCTAGAAACTGAATGAGAATGACTTGTAAGTTGTGTTAATGGAATGAAGTGCTATCACCAGCTTTAGTTTGCAGAATAATATATACATTTCATGCGCCCATTTCTGGTGCTTGTGGTTGCAAGCATGCTTGTTTTGCTCAAATCATCACATATTTCCTGTTCCAAGGTGCTGTTACTATTTTTCTTTTTCACTTCTAACTTCGCAAAATTTTGCCATTACCTTCTGGACAAAACTAGATGGTCATATCAATCAAGAACTTGTTTGCCGAAATGTTTATTTAAGGTTTGCCACTCTAATTTTGGACTGCTTTGGTAACATGTCATGCTACTCAAAAGAAATAGACAGAGACTTCTTTCAATGGGCAAATGTATCAAGTACTATTGAGACCCGAACCCAAACATCTGAATCATATATGATTTGTCTCCTTATATGCAGGTTCTGTACTTTGTGTTGGAAGTGAATGGCATCGCTTTCCTTCATCATTTTTCGTCCCTGACTTTGTGGAACAAGTTCTGTGGATCGATGATGGGTTCAGAGGTCTCCTTCCGTTCCCATTTAA
This sequence comes from Acacia melanoxylon, assembly GCA_019022615.1. Taxonomy (NCBI): domain Eukaryota; kingdom Viridiplantae; phylum Streptophyta; class Magnoliopsida; order Fabales; family Fabaceae; genus Acacia; species Acacia melanoxylon. The sequence goes on from JAFJYJ010000012.1 coordinate 9,455,885, forward strand.
TTCCACCCTAGGTGGGACCGCAGCTGCGCCACCATATTTTAACAATAAGAACATTGCTTCCAATGAACAATACGTATGTACACTTTTAACACACGTCATTTGTACCTTCATCTTCATTTATGAGAAGGAGCCTGACTTCCATTTATATGGCAGCTTCACAACATCGAAATGTGTTCTTTTCTCGTCGAGCTGCAGCTAAAGAGACCATACCTGACTCTCGGAAGCGACTTATCAATATGGGAGGTACAAGCCATGATTGAAGTTTTTTCCATATCTTTCAAAACATTTTTATTTTTCATTGTGTGAGTATCATATCTGTCTTGTGTTTTCAGCCAATTGCTGCATTGCCATATCTGGACCGGGAGCTATCGCCAGCCAAGTATAGATCCTTCTTTATCCCATACCTGTGGCAAGACAGGAATGTTTTTGGCATGTATAAGCTACTCAGAAGAATAACCAAATGATTTGGGGACTGAATATGCCTTGAAATTTAGCGGATTGCAGTTTTGAATTGGTTCTTTTGTAGAATTATTTGCTGTAACTATTCAAACATAAGTAGATGAAAAATGGATTATCACGGCGCTAGAAAAACTACTTTTGTTTGAGACTGCTAGCTTTTAGGACTTACCTGATCTGTTATGTTAAGACTTTAGTTACAATCTTTGGCTAGATTTCTAACATGTCCATTTGCTAATTTCTTCAAACAGAAAATTAAGTGTATGCACTTGATTTTAGTTTTTTTCTTTTCGAAGTGGTACAAGGTTCTGGTTTAGAGGGCTCCAATACCTCTTAGTAGTTTTTCTCCATATCCTGCATGGCCGTAAGAGCATCAGTTCTTAACATTAGTTTGTAAGAAATTCTAGTTTCAATCTTAGGTTGTAATTGTATACGTTAGTAAAGAAGCATAATTAGTTGTAATTCTATGAATTTATTAATATGGATAGGATATTGTCACTACTAAGTCACTATCACTTTTTCACCGTTAGCTCAGAATCTCATCTACCTTTATCATTTCTCTCTCCTATTGAGATTCTGATCTAACGGTGAAAAAGTAGTAGTGACATAAAATTGGTTGTGATAATATTATATCCCTTATTAATATTAACTATAAAATAGTCTAATGGCTTGTTTGGTTCATATGTCCAGGGAAATGTAATGTAAATATATAAGACAGAATTGACTTTTTATGGAGAGATTAAGGAAGCTAAATAAGTTACTTAACCATATCATATATTGTATATCCTTAGATTATATATTACTTTATCAGTCAAACTAATTAGTTTGAAGAAAAAAAATATAAATACTCTAAAGTAATTTAATTATTTTCCTTAATTTTTCTAAAAAACCTAACTTTGTCTTGTATTGAGGACCGGAAGAAGTATTTTTTAGTGTGCTGTCAAGAAATCATGAAATGAAATTTATATTTTATCTAGAAAAAAATAGGGAAAATGACATTGAAATACCATCTAAATTTCCTAAATACAGAGAAGCTTATTGAACTTGTGAAAGGACAGAGAAGGGATAAGGGGTAATTAGGGATATGAAAATTTTGGAGAAAAGTCCAAACTGCCCTTCACATAATGAAGAACACCAACCTTATCATTGAAAAGTCTTCCTCCGATCACGACCTTCAACCTTGATCTTTTTCTCTTGAACACCAAGAAGATCCAAGGCTTCGACCTCCACGATCTCCTTGGAGACCAACAGAATCACGACGGACCTTTGGCTAGCTATAGTACAGGACTTGTCGAAGGTTCGATTATGACGAATGTAGAAGAAGATGAGAAGAACCAGAAAGAGGAAGATGAAGAGGAAAAGGAAAATAATGATGTAGAGATGCAGAGAGAAGTGTCAGGATTACTGAAAACAGGCTCCAACTTCTTCTTTCTCTAACCCTCACACTCGCGTCGTCGTCCCCAAATCGGATTGGGTTGTTTTGAGGTTTAAATCGATTTGATTTGATTTACTATCTACACACACAAAAATTAAGAAAAAGAAAAGAAAATACCACATGAATTTGAAATGAACAGTATCTAGGTTTTGAGGAAGAAAAATGTGAACAGTAAATGTGCAATTCAACAAGAGTCATAATGGTAATAACAAGCTCTTTAATGAAATTAACAAGTTTAGTAATGGGTTTAACAAGTTCATTTGTCAAATGGAATTTATGTAACTCGGAAAAAACCAAAATCTGAGCACCGTTAACAAAATTAGTAATGAGAATAACAAGTTCTTTAATACGATTAAGGTTTAATAAATTCATTCGTCAAGTGGAACTTATGTCACTCTAGATTTGTTAATTGCATTAAAGAATTTGTTAATCCTATTAAAAAACTTGTTATTCACGTTACTAATTTGGTTAATGATGGTTAGATTTTAGTTTTTCTAAAGTGAAATAAAATTCCACCTCACTTTTTTTTTTAATATTATTGTTCGCAGACTTCGATTGAGTCCAAATTCACGTTCAACCTCCATCATCATCAAATAGTCCCACTTACTGCCTTTCCATTCAATTCTGGTTTCTGCTTTGTCATCAGATTTTGCTTTCTCTATGTTCCCTCCCATTTTTGATTTCTGCTTTGAATGAACGTGTTTTTATTTTTTTATTTTAAATTTTTTAATTTAATACTATTGCAATTACGCAGCTGCTCCCGCACGGTTTTCGTCTACTTATAAATTCTAAAATGGCGCACTCCATCTTTCCCTTCCTACTTCGTCTCCCTCACTACCCCCCTCACTACTCTTGCTAGAGAGAACTATAGAGTTCGGCTCATTGGCTTCTTCCCTTCATTGACCGTGAGAACTTACTCTTCATCGCCAACTTAGCCGAACAAGCCGAGCGATATGAAGGTCTGTCTCCATATCCTTCTTCGCATGTTAGATTTTGATTCTTTTCGTTCATTACTTCATTCCACTTTTGGTTAATTGAATTTTTGGTTGCTAATGTATCCTCTCGCTTAACATTTTTCTATTGATTGAAGTTTTCTGTTATAAAGGTTTCTCTTTGCTGATAAATTATCTAGCGTTTTTCCTTTCTCTTATATGCCTGTATTTGCTCATGCGAATTAGCTAAACCAAAATAACAAGAAGAAAAACATGTTTTATCCCTCGGATTAAATCACGTAATGTTATCTGGAAATTTTTCGAAAACGGTCCTACTGAACTCGAAGGTGTTTTGTACTATTTTCTAGGATCACCAGATATTTTATTAAATTTTACATTTAGATTTTCTTTTTTAACGTTTTAACTAGGCCTTAGAAAGGGATTAAAAATTACCAGGAAATAAAGATTCCCGCGCCTGGGTAAAGAACAACTGAAGTAGTTTAATCAGTGTGAGGGTCTACATTTTTAATTTTTTTTGGGGGGGTTTTATCAAGTTTAGTAACTGTTAAACTAGAGGAATCTACCTTCCTATTTCTGTTTTCTGATTTCTATTAGCTTTTCATGGTAGCTGTCCCTTCACAGGCTACAATTTTTAATATATAAATAAATCAAACTTATTTTCACTTGCTTGCTTTTAGTTATGTTTGCACAAAAGATCACTTCAGAAGCTGCTCTTATTGTGTTATAACTAATCCAAGTTATAATTTCTTGAAGCATGTGGTGGATTCCGGTGCTCCCAGCCTTGATGAGCATCACTCCACAGTGCTGCAAGTTCTACAATGAAGTGTCAAAAGAGAAGCTCCAAAATATCCATTGTAAGTTTGGAACAACGTAATACAATGAGTTGATGGTGTTCCACCCTGTTAGATGAATCAAGCATTATGGACATTAACTTTTCAAAACTTTCGCAACCTTTTGAAGACGTGCATTGCAGAGAGACAGCTTTCAATCGGCAAGTCTCTCCATGCCCAATACATCAAGTCCCTCGTTCCATCTTCAACATATATCTCCAACCACTTCATTCTCCTTTACTCCAAATGTGGTAAACTCTGTTCTGCTCGCCATGTTTTTGATTGCACCCATTACCCTAATGTTTTCTCTTTTAATGCTATTATCTCAGCATATGCCAAAGAATCCCATGTTCGTATTGCCCACCATTTGTTTGATCAAATTCCCCAGCCTGATCTTGTATCTTATAACACTCTCATTTCTGCTTATGCCAATCGTGGTGACACGGAACCTGCATTTCACTTATTTGAGGGTATGCGACGCATGGGACTTGACTTGGATGGATTCACCCTCTCTGCTGTCATCACAGCTTCCAGCAATGATATTCGTTTGATTAAGCAGTTGCATTCTTTTGCAATATTGGGTGGCTTCGATTCTTATGCTTCTGTCAACAACGTGCTTATCACTTATTATAGTAAGAATGGGTTTTTAGATGATGCAAAGCAGTTGTTTTATGGAATGGGTGAAATCAGAGATGAGGTGTCTTGGAATTCAATGATTGTGGCATTTGGGCAGCACCGGGACGGATACAAAGCACTGGCTCTGTTTCAGGATATGATTCACCTAGGATTTAATGTTGACATGTTCACTTTGGCAAGTGTTTTGACTGCCTTTACATGTTTGGAGGATTCGTTAGGAGGGTGTCAGTTTCATGCCAAGTTAATTAAGAGTGGGTTTCATCAGAATGCTCATGTTGGAAGTGGATTAATTGATTTCTACTCCAAGTGTGGGGGAGGCATGTCAGATTGCAGGAAAGTTTTTGAAGAAATTCTTGTTCCAGATATAGTTCTCTGGAACACAATGATTTCTGGATTTTCCCTGAATGAAAACTTGTCTGAAGATGCTCTTGCTTCCTTCCAGCAGATGCAGCGTGTTGGTTTTCAACCAGATGACTGCAGTTTTGTCTGTGCAATAAGTGCATGCTCTAATTTTTCATGCCCCTCTCATGGAAAACAGTTTCATGCATTGTCAATAAAATCTGACATCCCTTCTAATCGTATTTCAGTGAATAATGCTCTTGTTGCGATGTACTCTAAATGCGGGAATCTTCAAGACGCAAGAAGGTTATTTGATAGGATGCCAGAACATAATGCAGTATCACTAAATTCAATGATCGCAGGCTATGCACAACATGGTGTTGAGGTAGAATCACTACGTCTTTTTGAACTGATGCTGCAAAAGAATATTGCCCCTACTAGCATAACCTTCATATCCATTATTTCTGCATGTGCACACACTGGAAAAGTTGAAGAAGGTAAGAAATATTTTAATATGATGAAAGAAAAGTTTGGGATTGAACCAGAAGCAGAGCATTATTCCTGCATGATAGATCTTCTAGGCCGAGCTGGAAGACTAAGTGAAGCTGAGAGGATTATGGAAACAATGCCATTTAATCCTGGTTCTGTTGAATGGGGTGCTTTACTTGGTGCTTGTAGAAAGCATGGAAACATGGAATTAGCAGTAAAAGCAGCCAATCAATTCCTCCAGCTGGACCCTTGTAAGGCTACTCCATACGTCATGCTTTCTAATATGTATGCTAGTGCAGGAAGATGGGAAGAGGCTGCAAGTATTAAAAGGTTGATGCGGGATAGAGGCGTGAAAAAGAAACCAGGTTGTAGTTGGATTGAGCTGGATAAGAGGGTGCATGTGTTTGTGGCTGAAGACACCTCACATCCAAAGATAAAAGAGATTCATGAGTATTTGACTGAGATGTTAAAGAAGATAAAGAGAGCAGGATATGTGCCAGAGGTTAGATGGGCATTGGTGAATCATGAAGAGAACGGGGTAGAAGAGAAAGAAAGAAGGTTGATGCATCACAGCGAAAAGTTGGCAATTGCTTTCGGGCTAATGGCGACCAGAGAAGGGACTCCGATACTTGTTGTGAAGAATTTGAGAATCTGTGGTGATTGCCACAACTCCATCAAATTTATTTCTGCTGTTACCCATAGAGAAATCACTGTTAGAGATGCTTACAGGTTTCATTGCTTCACAGAAGGACAGTGTTCTTGTGGGGATTATTGGTGATAACGAAAAATGCTTTTCTTTTCCTTGTTGCCACCAGAACAAAGAATGCTACCTCAGAGTGAACAGAATCACTTGACTGTATGTTAAACCCCAGCACGACCTTATATCAGAGCTGCTCTGAAAACATGTATTAGATGCTAAACAGATTTCAAGTGGATGCACAGCCTCCCACTAAATCTGTTATCTGTTTGTCAAAATGGAGGATGCATCCCAATCTTGACTGCAAATCCCGTGGGAATTGGGGTTAAAATCCCATGACTTCAGAAAAAGTGCGAGATCAAAACAAGCTCGATTGACTTGCTTTTAATGCTAATACGGTATCAATATATCTTTGAGAGAACAGAATAAATTAGCCTCCTCCTGTGCTCAAATTCACATTTCATCATTGTCAAAATGGCATTGTTCATCCTTGTTCCTTAGTTGAATATTTCGTCGACATTGATGAAATGGCATTGATTTTTTTTCAACTAATCTGTTTATAAAAGATACTATTGCGAAACTTTATGACACAAAAACTCAAAACAGTCTGACAACATGGAAAGGGAAAAATACAAAGGTTTAATCACTGTGGGATTCTAGTGGTGAATACTGTAAAGGTTTATGGGATTGAATTAAACATTCTTTTGCTTGTATTCTTGATTGAAAAATGTTAGATGCTGAAGTGATCTAGGTAAGTTGGTGTGTGCAGAACTGCAGAAGTGGTGGATATCATGAAAAAAGGGGCCAAGATGGACGTTGAGTTGAATGTGGAAGAGAGAAATTTATTCTCGGTTGGGTACAAAAATGTAGTTGGAGCCAAGAGGACATAATGGAGGATGTTGTCATTGATTGTGCACAATGATGAGCTGAGTGCAAGGCTTGTCACTGATCAAATGCACAAAGTGGAGTCAGAGATTTCCAACATTTGCAGTGACATTTTGATAATACTAGACGAGCATCTCATCCCATCCACTAATGTTGTGGAGTCATTTGTGTATTACCGTAAGATGTATGCTTTGTTTTCTCATGCTGATTTCTGAGTTTTTAATTACAATACATTGTGTCATTGATTTTAATGTTTGAATTTGGTGCAGGAAAGGAGATTATCACTGGTATTTGGCAGAGTTCAAAGCTGGTGATGAGAAGAAAGATGCAGCAGATCAGTCACTCAAAGCATATGAGGTACTCAGCCTTTGAATTTTTTGCATTATTCTTAGTCAGCTTTTGCAATATAACAAGGATTACCTCTATGTAAAATGTGTGCGCTCTACTATGTTATAAATGGCTCTTCCCCACCGCCACTACCATGCTCAGTATGAATTACTTTTGTCAACACAAAGTTTAGACGATGTTTATTAATTGAGGCCGGGAAAAGGTTACCCTTCCTGACTCTACGGTACTCAGTTAATTATGGTTTCGCTTAATTGTGACCCATACAATGTTGCCACTTAAGCATTTTCTTTAGTGAACATCTTCGAGCTGTATAATTTGGTAGGATCTGTTGATCAACAATCCCATGAAATGTCTTTGTGTTGTCATTTCCAGTTATTTTGAACCTTTCAGTTTTTTTGCGCTTTTTTTTCCCCTTAATTTATGGTCTTTGCAGCTTGAATTTTTCTTGGGAATTTGTGTCCATCCATTTGCTCAACTATAATAAGACTAAACAAGTAGTGAAATTGTTGTTAAGGGGAAAAAAAAAAGGAAATTCTCCATTTTTTCCTATTATGTTTCACGAGCACTTTGTTGGGTCCATGAGTTCCAACTAATTTTTTTCCTCTGTCCAGCAACATCCTTCATTAGATCCTCAAGAATTATTCACTTCCATGCTATGACCAGATTTTTTTTTAATGACTTGACTGATTGTTATGGCATATCTGGGGATGTATTATGTATTGATGAAGATTTTGTAATTTGTTTTCTCTCTCTTCCCCGTTCCCCCCTTCCTGCACATATAGCATGAATTTAAGCAATCTTTTCCTCTTTATGAAACATAAAATTCTTAGTTCCTTTATTTTTATTAATTATCTGGTTTCATTTTCATTGATATGACCTTAAGATTTATAAGTTTGCTGACTCTTGTAGACTGGCTACACCACAAGTTCCTGGCCTTGGTATCTCGTGTCTTACGATCTTTTATTGTTGTATCTTGGTGGTGACTTTAGCATGTTCAGCCTGAATAATTTAGGGTGGAGATGCTAAATTTCATTGCTAGGCCCTTTCTCTATGTTCTTTCAAAATGACTTTTTTGTAGTACAATTGTGTAATCTGTAAAGCACCATTGTCAAATTTTTAATCAACGGATATTAAGTATACTCGTACTTGAACAAGTTCAATGAAGCTGCATCCTTTTTTCCCCTCCGTGCATTTTTGCCCAGTTAGGTGCATTGAGGAAAGATATATATCAAAAACAATATTTTGGGACTAGACTTCATGATCAGGATAATAGCCCTTAGGTTTTGCATCAATTTTTTAATATTTTGTGTCCTTATTCGTCAACACTTGTTTTTAAGTTCTTACTGATTGAGAAAAATTCATGTTGAGGTTAATTCTTTGAAGTTGCCACATGTTCAAAATTCAAAGCATATCTTCTCTGTGAATGTTATTTCTTCTCCTATTAGAATTTTATATGTTCAAAGTCGCTTTTGTTACTTATGATTATGATTTTACATCAAATTTACATGGCTTCTTTTAATGCTCCTACACGTCTTACAAATTATTCTTCTTGTTGGATGATAGTTCTCACCAACTCACACCTTTGGATTTTTTTTTTTTAATGATTTTTTTTGTAGACAGCCACTAACCGTGCTGAGGCCAGGTTATCTCCTACAAATTCCGTTCAGCTGGGTGTGGCTCTAAATCTCTCATTGTTTTATTATGAGATAATGAATTCACCTGAAAGGTATTCAGAAACACTTGTTTGAATTTATAAAGTATAAAGGATTAATAGGAAAAGTCCTTTGCTTCGTACTAGTTGGTTTTCAGGGCTTACAATCTTGCCGGGCGAGCTTTTGAGGATGCTTGTACAGAGCTGCAAGCCCATGATGGGGAATTGCACAAGGACAGTAGAATGGTTTTGGATATATTGAGAGACAACTGTTATTTGTGGAGTTCTTAGGTGGTGGTACAATTTCTCATTCTTTTTGTCATGCAATCTGCTCATTTTTTGTTATGAAGCTTAATTTTTATGATTCGCATTATTTTTTTTATAGAAAAAGAATAATTGATGGGGAAAAGAAAACAACACAGCAAGTAACTCTTGTTCTTGAGACTAAACAATCTAGGTGAAGATTTTAAATTTTAAGGTAAAAAGTGAAAACTTCAAGATCAATGAAGATTTCTCATTCCAATGATCTTTTACCAAAACTGAAGCCAAGTTCCTTGAAGAGAAATTATCAATTTGTGTCTATTTGTCTATCTATTTGTTATATAAAAGCTACACTATTCATAAATCAAGAACAATGTGACCTCTAACTTAAACCCCATGCAATAAACATGGTCTTCATCTATTTGACGGAAAAGAAGGATCACATTCCTGAAATGAGAATTTCAGGGATTGCATCTTTAACATTGGAACGCATAACAATCAGGGGCGGATCCAAAAAAATTATGAAGGGTAGGCACTAATTGGACTGTTATATGTTATACGTAACTCAACTTGTTGGGACTGTTACGTGTGAGGCAAAAGAATCTAATCATATATCCCATGCACCTAAAAGAAAGAAGAAAATGAAAGTATAATGTTACTCGTGTTGGTCTTTAATGTAAGACATATATAGAGTTGATTTTAATATTAAATATAAGACATATTTTTTATATTTATCATTTATTTCTTAATTTACCATTATTAATGATCTCTACACAATAATTAAGGATGATAGAGAGGGAATTAATGAAGATGACTAGACATTTTAGAAAATTCATGTTATGTTAACTAACTTTTTTAATATAATCAAAGTAGGTAAATAAGCCTTTTAAAGGAGTGGATGGAATATGTATAAGAAGTACAACAATAATAACAAGCCTTATCTAATTAAGTGGGATTGGTTAACACTATTGTGTTTTGGCAGAAACTTTATATACAAGATATTATTAATATATATTTATTTTGAATAAGCAATTAAAAATTAAAGATATTGGGTCTGTTTGGGTTGGCGGTAGGAGTAGTGGCTTAAAAGCTAGAGCTGGGAATCAAGGCCGGCCCGGCCTGACAGGGCCTGGGGTAAGGAAAACATCTGTTTTTCAAAGTCCGGCCCGATAAGTGTGGCGACCCTACAAGGGCCACGAAAATTACTATTCCAAATTTTAACTATTTTCCTTCAATTTTTTTAAAGAAATATAATTAGTGAATTTCAATCATTAAAGTTTTAATCTATCAAATAAATGTTATCAACATTAATATTTAAACAATATAAATCATTTAACAAATAAACACATTCATTAATTCGTAATAAAAAAAATACAAAGAATATGTTTTTTCCTCTTTTTCAAAAATTATTAAACAAAAAAATTGCTTTATGTATGCCTACAACAAAATGTCTTTCCCTCTCGATTCTTTCGGTTCATGCATGATTTCTTGACGGGTAAAAATAATTATACTTATTTTACACCAAATATATTTATAATTTATTACTTATATAATATTGTAATACCAAAGTATGTGTTTATTTAATATGAAAACATCCCTTCTTTAAAATTTATAATAACTAATTATGTGTTTTAATACGAATAATAATAAACATAATTATGTGTTTTCATACAGAATAATAATAAACATAAAAAGGGTTATAGTTTAAATTAAAAAAAATCTAAGTAATTACAAATAAACAAGTGGAAGTCTAAGTAATTATTTTTTTTTTTTTAAAAAAAAAGCTACAGTTAAACGGGCATGCAGGGCCGGCCCGAGGCCCTACAGGGCTGGCCCGATTAAGCCCGAGGCCCTGCAGGGCCAATTTCAAATTTCTGGCCTATTTTTCAAGTCCGAGCCTTGCAAGGTCAGGGCTTAAACGGGCCGGCCCGATGGGTTTGGCCCGATTTCCCGGCTCTATTAAAAGCTATCTGACTTTAAAAAAAGCTCGGTAGGAAAAAAAGTCAGGTATAGATAATGATTTGTGTTTGGATTGATGGTGGTAGAAGTGGCGGGACCCACGTCAAAAAGCTGAGAGCTTTTTGGAAAAAGCTGGATTTTAGAGCTTTTTCCTTAACGAGCTTTTTGAGCTTTTTTTACTTAAAGTCCAGTGAACTTAACGTGCAATACAAACACACCACGTTGAACTTTTTCTCCAAAACCCATTAACTCTACCACAAATGCTCTCCTAACGCTGACACCAAACAGGCCCATTATATATTCATCTTTCAAGTACCGCTTAATTGGTTTCAGAATATGAATAGAACTGGCACATAAAACGATCACTCAATGACCGTATAAAGTAGTCAAAACTATGGAACAAGGTAATATGATATTAAAATCTAACTTGAGTTATCTGGTTAGATTAGTGAACCTAAGAACTAGTCTCTTGGTTTTGTCAAAAGTTTTGGATGGGTCAACTAGTCTGATCATGAGTTTACCCCAATTTCAATCATTGACTCTTGAATCACAACCCCAACAGATTAATTAATCGACCAATCTAATTTTTAGCACTAGTATGTGTGGCAAGAACTTCTCATCACTTACACACAACTTGTGCTCTCCATGTAATCAACTAATAAAAGTAGACGTGGGTATACTACATTATACAAAATATGGTAAATGAATTATACTCCTTCCGCTCCTAATTATAAAACATAGTTGACCAATAAACTAATATACTCCATCCGGTCTTAATTATAGGAGCACTTTTGTAGTGCATGCTCCTATAATTAGGACCGGAGGTAGTATAATCTAAGAAAATACAACATATGAAATGATTAAGTAACTTCTTTAGCTTCCTTAATCTCTCCAAAAAAAAGTTAACTATGTTTTATAATTAGGATCGAAGGTAGTACTATTTATGATTGATAATACGCGCAAATACGTTTCAAAGGATTTATAGAACTGTTAATAAGACTAGTCGACTAGGTTTGATAAGACAAGCATTCTGGAATTTCCCTTAGAAGAAATCATTATAATGACTTAAGGAAAAATCAAAGTCAAAGTGGGAATTGGTCGTACTGGAAAATTTTTGCAATTTTGTCCCTAAAATCCTTTATAACAGTACCTTCATTAGTACTCCTTTCGGTTTAAGATCAACTTCACATCGTATATTAAATATTTAAAAGAGTATTTGAATTATTTATAGCCTTTATAATGCTTATGGAATCAAGTTTGCTATTCATCCTAAAATATGCGCAGATGCCCATCTTATGATGGAAGCCGTAAAATTTTAATCTGACAGTCTTCGAATGTTAAATCTTATTAAGAAAAAGTAGTTTTGATTTTTTTTTCCTTTAAAAATTATAAGAAAATACGATATTGCACAATTTAACCGGTACAAAATATTAGAATGTTTCTCATGTCATCAACAAGCCAATAAATAAGAAAAATTATTTGCATATAAACACCTGCCCAAATAAAAAATCAGATACAAACTCCCTACCCATCTTTTGAAATGAACAAGGAATTTGAATCTCATATACAATATCAAGAAATAGAGTTGGAACGGGCTAGGTCCCTTCACGGGCTCGGACTTAAATGAGTCGGCCTGTTTAAGCCCTGGCCCGTCAAGGGCCAGGCTTGAAAAATGAACGAGATATTTAAAATTGGCCTTGAAGGGTCTCGGGTTTAAACGGGCTAGCCCAGGAGGGATTCGGGCGAGCCCTGCGCCCTTTTCACCGTAGCTTTTTTTTTTTTTCTTTTTTAAATTTATTAATTTATATATATATATTGTATTTGTTATAAAGTTATTTGTCAATTTAACTACAAATACATAATAACTATACTCTAATTTTATGATTTAATTTATTATTTGTTCCAAATAAAGATTATGGATGTGTTCATGATGCGAGAAAAGAAATTCATGATATTCTTACTCATGAGCTAGAGGCTACTACTCAAAGTGAAGAACAATCAAATGTCATTGAAATTGATGATAGTGACGAAGATGACGACAATAATAGTCATCGTACTAATGTCGCTTAGTGATACGCTTTTTATGTTTTATGTGAGTTATTTGTGAACATAGTTTACTTTTGATTATGATTTATTATGTGAGTTGTTAAAATGCTTATTTATTAGATGATTGGAAAATGATTTTCACCATTTACGAGGTAAAACCTAGGTTTTGGATAAATGATTTTGGAGAATGATTTTTAAAGAATGATTTTGGAAAAAAATGATAGTGTTTGGATTATAATTTACTAATTATATTTCTTTTAAAAAGAAAAATGAATTTCTACCATTGGATTAAAAATAGTTAAAATCAAACGTATATGTATTAATAAATTGTAATAGTTGTATTTCCAATATAATTAATAGAAGTGTTCCCAAAAAAAAAAGAAAACAAAGAAGGATTCGGGTCAAAAAAAAAAAAGGGATTTGGAGCACAAACAATGTAAATGTGTAGGGAGAGAGGAGAATAGAGGTATTTTGGTATTGTCCAATCATGGTGTGGGCCCCAATTCTGAAAATGAGTTTCAAAAAGTGAAAAGTGAAAAAACATATGTTTTTCTTACCTGGAAAATGATTTTGGACAAAATTTGGAGGGCCAACCCAAAAAGTCATGGCCCTTCACGGGCCGGACCTGATTCCCAGCTCTATTTAGACCTGACTTTTGTAAAAATCCTAATTCACAAACCTAACCCCTATACTATCAGGTCAAGGCCAGGCTCACAAGTTTTAGGCCCGTTTAACTAAAAAACATATTTTTAAAGAAATAAAGTTGAAACAATGAATTCCTAATTTAAGAAATAAATATTATCAAAATTAAATTACAAATAAATAAAGAAAATAATAAGGTACGGTGGATGAAAATTGGAACACTTACTCATACATACTTATACTATCACATATGAAAATTGTTGTTGGTAGCCACATGACAGTAGACTTATATTTGTTATACGAAAAAATAATTTTTACCTAAGAATGGTATAAGTGAAGCTGCAATGTAATAGTTTGAGCAAAACTTTTCTTTTTTGGGGACTTGTATTTTATACTACATGCTCATTTATGTTTTGCAATGCAATCTTCATTTTAATTCAAATAAAATTCACTTTCAATTTTCACAAGATAGTTATTATTTTGCTTTAAATTAAGATATATTTTTATTAAAACTCATAAATTTATAGTTAAAATCATTATCTAATGTCTAAATTAGCCTATTTTTTAAGTTTAAATTAATAAACCATTGTGAAATAAATAAATAAATCAAATCATTTTATAAAATTCAATTAAAAATAATAATAAAAACTAAATATTTGCAGCATCATTTTTTTTGGGTATCCCCAGTTCATCGAAACCTTCGGTTCCGACTAATCCGATTTTGCCCCATGTCGAACCCATGGTCGTGGGGAAGAACTCCCAACATCATTTTCTCCATTTTCACGCCTCAAACCGAGGACACATGGTCATCATTAATCATTAATAATATAAAAATTCTACTATTATACAAACAATTTTTGAAAAAATAAAAATAAAAGGGCCCAGACGAGCAGGCCCTCAACCAAACAAGGCCGTCCCTTTTAGACCAGGTTGTAATTTGAGGGGCAAATTTTTATACCCGGCCCTTATGATAAAAGGACCTAAATGAGCGATCTCAAACTCTCAATAGAAAATGGGAAGCATGGCCAATGACTTTATCCAACGGGAATTTATTCAAAGAAGTTGAAAACTATCCATAATATCCCGTTATAGTTTGTAAGATCGGTAAGACTATAGTGGTTGAGAATGTAATGTAATGAAAATTACATGAGCTTATTTGGTATAACCATTATTGTCAAACTCGCAAGTTAACTCTCTGAATTTATAGCTTTTATGTTTTCAGCTGACCAAATCGAGTCGAGTCACTGATAAACTCGTGATCGTTGTAAACTCGATTAAACTCATAAGTTTATATACTAAATTTACCATTTTTACGTTTCTAACTTACAAAACCGTATTAATTCACCCTTAAACTTATGTTAATTTTTTTATTTAATCATACTTAGCAGCTTTATATATGAGTTTTATAGAAATTTCTTTATTAAATATGGTAAATTTTAAATGTTGATGATTTAATTTCAATTATTTGAATTTAAAATATAGTTAAATCAAATTGTTGTTATTTTTATATATATTTTTTGATTATTTATTATACACTATTGATACATATTTAATAATAAAAATAAACTTTTATGGGTTTACATTCGAGTTCACTAATACAAGTTTACATCATTGTCATGAGTTTACTTAAACTCGTGAGTTTAACAACCTTGTATAACATATACATATGAACAGATATTTCCACATATTGTAATTCCCATGTTTCATTAGTGTAACCCCGATGCATCTAATGATCAAAAGAATCAGTATTACAAAATGTAATCTCCTAACATTTACATTACATAAGCTTGATTAAACATTTGAATCATCCATTTGCATCAGAATTACAGGTAATAATCACCTTCTTTCATGGATGGCAACTTATGAAAGTACAACTTGTTCCTTGGATTATTATAAAAAAAGGAATTTAATTGTCCATTACCAGACCAACACACATTGAGATCATCTAAAGTTTTTTTGTTGTAAGTTGGAAAGGAGATACACACACACACACACACACACTAACAGATCAATTTAATTAGAAAACAAACACCTCCAAATTAAGGTAATTAAATATTCTCATTTAAGGTAAGATTAGCTGTAGATCAAACAAAATGTGTGAAGGAAATTGGATCATTTACAAATCCAGTATTTACCCTCCAAGATAGTTAATTATAAACCCTATATTTATACCATATGGCCAGAAAATAAAAACTGAAGAAACAAACCTCTTTTTGTTTGCTTTCTCTTTATTTAAGGCTAAGAAAGATCCAAATGTATTATTAGCTGCAAAGGGAAGAAACATTTCAAAACCCTAAACAACAACAAAAATGGGAAAGGCATCTTCTTTGGTGATTCTCATAGTTTCTACTCTTTGCTTCTCAGGTCTGCTAGGGTTTGCTCATGGCGATAATAACACTCACAATATTCAAGGAAGGATTTATTGTGACCCTTGTCGCCTCCAACAAGAGACTAGAACTAGCATTCCTTTGAAAGGTAACGTTCTTAATTAAATCTTTTAATTAATGGACATGATTATGATTCGATCATTCCTCAAATTCAATATGACAAATGAGAAAGAGAAAATTTCAGGGAAAAAAAAACCTTCAAAATTTCAAATTAATTTTGTTTTCTATAATATGTTAGGTACTGACTGTATTTAATTAGTAATTTTAGAACTCATTTTAATAGGAAATTGCTAATATAAAAACTTTCAAATTTTGAAGGTATTTTTCTTACAAGAAACATTTTATGCTGAACTTTATAAGTGTTTTAGATGGAATCTCTCTTTTTCCTATCTTTCTTTCTTTCTTGAATTAACATATGCAATAGTGATGACTTTTATCCCAAATTCCCAATTCACTTTTGCCAACTGAATTAGTATAATGTAATTTATGTTTCGATAAACTTGTATAAAAAGGTTGAAAAAACCTTTCAAGAATAATAATTTTAAAAGTCAGTTTCATAAAATTCAAATAATGAAAAAAAAAAAGTTGTTTCAACTTTTGCTTTTTACCTAGAAGTGATTTACCAGTGAAGCCATCCCAAACATAATTTTAGGTCTAAATTGACTTTAGAGTTGAGGAAGTCAGCTTTAGTGAAGAAAAAGTCATCCCAATACTCCTAATTAATGATATGGTTTTAAACTTGATTCTCAACCTGAGGACTTCAATAATAATATACAAATAAGTCTATAATTATTCTTTGAATTGAAATATCCATCCGAATCCTAGAGACAAAATGGGACATAATTCACCAAATTTTTTTCATAGAAAATAATTAAATTAAACCAAGTGAATGTATGTATGTATGTATTACTAATATATAATTAATGACTCATTATTTTAATTTATATGTACACATTTATTTATTTATTTACGCAGGTGTTAAAGTGATTTTCCAATGCAAACCAACAGAATTAGGCAGTGTGACATATACCAAAACAGGAATAACAGATCAAAATGGCATATACGTTATTCCTATGGAAGGAGATCATAAGAGTGATTATTGTGAGATATTAACTGATCAAACTACTCATCCAAGCTGCTCCGAGACCGTCGCCGCTAAGGGCGACAGGGTCACGGTGACGATGAACACAGATCTCTCATCTTTCTCGACTTATTTCGTCAGGCCCTTAGGGTTCATGTCCAAAGAATTTGACCCTCGATGTGTTCAAATGGTTAAGGAATATGATATCTTTAACATTAAGGTTGATGATTGAGTCTGGTGGAGAGGTTAAGGAATCTAATTTGTTTTGCCAATGTAATATTTGTCATATTTAATTAATGGTTGTCACCCTGAGCAACGTATAACTCATGTTTATGATCAATATTGCTGGATTGTTGGATCTATATGAATGAGAACAGATTGTTGTTTAATTTGTAAAACTAACGTCTTTAATTAATTTGTGTTTTACTCCTGCAGTATTAATTAACAGAAAATAATTTTTATCAATAATTACTTGTTCTCTATGATTCTTAATGTGCTCTCATGGTTAAGGAATTAGAATAGAAGTGATTCTACAAAAGTGTTCCTATAATTAGAACCGGAGGGAGTATGTGATAATTTAGGGTAAAAAATTAAATTTAAATGTAAATTTGCTAAAACAAAACTGTAAAATTACCATTAAAAAACTTACAAAACACCAAATTGTTTAATTAAACATATCCCCTACAAGTTGATCTCTTGCTTAACAAAACATTGTGCATGCAACAGTTCAGTGATGTAATGGCTTAAGCTCAATGGCGGAACATGGTTATGGCCAGCTGGGGCCGGCCCCGACTGATCTTATAAAATTTGTTAATATGTATATGTATTTATTATATAATATTTTATTTGGCCAATAATTTGGCCCCAACTAATTTTTTATCTTCTCTGTAAGGATAATGTTTGACTAATTACTTATTGGGTTGTGAGAGGAAAGTAAAATTCTTGTTTGAGATAACTACCGAAAAGGGTAGTATCATCTTATATATTATTTTGATTTATAATTATCGGTTATATTTATTTGTATTTTCAAGGTTATGTGATACTATTTAGTAAATATTCCCTCTGGTCCTTATTATAAGGTACCAACTAACAATTCTCATAAGTCAATAAAAACAGTTAAAGTCATTAAATTTGTCCTAAAATTTAAGTAATTTTAAATATTATCCCTATTAATTACATTAAACTCAAATATTATATTAATTGTTACTCTCACTCACTACATTTTTAATTATAGGTATACATGAAAAAAAATTAATGCTATTTGGAAACAAGCAAGTGCCTTAGAAAAAGGACCAAATACACTTGTTAGTTGGTACCTTGTAATAAAAACCAAATAGAGTAGTTCAATATGTTTATTTTTTGGCTCGGGCTAAATTTTTTTCCTGGTTCCGCCACTGCTTAAGCTCAAATTTTTTACTTCTCCCAGAAGTAGTTTTTTTTCCCCTTAAGCCCATCAGCCACTGATGTTTTCCCAAACACCATGATTTTCTCATAGGTAGCTTTTTTTCCTTAAGCCCATCGGCCACTAGGCTTTTAGCTTTGATTTGAAGTTATCCTAAACATGCTCATTTCTGAAAGGCTTCTTCCATAACACTAGCGAGCACATTAGAAACCGGTACAACACTAAGGGTGTGTTTGATTTGACAGAAGGGGGTTTAAACTTGTTATGGACCGAGATAAATGGGCCTCGGTCGAGAAGGCCCATCAACGTGCTCCTACAGGCACAGGCCCCCACGATCCCATGATCCCATGAACTCGGATCCCACGATCCTATGATCCCATGAACTCGGATCCCACGATCCCATGATCCCATGAACTCAGATCCCACGATCCCCATCATCATAAATAATGGGGGAAGGACATGCCGAGTAAAGTGGCCAACTGCTGGTGAGGACCCTTCTATAAATAGGAAGGATCCAATAGGTGCACGGTACACACATTCTCTGAATCTATTTACCATATCGCATACACAGAGCACACACCCCACACCTCTGGGTGAAAACCCCTGCGTTTAAGCTCTGTGATCTCCATCTATCTGGATATCTCCACCATAGATATCTAAGAGAAGAGTGAAAGATCCTATATTAACTTACTAGCAAGCCTAAAGCTAGACATTTGTGTTCTATACCAGAACATTGGCGCCGACCGTGGGGACGATAAATTTCGAATCCCATACCGCAAAGCTACGGGTTCAACCGGAAGCATGGCGAACACCGAAGAAAAAACATAGAAACTCGGCACAACCAACTGCCAGAAGGAGCGGGGCAAAATCTCCAGGAGCCAACATCACGCCAGGAAGGCTCTACCAACCCAGAAGCAGAAAATGTGATGGTAGAAACCGAGCATGAGACATCGGATACGGCAAATTCCCCGGCTCTCGGGAACGCCGTCATCCAAAGCAAATCAATCCCGCAGATTCCACCGCAAAGAACACCCATCGAGTCCCAAAATGTAGACCCCGACATTCGCATTATGCAAACCGCACTCGGCTCCATGTATAACCGGATGGAGGCAATGGAAACTCGGAATCGCCTACTGCGTGAAGAGGATGCCCGAGCATTCAAGGAGGAGTTAAACAGTCAAAATGAAGAGTGGAAGCGAATGTTTGAGCGACAGTTCGGACAGGAAGGACACCATACTCGGATCCCGGGTAAAAAAGTAGTCGGTCATGGCAGAGATGAAGTTTCCATGTCACAGAAGGCGGGAACCTCACAGGCACAATTGAGGGAAGACCCCATGCTCGGGGAAGATCAAGAGCAATTCATCGAGGAGCGGTCGCAGAAGATACGAGCTTTGCAGGAACAAATCGAATTCCTAAAACAGCTCGGAGGGAACCCAAGTGAGCACGATCAGGAAGCAAATTCTCGGGCAAACATTGGCAAAGAAGGGCGAAATGGGGCAGAGGCAGAGAAGTTAATTGGTGAAAAAGCAAAAGAACCACTACAGACCCGCAAGCACTCAAAGAAAGATGCGACGCCGACTTCATCTGAGCCAGACGCCTATGATGACAATATTCAGAGTCCTTTCGTGGATAAAATAATGGCCGCCCCATATCCAAAGCGCTTGGATACCAAATACTTTCCTAAATATGACGGGAGTCAAGATCCGCAGTTGCACATCGGTCACTTTAAAACCGATATAATGGTGAAAGGGTTTCGGGCCGGTGATCCCCGACTATTTGCGGAACGTTCCGAGGTCCGGCTCAAATATGGTTCAGCTCTCTACCTATGAAGTCAATCACGGACATGAAGGATTTCGAAGAGAAATTCTTGCAAAACTTCGCGACAAGTCGGAAACAACCAAAAACCGAGTTTCAACTCGACCAGGTTAAGCAGTCACCAGGAGAGACAGTGCAAAGCTATCTAGACCGTTTCAAGGATGTAGCCCTACATGTCCCCGGGTTAAAGGATGAAGTACACTTACATTGTGTCATTTCGGGCTTAGACAAGGATTCTCGCTTGAAAAAATCCGTGATGAAGCGTCGGCCCTAAAACTCGTCGATTTCCGTGAGCGCTCAAAACAATACATAGAGCTAGAGCAGATGGACATTATGACCCACGCGCCCCGAAATAAGGCGAAAAGCCCGACTCCCAAAGATAAACAGCAATTCGGACTGAGTCAGAGGGATACTCGGACGCATGCGAGGGAGAGAAAATTAAGAAGAGACAAGGCTGAAGGAAGATATGATCGATATGCCCCGCTAAGAATACCGCAAGCGCAAATCTGGAAGGAAGTCTCCTTAACGGAGATGAAAAAGGTGGAACGACCACGACCCATGCGCAACGAAACCACTCGGATAAATCTCGATATTGCGAGTTCCATGATCAAGCACGGCCATACGACGGAAATGTGTTGGGACTTGCGGGACACCATTGAAAAATTCATTCGAGAAGGAAAACTGCGTCGTTATGTTATACAAACACAAGGACGGCAAAACAAACGTCGGGAAGGCAGAAGTAGGAGCCCGGCACCTGAGAAGAAGAGAAGAGAACAGAGAAAGCCGGGGAAAGGCCAGGATGACGAATTTCCTGAGTCAAAATATGACTGTAACGTCATAAGGAGGTTTTGGCGGGGGGAGATTCAGTTAGTCAGAGGAAAAAATACTTGAAAGAGATCCTCTCTGTGAGAAGTCGTCCCGAGTTCAAGGGAGAATCTTCAAAAACCCCTGCCCCAGTACTCGGTTTCACAAATGAAGAACTGGATGAGGTAATACCTGGTCATCACGACGGCCTGGTCATCACGGGGACGTTGGTGAATTGCGGGGTAAGGAAAATCTTTCTTGATAATGGCGGCGCCGTTAATATCATCCTTTGGGATGCATTCAAACGCATGAGGTTTGATTCTGAGGAGCTGAAACCCTGTAAGACCGTGTTAACTGGTTTTAACGGTCAAGATACCCGTCCAAAGGGATTCATCGATCTCAAACTCACTCTAGGCACCAAACAAGCTTTCAAGACAGAAGCGGTTCGGTTTATAGTGGCCGACTTCCCCTCCGCATACAATATCATCCTGGGACGACCTGCCATTCATGATCGGAATATGTTGGTCTCTTCAAATCACCGAAACTCAAGTTCATCAACAAGGGAAACCAAGTAGTTACCGTAAGAGGCGACCAAAAAGACTCTCGACAATGCTACTTTGACACAGTCAAAGGGAATAAAGATTCAAAGAGAAGCGAACCAGAGAAAGAAGCCAAGTCGGTCCACGTTGTGGAGTTGGATTTGAGGGAGGAGGAGAAAATCCAGAGAGCAGAACCAAACGATGAACTCGAGGACTACGTCTTGGGAGACACCCCAGAGAAAATCACTAAAGTCGGGAAGTGGTTGGATCCGGAGATCCGTAAAGACATTGAAAAATTCTTGAGGGAAAATGAAGATGTTTTTGCATGGAAGGCCGCTGAAATCCCAGGGCATGGATCTTGAGTTCGCGCCATAGTTTGGCAATCCACTCGGCTCAAGACCCGTGGCGCAAAAAGAAGAGAAAGCAAGGTTCCGATCGCTCTACGGCCTTGGAAGCACATGTGGAAGAATTCTTGGAAGCCGGGTTTATCCGGGAAATACAATACACAACATGGCTCTCCAACGTGGTTATGGTCCAGAAACCAAATGGGAAATGGCGTGTTTGTACGGATTACAAAGATCTCAATAAGGTATGCCCAAAAGAAGCATTCCCAATGCCTAACATAGATCAGCTGGTGGATAAATCCTCGGGTTTTCAACTCCTATCATTCATGGACGCATACTCGGGGTACAATCGGATAGCCATGCATCCCGATGATCAAGAAAAGACGGCCTTCATCACAAATAACGCTAACTATCGCTACAACGTGATGCCCTTTGGCCTTAAGAATCTTTGGAGCTACTTATCAAAGAATGATGACTAAGGTCTTTGCCAGTCAAATGGGGAAGAATGTGGAAGTATATATCGACGACATGATAGTCAAATCGAAGGATGAGAAAAACCATGTCGAGGATCTGCGATAGACATTTGAAAAACTGCGAAAGCATCGGATCAGACTGAACCCGGCAAAATGTGCCTTTGGAGTACCATTGGGCAAATTCTTGGGCTTTTTACTTACCCACCGGGGAATAGAAGCAAATCCTGAAAAATGCAAGGCAGTGTTGGAAATGAAGGCTCCAGTCAACAAAAAAGAAGTCCAACAATTAAAGTCGATTGGCGCCACGACAAGGTTTTTGCCTAAATCGGCCGAAAAGTCACTTCCGTTTTTCAAACTTCGAAAAAAGAGGCACTTGGAGGATGGAACTCGGATTGCGAGGAAGCATTTGCAAAGATAAAGTCTGTCTGGCATCTCCGCCAGTACTTTCCAAACCTGAACCCGGAGAAACACTGATCCTATATTTGTCGGTTGGAGAAGAAGCGGTCAGTGCCGCTCTCGTCCGAGAACTGGAGGAGGGGCAAAAACCCGTGTACTTTGTTAGCAGGGTGTTGCAAGGTTCTGAAATGAGATATCAGAAGTTGGAAAAAATGGCATTTGCCGCTCTCGCGGCAAAGCGACTGCGCCATTACTTTCACGGGCATTCTATTGTCGTCAGGACGAATCAAACCATTCGCCAAGTACTGCATAAACCCGACTTAGCCGGAAGAATGACAAGCTGGGCAATCCAATTGTCCGAGTTCGACATCAGTTATGAAGCCCGGCAATCAATCAAATCTCAGGCATTGGCTGATTTCGTAATGGAGTTAACCCCGTCAACTCCAACAGAGGAAATGCAAAATGAGCCGTGGAAGGTGTTCGTAGACGGCTCATCAAATGTTAAGGAAGCGGCGCGGGAGTCATTGTGGAGAGCCCCGAAGGAGTTGCAATGGAATTATCGCTTCGGCCTGGATTTCCCGACATCAAATAATCAGCCGAGTATGAGGCACTCATCGCAGCTTATTACGTGCTAAGGAGAATGGTGCTCAATAGGTGCATTTAGCAACCGATTCTCAACTGGTGGCTTCCCAGATACAAGGAACCTACCAAGCCAAAGGCCCGTTGTTGGCAAAATACTTGCGAAAAGTGAAGGATATAATTGTCGAGTTCGATAAAGTGGAAATTGAGCACATCCCTCGGACCGAAAACGTTAGAGCCGATGTCTTGTCTAAACTCGCTAGCACTAAAAGTCCAGGTAATCTTCGGACCGTAATACAGCAGAATCTCTTAGAACCGAGCTGCATCATGCTTATTTCAGATAATCGCGATTGGAGAAAGCCAATTGCCAATTATTTGGAAAGGGGGATTGTTCCAGAAGACACGGAGGAATCAAAGAGACTGATCAGAACAGCAGCCGCTTCCTCAATGATGGATGATCAGCTATATCGAAGGGGCTTACACTCCCCGATGGCCAAATGTCTCGACCAAATTGAAGCCCAAGTACGTACTTGCGTAAATCCATGAAGGAATAAACGGACAAAGACATGGGAGCAAAGGCGTTGGCTCGAAAAGCAATACGGGCTGGATATTATTGGCCTACCATGGCCCAAGATGCCAAGGATCATGTCCGAAATGTGAAAGCGCGTAAAACACGGCGAGAATAATATGGACCCTCCATCCGAGCCGACACGAGATCTCGGCCCCTTGGCGCGTTTTACAAGTGGGGCATGGATCTGTTGGGACCATTCAAGGCGGCACAAGGACAACTCAAGTGGCTCATTGTTACGGTGGATTACTTCACCAAATGGATTGAAGCCGAACCATTGGCGACCATCACCTCGGCAAATGTGCAGAAATTCCTCAAGAGAAGCATTATTTCGCGTTTTGGAATACCAGTCGAATTGGTGACCGACAATGGAACCCAATTTGTGGATAAAAACTTTCAAAAATTAGTAGCCGACTTTCAGATTAAACATCATTTTGCCTCGGTTGAACACCCACAGTCCAATGGGTAGGCCGAAGCAGCCAACAAGGTCATAGTGGATGGACTGAAGAAGCGGATGCAAGACGCTGAAGGTAGTTGGGTTGAACATTTACACTCAGTATTATGGGGACATCGGACTACTTCTCAAACTTCAACGGGCGAGACCCCGTTTCGGCTCACATATGGATGCGAAGCAATGATCCCGATCGAAGTCGGGGAACCTCATGGAGAAGGCTACACCATGCGCCGGGGCGGAATGAACAAGAGTTGGCGGTGGAAATGGATCTCATAGACGAGGTCAGAGCCGCAGCTCACCTTCGGGATTTAGCCGCCAAGCAACTCATCGCCTCGAGATACAATAGGAAGGTAATTCCACGCTCCTTCGTGAAGGGCGACCTTGCACTCCGGAGGGCCGACATTGGCAATAAGAACGCACGAGATGGCAAACTCGCCGCTAATTGGGAAGGACCTTACCGTAGACATCGAGGAACTCGGAAAGGGGCCTATATCTTTGGAATCTCGACAGCAAACCAATCAAAAGGACTGGAACGCGGACAAACTTAAGGCCTACTACGGTTAAAGTCGGGGAGTTTAATTTCCAGTTCATTTTGTTTTTCGCTTTTTGCTAGTTCGCTTCACTTTATTTTCGGAAAATCGGTCGCTAGTACATGTAAATTCCCATGTGAATCAAATTTGATGTAACTAGGTGGGTGAAGAAATAAAGAATATAGGGTCATGGAGCCCGTATTTGGCAACCTGTGAGTGAATATAAGAACACTAAACATGTATGAATAGAGGTTCGAAACTCCTTCATA
Organism: Acacia melanoxylon; assembly: GCA_019022615.1. Classification (NCBI taxonomy): domain Eukaryota; kingdom Viridiplantae; phylum Streptophyta; class Magnoliopsida; order Fabales; family Fabaceae; genus Acacia; species Acacia melanoxylon. Next base: position 9,481,153 of record JAFJYJ010000012.1, read on the forward strand.
AATCATGTGGTGTGAGACCGAGTTTTAACTCATTAATATAAGACATGAGCGACTCAGGGTGAAAAGCCCGATTACGCAAAATTTGTCATAGCGGCAAGGCCGCCAAAGAAATAAGATACCCCGAGTCCAAACAGGCGAGGCAGGTATAAATATAAGGCATGAGCGACTCAGGGTGAAAAGCCCGATTACGCAAAATTTGTCATAGCGGCAAGGCCGCCAAAGAAATAAGATACCCCGAGTCCAAACAGGCGAGGCAGGTATAAATATAAGGCATGAGCGACTCAGGGTGAAAAGCCCGATTACGCAAAATTTTTCATAGCGGCAAGGCCGCCAAAGAAATAAGATACCCCGAGTCCAAACAAAGGCGGCGGGTATAAATATAAGGCATGAGCGACTCAGGGTAAAACCCGATTATGCAAAATTTGTCGTAGCGGCACGGCCGCCAAAGAAAAAACATACCCCGAGTCTAAAATGGATAGAGTGTATCGACAGAGAAAGGTTTCCCAACGCCGATCACGTCGGATCCTAACATGAAATATAAAGCAGTGAATGCAAAGAAGAAAAGAAGTCAATTAAACATTTAGTAGATCAGTCGGTTACAAAAGGCCCAAACGGGCAAAGAAATGAAGTACAATCAGTTCGGAGGAAGAGATTGATCTTCCCCATGAGATTGATCTTCCTCGTGAGCTTCCGGAACCACCACGGAGCTCGGAGCGGAGTGAGCCACACAGTTTGGAGGAGCAGGGGAAAAATTTCTCGTCGTCAACATAGGCGTTCATATGCACCCCTTCCAGATTCAATGTCACCGTTGGGTTCAAAAATTGAACCTGCTCTAGGGCATTTTCAAAGACGTCCGAGACACCATTCTTCAGCTTGGCAACATCGGCATCAGAGACAGAGAGAGCATCCTTGTACAAAGCCAGCTCGGACTCTAGGGCGGAAATCGTAGTCTTATGATGGCTCAGGGCCTTCAAGTCCTCTTGGTGAATCTGCAGCCTCCGGGTAATCTCGGATTCAGCCTTGTTAAGGCATCACGTGTGTGTCCGAGCTCCTCATCCAAGCTCTCCTTCGAACCTTTGCCAACTCCAAGTCCTCCGGCGCTTGGGCTAACCGTTCCTCGGCCTTCTTCTTCTCCTCCTCAAGCAAGTCCATCTCTTCCTCACGAAGGCCGATCGTATCCTTCGGATGGGCAACGAGTTCACGAGGCCGGCATTTTTAAATTGATGGACGCCGGTTGCAAAAGCTCTTCCTTCTCAGAGTCGGCAAGCCTCTTCCCGTCAAAGAAATTTTCGGGAGCACGCAGAGCTTTGCGAAGGCCGGGAGGAAAACGGCCGCCCCAGAGAGATGAAGCGGGAAGTCGGAGAACTGAAGAGGATGGGACATTAGCTTTCTTGTTCTTGGAAGTTTTTGACTTCTTGGAAACCCAGGGGACGCTAGGCTCTCCACTCGGGGGTGCTCGTTTCCCACCCGCGGGTGTATGGACCAATTCCCGGCGGCAAGTCACGTCAAGATACTCGGGCCTTTTCCCCATTTGCCCCCACTTTGAAAAAAAGACAAACGCATCACGTATCTAAGCAAAGACAACAAAATTTGAGCCAATGACAAATATCATACCCAAAACGGGTTTTGATCTATCACAAATAATATACTCGGCCGAGTCCACCAAAGGCCCCTTTTTGCTGACAAGAGATGTTAAAGTAACAATGGCTTCATCCTCGGAATCAGAACGCTGCGAAGGGGCAGGCAAGAAATCCTTGGAATGAAACTTGTGATGACTTTCACCCCAATACAGAGGAAAGCGTTCCTCAATTTCCCGGACGGACTCCTCCGTAGAAACCAAGGTACCTCCCCGACTTTGGCAACAACTTTGAAAAAAGATGCTTTGAACCCTTTCCACGAATCAGTGAACGGCTTTAAGAATTTACGTCCGTGACAAGTGCGAAGAGACGTCCAACCATACCACATCTTTTCCTCTTCCACCGTCATATTGGTTTCTAAAGGCGAAAAGAAGCTACAAAACACATGTACCGAACACTTGAGTTCATGCTTTTTGCAGTAATTCTCAAACGCCAAGGCAAAGGCCCAACCATTCGGGTGTAATTGCGGGGCCGGGTGCAAGTGGCGGAGTAGGCACATTTGGAAGTCGGAAAATGGGGGCGAAGGCCAAGACGGGTAATTACGTCCCGATAAAAATAAAAGAAATGGCCACCTTTATTAGACAACCGACCAGAGGCTACTGATTCGTTCAATGAGGGTAAAACTACGTTATACCCCGGGCCACCCCGGATGATTCGGTCAAGCTCTCTTTCAGGCATTTTGTTCCGTACTCCGGTTCTAAAGATTGCTAATGACACATTCCTTCGCCGTCGCCATCCGAGAAGACCGGAAGGCGAGATTCTCCGATCTCGGATTGATGAGACGGGTGAGAGGGGAAGACATCTAAAACCTATAATAAACAAAAAGCGAAGGGTAGAATCAGAATCATGAAGTATACCTGACATAACAGGATTGTGAAGACGAGTATCGAAAAACAAAGGAATAGGAGGAATCTGGGAAGCAACAGCCAAAGTCGTCGTGGTTTGAGGAGAGACGACATCCGCCCATTAATAAATCGGCGTCTCTATCTCGGCCGTAACGGGCCAACTCTATCGCCTTATCACGGCAATTTTCGCACGGGTTGCAACCTCGGAATATGGTTGACGGATTATCGACCACGGGCGTCGAAGAAGACGTTGCCAAAGACAAAGGCGCGCACTTGCGGCGAGACAAAAATGGCGATGCAAAACCTCGGATGTCTCCAATTCTCCCACCTACCCGAGATCCACCTCTCCGAGAAGAGCCACCCCCTCGGGTGGGGCCAAGTAATCTTGCCATCCTTTCTTCTTCAGGAGGAAGAAGGGACCATAGCCATTGGTTGGCCGTACCAGGGGTGTTTTTAATAATTTCCCTGTCTTCCTCCGGGACGGGTCTACCATACATGTCTAGCATCTCGGGATCGGAATCCATCTTTATTTTCGGCAAGAGTTTTCGGGCAAATAACCTTTAGACGCTCGACTCATTTTAACACCCCGAAAACCAAGAACACCAAGAACGCCAATAAAACCAAGAAAACCCGTAAAAGCGACGAATAGAGAAATCACCTAATCGTGTATAGGGGCGAAGGGAATACAGTTCAAATGGAAGAGCACGAACGAAAGGTCAAAGAAAATACCTGAAAGGAAGAAGATGGAACTACGTTTGGAGTAAAACGAACAGAGAGTGAAGATGTTGCAAATGGGTTCTCTTTCAAGATCTTCAAATGCAGTGATGGGTGCGTGAAGGATGAGACCAAGTCCACCAACTACATATAGGCAGAGCCAAGTGAAGGAATCCGAAACGCCTACCGTCATGACAATAACGAGGCGTAAACCCTAAGGCAATAATGACATATATGTCGAATGACGTGAAACGACAAGGGCCATTAATGGGCACGATAAGAAGGCGGCGTTTGAGGACGTATGGCCGCGGGCGTCGAATAGAGGTTATCCGTCGCTACGCGGGTAAATGAAAGGGCGCCCACCAACCTAGCCGATCGACGGGGCGGAAGAAACTTGTCCAAGTATAAGTTGATACCCGAGTTTAAAGTTGGGCATTCATAGGCTGCAGATCGGAGGTTACTCAACTCCGAAACTCGGGCGTAGCAAATTCGTCTAGAATAACATCAGCTCGGCCGATCAGAAACCTGAACGACCTAGCTTGGGGGCAACTGTTATGGACCGAGATAAATGGGCCTCGGTCGAGAAGGCCCATCAACGTGCTCCTACAGGCACAGGCCCCCACGATCCCATGATCCCATGAACTCGGATCCCACGATCCCATGATCCCATGAACTCGGATCCCACGATCCCCATCATCATAAATAATGGGGGAAGGACATGCCGAGTAAAGTGGCCAACTGCTGGTGAGGACCCTTCTATAAATAGGAAGGATCCAATAGGTGCACGGTACACACATTCTCTGAATCTATTTACCATATCGCATACACAGAGTACACACCCCACACCTCTGGGTGAAAACCCCTGCGTTTAAGCTCTGTGATCTCCATCTATCTGGATATCTCCACCATAGATATCTAAGAGAAGAGTGAAAGATCCTATATTAACTTACTAGCAAGCCTAAAGCTAGACATTTGTGTTCTATACCAGAACAAAACTTATAGTCTAATATAATTAAGTTTTTATAGATCTCCATCTCCTCCCCTCTCATCTCCTCCCCTCAAACTAAACACACATATTCTATAACATGTTCATTTGGCAACTCACTAGAACTTTTTTTTTTTATATTAACTCACTAGAACTTGGATCATCAACATCAACCATATTCTCGGCCTTTTCATGATTCACACAATCCATAGTAGGTCCATTACTCAAAGTTGGGCCACTTTTGTCCAACAAGAGAATCAGAAATAAGATCATAAAAGAATCATAAAATTTATAGTGTTGACGTGTTTCGTAAGAGGATCTAATGGAATTAAGAAAAGAGGACCCATTGGATTTTTGTGGGGAAGACCCAATAACCGCAGGATGAGTAGAGTCCATTAACTTATTGTTTCCTGGAGCCTCACGTCTCATAATTGAAAAGGGTTATCCTTAATCCTTGGATTGAACTGGCAAAGAGGTCAAATACTCTTACTAAAGGGAAAGTGTTTGATCCTGAAGTTGATCAAAGTATTTGGGGAAGATCCTAACTTACAGGTGTTTAGGTTAACGTCGGGGTAATAGGCGGCCGGCATTTCGCCAACATCGATAATTCAAGATCACCTGCAGGAGGAAGGAAGATTTCACCCTACCTTGATCGTGGGTGAACACAACCCATTTTCTAAAATTTCTATATAAAAATAATAATAATAATTGAAAAAGGTTACCCAATACTCAGAAAAGGTGAATTTTTTTTTTTGGTCGAAAGAAAAGGTGAATAACTCGATATAGTCTGGGGCGATATTTGTCGGTGGTGACCTGACCTGGTATTTAAGTCCAAGTTTATTTTATTTGCCACGTGGCCTTCTCTTTAGTCCTGCCTTACGTTTAGCACCAACTGGGACCCAGCCCTCTTCTTGATTATTCATAACTACCTTCCCAAAAAATATGGTATCATCCCTCTTCGTCGCATCTTCTTTTTCCTTTTCGGAGGCAATAACCCATTCTCTCTCCTTAGAGCCACGTGGCTCCTGACTTTTAGAAGATTCACCGAATCCATTAAAGATCCCTTTGAATCCGCGCGAATCACCCGCTTGCCCATATCCCATTTTACGATCATATGGGGACCAAAAATCCCGCCTTCTGCATTCACACCACCCTGATTTCCCATTGTTTCCTTTTTCGAGTCAACCGTAGCAACAACCGGAATTTTGCCGGAGCTGTCAATCAGAGAAGAAACCGATTAGTGAGTCGTGGATTCCGAACTATTCTGATCATGGGGCTTCAGTGGACAAGCGTACATGTGGTTACCGTATGAAACAAATGAGATGAAGTTCTTCATACGCGATTTTTCAATCCTCACCAAAGTGATCAAAACCCGGGAGAAGAGGTTTCTGCAAATCCTCCTAAAACCTCCCTTCTCGGAGTTGTCCGATCAATTTTCAACGTTTTTCCAAATTAGATTACCCAATCGACGAACAGACTCAACACTATAAAGCTCTGTTGGAAGATCTAGAATGCGGATCCATACTGCTATGCGTTTCTGATGATCAGCTTTCCCAGGATTAAAATTATGCCGCCACCTCTAAAGCTGGAGATAATGATCTGCAATCATCCAAGGTCCTTCTTGGAGAGCGAAATCTTGATCTTCTGCAGAAGAGAAATAAACTATATAATATCCGTTGCTTAGTGGCATTACCTTGATCGGTTTATGAGGGCTACTCAACATGAGTTCCAGCCTTTGTTGCATAAAAGGAAGCTCGATGGATTTGCCCAGAATTTTGACAGTGAGAGAGTTCATGTAAGGCTTGCACCACACTGTATATTCATCCGCCGAGAACTTCAGTTATGGAAGCTTGCCCTTCTCTGTCCATTCCGCCTGGTCTTCTTTTCTTCTTCACCCGAATCCTCCCTCTTATCCACTCTATCAGTCAAATCAGGACATTGTTTGCTACTCATTTTTTGCAAAATAGTCCTTCCAATTACCACTCAAAGCGTCACACGCATACATGTTTAACTGCAGAAAGCCCGAATCATCAAGACTCAGCAACTTGTCCCTGTACGAAAGGCGATTATTGTTGTTCTGAGAACCCCATAAACCACCCACTCCTAACGCCGAATACATATTATATTCTCGCGGGCACTTCTAAACGAGCCACTCTTCCCATCGCCGTCACGCTCACCGTTACCACCACCTCCTCCATCTCCATCACTCGTCGTCGCCGTTTTCCCTATGTCTAATACGTTCTTTATAGACACCCCAATGCTTACTGTCTAATCTACATACAAGTCATTTCAACGACCAATTTTATTAGAACCAAGAAATGGCATTTATCTCATTTAGTGTGTTTATAATTAGAAAAACCTTAACTTTACTTCTACTAAATGAGATTTTGAAGAAGAGAGGGAAAAATATAAATTGAAGCATTAATTACTAAAGAAAAATTGATAATTAAGTATCAATTACCCTTTAAATTATTTATATTGAGTATCAAAGAATTTTTATAAAAGTAACTTATAAATTGGAGGGAGTTCACGAAGGCAGCCACCATCTTATTTTACTGTGTGGGAATATATATAAAATTGACCTGCGTACGTGGACGCAAATGAGACCACATATCTTACCCCAAAAAAATAACACGAAACCATATTTTAATCACATATTTACTCTTTTTAAATGACCTCTCTTTGTCTAGGGTAATTTTACTATTGGAGTTAGATAACTAATTTTTAGAAATCAAGTAAATTAGTTATAATACTTAGTGGTGAAAAAAGTATCTTGGTGTTTTCTACTAAAACACTCCTTTTAATTATTTATATTGAAAATTATTTTTTATAGAAAACTCCCTTAATATATATAGTAAATAAAGTTAAATTAGAAAAAAAAAATATAATTTGGTGGGGCAAAATATATTGAAATTTTATATTAAAAAATACTTGTGTCAAATTTCTTGTATCCATTTTATCGGGTTCGTTATACATTTAAGATAGAAATATATCCATCTCCTAACTTTTTTTTCTTGGATCTGATCAAGGGTTTCCCCACAAGATTTAGATAGCAAAAGATTATCATCTCCCAATAAGTACAATTTCTAAGATTTGAACTTATTATACGTTCTCCTCCTTGCAGGGAGACAACCCTTACCACATCAATTAACAACTTATTGGTATTCCACTTTTAGCTTTAAGCTTTCTCAATTTTAAATTGTAATTAATATAAGCTATTTTTTTTTATACTAATATAAGCTAATTTGATTAGCTATTCAATGGATATATATGCAAATTAATGGGAATCTCATCAACTAATGTTTACCCCGGGAAAGGAAGAAAATCAAAATGATTTAATAGAGTTATTTTTCAAAGAGAAAACGGAAGAATAGCATTAATTAATTCAATTATAATTAGAAATTACCAACCAACGTTTGGTTGGTTGATTGAGTGATAACTGAAAAGCAACATCTTCTTCTATGGAGGCCTTCAAAAGCCAAAAGCGCATAAAAGATTGAAATTTAAAAAAAAAAAAAAAAAAAAAAAAAAAAAAAATTAAATTCCTAATAATTTTACCGAGCTTGCAAATTCAGTCTCTATAATTTATGAAACCCCTCTTACACGGATCATTATTTTTGTAAATGAAATATAAAAGTATTCAAAATAATTTTAATTCTAATAAAATTATAAAGTATTAAATATTTTTAAATGATGAAAATATAAAATATTGATTATTAATGACGAAAAAAATGAAGATTAAAATTTAAAATATCCATGTTATTTTTTTAATGAAAAATTTTAGTAAAAATAAAATATGACAATTATTTTAAATTAAAATTAAAAATCTAAATTTATATAATTATTGATTATAGATAACGAAAAAAAAAAAAAAAAAAACTCAGACCGGTCGTCAATGTCACCTTCGATCTTGATTCTTGACTATAAAAGTAATTTCCTTAGATTATTTTATCGTATGAAATTGGGAGCTTTGTATTTTGGGGGGCGAAAATAAAACTGGTAGCTTTTGATACACAATTAAGAAGTTTCTTTTATCAATCGAACCCTCGATCCTTTTTCCGCTGGTCTTAGTGAGAGAAAGGCCTTCCCATCTCTCTCTCTCTCTCTCTCAAAACCCTATTGCGTGATTTGCAATCGACCTTGATCATGGCCAACAGTAATCTCCCCCGAAGAATCATCAAGGTTCGTACCGATTTTCTTGTCAAGATCCCATTTACATTTTTCTGATCGGCTTGTTTAATTGATGGGTAAAAGAAAGATAATGAAAAGTAATTCGAAACCTTGGTGTGATATCGGGTTCCGTTGATTTATGAATTTCATAAGGCTGAATAACCTGATTGAAACAAGAACTGCGTAGTTAATTCAAGCCGAATTTAAGCGCAGCTTAGTTTTATGTCAATATGTGGCTTCAATTTACTCATAGTGAGAGGAAAAAACGTTATATGCTTAATCGGGTATTCTATTCCCTCTTTTGGTTTTGATCTCCTTCTCTGAACTGAGTTTTTCTTTGAATTTGTTCTTTTTGAATTCCTTGGTCATCATTTTGTTGTTGTTGTTGATTTCAACAGGAAACTCAGCGGCTTCTTAGCGAGCCAGGTAATTGCCTATCCTATTCATCTCAACCGGCGAAATATGAATATCCCCTGCCGAAGTGCTATCGAATCCCGCTCTAATTTTAAAGGGCCTTTTTGTTGAACTTATTTGGTGATATGAATTTCACCTAGGCTAATTTCTGTAAAATCAAAACTCATCTGTGGTTTTGCGCAATATATGATGCAAGGGCTGCGTATTCTTCTTTCTTTTACTCCTCTTGCCAAGATTGTGTGTTGGATATGGTTTCAATTTTTTATTATGTCGCTTCCTTGTGCAGCCCCAGGAATTAGTGCTTCGCCTTCAGAAGACAATATGAGATATTTCAACGTGATGATCCTTGGACCAACACAGTCACCTTATGAAGGTAGTAATATATTCCTAAATCTTGCACTACCCTACAAGGCAATAATTCTATATGTACTAGAAATATGGAATCAATTTCTATATAATTTGGGTCTTTTAGGCTTTACGTTGATATCCACAAGCATTTACGTTATGTAATCAAATCTAAATAAGGAATGATCCTGGCAGAACCCCTACTTGCTTTCCCTTTTTGCTGTGAAATTTCCATTTTATTACTCCGACTATGGCTTAGTTGCACGTGCAGTTGTTGCTGGTGGTGTTGAGCATGTGATTGAGTGGTGAGGTGGAATATTGGAATATCAAATTGTATTTGATAACCACCATAGAAGCTCTTCTTGTAAGAGCTGTCTTATCTCATCAACTTTTATCTGAGAGCTCCACTTACACATGTTTTGTTTGTGTATAGATCAACTTTAGTATATTTTTGCGTTTGTTTGTCAGAAATCTGGTTTGCTGTTGTTATTTTCCTCACTTAAATAATCAATCTTTATTTGGTGAAATTCCCATGCATTGTATTAGTTATGTATGGTTTATCACAAGATGCATAATAGGATTAATATTGTGCACTGTATATTTAAATTATACACCATAAATATTTTTTAAATTGATTTATATAAATTTTTATACTGAAACATTTTCTGCTGATGAAATTAAGTTTGAAGTCATTCATGTGTCTAAGCTGCGTTCCTGGTTTTATTTAGCAAGCTATTTTTCTTCATCAATTTTTTTTTTATGTGCTGCTCTCATTAAGATTTAACTTCTTTAATTGCATTAGTTTTGTGCCACAAGTTGCTGTCTTTGGAGGTTGAAGACCACAATACTTTTTTTGGCTGCAAATTATTAAAATATCAATAATTGAATTGAAAGTAAGGAGGGGAAAGTATGGAGTTAAGAAATCAGTTTGAATCATTGGTTGGCTTTACTACTCTCTTGTTGTCAGCATGGGATATGTGGTCTGATATTTTACTCTTTTCAATCCTTGTTGAACGCCATTTATTTCTCCTAACTACTTGATATGGTATTGTATTCATGGAAGGTATGTTGAGATTTTGTTTTTAGACAAACTTTGTTCTCTTCTAGGAATTATGATATGATCATGCAGTTAATATGATCAAAATAGGAATTGCAATTGGGTTTCTGGTCATGCATGAGATTGCCACTTTTTAGCAGCTAATAACTTAATATGATGCAAACAAACGGAAAAGGAATTACGACATTTTGTCTGATAACTAACTGTTTAAGTTTATTGTGATATTCTTGCCCATTTAGAGATTTCTTATATGCCCTTGCATTTTGAATTTTTGTATTGAAAGTTAAGCTTCAAGGGGTTGGAAAGGGGAACTTCCTTTATCTTTGTCCTTTGCTTTCTCTCTGAATAACTTGTTGCAAGCTTTAGAACATTTGAATACTGGTATTCTATCTGCTCATTTGCTGCATCATTATGCTTGATTATTCTTACAAGATTTTGAAGTTCAGAGTTGCTATTGAGAAAAGGGGAAGTCTGTAAAATAAAGGTTTATCTGTAGAGGGAGGATAGTTTTCTTGAAATGGCTAGATGCTGAATCTGATTTATTGGTAGAGGTAGTTTCTTGGACTAGGTCTTGGTTCCCTTTTTGTTGATTCTAAGTTTGCATGTGCAAGAATGGGCAGTCTGTATTTTATCCTTTTTAATATGATGAATTGGTAGTTTATTGATCTGACATACTAACAACCAAGTCTTTGTTGATCTGGTGACCTATCACTCCACATCCACAGAATTTTTTTGTTTGACTAATATTTGTTTTTCTGCTTTGTATTGCTAGGAGGTGTTTTCAAGTTAGAACTGTTTTTGCCGGAGGAATATCCAATGGCTGCCCCTAAGGTATTTCATCTAATAATTTTGTAATTATATTTGTTCTCTGTTTGTAGTGTATCTTGTCTGATTCTTCCTCTTAAAGAAGTGATCCTATCATTTTATTTTATTTTGACTATGTATGGTTTAAGTTAATCAATGATTTTGTTTTATTTCATTTTTTGATGACGCGCTAGGTTTTTCTTAGTGTCACCTGACTCAATCCTGAAGAAATGCAATTTAACAAATTGTCTTCTTGTTCAAACTTCATTTCTTGCTTGCCTCCCATTGTTGGATCTGAAATAACAAGAATTTGTGACTTTTTTAAATATGGCATCTTCTTCATTTGCCTTGAATATAGCTACGTACTCATAGGTTGAAGTATTGTGATGCTTAACTTACTGTGGTCTGGTATGGCTCAAGGTTTGAAGATTTCCTTTGGGCTTAGAACATTTATTTGAAGCATGGTAAGGCCATTGCTAATTTGAGGGATTTAAAGATGGTACACCTTTAGCATTTCTTTCCATCTGATTGTGGTTTGAAATGTTCTTTGGGCTCTCTTTTGTCTTTTCTTTGCACTTGTTATGAAGGAGTGCTATAATCGTCATATTTGTTTTACAACAATCCAATGACACGTGATTCTGCAGTGTTTCCTCCTGGTTCCTTTTGCTAATGAATGTTTTGTGGATTTTAATGGTACCAAAGAGTATGGTACTGACGTGACATAATGTTTTCCATTGTTTCTTGATCCAAGTGTGCATTGCTTCTCACAGGTTAGGTTTCTGACTAAAATATATCATCCCAATATTGATAAGGTGTGCTCTCTTTTCTCTACTTTCTCGTTCTTCTTCTTCTTCTATGGTAATCCTTTTCTTACAATTCAAGTTTAATGCCAGCTTGGGAGGATATGTCTTGATATTCTGAAAGATAAGTGGAGTCCTGCTCTTCAGATACGTACTGTTCTTTTGAGGTATCCTGAATTTCAATCTCAGCCTTTTTTGCCTGAATATATGGGGTAGATTCATTTAGGTATTTACAAAATTTTGGTGTGAAACAGAGAGTAAAAATTGAAAGAATGAATGAATTATGTAGAAATGTTAACTCCTGGCTCAACTTACATGTTGCCGGATGTTAGTTTTGGTCGTTAGAGCATCCCTCTTCCTTTAAGAGAGTGAAGAAAATGTTATAAACTAGCAGATAGAAAATATTGTAGTTAGCTGCTCTTCATCAAAAAGAAAATTATGAACTGATACTAAGAGCTTTTTTGGTGTTCCTCTTTTAGCATCCAAGCGCTTCTCAGTGCACCCAACCCAGACGATCCACTTTCTGAGAACATTGCCAAGCATTGGAAAACAAGTGAGGCCGAGGCTGTTGAAACTGGTATATTTTCTGTCTATTATTGTTCAGAAATCACTTGTTAAGATGTCATAACATTTTAAATGTGTCTTATTGGCAATGTTGCTTTGCAATTTGCAGCAAAAGAGTGGACCCGATTATATGCCAGTGGAGCCTAATGGCAATGAAGGAAACTTTTGGCCTCAAAATAACCATGGTGCAAAAATGTATGCTATTAGTACTAATTGTCAATTTGAAATGGAAATTTGGAGGAATTGGAGTCTGAACATTTGGAGTTATTGTTCCTCATAGATTGCAGTTTCCTGTTATTTCCTTTCTTCCCCCCGGAAGCAGTTATCTCGGATTATGTATGAATATAACATATGATAGTCATTTATCTGTCTCATTCAGTACATGAAGCTCTTCAACTGCTAAGTAATTATTACTGATTTTGAATTCTGGAAGTAAAGAGTGAAAATTGTGAAAAATAAAAAAGAGAAACGGTTTCTGTAGAGTTCCTTCTTTTTCCCATGAATTCTAATTGTGATGATGTGGTTGGGTTGGAATTATCCTATGAACCTATTTTGTTAAGTTAACGTGTCCTTAGTTAACATGTTATAGAACTTGATAGTGCGTTAGTCATTATACTCCTACCTGTCTTTAATGCTTTAATGTAAGACCTATCTGGAGAGTTAAGTCCTAAGCATAAGATCTATTTTTTCATATTTATCTATCTTTTCCTAATTTAATCCTATTAAAAGAGAATGAATGAGGATCTAGACCTTCAAGATGTTTTAGAATATACATGTTATATTAACCAACTTAACTAACTTTTTTAATCTAATTAAATTAGGTGAATAGATTAGGTCTTATATTTATTCTTACATCCACATTCTTTTTATTCTTACATGTTATATTTATTCTTAGTCCTAGGGTGACATGCTTAATTTGAGTGAGTGTATAGGTCATTTCTCTTCCCACATGGCTTCTCCTTCAAATTGACGGTTTCAATTCATCCTTAAATTTAGAGGACCATAATTAAAGAACGATTTAATATAAAGCCATGTAAGATAAGGTTCTAATATCAACAAATAAAGCTTCTTCTTCTTCTTTTTTTGGGGGGGGGGGGGGGTTTGATGTATGAAGGTTCATTATTGGTATATGATTACTCGTGATCCTATAATTACAAGTTTACAACTTTTGGGGGGTTTGTCATTTTCTATTTTAAGTTTAAAATGATAAATATAAGGAAAATATATGGAAAAGGGGGGAAAAATTAGGGAGTAACGTATATTGTAAGCTCTAATTTTTTGCAAAGAAAATTGTGTCTTCACATAACCTTTTTATTGCCGTTTGAATTATGTGTGGAGAATTGTTTTTGCATTGTGTGAAGAAACACATGAGATGGATTGTTTCGTAAAAGTGTTTTTTTAGTTGTTCCAAACAACTAAACTAGTATTAAAGCTACCTCACCCAATCCTTTCTATTAGAGCCAATTGACTTTTATTATGAGATTAATGAAGATAAATATTAAAGTTTTGATATTTATTATTTTCTTCAAACTCATTAATGTGACTTTGACTTGTAGACTAATATATATAATCAGATGATACATAACATATGTTACCACTAAGTAATTTTTTTTAACCAAATCTCTTAAAAGAAATCAACTGACTTTCACAGTACTAAGTACATGAGGTAGCATTATTGATATTCAATAGCGAGGTGCATAAAATGAATAGAAGAGAAGGTATTGAAATGGAAATGAGGAAAACAGTTATGATGAAAGTAACAAGAAACAAAAGTAAGAAGGGGAAAAAATTTGGAAAAATTTGAGTGCACCCCCTATGGTAAATTATTCTCAAACATCCCCAAAACTTTTTTAAACTTCATCGCACCTCTTAAGGCTAAATTGAAATTAAATTTTTTCGGCTGTAAAGACATTTATGCCCTTCTTTAATTAATTTTTTTTTTTTTTTTTTGTAGGAATAAGAGAGAAATTTGAGTTGCAGTAGGACTTCAAGGTTAGCGTATTAACGTAAGCAAAGCCTCTTTCCTCACAAGACACGGCTTGCCGTTTTGTTGGCCAACGTCAAAACTATTATAGGTAACCTGTAACATCACTTCAATGGCAGGACATGTGCCATTCCAATAACATCATCATTTATTTTCTCTTTACTTTTTATATAATTACTACTCCCTCTGATAAATGTACTATTTTTAATCTTATCTCATCAATGAAGACAAAGTATAATTAAGAACTTAGGTACATATGTGTATGTTCAGCAATTAATGATCCTTTGTTCAATTGTCAGCGTTTTTATTTATTTGTAATAGAACAGTGATTAGAGCTTTTTACGATAGTAAGTATGTGAAATAAGTTTTATTTCGATGAAACATTTTTGAAACCCCTATAAGTGATCTAAAACAAGCAACTGCTCTTTAAAGTTAAAATGGGGTGCCCAAAACTATAATGGGCCTGTTTGGGTTGGTGGTAGGAGCGGTGGTTTAAAAACTATCTGACTTTAAAAAAAAGTTCGATAGGAAAAAAGTTAAATTATAGATAATGATTTTTGTTTGGATTGATGGTGGTAGAAGTGGCGGGCTCACGTCAAAAAGTTGGGAACTTTTTTGGAAAAAGCTGGATTATGAAGCTTTTTTCTTAACGGAGAACTTTTTTGAGTTTTTTTGTTTAAAGTCAAAAACTTAATGACAACCCAAACAACCAAGTTGAAACTTTTTTCTAAAGCTCATTAATTCTACCGCAAACAATCCTAACGCTGACACCAAACAGGCCCAATGACGTGCCCATAATCAAAACTAAACCTCAGCCACGAGAGCAAAAGTTGGTGTGAGCGGATCAAAACGACCAACGAGGATGATGTCGTACACCGTACTGGAGTGGTTGTTGTTGGCACAGTAGCCTGAGATGATGAACGGACTTTAGGTGTTTTTTTTTTTTTTTTTTTTTTTTAAGGATTTTAATTTGTGTCATTTCGCCAAATAAAAATGAGACTTTTAATTAAAGATTCTTCGGAGGGACAGTCCTGTTTTTTTTGGGTACATTGGGGCAGTCCTTTTCTGTTACTTTGTCTTAATGATTTTGCTTTACACTCTGGGCCTTTTCTCACACAATACACCAAAGTCGTTCGACGTCGCGTGACCACACACTTTTTCTTATACACCATTTTATACCTCTCAAATACTATTCGAATTTCCGAGCAAAAAAAAAATTACTATTCGAATATGATATTTATACATGTAATAAATTATCTAAAAATACAATTAACAAATAATTAACATTTAAAGTCTTGTAATTTATAAACAGACAGTTTGCTTCCATATGACTTGCAGAATTTTTTTCATGTCAATGAAAAACTCTTAAAAAATACCACTTGAATTTTAAAATCTTAAATAAGTGATTTCCTAATAGAACAAGTTGTCAATTGTTTTACTATTTTTGTTAATTTCATTAATGTTGTTGTCAACAAAATTTTAAAATTCAAGTGATATTTTTCTGTTATTTTTCCAAACTCTTACCCATTAATTCATCTCCCAACTTGAAAGCCCAAAAATTCCTTTCCTGTAGTCAAATTATTTCGCTATGCCTTCAATCGTAGGTGAGTCTAACCATTTTACTAACATTTTTATATTAGGAAAATTATTATTATTATTCAAATTATTAGAAATCTTTTTCAACAATTTTGTCAAATCTATTAAAAAGTATATAATAAAATTGGTGGAACATGGGATAATTAAAAGTGAAGGCTACGATCTAGGATAGAATAGAAAAAATAATTTATATTTAAAAGCATTTTATTAAAATTATTTGTGAAAGATTATCTCTTAAAATCAATTAGAAAAAAATAGTTTTAAGAAAAATTAATGAACTAATTAATGTATTAAAATTAATTTTTTTTTTTAAAACAATTTAATACTTTTAGAGTTCAAATTCAAAAATCCTAAATCGTCAATGATCCCCAAAACATGTCATTTGCCTATCAAATTTTCAAATCTAATAAATAGAAGTAAAATAAACAAAACTGATTTGAGATTTTAATATTTTCAGAGTATTTTTCTAAACTTTTCCCATTTATTGTCTTTCCTAAATTATTTTAAATTTTATTTATTTTCAATAAAATAGAATATTTCAATCATCTTGATTATCTAATTATCTGTTGTCTTTATATTTTAAAATTATACTAGATCTTTGAATCATTATATCAATGTTTCTAGAACACTAGGAGATTTCTTATTATAGTCAGACTTGATTCATTAAATAAAATATGCCTCTTTCCCCTTCCCACTCCTCGTTTCACATGAATATATATATATTGGCATTCATCTGATAACAAGTAATTTAATCAACAAGTGTTTAAAAAATAATCAGATCCGCCTAAAAATGGTTCAAAATGACTCAGACATTAAAGGCAAAGTCAAAGGAGTGTGAGGTGCAGCACCGACTAATGAAAAACTTTTTGAGGAGGCTTTGTAGGTAAGAGTGTGTCCCCATTTCAAAGGAGTGGGCAACATCTTAAATGCCCACATGTGATCACAACTCCTTTCTCTCTCACATTTACCTGTTTTTTTTTTTTTTAAGGTCAATCATCATCATCATCTCTCTTGCTCTCTCAAGTCTTATCTATCAAACACCATGTGAATTATGAAGTACTGGTCCAACAACACACACACTCTCTCTCTCTCTCTAAATACTTCGAAATCATTCATTTAACTTATTTAATCTTTCTAAAAAAGTCATCTTGATCTAGTAGGTCTTATATTAACTCCAAGGAGGTTGTATATATGAAGGAGACATATTACAGACAGAGAGACACAGCACTAAAAGAAGAAAGAGTTATGGTTTGTATCATATCAACCACCCAGTCCATCCATCATCCCCACCATCAATAATTAACCAAACCTTCACTTAAAAACACATGTACCTTGCCTTTGCTGCAACACAGTTCATCTTAAATGCGACATCCACCTACTCAATCCCAAACACCATGTCAGCTTTTCCTAATTAAACAGACTTCAGTTTATAATTGATAAATGAATCTGTTATGGATTTGTATATTGAAACTAGATATAATGCGGCCCGACAAAGGCACATTATGGCAGAAGCTCTTCTTAAGCAGGTGAAACACTAATCACCTTATAGATAAGGCGTTAATCCCGGCAGTACATGTAGTGGAGCAGGGATGCGTCAGGTAGTGGAGCAGAACGTTGCGAGCTTCGAGGAGCGCACAGCACAAAGATTGAAACCCTAGAAGTAATCTCTATAAATAGGAGATTACCCACCAGGCGCACGCATTCTATTCATATCCTTTTACTATTCATCTCACTGTGCACACACCCCACCCCTTCGCATTAATCGTCATTCGTTGCAGAAGACGGTGATCATCTGATATTCTTTGGTATCTTCCTTATAGACATCATAGAACAGTCATCTTCTCTTTGGTGTTAGCCTATTTATATCCCGGAGAGATCAACAGATCCTATATAAACCATCCACTAACCCACTGTGGTTAGACATCTGTGTTCTTATAACAGAACAGAATCCAAGTTCCATCCTCTGTAGTCCTTGTAGTAACTGCATGAAATGTAGTTAGAGAGAGAGAGATATGGTCACGGGAGTGAGATCAAATTGAATGCTGATCCACAATATGAAGTCCACTTTTCTTCTGGAAGGAATTACAATAACGTTTTAAGGAAGGGATTTAATCACTCAAAAATCCGATAACAATCAAGGAACATGCAATGACAAGTTCCAATACAGAAAATAACAACAAGTTTATGATGTTCACTTGTCATTATGACTTTTTGGTTATTGAATCTCTTTATTGGGATTCATAGTAATTATCCCCTTCTTCTATACATGCAGCCTCTCCTTTTTAGCTATCTTTTAAGTATACTAATACATAATTACTATAATGAATGTAGAGAATTCAGATTTATGTGGAATGGAGTCCACTGCTTGTGTCTTGTAATCCTACTGTCCCTAATGATGTGCTGAAGAGATTTTTAAGATCGTAAAGCACATAATGAACATGGTCTGACAAGATAATGATAAATTTTTAAGGCCGTCATCACTACTGGCTATCAAGCAATCACAAACACAGACACAGCAGCAAGAAAAAATGAGAAATTTTATTGATTGCGTGGCTAAAGATAGAAAAATGATAACAACAACAACATATTCATCCTCATTTCAGGAGGTGCCCACCCATCACTCATTCAGTCTCCTTCAAAGGCTTCCAATGTTTAGTCGGTACGTATCATTACATATATATATATATATATATATATATATACATGTACAGATCCCCCTCTACCAACAGAACCCCCTCCTCTTTCTCTTTATATTTGGCTATCTATCTATCTAACTTAATGGGTAATTAAACTGCCAATTAAATAAAATGTACAGACATGTAAAATCCTCCCCTATTTTTTTTAATCATAATAGAAAATGGGGATATAATACTAGCTGGCCTAGATGAACTGGAAAGAAGATAGAAAGAAAACTGACAAAGGGAGATGGAAGAAGAAGGAACCAGAAAACAAATGAGGAATGAATGAATAAATAAAAACTGTAAAAGGAACTAGACAGTGTCTGGGTTCCACTGGCATTGGCAGCAACTAATGAGATTTTATTATATGTGGTTCTGTTCTGGCTAGGTCACAGGAATCTGCTTATCGTTTTCTGGTGGGAATGGGATCAGGAAACTGGAATGACTCAGAGAAATGGAATAGCTTGAGAGTTTCAGTTCAACTAGAGGTTTGAACAGCAAGAGAAATTGCAGGAGATACAGCAGAGAAGCAGTACAAGTCATGAGTTCTAAAAGCTATAATGCCTCACAGAGTGTTCCAACATGTCGCGACTAGGACACACGATTTCCTTCACGCGACAGCCATTCTTGTAGATTTTGAATGTTGGTACGATTCTAATGTTCTCAGCCGTTGCAACTGTTGGGCATTCTTGAATATCCACCTTTAACCAAACACAAAAGTGCAAGCAACATTAAGAAAACACCAATGAAGCTATCCTTGAACCTTTATCTCAATATTTGAGGGATCAAGATGATAAAAGTTAGTCTGTGAAGTACCTTGAGGAAGTTAATGGAAGGATAGCGGCCACATAATGTACCCATAAATGGTGAGATTTGCTTGCATTGTGGGTTAGATGCAATTTCAAAATGGACCACAGAAACACCTATAAAGCCTAGGGTCAATCTCATTTCACAAGAAAAAAAGGAAGCGGACTAAGCAAAGATAACCTTCAACCCTTTCAGTTACCTGGTAATGCTATTGCTGCTCTAAATTGCTCAAGACCTGATACTTCTTCCACCTCACCACCAAATTTCAAATCATGCACTTCCTCTCCACGAGATTTCTTTAATGCCAATATTGCATGAAACAGAGCCTCAGCCACTTCAGTGTCATCCGGAAGATCTCTACGCAAGATCTCATAATCTTTGACAGCTTCCACCCACCTTTCTAACTGCAATTTATACAGCAAGGGGTGACATGAGGTATCTATGAGTTTGGCAACAAAACGAATGACAGGTATAAAAGATAAAAAGGTCAAAATACCTTGCTAGTAGATGCAGCCCTACGAAGAAGAGCTTTTGTGTAATTAGGTTGGAAATGTAAAGCTTGATTGCAATCCTCAATTGATTGTTCCCAGTGCCCAAGCTTAAACCAGCAAGCTGCTCTATTGCAGTAGAGAACCGAGTTTGAAGGATCCAGCCTCAAACCTTCCCCATATGCTGAGCAAGCTTCAGTGAACCTTTCGGATTTGAAAAGATCATTGCCATGAGCTCGAGCTCTCGCCACCATCCTTACATTTTTTAGCAAAACAGTAACCTCAATGTTTCGGGGATCAATCTGACCAGCTTTCTCAGCAGCTGTAACTGCATTCTCAAATCTGCAAACAAATCCATCATAAATACACACTCTCCAACAGAAAACTTTGCGATCTTAGATTTCTGATGAAAAGTGAGAGGAACATAGGTGGGAGGGGATACTAAGAAGGAAAATATCCCAAAAATTTTATTACTATTTTTAAGTTTTCATTGCCTAGTATTCTTCCCTCCCTAATTTCCTTCCCATCCAAACATAGGTTAAAAGTTTTAGAACTCACCTTCCCAGAGCCATCTCAATCTGAGCTCTCACAAAGAAATAATAAGCTTCAGAAAGGATCCCAAAAAATCTTGCTTGTGAAGAGGAGTTAGTATATGGTTCTAATTTGGGGTTGTTTAACAGACTCGATTCCGCATCATCAACTTGATGGAGTTTCAAAAGGGCTTCTGCTCTACACACTAAGAGCTGTAAATTCAATTATCAACCACAGTTAAGCCATTTTTCCTCAAACTTTATGTCCATAATATATTCTAAGTCAGATATGACAATGGAATCATTTTACCTCAGGACAAGAGTCTGCTCCGGAAGAAATGGCTGCATCAATTTCCCTGAGCACACTTTTCCAATCACCTATCTTCCGGGAATCTGTACATTTCCCAAAATGCTTCTCCACTAGTTGCAATTTCTGCAACTCAGAAGGATCAGGTGGCAGCCCAGGGCAGAAGAGATGTTTCCTGGCATTCTCAACTCTTCCTAACCTGTGACCACAAACAAGGTTTCATTCAACTTCCTTATCCACAACCCTGCCAACACATGAGCAGACACCCAACAATGGATGCAGCACTGAATCCAAAATACTAAGATAAATTGTAGCACTTGTAGTTACATCATGTTACAGTTGGTAGAAAACAATCATGCGATGGAACCCTAATATACACTAGAATCAGAACAATTCTTCAAATTGCCATCAATGCAGAAAGCTTCCGAACACATGGAACTAACAAAAAAATATGGATTTTAAATTGAAACCAATGCAAAAGAGTTGAAAACAGAAAATTCAATCAAAGCCCCCAACACAAGCTGACAAAATGAAGATTAAATATTCATGAAACGCAAACACTCAAATGATTTCTTGAGATCAGAAATAACTCACATTGCAGCTTCAACCAAAATCAGTTGTAGAAGCAACAAAAAGAACGAGCCAACCGAATTCACTATTTCTAAAAAAGCAAGCCACGATAAGCACAAAATAACTAATGAACCTGATCTCGGGTCAGAGGACAGGATTCATTACACAAATTTACCAGCCCAATACTCTTGAAAGCAAGACTAAACCCAAAGACAACAAGGAAACAGGAGGAAAAAAATAGTGAAGTTCAAGCGCACCTTAGAAAAAGAGAAGCCAAACGCTGATGTGCTCTCCCATAATTGGGATCTAACCTCACCGCCTCCTCACACTCCCTCACAGCCTCAGCCAACCGTCCCAAACCCGTCAATGCAGCTGCACGGTTGCTCCGGTAGGCTGCGTTAGCAGGGGATAGTGCAATTGCTCGATCGTATAGACTCAGAGCCTCTGCGAAGTGACCCCTCTTGTACTGCTCGTTCCCTGCTCTCTTCACGTCTTCTGGATCCACACTCACCGCAGCTCGCTTCACTGACTCAGTGACGGCGCCACCGCCACTCGCCCTCGCGTTGGCCGCGCCTGTCGCTCCTCCAGCATTGCCTTTGGAAGTCGCACCGCCCCGCATTATGCTTCCATGGCCGTAATATCCTATCCCAGAACCCAAAATGTCAGGCCTGGAGCTCCGACTGGCCGCGGCAGCGGTCTTCAGAATCTTTCCGGACGGACAGATATTGCCTGTGGGAAGAAAATTTGGCGGCGGTGAATTCACGGAGGAGCTTTGACCGGAGTAAATTAACGGTTGGGTGGACTTGGAATCTGATCTTGCTTGAGGCGATTTGAAGTTCCTGGCATTCCCTGCGGCGGTCGGACTGTTCTCACCGGAGCCAGAGAGTTCGCCGGAGTGGTTATTCGGATCGTAATCAGATCGTTTCGCGACCGGTTTGTACCCGTTTCGTCCAGAGGCCGATCCAGATGAACTCGAACTGCTACTGGTAGTAGTGAGTCCACTGGCACTAGCAGTAGGTACACTGTGACGAGTCCGCAATGGCGAAACCGGCGAGCCCAAGTCGAGTTCTCGAAAATCCGGCTTGTTAGCCTCACAGCTCAAAGAGTCGTGGAATCGGTGGTTGAGAGCATCAAGTCCTATCTCGGAAATGGGCTTCCCAGAATGCGACATTTTCCCGATAATCTAACACAAAGGGAGGTCTCAAAACCTCTATCTCTTTCTCTCTTCTCAAGTTTCACAAAATCTAGATAATGGAACTACAAGGTATCCTACAAGAAGCACGAACAGAGAAACATAAAACTACAACGACATGCTTCGAAGAAGACATGAGAAGAAGGCAAAAGAAAGATAGAAAGGGATGGGGATCTCGTGATATAAAAGGAGGAAGCAAAGAATGAATATGGGTGTTGAAATTCCAATCGAGAAAGAGAAGCCCAAAAAAAAAAGTTTTGCTTAGTGAGAGAGAGTGGAATTGGCACAGAGAAATAGAGAGAAAGAGGAAGAGAAGAAGGGGAAGAAGGAAAAGAGAAAGCTTTTATTTTCTTTTCCTCCTCTCCTTTACCTGCTTCTTCACGAGACAGGTTTCATTTCTCTCTCTCTCTCACTCATCTCTATATAATCTCTTGTCTTTCTCTTTCTAGCGATCAATTTTATTATTTTCTCACTTGTAATAATTGTTTTAACTGGTCTGATTTGGTTTTTATCAAGTTTGGCTTTTTCTTGTTGAATGGGCTCCCTCTTCTGTAATCTTCTTCTTTTGCTTAATGATGATGATGATACTTAATAATTCTCTTTCTTCATCTCCGTCCCTTTTGAGACTTTGTGGAAGAATCTCCTTCTTCATAATTCTTGAAGCCAAAGTAAAGTTTCTCATTCTCATTTTTTTTTTTTTTACTTTCTCTTGCTCAGTGTCCTTCAAAATTTTGTTAGATTAAAAATTATTAATCATTTAATCTTTATAATTAAAATAAATAAATGCTAAGAAGTTTATATGTTTTATTAAAAAAAAAATATGAAATCAAATTAATTTATTTGTAAGAATTCTTACTATATATCTTCTAGTGCAAATAAATCTAATAAAAAGTATTATTTCTTTTTTACCACTTTCAGTTAAAAATTGATAGAGTTTTTTTTTTCCTGAATTAACTTGGCATTCTTCAAATCAAAGTGTCTAGAATAACATCATATTTGATTTTTTTTGAATTGAAATTTCCCAGTGTTGAATTTTTTTTTTTTTTACCCAAACACAGGTTTCTGATTGTGTCTAAAAAAATACTCCCCTTCCGGTCCTATTTATAAGACAACATTTAGGGATTGGTTTTGGTCCTAATTATAGGACAACTGTTTAGTTTTTGTCAATTTCTTCCTAAAATACCCATATTTTATTCTCTCAAATGTGTTTAATTTTTTATGAGTATATGTATGTAGGTTGCAATACACACACGCACACACAAGCACACACATGTGTGTGTCTATAAACATATATATGTATGTGTGTGTGTGTGTCTATATATGTGTCTGTGTATATATGTATGTATATATGTGTGTACATACACAAACACACACACATATATATCTGTGTGTGTGTAGATAGATATATGTTTGTAGATATATGGGTCTCTCTCTCTATATGTATGTATGTTTCTCTCTATGTATGTATGTATGTAGATAGATTTATATGTATACATACACACACATATATGTATATATAACAAGACTATTATTTCAATTAGAAAGCGTGTGAAAAGAAAATTGGTCGGAGAGATATGTGGCGGGGTTGTTGATTCACTTTTACTTATATCATTTTAAATTTATATAAGGACATTTTAGAAAAATGAGAAAAATTAACTAATTTAACTCCACTCCTTAGTCTCCCCAAAATCGGTTAAATATGTACTATAATTAGGACCGGAATGAGTATAATTTACTATAAATCATGTTTTAATCTTCTCTTAGCATTGATCAAGGGATGTTTCTAGTTTTCTACACTTCAGTGATTTTTTTTAGGCCCAAGGTTTTCATTGTCAATGGCATAGTAGTGACTAATCCTCTTACACGGTAGACTTTTCAAATAAGCTTTAGTGCTCGTGAGAAAATACTTCAATGACGATTAATATACACACTTTTACACTTAAGTGTCAACGGGTATAAATTTATCAAATCTAAGAAATAGTTGGTATCCTCCTCTCCTACTATTTATTATTTTAGTCATATTTATAATTCACTTTATTAATTTTTTTATCTAAATAAATAATTTTTCCTTCATTAATTATTATGTTAAATTTGTTCACGGAGTATATTGTATATTTTTATTTAAGGAAGGATTTCACCTTTTAAGGATTAAAGCGTAATGGAATTCCGTCTCTCTCAATAAGTGTGTTTTTTAATATTTGAATCTATGTTAGTAACCCGTAACTAATAGTTTGTTAGTGAGGTATATTGTATATTAAGTATGAGTAAAGTTAAAAAATTATAAAATTTTAATGCAAAATTAACATAGTTTAAAACTTTTATCAGCATATATATGGTACAGACTTATAAATAAAATTTCATGAGTACTAATTGACCAGAAAAAAATGGGAAAAAGTATACTTCAGTTTTAATAAAACAGTTGGTATCAATCATTATTATTTGAAAAAATTAAACTTATGTAAACGTAATTTATATTAAATAATTTAGAAAAATATATATATATATATATATATATATATATATTAGTGAAAGGTGTGTTTGTAATTTTAGGTGAATTAATAAAAAATTGTTTGGTAAAATTTATATAATAAAAAAGTAAACAAAATTACAAAAACATCCTTCATTAATCCAAAACGACGTATTTTTGGGGGTCATTGGAGAAAACTTTTACCGTATATATATATATATATATATTATTAAATAATTTATCTGATGTGTATAATATAGTTCATCCAAACTTGCTAAGATACTCTTTCAGTCTCTAATATAAAATATATTTAGAGAATTAATCTTGATTCTAAATATAAAATAATATTTTCATATTTTTTAATATTTTTTAATTTATCTCTATTGATATTTTTAATCAAAAAAGAAAGGATATAAGGGTGTTGAGGAAAATGACTTAAATATTTTTAAAAATACATATAACATCAACTAATTATAAAAAACATCCTTATTATTCGGTAAACATGTCTTCCTTGATATAGAAATTGAGGAAGAGGATGGGAGGCACACTTGAGGACAGGAGCAGCTGGCCATGTGATGGAGGAGGAGAGTGTGGCGAGCCAGCTGGCCCATTCCAGTGCACCCAAGGAGTGACAGTGCCCTCCAGCTAAGCACTTAACGGAGTTGTGACGGCGTTACTCATTTCAGGACTCTCCCTGGGCGGCTCCGTTACGGTGATGTTGACGTGACGTGACGGCATTCATGCCAGGAGAAGCCGGTAATGAATCCTGACCAGGCGATCTTCTTCCCGTCATAGTCTCCACTCATCCTCCCCGGCCATTATTCCCTGTTCTCGCCCCCATCATAATACTTTTCCCACCACTTGACACGTGCCCTCAATCATTCCTAATTTTGCAAAACTATAAATGTCACATTGAGGCGCAAAAAGTGAGTAAAGTCCAAAAATATTAAAATAATGTTTAGTTTAGCTTTTACGTTTGAATAGCACAACTTATTAGAGAAAATGAAAAAAATAGATTATGAGAGGATTTTCTACCCTTTTGAGCACAGTTACTTGAATCAAAAGGCAGGTTAAAGTTAAAAGCAAATTTTTCTAGGTTTTAGCTTTCGGATTTTTTATTTTTTTATGTTTGAACATTCTGACATTAACTTATCAATTTATTACCAAAACAAGTTTATGTTAAATTGATTTTTTTTATAAGAGTCTATCTAAAAATTATATTGTACTAGTTGACTTTTACTTCAACTTTATTTTTAAAAGTTAATTTAATTAAAAGTCACTTTTATAAATGGCAATTCAAACAAGTCATACATTATTTTGGCTAAGACATCTCTAAATTGAAATCAAACAAATGAAGAGACGACATGTATTGATCTTTTTTGGGTAAACAAGGGGCTCCACCCCTTAGCATTCGACTCCTTTTCTAGATCCCAGCCTTCTCAACTGGGTTAGGTGTTTGAGCAATTGGTTAGTTTGGGTTCAAAGAGCGAGAATGCGTCATTTAACAGGTTATCTTCTATCATAATAAGTATGCTTTCTGAAATTCAAACTTATATTTTCATCCTTACCGGAGCGATATGACTTACCATCTTAACGAATCACTAGTTGGTCACATGTATTAGTCTTAATCTAAGTAGCTATGGCCTAATGAAGTATGGGGTTTGAATTTGTATTGGCCTTAATGTAAGTTAGCTTCAACATCCATGCATTTAATAATTTTGGTGGGCCAAAAAATCTTGGTAACAGATAGCTTCCCTTAATATGAGGTAAAATGTAACAATCTAGTTATGTATTATAAAACTATGGTAAAAATCCCATTTGATGGGTAGATTTCACCAAATCTCTTTCTCTTTCTTTTTTTTTTTTTTTTTTATTGTTCAAGGTGTCAGCCTTCACCCCGATTAATCCAACCGAGATCGGATCGCACTCTGCCATATGGTAGATGAGTCTCCATGCTTTTTATCGCATTCACAAGATCAACTCGAGCGCTACTTAAGCGACACAAGTCGCTTATAACTTACGCCAACCCCCATTGGTATTCTCTTTCTTATTTTATTTGCACTTTAGGTGATCCAAAGATAAGTATTTCAATTAAAGTTGATTCATTTATTTATGGGAAATTCAAGACAAGCCTTAATTTTTATGTTTAGAACCCAACTACAAGCCAATTTAGGTGATACATGTTATAAAAAACAAAAAAGAAGAATTATTGTGTATGGCTAGCTAGCTAGCTAGTTCACCAATTCTTTGATTGAAGTTGTTGGTGCAGCCTAATTTTCATAGCCTTGAACCATATTTCATTGTTCTTAACCTCATATACACGTATTCACGTGTGGTTGCTTCAGCTTTCCACTTGGTATATACTATATATCAACTTGTATGTATCATTTAATTAGCTCATTAATTGATGATTATTTTTTATCATGTTATTATATAATTTATTTGTGTTATTATCTCACCAGAACAATTTGGCATCAAGTGTGTGAAGTAATAATTAATAAAGAACATTGCATGTGTAATACCTTTTTTTTGGGGGGGTTTTTTGCATGTGATTTGGTGCATGAATTATATCGCATACTTTAGTTTTTAATATATATTTTTTGAACATTACAACAAAAAATTATTTTCTTATCTATATTTACTTTCTGTTTAAATAACATATTTTAAGAATTGGTTCACATGAAAAATAAACTAATTAAGTTATTAATTGAAATATTTTATATGCACTCCATTTGATTCATATTATAAGGCACTTTTTAAAAGAAATTAGTGATATTCCGTGTAAGCCACTAATTAGTGGGATATTAATTATACTCCTCCGGCTCTTAATATAAGACATACTTAGGAAGTTGATATTGATACTAAATATAAGACAAAATTTTTATATTTGTCAATCTTTTTCTAATTTAACCCTATTGATACTCTCCCAACAATAATCAGTAGGAGAAGAAAAAAAGAAATGAAAGAAGATGACTATAGTGTTTTAAAAAATTCATGTCATATTAACTAACTTAACAAACTTTCTTAATCTAATCAAATCAAGTAATTATATATTGTATCAAGGACCGGAACCCTAGCTAGTTGATACAATTTTACTTTTTTGCTTTTCAAAATATAATTTATTGTTTTAGTTATGGGAAAATTTGATTATTATTATTTTATTTTCAAACAAAATTAATGACTTGATGACTTCTCCTTACCTTTAGAAATACTTTAAATACGTGTTTTTGTGCTTCATGAGACAAGACTCATTTTATTTATCCAATAAAGCACAAAAGCTAATCCAAGCAAGCAATAAAATAATAAGCATAGGAAGGAGTATATTTAAATAGAAAACTTAATATCATGTGTAATTTTCAAATTTATGAAGGGTAATATAATCATTTATTCTTTTTTGGTTTTGTCCGTGACATAAATTGTTTAGATTCAAAAGTACTAATCTTGATGTTTGTTGTATAGTGGATTATTAATAAAGCATATATGGTACATTTTATCATTAAGTGGCCTTAATAATTAATAGTATAATAACATAGTTAGGTTGAGAAGGTCAAAAAAGGGCATGAAAGCTAAAAGGATAATGAAGCAGTATCTTTAATTTCTTAGGCACTAAGACAAAATAGGAGGCACTAAAAGATAATAAGAGCTTTAAGGAAGGTTCATTGAATTAGGGACCAAATTAAAGAAGGCATCCATATATAAATAACTCCAATCATTTGTTGCTTCATTTTCAATGTTCTAGAATCAAATTAAACCTCTTTCATACAAATTAATAATAATTAATTAGTTAACTAATTCATGTGATGGACAAAATAATACTACCTAGGTCCCAAGTATAAACATATTGATTTTTGTTTGGAAAGATTAAGTTTAAGTTTAAATAAGTTACTTAATCATTTATATGTTTGTATCTTTAGATTATATATTAGTTTATTAGTAATTTAATTAGGCTTTTCTTTAATTTCTAAAAAAAATTTATGCCTTATAATTAACCGGAGGAGTACTTATTAAGGAAATATATCATTTTTTTATAAAGTTACTTTATGACTAAAATAAAAAACAATTTAAGTTGAACAAAGCCTAACCAATAATAATACTATATCTCACCATATTTTTATTTTATTTTTTAATGGATAATGGGACGGCTATATGTGAGAGCCCATTTCCTTAATCTGAAATTTATATAATCAAGCAACAAAAGCACTAACATTATAAGCTTATAATATCTGCTATATAGAAAAAATACAATCCTAAAAAACAAACCTTTAGCATTGGATTGCTTGCCAAGTGATTCTCCCCAACCACCCTCCATATATATATATATATATATATATATATATATATATATAGCATAGCCTTATTTGATTGGTCCCTGTTTTAGGGTTTCTTTTACTCTTTACTGCTATATATATATATATATATATATATATTCAATTGTAGGCGATGAAGTTAGGTGGAAGAGCATTTTCATGATTAAGAGGGCTCACAAAATTCTGTCTCACTAAAACACAGCATTTTTTTATCAAAGCCTTTTCCTCTTTATTAATTCTATAGTGCAATAGTGGTGGAGAGAATAAAATGAGAAAAAGCATATTACTATTATTAGACGGTAAGAACGAAAATTACACTTAGGGCCCGTTTAAATTAGCGGTAGTAGAAGTGACATTTTTCATTCTAACTTTTGTAAACTTAAGATATAATAAAAGCCATACAATATGATTTATATTTCGATTGATATTAGTTAAATTCATTACTGAACTTGTTAATCCTATTAAAAAACTTGTTATTCTCATTGCGACTTTTGTTAAATCTTATATTTACTGTTCACCTTCTTCTTCCTCAAAACCCAGATACTGTTCCTTAATCTTGTACCTCAACTCCCATCGTAAAAACAAGTTCTTAGACTAAGAACTTTTTTTTTTCATCAAAAAACATTTTTTGAGTGCTTTTATAATATCTATAACTAAGCTATGAGCTTGTCGCCTAAAACCTCTTACTCCAAATCAAACACCAATTTTGTTTTAAAAAAAAGGGTTATGAAAGCAGTGAAGGAGATTCCGGGGACTTATCGACAAGTATCCCTTAAGAAAAATCTCACATTTTCGTACACTATTAAGCTAGATGAACAAATTAGATAGAGAGTATGTGCGCGCGCGCGTTTCCATGGCAGAAGAGGAGAAGGAAGAAAGGGAGTGGAGAGAGAAAGAGGAAAAGATGATATAATGGTAGATTCATCAACATTTTAAAATCCCAATTTGATCCCGTCACTTTATGTTCTTTACAAATTTTAACAGACCTTTGGAGGTTTTGGAATTTCATTTAGTATTTATTTGTCATTCTCCCTAGAATTTTCCCTAATTAATGTCATTTGTGTTTTCCCTATTATTTCTCAAACAAATCCCCAAACTTGAATTTTGTTAATGATTTAATAGTCAATAGATTTTTTTTCCAACCTTTCCCTATTATTTCTCAAACAAATTGCCCAATCTAAATTTTGTTTTAGAGATTAATTAAATATTAATTATGGAGGTCAATTGGACTTGGAGTGGACTCTCCTAATTAAATTTTATCATTTCATTTTTTAGGATATTTTTGCAAACCTAAAGTTATTGGGTCTTTCACAAAAGATTTATTTATTTTTATGAAAGCAAGAGGCACTATACGATACCCCTTTCTTTTCTTTTTTTCTCATGCCCCTCTTCTCTCTCTCCACGACTGTGGCTTTTTTTTTTTTTTTTTTTTTTTTAAAAAAAAAAAAAAAACAACAACATGAAGTTGCTTTAACTAATACTGCAAATTTGGTCTGAAAGTCAGATTGCACAAACGCCTTCACAAATATGCATAATTGGCTAAAAGTGACATTTTTTAATGGAGAGGTTATTCTAAGGGTGTAAAATGGCATCCCAAACAGACTCTTAGTCTTAGCCAAAAACTCCGAAACATATATATTGAATAAAAGGCATGGATAAAACATTTGTCTCTAGTTAAAAAGAATTCAATATAAATTAGATATGGGGATTTATTTCTTATTTGTTGATATGAAAATTTTGTTAGTAAGTAACTAAGTATTAACCAAAAGTTATTCCAGGCTGAAAAAAAAAAAATACTCCCTCTGCTTTTAAGTATAAGAGTTAGCTAGGGAGTTCAAAATTTTATTTGGTCTTAAATGGAGTATAAAATTTAAATTCATTTTGTCTTTCAAAATTTATAATTATTTTTCAAACTATATTTATTTATTGATTACACATGTTAAAGAGATTTTCATCAATGAGGTTTTCCTTTAGTCCTATTTATAAGACATAACGTGTGTTTTTTAGTTTTATTTGTAAGGCACCTCAATGAAATTGTCACATAAATGTATAATTTCCCCCTTCATTTATTATGTAGATTGTTATTTTCTTAGAAATTATGTAATAGCACTAAAGTTGTAAAGTTATTAACTTTTAAGATAAAGTTAATGAAGTTTTTAAAAAAAAAAAAAAAAAAAATCTGTGTGAAACATGTTAGGAGTTAGGAGTGCTTTATAAATAGGATTGGAAGAGTAGTTTCTAATAATATAGGGCTCTTCTAGAAAATAGTTTGATAAGTCACTTGTAAAATAATTAATACTCATTTTTTAGTTCTACCCCTGTGATTAATACTCATTTCCAATTTTATCTACTAACTAAATGTTCAAACACATTTTCTAATAAGGGTAAAAGTGAGAAAAAAAAAATCAATTTTTGACATAATTAATAAGTTAACTATCACTTCTTATTTCCCGTGAATTGGTTGAAGCGTTTTATATTATAGAGCAAAGAGAGTATAATATTTCAGAGAAACCATCGTATATTTATTTAGCAACCGCTAACATAATTAATTTCCTTAATTTTTATAACTTAATTATCATACCCCTGTATTTACCCCTAAATTTAGGATAAGGGAGGGAGTATTGGGGAAAAAAAGGCATTTAGTCAACTTTATGAATTAATCAATTCAGTATTCTGTTGAATCAAATGTATGTTTATTTCCAACTTCTTATTTTGTCCACACATGAACCTTTTCAAATTCGTTTGTTTTCTTTCTCTGAAATTAATAAATAATTAAGCTATATTCCTGGGCAATTTGTCTTCCTTTTATGGAACCAAGTTACTGCTTATATATAATTGATGACAATTAGTAAAAGTTAATCTGTCTTTTATATCACAGACCTCATTAAAAAAAGAGAGTGTCATTTCTTTTTGGCAATTTCATAGATTGACTGTACCCAGATACCAGTCAAAAGGGTCATAACAGCCTTTTTCAGGGACAGTAGTGTTATGTGATTTCAGTTATCCCTATTTCATATTTCAAGTTCTATGAATTACTACTTCGAGCGAGAACACATCCAGTATAAGAAGATGTATTTTGATTAAAGTTTATACGGTATGTCTTCTATATATACTGGTTTAATTATGTTTATACGGTATGTCTTATACGTAGTAGGAAGAACCCACAAGATAATATGATTAGTGTATAAGCTTCCCCCATTAATATTTGAAAATATTACTTCCTTCCTCCGCTCCTTGATATAAGATAAGATTTAGGAGTTAATCTGAGTCCTAAATATAAGACATAATTTTCATATTTACTAATCGTTTCCTAATTTACTTATATTGATACTGCATCAACAATAACCAAGAAAGAGAGGGCATGACAGAATTGATGAAGATGATTAGAGTATGTTTTGGAAAATATATGAAATATTAACTAATTTAATTAATTTAATCAAATTAGGTAAATATGTCTCATATTAAAGGAGTAATATTTTTTTAAATTTTTTTGGATAATATTAACAATTAATTAAAGTTAATTTTAGAGTTAAGGGACAATTTTGCCTCACTGGTATAAAAAATGGAGCAGTTTTGCCCTAATTGTTATCCTATTTAACTTCAATGGCTAGCAGTCCATATGTTATCTACGTCAGATGACCTGAAACTTCTCCCACCGAGACTCTGAGAGGGACCATAGCGGGACCACAAGAAACTTCCCAGGGGTTACCTATCTTAAGACTTCTCCCGTATAAGAACGTTTAACTTTGTGAGATGCTAATCATCATACGAAAAGTTTAAGTTCATAGTAGGAGCCCACCCTATATTATATAGGGAAAATTACATGTAGGTCCCAAGGACTAGAAATAATTACAAAAAAGTCCCTTAAAATCACCAAATTACACAGAAGTCCCAAGGAACTTTTTTGATGTTATTTGTATTAACAATAGAAAAAGCCTAGATTTACAATAAAATTTAAAATCTGGTAATTTACAACAGAAAAAACAATATTTACAACAACATTTAAACACTTGAATTTTGAACGTAAAAAAGTCATTTACAACAGAAAAAGACTATATTTACAACAAAATTTAAAATATAGTCATTTACAACAGAAAAAACCATATTTATAACAATATTTAAACACCTAGATTTTGAACGTAGAACGGTCATTTACAACAGAAAAATGCTATATTTACAACAAAATTTAAAATCTGGCTATTTACAACAGAAAAAGCCATATTTACAACAACATTTAAAAACCTGGATTTTTTTCCCATACAAATAATATTAAAAAAAGTCTCTTAGGACTTTTGTGTAATTTGGTGATTTCAAGGGACTTTTGCCCTAATTGTTATCCTATTTAATTTCAATGGCTAGCAGTTCATATGTTATCTACGTGAGATGATCTAAAACTTCTCCCATTGAGAGGGACCATAGCGGGACCACAAGAAACTTCTTAGGGGATACCTATCTTAAGACTTTTCCCGTATAAAATCGCTTAAGTTTGTGAGATGCTAATCATCATACGAAAAGTTTAAGTTCATAGTAGGAGCCCACCCTATATTATATAGGGAAAATTGCATGTAGGCCCCAGACTTAGAAATAATTACAAAAAAAAATTTCCTCTTAAAATCACAAAATACAAATCCCGAGGACGGACTTTTTTGATATTATTTGTATTAACAACAGAAAAAGCCTAGATTTACAACAAAATTTAAAATCTGGCAATTTAAAACAGAAAAAACCATATTTACAACAACAAAAATCCATATTTACAACAACATTTAAGCACCTGGATTTTGAACATAGAAAAGTCATTTACAACAGAATAAGGCTATATTTACAACAAAATTTTAAATATGGTCATTTACAACAGAAAATGTCATATTTACAACAACATTTAAACACCTAGATTTTGAACGTAGAAAAATTATTTACAACAGAAAAATGCCATATTTACAACAAAATTTAAAATCTGGCTATTTACAACAGAAAAAACCATATTTACAACAACATTTAAAAACCTGGAATTTTTTTTCCATACAAATAATATCAAAAAAGTCCTTTAGGACTTTTGTGTACTTTGGTGATTTCAAGGGACTTTTGTCCTAATTGTTATCCTATTTAATTTCAATGGCTAGCAGTTCATATGTTATCTACGTCAGATGATCTGAAACTTCTCCCATTGAGAGGGACCATAGCGGGACCACAAGAAACTTCTTAGGGGATACCTATCTTAAGACTTTTCCCGTATAAAAATTCTTAAGTTTGTGAGATGCTAATCATCATACGAAAAGTTTAAGTTCATAGTAGGAGCCCACCCTATATTATATAGGGAAAATTGCATGTAGGCCCCAAGCGAAATAATTATAAAAAAAAGTCCTTAAAATCACCAAATCACATAAGTCCGATGACTTGTTTGATATTATTTGTATTAACAACAGAAAAAGCCTAGATTTACAACAAAATTTAAAATCTGGCAATTTACAACAGAAAAAGTCATATTTACAACAACAAAAATCCATATTTTCAACAATATTTAAACACCTGGATTTTGAACGTAGAAAGGTCATTTACAACATAATAAGGCTATATTTACAATAAAAATTTAAAATCTGGCTATTTACAACAAAAAAAGCCATATTTATAACAACATTTAAAAACCTGGATTTTTTTTTCCATACAAATAATATCAAAAAAGTCCCTTGAAACTTTTGTGTAATTTGGTGATTTCAAGGGACTTTTGCCCTAATTGTTATCCTATTTAATTTCAATGGCTAGCAGTTCATATGTTATCTACGTCAGATGATCTGAAACTTCTCCCATTGAGAGGGACCATAGCGGGACCACAAGAAACTTTTTAGGGGATACATATCTTAAGACTTTTCCTGTATTAAAATGCTTAAGTTTGTGAGATGCTAATCATCATACGAAAAGTTTAAGTTCATAGTAGGAGCCCACCCTATATTATATAGGGAAAATTGCATGTAGGTCCAAGGATTTAGAAATAATTACAAAAAGTCCTCAAATCACCAAATTAAATAGAAGCCCGATGATTTGTTTTGATATTATTTGTATTAACAATGTAAGAAAAAGCGCAGATTTACAACAAAATTTAAAAGTTTTAAGCGAATTACAAAAGAAAAAGTCATATTTACAACAAAAAAATCCATATTTTCAACAACATTTAAACACCCGGATTTTGAACGTAGAAAGGTCATTTACAATGAGAATAAGGCTATATTTACAATAAAATTTAAAATCCGGTTATTTACAATGAAAAAGCCATATTTACAACAACATTTAAAAAAAACCAGATTTTTTCCATACAAATAATATAAAAAAGTCTCTTAAGCTTTTGTGTAATTTAGTGATTTGAGGACTTTGACTGCGCCTAATTGTTATCCTATTTAATTTCAATGGCTAGCAGTTCATATGTTATCTACGTCAAATGATCTAAAACTTCTCCCATTGAGAGGGACCATACGGGACCACAAGAAACTTCCTAGGGGTTAACTATCTTTAAGACTTTTCTCGTATAAGAACGCTTAATTTTGTGAAATGCTAATCATCATACGCCAAGTTTAAGTTGATAGTAGGAGCCCACCCTATATTATATATGCCTCAAAAGCCCCCTTATTCTACTCCATGTGGACTTCCACGGCAAGACCGTGCCAAGTCGCTCGTAAAAGTTCTTGGACCACCACCCTGTGTCGAAGTGATAGTGAAATAAATAAGTGAAACTGAGTGATTTCGTGTAAATAATTGATAGAGGTGAAATAAACTTGAACAAGGTCGTATAAATAATGTCGTTTGGTAGTACAAGGGTCATGTCTAAACCTAGTCAGATTTCGTGTAAAATACTCAAAATGTTTATTTTTTGTTTGTTTGTGATTGTGAGCTCAACGCACACATGTTGATTTTTATTTAATCAGGATGAAGTGCCTGGCTTAACCACTAAGACTTGTTAGATATAGTGGGGTAGGTCGCCATAAATATATTGAATCATAATAATCCAATCAAATTTAGTGTTTAAAAACTAATCAATTACTCTCAATCCTTTTCATTGTCACCAATTGTTTGGTGTCCACTACTATTAAACATGTAAAAAGAAAATATTACTCCCTCTTGTCTTTAATATAAATCTCAATTGACTTTTTCTTTTTAATTTTTTTTAATAAGGCTAAATAAATTGATTACAACATATGTTGTGTATCGTTATATTATATAAGGTTAAGTAAGAAATTTACCCGGAAGTTTTTTTAAGGAAGCGATATATCGCGAAAGTTTTTTCATGTCTCAATATTCGCTTTATTTCCATTAAAAAATCAACAGTCAACGTAAATTTTTTGACAGTTAATGTTGGTTTTTTAACGAAATAACGAACATCTTTACGTTTTTAAATTTTCGATGCAACATTAAGAGTTGAGGCAAGAAAAACATACAAGGCAACATTGTTCCTGTGCCTATAC
Organism: Acacia melanoxylon; assembly: GCA_019022615.1. Lineage (NCBI taxonomy): Eukaryota > Viridiplantae > Streptophyta > Magnoliopsida > Fabales > Fabaceae > Acacia > Acacia melanoxylon. Next base: position 9,517,868 of record JAFJYJ010000012.1, read on the forward strand.
TTCCGGGACAGATTTGCTACTTAATCATATTATATATTAATTTATAAGTTAAACAATTTAGTTTGAAGAAAAACATAAATATAAATACTTAAAAGTAATTTATTTAGTTTTTTTAGTCTTTCCAATAAAAAATCAATTTGGTCTTATATTAAGTATACATTCAAGTGCAATGTATTAAAAAAAAAAGTACACATTCAAGTTAATTCATTAGTCCAAGCCAGCTTCTCATTTTGTTTTATTTTCTGAAGGCAACTATTACATGTAGGAAGTAGGAACCAATGTAAAGTTAGTATAGTGTAAGGCTCCGTTAGATTTTTTTGGAGTTTTAAATTTGAGTCATAGAGAAGAGGAAACTTTTGGGGTCCACATGTGGTGCTTATAGTTAGGTGTTTATACCTCTAATTAGAGGTATAAGCAATTTTTTTTTAATTATTTTGTATATTGTATTTATTTAGTTTTAAATCATATGGTCTTTTTCGAGATGTTTTTTGACAAAAGTTATCTCAAATTAATTAATTTTCATAATCTTTTGGTGTTATTCTGGACAAATACGGCGAGAATTAATTAATTTGGGATCTTGGGTGCAAAAAAAATATCGAAAAGCACCATATGATTTAAATCTAAATAAATATAATATAAAAAAAATTAAAAAAATTGCTTATACCTCTAATTAGATGTATAAGACCTAACTATAAAGACCACATGTGGATTCAAACTTTTGTTAGGAGGGACAACCACGAATTCTGAACCGGATGATAATAAAAAGAAATTACATATAGTATTAATTATCACTTCTCTTTCATTTATAAATCTCATTTTACCCTGCTTTGAACATAAGCGGGTTTGATGTTGGGGGGGAAAAATGAAGTGCGAAGAGATCTAAAGACAATAGTACTATATCTTATTTTTCTCTATTGTTTAAGTGACTGTTTTAGACAATAGGAAAAAATATATCAAGAACTTTACCTTATTTAAAATACCTTACTTAAAATATAATAATATTAATCAATAATATTAAAATACAAAAATCTTTACTTCTCTATTTTCTTCCATCATATAATTGTCTAACTGATGATCATTGAAATTATGGAATTGGATATGGTGAGTGAAGTACAATAATCACTGTAATTGAAAATGATAACTCACAATAATTCACAAGTTTCTACAGAAAAAAGGTGGATCATTATTTTGCCTCTGAAAAAGCTTTTATTTCCATTCACCACCACCCCACACATTTCTGATCTCTCTATCACTTGGCTAGGATATATATATTTTCATTCTAATTTATTTAATCTTTATTTTGCGTTTTGATTATATTATTTAATAATATTCACTACTTGCATACAAAAACATTTGATTTTTTTTTTTATAAAAAAATATTTATATTTTATTTTAATTTCATGTAGTTAAGCCATTCACAACGTCTTACTATATGCTAATAAAGCATGGGTTTAAATCCCCAGCGAAATTTGTAAGGGGAAGGAGAAAGGCAGATAAAAAACTTTTAAAATAAGGAAAAAAAAAAGTGTTTCTAATATTTATAATATTAGATATGTGTTAGGTCTGATTTTTATTTTTAGAAATCAAAAGGAAATGACACAAATACCCTCACATATTTATTTTTTTAAAAAATTAATCCCAGACCTCGCCGGTGCCGGAGCTTCAATAGGAATAATTATTGACATAGTGGTGAATTCATTAATTAAAGTTGTGAACGATATGATGTATGAACTTGTTACTTGATAAACAAAAATGGTTAAAATCTAATAAAATGTAATGAATTTCTTAACAAAAATTGAGAATGACATGATAATGTGAATTTCTTGGTTGATAAATGAAAGTTATTAAAACTAATGGAATGTAGCGAATTCTTTAACAAAAATTGTGAATGACCTGATAATGTGAATTTTGTTATTATTTGGTTAACAAAATTTGTTAAAACCTAATGCAATGTAGCGAATTGCTTAACCAAAGTTGTGAATGAGGTGAATATGATGAATGCCTTAACAAAAGTTGTTAAAACCTAATTAAAATATGGGGAATGCTTTGACAATTTTTGTTAAGGCATTCCTCATATTTAACTCATTCACAACTTGTTTTGTGGAATCCGTCACATTTCATTAGGTTTTAACAAATTTCGTTTATCAAGTACTCTTCTGGTCCCTAATAAAAAGGAAGCAGATCCTCTTATGAGCTATTTTTCTCATTAATATTTGTGAATTTAATATTGATCCTAAATATAATATATAGTTTTCATATTTCTTAATATTTCCCTAATTTACCTCTATTATGCTCCTCAACAATAATCAAGGAGGATGAGGGAATTAAAAAAGATGACTAAAATATTTTAAAGTATACATGTCATATTAAGAAACTTAATTAACTTTTTTAATCTAATTAAATTAGGTAAATATATATGTCTTATATTAAGGACCGGAGGAGTAATAACAAATTCACATGATCATGTCATTCACAATATTATATTTTAACAACTTTCATTTACAAAGTCACAATTTTACACTATCCTCAGGTCATTCACAATTTTCATTTACAAAGTTTATTATTACATGATATTATGTTATACCTTCATTTCGTGGTAGAATGCAATTAGTGGAAGCAGCCTCGAAGAACACCACTATATATATATATATATATATATATATATATATATATATATATATTATTGTTGCAATATTCTATATTTTATAGTATGTGTATAATTCAATAAATATTTGACTTAAACAGTCTATATTGTATTTGGTATTTTTATTGTTAATTAAAATTATTATCAACCAAACCTTTATGTTTATTTTATGTCATGTTTAGTTTTTTTTTTAAAATTAAATATAAATTCTCTATAATAAAATATGGCTCAGCAACAAGTCAGAGATGTTAAGAGCGAGGTTAGGAATTTATAATCATCAATAAAATTAGGAAAAAAGTCTTCATTCAAAATTTTGTTAGTAAGATGGATTTAAATAGGAGTATCGGTATCAGTAAGTATAAAATTTTAAAAAAATTACTATGTCTTTTTCATCAATAAAATTTTTAGGATGGTTTTTTTTTTTTTTTCCAAAAAAAAAAAGAATATTTTTGAGTTCGTGAAGGAGATGATAAGGATATGATGAATAACTAAATATAATTGGATGTAGTGGGAAGTACATCGGTCACTGTAATTGAGAAGTGATATTTCATAAGTTCCCTTCTGAACCTGAATTTCTATCGTGCAATACAAAATGAACATCATCATTTTGTCTCTGAATAATACTTGTTATGTTTTTCATTCATCACTCAATTATTTATCATCTCCTCACACACACACACACACACATATCTCCACACATGTATATTTATGAATTGTAACAAAATGAATTCTTCATTAAAAATATTGTAGGTTCCTCCAATAAAGCCTTAAAAGAAGGTACACTGGCAATGAACTAGTAAAGTGACTGTGATGTATCATTTTGTGATTTTTGATAGCTTGTTTGTGTTTAGGCAAGGAGCGATAAATTTGCCACTTCTTTCGATCTCGATCCTTATCTCTCTCTATTATTTTTCCCTCTTATTCTTCCTTCATACACATTCTCAATCATATATCACATTCACTCTTCAAATAAATAATTTATTAATGTGCATGTTTGAGATATTTACTTAAATAATAGGCTAAAATATACTTTTAGTTTATATGACGTATACTTTTGGTTTCTTAACTTTATAAAGTATACTTGTAGTCCTATAATTCTAACACCATTACTTTTGCTAACGGAAAATACAAACTCAAGTGATAACAGTGTAAACTTAAGTGATGATTGTGTAATTAAATGCTATTAGACTTAAATTTAAAATATGGGTAAAATGAAGAATATATAAAATTTGTATAATTAAATGCTATTAGTCATCTCTTGAGTTTGGTGCATCAGCGTTTTCCGTTAGCAACATTAACAATGTTAGAATTTTAGGACTAAAAGTATACTTTATAAAGTTAAAAGACAAAAAATATACCTTATGTAATACTGAAAAAATTAAAAGTATATTTTAGCCTAAATAATATATACCTCCTCAAGTCTTAAGATATTATAGTACAATTTACACTATAAATCAGATTTTATATTAAAAACTAGAAATAATATATAATATGAGTTTCATACCCTCTTTAAAAGAGTCAAGTTCTTTGCACTAAATCAAACTATTATATATATAATCACTAAACGTTTATGTCAGTTGGTAAGGGATTTATCCAAACTTAACCACGGGTCTTAAGTTCAAGATGTGGGAATACAACGTGCGTGGGTAGTAGAGGCTTCCCCCCTAATAGGGGATAACCCGGTCTCGGTCCGGATTAGTCTAGAGCCATTGATGTGCTTGAAAAATAGCTTGCCCTAAGACGCTAGATCCGGATGCATTACGCAAAAAAAAAAAAAAAACTATTATATATATATATATATATATAATTGATATTGTGTTTGAGCATATATTTATTTTGATAGAAAAATATGAGTCAAAAGAAGCATAATTTAGATGTTGGCAATAAAAAGAGAGAGGCATTATATAGACTTGAATTGAATGAAAAAGGACAAAGATGATGTCTCTTATTTAGGAGCATTTTTATGAAAGGGAATAAGTTGCAAAGGATGACAAGGAACATTCACAAATGCCTTATTTTCCAATTTCATTTTAGCACTTTTCACATTTAAAATAATACGAGTAATTGCAAATGGATATGACATATTCATTTGAGAAAACATCGATTGTTATGCAACAGAATTGTAACTATGTGTAAAGAAAAAAAAATCATGTTATAAAATTTTTCTAACCATAATTTACTTCAAATTTGGATTATTTAATGATATTAAATACCCGTTCTTCCCATATTAAATATAGAAGCTATTTATAGAGTTTTTTCAGCTGTAAATGTCAAATTTCAATACATTTTTTTCGTAAATTTATATTTATTTTTTAAACCATCTTTGTTTTTTTGGCTAGCAATCTAAATCATCTTTGTTGATTATATATATTTTGAAAGTTTTCATCAAAGAGGTAGTTTCCAATATAAATGACTTGTACAAAAGAGAGTATTTTAGGAAAATAAATACATATCTTTTACAAATAATTAACTCAACTAATGTCATTGATTTATGAAAATTAATTACTTAAACCTATATTTAAGATTAAATGGAGTTGATGATTTGTTAAAATAAATATAATCGCCATCTATATGAAATTTTTATCTTATATAATTAAGTAAAAAGTCACCCAAAAAATGTAATGAGCATGATTATTTTCCCTTTACAATTAGTTTCTTAACACACATTTATTTTTATAATGATATATCCTCATAGAGTTATATAACTAGATTGTAAATATTAAAAAAGTCAGTTCAAATAGTTTCACGTAAAAAATGTATGTTAGTTTCATAAAGTATCCATTTAATCGTTTGCATTGAAAATTACTTCCATAATTAATCAAAAGCCACCTTGATATGTGCAATTGAGAGGGAGAGTTTATAAAAAATATAAATTTTAGAAACAAAATGAATTAAAGTCTTATATTTAAAATCAAACTAAAATATTTTACATAATTTTATATTTAGAAAGGATTGGAATGATGATCTTATCTAGATTTGAATTGAGCTCACCGGCCCCTGTCACATGTAGGGGTGAGCAAGAGACCCGCACCCCGCCCAACCGCCCGCTACCCGCAGAATTTTCCCCGGATTTAACCCGCCCAGATTGGGCCCGTCATGGGTACGGGGCAAGCCCGTACCCGTCTTGGGTGTACGGGTGGGTCGCGGGTTGAGGCACGGGGCACCCGTTTACATAATTTTTTTTTTTTTGGGTTTCCCTCAGTCCTCACTTGACGAGAGCCCACTCAGAGTCCGAACCGAGAATTCTTCCTTCCTCTCCTCATTTCGTAATCCCAGACTCCCAGTCCCAGTTCATTCTTTCTTCCCCAATCGCGGAGTGCCAGAGACGGAGTCAGAGATAGAACCCTAACCCGCCGTCGCCCGTCGCGCCGTCGCCCGTCATGCCGTCGCCCGTTGCGCCGTCGCCTGTCACGCCGTCGCCCGTCGCGCCGTCGCAGTCGCAGATCAGTCCTCTCCCTCTCCCTCGCACCGAGATAGAACCCTAGGTAAGATTTGAATCCTGCTTCTTCAAATCTTGCTTGTTTTTTGGATCTTGCTTATTTTTTCTTGAATCTTGTTGCACCGTCTTGAATCTTGCTTTCACTTGCCATCTTGATGCACAGACAGCACAGTCGAGTTGCCTTCTTGAATCTTGAGCAGTGAGCATCGTCGGCGAATCTTGCCTTCTCACGGGTTTGAAACTCTGAAATCTGAATGTTCCTCTCCCACTCCCTCTCACCGTCGACTTCTTACTCTCCCTCTCAGGCTCTCACTATATGTTCTTGTTTGTATCAGTATTACTGTATATATATTAAATGATTGTAAATAATTGTGTGTGAATCAGCAAGCCTGCACTTTTTGAGTTTTGTCAAGAGTTGTGTCACCGAATCAAAGTGCATTATTGGCCCCACCGCAATTTTTTATTCATCTCGCATTGAATAGTGGTCACCGGCTCACCGCACCGGTCATGCACTCATGTGTCATTTTTTTGCCAAAGTTTTTTGACTGTTCTGTTTGTTTGTATGTTGCTTTAAATGACACACCTCTATTAAATTACACACCACACCACGGCACCACCTCTCTGCATTGAATATGTGTGTGTCTCTCAATTTTTTATTCAATTTGATAACTTTTAACTTCATAGACTTATTCAGATTTCAAGGCCCTTTTTCTTAACTATGGAGGCTTTGTGCATTTTCTTTTCACACTAACCGTGTTCATTTAAATGGCACTAAACTTGATATTCATTGTACAAAATAGAGAATTATGGACGTAATTATCAATAAAATGGTAGACTCTCTTATTAATTAGTAATAGTATTAACTATTAAGGTATATGGTTGTATGCTTTAAATTAAAAATGGCATATAGACTCTCTTATTTTTATCTGATTATATATTTCTATCTTGAAATTAGCATGGCACATATACCACCAGATAATGTGCAAGGGCAAGCTCCAAGTGTTGGAGGGGAAGCTACTAACGAAGATGTAGTCCCGACAATACAACGTAATGCTGCCCATGTTGAGGATGAGAAGATGAATGAGGGACAAGATAATGATTCCCAACCTAGAAAAAAAAAAGGAAAGAGTCATCTGATATATGGAACCATTTCACAAGCGCGCACCAGCGTAAACTAAAGGGAAACATAGGTCAAAGTGCAACTATTGTCCAGCAAATTATGCGAGTCATCCTTCGAATGATGGCACTAAGAAATTATGGAGACATTTTGACAAGTGTCCAAACAATTCCAACAAAGCAAGCAAGGGTCAAAGCTTATTCTCGGCTACTACAAATCAAACACTGACCCATCACTTATTCAGTCAAGAGAGAGGTAGAAAGGCATTTGCTAGGTACATCATAAAGGATGAGGTGCCTTTCCGATGTGTGGAAAAGGAGGGGTTGATGAGCTTTGTCAAGAGTTTCAACCTAAATTTCAAATGCCATCAAGATGGACAAATTGCTAGAGATTGTTATGGCATATATAAAGAACAAGCAAATATCTTAACAAAATATTTCAAGACTTCTAAAGTCCGTGTGTCTTTCACAACCGATTGTTGGACATCTATGCAAAATAACAACTACATGTGTTTGACTGCACATTGGATTGATGATGATTGGATTTTGCAGAAACGCATTCTGAATTTTTGTGAGATTAAAGATAATAGAGGTGAGTCAATTGCCAAACAAATTGAGGATTGCTTGTTTCAATGGGGCATTGACAAAGTGTATACGATCGCAGTTGACAACGCATCGCAATGATTCTCGCAATTGCAATCCTAAAAAAGCGTTTCAAGAGTTGGGATGGTTTTGCAATGGTATGTGATGGGGAATTTTTGCAAATGCGTGTCTTTGCTCAAATATTGAACTTGGTTGTTTCGAAGGTCTAAAAGAAATGAACAAGTCTATTGAGCTCATCCGACATGCAGTAAAATATGTTAAATCTTCTCCATCAAGGAAGCGTAAGTTCATAATGTTGGTGAACGAGAACGAGTTGAATCAAAGAGCTTTCTTACCTTGGATTGTCCCACGAGGTAATTTTTTTAATAATTTGTTTGAATGAGTTTTGATATGATAATGTATTGATGTTTAATTGTTTTTCATTTTTATCATGTCATTAGATGGAACTCAACATACCTTATGCTTGAGAGCTATTTGTTAAGTTTGTCAAAGTCTTTAATCGGATGGAGGAGGATGATGAAGAATATAAACAATATTTCAAGAAGAAGAATGTAGATTCCGGTCGAGACACTTTTATCTTGATTGATGATCATGAAGGTGTTGACGATGTAGTCAATGATAAAATTTTGCCTCCTAGTCCATATGATTCGAGTACGCAAATGAGTTTCTTGGCTTTTTAAGATTGTTTTACAACATGACATTGAAGTTTTTCGGATCAAACTATGTTACAAGTAACACTTGTTTCCAACACATTGTTTCAATTCGACAAACCTTGAATCAAATGCAAGTAGCTCCTACTGTTGGGTCACATGTCAAGAAGAATGCTAACAAAGTTCAACAAATCGGGGCGGTGAGAAAATGAATCCTTTATTGGTAGTGGCTGTGATACTAGACCCCGTGATATAAGTTCACATATGTCAAAGTTGCTTTCGTGACCTTTTTCATGAACCAACCAAGTGCGAAGCTATGTTGAGGAAGATTACAAGTTTATTGTATCGTTTATATGACCACTATGCACTCTTGTTCATGTTGGTGAGTCTTCTTCTCAACCAACATCGGAGAAAGGGGATCATGTTGAGTTACAACTTGAAGTGCCCTTGGAATCAGTGATGCTACATTCCAAAAGTTTTTGGCCCGACGAGATGCAGAGAGTAATGTTGAGAAAATTTCAGAAGTAGATGAATACCTTCGAGCTAAATTGGTCGGTTATCGTGATTCAAAATTCAACCTCTTAGCATGGTGGAAGAGCAATGCTTGTAAGTATAAAGTGTTAAGCTTGATGGCACGAGATATATTGGTCATTCCGGTCTCTCGTCTCTTCGGAATCAGCTTTTAGCACCGGGGTCGAGTATTAGATGCATTTAGGAGCTCTTTATCATCAAAGATGGTTTGAGGCACTCATATGTGCACAAAATTGGTTATCAGTGAAACCACCCCATTGCAATGACTTTGATTATGATAATTTTGATGAGACTGAAGCTATTGTTAGCGGTATATTAATTTTCATTTTCTATTTTTGGTTATTAATGTTTCATTTCATTTTCGTATTAGTTAATAAATACATATTAATTAGGATTTATCTTCTTTCATTTTGTAGAGGTAGATGCAAAGCAGGAGGCTTAATCCGAGAAGTGAATATAATTATTGTTTTGATGATGAATTTTTAATGTTTCAAGTCATCAAGTGTGAACTTCAATTATTAATATTGTTCTTTTTTATGTTTGAATTGTGAAATTGTGATGATTGAAGTTTAGGGTTTATTGATATTATTACTTGCTATGTCTGGAACCATGATGATGGTTCGGAAGACTATATTAGTGAATGTCAATTTGCTATTGTCAATTTGTGGGTATTTTTTGTTGTTGATTATCATGCATCATCACTGGATTCACGCAAGTCGGGGTATTTATTTTTGTTGATTATCATGCATCAAAGCAATTCAAAGATCATCAGTTTTTGCTATAATTCAAGATCATCAGTTCATCTCACTACCGTCATTTCAATTACGTGTCCAAAAAAAAAAAATGTTCGGGTTTTGGGCCAAAAAAAACAAAAGCTGGGTCTAAAAAACGCATAAAAAAATTGGGCCCAAAAAACGCAGCAAAAAACAGAACCAAACCTGGGCCGAAAAATGTTTTTTTTAAAAAAATAATTAAAAAGCCCAGCGCCTAAACGGGTTCCCTGTACCCGTTTAACCCGTACATGTTATGCCCGTCCCCGTACCCGTTTTGACCCGTCCCCGTGGAATTTAAACGGGCGGGCCGCGGGTTACCCCCGGGGCAGCCCCGCTCGCCCGTTGCTCACCCCTAGTCACATGGTTACTTGAAAGGCTTCTACAAATTGGAGAATGGGCCAAATGGGTCTACATTTAGTTTCTTAGACATGTGCTTTGCAAATTATAAGCTTCATTTAAAGCCAATGAGGATTGATATAGTTGGCTAAGGTATCGGCCTTCACTCCAAAAAGGAGGAGGTTCGATATCCACTAGTTGATGTGAGGGCCTCATTGGTGAATGATCGAAAGCATTTCTTTGAGCTAAAGATACCTCCGCCCGGTGGGATCGGTGTCTACCCCACCTAAACTTTTTTATATAAAAAAAAAAAATTAAGCTTCACTTAAACAGCACCCATTTTTTATTAAAAATGAGGGATGACCAATAAAGATGGATCCTGTTAGTGTAGAGGTTAACTCATAATCATAAGGTTAAGAGTTCAAACTCCACTGATGTTGATGACTTTGTTGATGGGCTATGTGTAAGTATATCTGTAAACATTCATTGAACTCGAAGGCATGCTTTGACCTTGATGAACACTTGAGACCTGACTCACCTAAACTTTCTTTTATACTACCTCTGGTCCTAATTATAAGATCTAGTTGACTTTTTTTGGAGAGATTAAGGAAGCTACATAAGTTACTTAATCATTTCATATGTTATGTTTTCTTAGATTATATATTAGTTTATTGGTCAAACTATTTAGTTTGAAGAAAAAAATGAAAATAAAAATACTTTAAACTAATTTAATTAGCTTCCTTAATCTCTCCAAAAAAGTCAACTAGCTAGCTCTTATAATTAAGACCGGAGGGAGTACCAAAGAAAAAAAAAGAGAGGGGTGTGGGGGCGCGCACACATATAGAGATTGGTGGGTCCTTTACCCATTAAGTGGAGAAATTTAGTGTCCAACAAACCCTAGGAGAGGCAATCAAAGTGATCAACTCAAGTCCACAACCTCTTGCTTGGAACTATGGCCAATATTACATCATCTCATTGAAAGAATGTCATAAATCAAATACAATAATGCATATCTGAAAAAGAATGATATTCAAATGGAAACAAATGGACGACCAAATAATGTGTCAGTCTATCTATTTTCTATGCTCAACGAAATGATCTTCCCTTTAAACTCCTATCTACAGTTTCAACCACTTCCCCTCCAAAAATAAGGAGAAAAAGAACGATATGAGAGAAATAAGAAAAATTGAAATAGAATATATCAACCATCTTCCTTCTCAAGCAGGAAGAAAAATGAATTTTACCCCAAAAAAATGGGATCAATGGACGGAAAAAGATGATCATGGTAGCAGACCAGGGCTCCTATCTTGCAAGTAATGGTACAAATACTACTCATCATCATCAGATACCAAAGTTGGGCTCTTTGAGCAGCTTTCCTTCTCATGGAGTTCCAACATTTTCTGTTCTGGATCACACAGTCCTACAGGAGAACAGACAAACAGTACTTAGATAGTGGGAATTTTCTTTTCCCTTGGTTTTCACTAAAGGTCTCAACACAAAATCAGTAAATACAGCATGTAAAGTAATCTCACACATACAAGTAATCTACATTTAAAATCACATCAGACAAAATGCAAAAGTTGGGAGTCTTGTATCTGTCAGAAGTCAGAAACAATAGCTAAGAAGTCCATGAGTTGAACCGGGGTTAATTTCACATGTTTTTCAGCTTCTCCTGGTGAACTCTACAGCACAAACTCCTTCAACCAGATTCTATAACATTTTTTGTGGGAGGCGATAAACAAACCTGAACACTTTGGAATATCTAACACAGCAATGAATGTGGGTGTACAGTCTGAAGCACACAGCTCCTTATTATTTTCATGCCTCACGTTCATTGCGAGCATCCATGCTCCAATAGTGACGTCCTCATTGCGGAACATCCGGAAACTGTAATTCAGATTGGCAAAAGGGACACCGGTTAACCTCAAGATAGTATTAATAAGGGCGAAGGTGCTACATAATGTCTAAACCAACCTCAGCCCTTAGTATTAAGAGGAAGAAAATAAAAGATTGAAAGACCTCATAAAACTCTTCTTTAGAATATCAACATTGAATATCAGGAAAAACATAAAGCAACAATTTTTCTTGTCAATGATAGATCGATAACATTGATGTGGGGAGCAAAATAAAGAAGCAATTGTATAACTTAACCCTCTTTACCAATTCAAACTATAATTGTAATTAAGGACCAAGAGCCAACAAGGTTTTCCAACAAACATGTAATGGATATCAACTTGAGAATAGTCGATAGCAGATATGCAGTACACAATAGAAGGACAGGAATGATTAAGGACATGCAATCAGAGATCGTAAACATGGTGAGTCAGCACAAAAATTACAGAAGTTCGCACGTGCAAACATTAAATCGTGGAGACTGTTAAACTTACCTGTCATTCTTTAGAGCAACCAAACTAGCAACAACATCAGCAGAAAGAGCATATATAGGTCCATAGGAATGAAGAAAGTACTCAGATCCAAGCAAATAAGATAGAGGCTCATACCTGCAAGATTTTATCAGTAAAATAACTCTTTTAGCCTAGGATAAACAAATGTAATGGTTATAACTGAAACCTTTAATGTCACTGTAATGAAGGGGCTATACAGCACAGTTGATCAACTACAAAGCCTTAAAAGTTTATATAGGTCTTCGTAAGAGGTTCTGACCAAGATAGCACAATTGGTAAATGATGCTTATAGAGAGGTAAGTTTATGACCAGAAGTTTTAAATCTCTTAAGTAGTACATTATGAGTATTAGTGATCCATGCTTCTTTCCAAGCAATGAGCATCAAGATACGAAAGAAGTTCAATATACTTACCCCATGTCATGATAGGCGCACTGACATGCAAAAAAGGGTGAATTAAAAACATATTTACAACTAAAAGGCACAGTAAGAACAACCTAAACAGTACTAACCATTTGAGCTTTGGGTCAGTGATAACAGGACCCTTTTTCATGCATCCTATGTAAGTCTGAGGGTGATTTCGCTCTTTTGCAATTAGTAATGAAAGACGATCTGACAAACAATTGAAAATGAACAAAAATTTTGATTAGGGAAAAATACAAACCTCAAAGAAAGTTCTTAGATGCATTGAAGATAAGCCTTGTATAATCTAATCACCTGGCCTTAAATATATATCATCATCAGCTTTGACATAAAAATCAGCCTCAAAAAGTGCATAGGCAGATCTGAAGAAAGCTAGACTGTAAAAATAGAATATGCAACTTAGCAACATCCTACAGGCTTAAAAGACATTCATCCAAATATCTTTAACACTAACGTTTTGAATGGAAGCTTACTGTACTCCTCTTCAAAATCCAATTGAATAAAATCATCACATTCTGCTACTTCCTTCTGTAGTTCTGACATCTTCGATTTGTCATTTGTTCTACCGATGATAAACCTGAAAGCTAAGCCAGTAGCCTCCTCCAAACTGCAAGCAATAGCCTATTAGTAAATCCGTGTCAATTAAGCGATTAAAAATTCTATTTCAAATATAAAAGTGAAAAAGTGCCCTTTGTCAGCCCAAGGTTGCTGGAGACTTTCTAACTTGAAAAGTTCAGATAATCATGCTACTACTGTGAACGAAAACACTAATCGACAGATTTTCTAGCCTAGATTCCATCAAAACATCCAAACCAAACAACTAGCCTATATAAGCAAAAAAGAAGAACTACACACATGCAGGAGGTGAAAATTCCATGAATTACACTATATGATATCAAATTCAACTCCTCATGCGTATTAATGGTTTACTAATAAGATTCACCAACGGATTTACAGTAAACTTGGACAGTTACTTTTGTCAGCCATTGCTACTGGAGACTTTTCAAGCTGAAAGTTTATATATGCAAAGCACTGAGAACATGTACGAAATTTACACCATTTTCGAATCCAGATTCTCTCATTATATCCAATCCTCCAACAGAACAAACATATGCACTTTGCATGCCATATACGCAATGCACGGTACAATATCTAGATTCTGAATAGACTCTATTAGAAAATATAACACAGAAAGGAACATTGAACGAGTGGAATTTTCATATGATATGCAGCCAATGGCGTTTTCGAAAGGCTTAAAAAATGTGTTCTAGTAAGATTCACAAATCATCCCTTTTTCTTAAAAACTCACGGTTAAGTGGAGTTTATTATGGTAAGATCCGAATGCAACAGTATCTAACGCAATAAAAGATCTATAGCATACCGTTTGAGCCCTTGTCGATCCGAAGACATCCAAGTCTTCCTCAATGCTTGACGCCGACCGGCAGATGCAAATCCAGTCTGAATGCCCACAAACCCCATAACTTTATGCCTACTTCCAGGCCCGCCATTCCCATTGCTAACACCACCGGCGCCGTCGCCACCTCCACCACCATGTTCCCAAGTTACTCGAATCGATCTGGGAGGGCTACTCAAGCATTTATACCCCGAAATCGGCCTTAAAAAGGCTGTCATTCCAAAAACAAAACCTGAGACGGCAATTACGAGGGAGGAAATGAGAAGGATTGCCGATCTACGAGACGACAATGGAGGTGTACGGCCATGGAAGGACTTGGGGGAGGAAGGCATGACTCATAGAAGCCCTGGAGCAGGAAGAAGACCAGGGTCTCCAATGTGAGTGGGAGGTATGAGTTGGAGATTCGATTCACGACACGTGAAGTGAGGACGCTGATGTACTCATGTACTGAACTGAAAGAGACGATGAAGAAAGATTCTCCGTTAAGGAATTGACGAACTAGAAATTTCCCATTTCCGTTATTGACAGTTAGTTACATTGGGCCCATGGTCCTCTTTCATCGTGGGCCAACTGATCCATTAACTTTGAATTTCCAGTCTGATGGGCCTCATGAAAGATTTAGGAATATATGAGTGCCTCAAGATCTTTTAAGACACTTAAATGAGCGGACATGGGAAGCCTAAAGATGTACATATAGCTTGCCAATTTAAGTATTAAATGGGTAGGTTTTAACCTACCTCTTTATGAACTTTGTTCTACAAACAGGCCAATTTCTTGCATGTGCGAGTGGGCTCATCAGGCTATGGGCTCCTTGCTCAACCCTGTTAAGGACTAGAGAGAATAATGAGTTTGAATCTCGCAAAAATAAATTCAAACAACCAATTGCCTTGTAATTTGGTGATATGTTGGGAGTTCATGAGTTTGATTTCCTAGTAACTTCATGCTATCAGTATTTATCTCTTTAAATTTAAAAATAAACTCAATCAAACAAAGTAGATTGGAAATGTTGCGTCAATGATTTATTTATTTTTGAAGCATAAAATAAGGTCTAATTTTTTTTAAAAAATATATATGATATCTGATACTCGATCGCTCCTCCCACCACATGTGTTTCTTCCAGGACTTGAATTCGAGACTAAGAGAGATTTAAAGGAGCCTTACAACGCTAGACTAACTCTTTGTTGGTTAAGGTCTAAAGCTTTTGAATGGTAAGATATTTGATTTTACTTCATGAATCATGAGAGGCGTGGTTTGTGAAAATAATACTACCTCTAAGTCAAAGATAAGTCATGTTTTGAGAAGTCTTATATTCTAGTATATAAATTGTTTTGCGGATTTAAAAAGGTAATTATTTTTTTCCTGAAATACTCACAAGAGAATACTAAAATTACTTACTCCCCTTCATTGGTCTCTCTTTATTTAATGTATCCACCATTGGATCAAGTTTTAATGGATAAGATTTAGTAATATATAAAAATATTATTATACCATTAATTATAATACAAATCTACTATTATAAATAGAATAAAGCCCAACTATTATGGTGGATACATTAAATGGATAAAAATTTGAGAGAGTGATCAGTAAACAAAGTTGAAAAAAATTAAAATCTTAATTATGTAACTGTTTCTCTTTATAAGTACGTGTTAAGAAAAAATATATTATATTCCTTTGTGCCAAATCATTTATTTATCATGGGTAGAGCCAGGAAATCAGGCCAAACTCATCGGGCCGGCCCTTTTAAGCTCGGGTCCTTCAAGGGCTGAGCTTGAAAATTAGAGGAGTTTAATGAAATAAGCCTTGCAGGGCCAGCCCTGTAAGGCCTTGGGCTTAAAAGGACCAACCCTAGAGGGCCTCGGGCTGGCCTTACAGGTCCTTTTAATTTATTATTGTTATTTTTTGGATACATGAATTTACATATGATGATAATTTACTAATTTATATTTATTTTGTATTTGTTATAAAGTTATTTATCCATTTAAGTATAAATACACAAATACATAATGACTATATTCTAATTTTATGATTTGGTTTATTATTTGTTGTAGATAAAGATTATGGATGTGTTCATAATGCGGGAGAAGAAATTCATGATATTCTTACTTATGAACCAACGCCTACTCAAAATGAAGCACAACCAAATGTCGTTGAAATTGACGATAGTGGTGAAGATGACGACAATAATAGTCATCGTAAATCTTAATGTTCTTTAGTGGTATCTTCTTATGTTTTATCTGAGTTATTTGTGAACATAATTCATTTTTTATTATGAATTAGTGATTGTCTTTATTTGTTGGATGATTCGTATTGTTTTGATATTAATGTTGACAACATTTATTTGATAAATTAGAACTTTAATTGTTGTAATTTACTAATTACTCCCTCCGGTCCTAATTATAGGAGCTATTTACCAGAATTTGGAGGGATTAAGGAAGGAAGTTAAATTAGTTAATTATGTGTATTTTCCTAAAATACCCTTACCCAATAAATTTGTTCATAAATTGTGTAGCTTACATTTTAGATTTTGTTGGATAAGTATTCAGTTCATAACACAGAATGAAAATTCTCGGTGATGAATCTTCTTGAGAAAATTGTAAGGTGAGGTTAGATTACTCAATTAAAATAATTTAAAAACTTGAGTGATTATCCTCCAACTTCAGGTATCTGATCTTGTTTTTGGGAAGAATGTAAGGGTGAAAGATTGGGCAACAAAATAGCATGTGGATTTGATTTGGGCTTTAGGGTCCATAATCCTATTCGTTATAAAAATAGTAAGGGCCCAGTGGATCCAACAAATATTTGTATTTTGGGTCTATCACTAGTTACGTACTTTTTTCTTAAATGATAAGGAATGGCGTAGTTGGTTAAGACGTTGATCATTACCCTAAAAAGGAGGAGATTTAATACCCGTTGGTTAATGTAAAAACCTTATTGGTGGACGATCTGTAAATATTTACGAAAGTCTTTCTTTAAGCGTAGAGACATTTCGACCCGAGTAAAAAGAATGACAAGATAAGTTTGAAATATATTTTGAAATTGATCATTGAAAATTGAAAACTTTATTCATAGTACGCAAGATACTTGAAGAAAATAGGCATTGATTGTTCACATGATAATACTAAGCCAAAAGGGGAAAAAAGCGTGGCATCGAAGTCACAAAAAGATTAAAAAAAAAAATCAGAACGTATTGTTAAATTAATTATTGTGGAAGAAGTATTAGTAGGGGTGATATAGGAAAAATATGACAAAAAATTGCTCTAAATTATTTTATATTAAAAAGTATAATTTAGGTGTATATGACATTAATGAGTTGCAAACATTATTTACTTTATAAAATATATAGGTGTATTATTAAATTATTATTGTCTTTAATTATTATTGAGAAAGTATAAATAGAGGTATTATAGGAAAAAATTGACAAAATTTAAAACTTGCTCTTATAATTAGGACCAAAACCAACTCCAAAATTTGCTCCTATAATTAGGACAAGAGGGAGTATATTTCTTTGAAAAAAATAGAGAAAAAATAGTTAAAATTTGGAATAGTAAGCTTTTACCAGGTCTGGAAGGCCTCCTCCAGCTCGGGTGCTTTCTCGGTGAGAACTTTGAAAAAGCGAGATGTTTTTACCCAATCTAGAGGGCCGGCCTTGTTATGGCCTCGATCTTTACTTGCCGACCCTATAAGACGGCGGCCAGTCACGATTCCTAGCTCTAACCATGGGCATGGGTAGCTAGATTGTGGGAACATTTAGTTAAACCTTTATTGATTTCGTAACAAATATCTTTTTAACTCAATGTGTTTGTCGGACTTTTGGTTTACATTTTATTTTGCTACCTCCACCAGTGACGGAGCTACATTGGTGCAAATGTGGGCAAGTGCAGACATAAAATATATACAATTTGAAAGAATTTAGTGATGGTATACATAGGTGGTACGAATGGTTAATACTTTACACCCTTTTCCTACTCGTCGACGGTTCGAGCCTCCCAAGTTCCTTTCCCCCTTTTCCCCCCCTTTTTCATTGTTCTTTGTCTCTCTCGTCTCCACCTTTTCCCCCTTTTTCATCTCTACTCTCTCTCGTCTCCATCGATCTCTCCGTTCTCGTCTCCAAATCGTCCGCGGCTCAATCGATTATGTCTCAAGTTAATTTTCCAGATCCCCCTCTCAATCGATTCTGAATTTAGGTCTTAGTCGAAGGCAAAGGAGACAAAGGAGGTGTTGGCGAGACCACCTGTAGCTCCATTATTTCCCTCCTCGCCGGAGTTCGAAGCTTCGTTATTGCCAGCAACCCAAGGTTGGGGTGGAAGTTCTCGTAGATGGGATTCCCAGAATGCTACACCTAATGATAGTGACCGAGATCAATGGGGAAAGCAGAGTAGGGAATTGTTCAAGAAAAATCCTTCTGATGGTTCCCAAGGTTGGGGTTCCCATGCTGGAGAATGGAAGAACAAGACTCGCCCTCCCAGAACACCTGGAGCAAATCGCGACACTAATATTGGTGGACTATTTACAGCAACTAGGCAGAGATTGGATATGTTCACTTCAGAGGAACATGATATTCTCAAAGATGTTGAACCAATCATGCAGAATATTAGACGAATAATGCAACAATCTGGGTAAGTTTCTTAGCAACGCACATTTCATGATGAGTTGTAAGCTTAAACCTAAAAGGCTAAAACATTTTTGACACCTTTTGCCTGTTTCTTGATTGTCTATTGTGATTGCTTGCAAGGTGCATGGCATGTAGTTGGTTGTGCAATAAACCTGCCCATTAGGGACTGCTGCCTGCTCATTTGACAGTCTTGCTATTTATATTTTACTGAAAGCATTTGGCTGTTAACAAGTTCTCAGGAGCTATCACAACTGTTCCTATTGTGATTTACCCTTCTGATAGTAGATTACTGCAATTAATTGAAGAAATGGAGGCTACACTATAAGACAGCATGCAATATCCATAATTGTTCATTTTTAAAAATATTCTTCTATGATAAATTTCTATGCCATTTATTTTTCCTATAATTTTGTATGAAATTTGTGTAATATATTTTAGTATTTTTTTCTTGCTGTAATTTATTTTCTATTTGTAAATATTATGTAAAGGTACAACGATGGAGACCCTCTGGCAGCTGAGGATCAAACTTTTGTAATTGAGAATGTCTTTGAACACCATCCAGATAAAGCAGCCAAAATGGGTGCAGGGATTGACTATGTGATGGTATCTTTCTCTTCATTCTCCTTGCCCATTTTAAGTTTGGACTTTCAATTTATCATTGCTGTTACAGGTATGATAGATCAGATAGTGTTTTATTTTATAAACGTGAAGGATTAACACTAAATGTTGATGGTTTCTTTTCTGATATATCTATGACCAGTACTCATGCATGCATGTGTGTGTATGTGGACATGTCAATATTTGGGCCTGTGACAATATCTATATCATTGGCCACTTGAACCTAGAGCTAACTGGTTCTCCCTGAAATGTGTTACCATTTGAGCCTTTTTTGTGGGTTTAGAGGAAGTCTCATGTTTAAATTGAGAATATCCTGCTTAGAAATACTTTAGAGTATATTGTTCTATTTAAATTGGTTTCCTCGGAAATACTTTGCAATTGAACCCCATTTCTGGTCCTAAACTTTACAAAGGAGTGGGTTGCCTTTTATCCTTCTTTAAAAAAATTTCGGGGGTGCTGCCCCCGAACCCCCAAAACCTACCACTAATTGTGCACCCACAAACATTAAATCCTGGCTCCGTCACTGACCTCCACTGAGATCTATCTTTCACGTTGATGTGTCCCCTCCTGAAGTAAAACTTAATTAACGTGTTAGGAAGGGAAGTATAGTACATTATAGTTATATTTAAATGGAGAGAAAAATTAGGGGGAAATAATACTAAGTGAAAAAAATTCTCAAAAATAGTAAATGTGTTTAAAATATAATGAGTGGATAAAACTAGAAAATGAGCATTAATTATTTTAAAAGTGACTCATTTTTTGGATTTAGCTATTCTTTCAAAAGCGCTCTATATTGTGGACCGGAGTGAGTATTCAATTATCAAATCTCCTTTATTTTATTTTATTTTATTGAATGCAGTATAGATTAAGGATGTTCATCCAAAAAAAAAAAAAAAATTAAGGATGTTTTTGTTGGTTGTTAGGGGTACATTGGCATGTGTTGTGAGATATATGTGTTAATATAGACTAAGGATGTTAACTACAGCTATTGAGAAGTGAAAAAACTATCATTAGCAAGTTATATTATAAGAGTTGTTAATATATTATTTCTTTTGGTTGTCGGATATATGTGTTAATATAGACTAACGATATTCTCCCTAAATTTTTTATATTCTAAGAAATGTGTTTAGCTATCCATGAAAGATAAATCAAGCAATCCCCCCAAAAAACACAAGAAACAAGAAAATTAGTATGATCTTGCATAAGACCTGTAGTGGCAAACAAGACGTACTGTTGTGAGCAAAAATGCAGTGTAACACGTGCGGAAGAACCAATTTCATGATGAGCAGCATAGAGAGTTATTCACTATAACAAGATCTAAAAAGTTCAAATAATTAAAATTTTAACCGCCTAGATTTAAGATTTTCAACTAATTTTTTTTTTCCAATTGAAAAATCATTGTTTGAAAAATTGATAGTTAAGAGATTGTTTTTATTTTATATTTTGTACATGTTAATATATATATATATTTTTTCAAAAAAGTAAAAGTAAAAAAAAATCAATCTAAGCCATTCAAATTATATCTAAACGGTTTGTAACGATGAAAAACTCTGAGTGCACATCATTGCTATGAGAACTGAAACTAGTTCTCCTATGCAATTAAACCATGAATGTTAGTCGACTTAACGATCATAACATTTTTACATTATTTTAAAAACTTGATATGTATTTTTGCATTTAAGTTCATAATATATATACATATATTTTGGTACTGTATTGATATAAGAGTGAAATAATGTCCAAAGTCAAGGGAAAGTAGCAATATTTGAATAAATAATTGAACTTGATTATATATGTATTTACACATAACATTCTTACTATTGATATATGATTATGACACCATTAGACCAAACTTGATGTCTATTGTAATAATAGCAGTTTGCCAATTTATTCAACTCGTGTCACATGCAATGCAAGACTTTGATCCTCCTCCTTCACACCCGTCAAAGCAATTATATCTAAATGCAAGACTCAGAAGTGGTAACTAGTAGCTCCAACTTGAAGCAGCCTCTCACTTCCACCAAAATCAATTCATCCAAAGCCACCGTTCTTCTTAATTATCTCCCTCCGCCGGTGATATGGCTTCCATAGCTCCCAAGGTAATTGACGATTTTCTCCTTCTCCATCTCGGAATTGACGCTGAAATTCTGGTTTCTTTGTTAGGTTTTGGTCCCCATTGCCGATGACTCGGAGCCTATAGAGGCTATCATCACCGTCGACGTTCTGCGACGAGCCGGAGCTGATGTTGTTGTTGCTTCTGTGGGCAAACAGCTTAGAGTTGAAGCAATGCTTGGTATCCACATTATCGCTGATGCTGCTCTTTCCGACGTGGCTGACACCGTCTTCGACCTCATAGTTCTACCTGTATATAAAGCTCTGTCTCTCCCTCTTCCTCTCCCAATTATGCTTCTTGTTTCATCATTGATCCTCTAGTTAAGCATTTTGACTTAGTCTCTGTGTTGGATATTTCAGAAACATTTGATGTGAAATGAAACTTTAACTAATGTCCTTTTCGTAAATACCCGTTTTAAAAATGCTTCTATTGTTGTAAAAAGTAATTAAAAAACCACTTTTTTGTGCTTCCCAAACAAGCACTTACTTTGATAGATTGATTAGGACTTTGTGCAATGTACCATGCTTGGCAATATCCTCCCTCTGCTTAAAAAACAGGATTAAACGAACGGTTACTGTAAACACAAGAAAATAGAACAACAGAAATAAAAATATAGGTAGTGGTCGTTTGAACTCTCTTGTGAATAATCGACGTGAGATTTTTACTAGCACACACCCACATGTTAAATATGGATTTTTCTGATGCGGAACTCTCGTTTTGGCAATGCACCACATCATAAACACAAAACCTTGTCTTATAATTTGCAACTTCATAATGTGATATTGATGGGTCAATTTTTTTATTTTATGTTTTAAATTTATGTAATTAAGGGAGGTCTTCCTGGGGTTGACAATCTTAGAGAGTGTGAAGTCCTAGAAAGTTTAGTGAAAAGGCACGCCGCAGATGGGCGGCTTTACGCGGCGGCGTGTGCTGCTCCTGCTGCGGTGCTTGGACCATGGGGCTTGCTCAAGGGACTCAAGGTAACTTAGCTTTCCGCTACATTTTAATCCAAAAGATCATATTGCTTATACAACTGTTTCTACAATTGCAAGGCTTACTTGGTATTTGTTTCTTAAAGTGAAGTTCAATCCTTGGGTTAGAAAAACCATTGCTTATTATTCTTTTTGGTGTGTACCAAAGCAAATGACTAGAATTGTTCAAAGCATAGAGATGACAAAAATGGGAATATAGCCATCCAAATTAGTCTGGAACTTGTTAAGTCTCCAATTATTGTGGGATAGGCACAAGATAAAGGCTGCTCTAGGAGCAAAAGAACCCATTGCTTAATTCACACACGCACACATGCATGCGCGCACACACGCAACCTTTGGTCTTTAATATAAAAATCAAATGACTTTTTTTTTTGAGAGATTAATGAAGTTAATTAAGTTACATTAAATTATTTTTATTTATTTTTTTTCTTCAAACTAATTTGTTTGACTTATAAATTGATATGTAATCTAATAATGCATAACATATACTATGATTAAGTAGTTCATTTAATAACTTACTTAATCTCTCCAAAAAAAGTCAATTGACTCTTATATTAAGGCCATGAGGGAGTGTGTGTGTGTGTTAGGCAATGCTTTTATACCTATAGCAGTATCAACTGTTTCAGCAAGCAGCAAAAATATAGTAGCTAGTGGCTGCTTAATTATCTGCTAATGTTAATTTAAGAAGCTAGGCAACTTTATATATCTAATATTGGTGATGGATGTGGGTATGGGTAATTTGATAGGCAACAACTTATCCATCATTTATGGAAAAACTGGCTGCTTATGCTACTGCTGTTGAATCAAGAGTGCAAGTTGATGGCAAAGTTGTTACAAGTGGTGGCCCAGGCACTTCCATGGAGTTTGCTATTGCACTGGTTGAGCAGTTATTTGGAAAACAAAAGGCTCTTGAAATTGCTGGCCCACTGGTTGGTGAACATTTCCTTACTCTTTTACTGATTCTTTTTTCATAGGAAAACATTCAAAATCATATTGCCATTACAAAAAAAAAAAAAGTGATAGATCCTGAATATTAGGATCTAGTAGAACAATTCAAGAACTAGAATCTGGAATTCTTGACCAAATAAGACAATACTTTCAATATATATTTCTGCATAATCCTTGTTTACAATCTAAAGGGATATATATAAGGATACATAATAATAACAACTGACAAACCTAACTGATACAAACTTTCCTAAATAACTAACTTATAATAAAACCTACATAAAACATAACTTCTCAACTACCCCTAATTTGCCTTATCCAAATACATATAGAATATAACTTCCTAACTGCCCTTAATTTGCCTCATCCAAATGCCTCTTCCTTGAATAAACAAGAAAAGGACAACTTGGTATCCTATCATTACCCTCCCCTTGAAAATGAGCCTTGTCCTCAAGGCGACAATGAGGAAATTGTGTAGCAATCCGATCATAGGGGTTGATTAATTCCTTGAAGCTGAAATTGCTTTCCATCAACCCAGAATACCATGAACATCTTCGGCCAGTTAGCTTCAACAATATTTAAAGAGGCTAGCCACTTGATTCCAAGCGGCATATCTATGCCACCAAGAGAAAAATGGAAAAAATCATCATGGATAATCAAACTTTGCACCTGAACTTCTAAGTTTCTGCAGATGGCATTGCAAGAGATCATTGAACCGTCCTCAACTCGTACTCCAAAAGGCGTTAGTTGCTGCGTTTTAATTCCCAGGTTTTCAATCAAGTGGTTGGAGATGAATTTGTGGGTTGACCCACTATCGATCAAGATGAGGATTTCTTTGGACAACATCAGTCCCTTAACTCTCATTGTGGTTGCCGAGTCTTTTCCCAGAGTCGCGTGTAGCGATATTTCAACCATAGGAGCATTATCGGGAATTTTCCCGTCAGGTGTCGGCATGGGCTCGTCATCAGCATTGTCCATGACCTCCATTATCTGAAGCGAGGATGATTTACAGCGGTGTCCAGGTGAGAAATTTTTGCCGCAACGGTAACATAACCCCTTTTCCCTCCATAGTTGACGATCAGCGTTGGAAAGAGACGAAGATTGTGAGAAGATCGGATTTGTAGCGCTGTTGGAAACCCCCGTCGTAATCGGTGGTCGATTTTGATGGGAAAATCCCATTGCAATATTCTGTTTAGAGAATCCCGTTGCAATCGGTGAGCGATTCTGATCCTGATCTTGTGCAGAATTGAAATACCAATGCTGACGTGGCACTGCAGTTTTAATATCTTTATAATTAATGCCCCAATCATCACCATTAAAAGAGGAAAACTGTTGTGGAGGCCACTCTAATTGTTGACTCTGAAATTTGGATTCAAATTTTAAGGCCAAACTACTTGTGGCCTTATAAACCGTCTTGGGTTTTTGAATTTTAACATTAGCCTTCAATTCCTCTTTTAACCCATGAATAAAAATTGCCAATAAACAATGTTCTGGCCAGCCTTGAACCCTCGACAAACGTTGAATAAATTCTTTTCTATATTCTTCCACCGTACCAGATTGTGTGATGTCACACAAAAAGATATCGGGATTTTGGAATTCTTTGCTTTCTTGTTCTTCAATACAAATTTGTTTCTTCTGTTGCTTCATCTCCTTCATCTCAGCATCAATATTCTGGATTTTACTCACAAGAAATGCCATTTGTTGAGCCAAATTATCGATGGAGGAGGCTTTTCCTGGTCCTTCGATGATTCGGCTTCCAAACTCATTTTTGGATGATCCATTGATGTTGTTTCTTACGATTGTTGCCCATAACGCACAAAAATTGGCCCAGAGATTGAACTTGCTCTGATACCAAATTGATAGATCCTGAATATTAGGATCTAGTAGAACAATTCAAGAACCAGAATCTGGAATTCTTGACCAAATAAGATAATACTTTCAATATATATTTCTGCATAATCCCTATTTACAACCTAAAGAGATATATATAAGGATACATAATAATAACAACCGACAAACCTAAGCGATACAAACTTCCCTAAATGACTAACTTATAATAAAACCTACATAAAACATAACTTCTCAACTACCCCTAATTTGCCTTATCCAAATACATATAGAATATAACTTCCTAACTGCCCTTAATTTGCCTCATCCAAATGCCTCTTCCTTGAATAAACAAGAAAAGGACAACTTGGTATCCTATCAAAAAGGGTCAAGAATTTTACTCCGCAAGTTTTTGTGTGGGAGTTGTAGGTACCTGAAAGTTTTTCTTTGATCAATATCATCATAGAAGTATTAAAAAGGAGCAATGTTGACCTAAGTTAATAGTCAACCTTAGCTTTTTAACGTTTAGGATGATTTTAACTCTTAGCTCCTATGCGAAAACTTCATGATCAAAATTGGACATTAACCCCGAAAAAAATACGGGAACTATCTCTCTCTCTCTCTTTTTTTTTAACGTTTAAAAGTTAAGTACATTTGGTGAGTGATTATATTGTCATTTTCTCCAGTTATGTTGTTTAATTCATTGCCTTTCTCATTGGGCTTTATGTGACCGACAATTTCAGCTTATGCGTTCAAATCATGGAGATGAATATACTTTTACTGAGTTAAACCCAAGAAAATGGACACTTGATCATCCACCAAAGGTGAGGTTTCGACCCTGATATGGTCTTAGTACATATTTGTTTTAGCCTTTTAAAAGTGATTTTATGGTGTTCGAGGTAAATATGTGGGAGAAATTTTATCCTAGTTTACGCAAAAGTGTCTGAAAAAGCACTTTTTTTTTTAATGCTTCTCAAACCCAACATTAGTGATCACTGATGAGGCAACTTTCTGTTCACTACCGAGAATGACTTTGATGAGTAATTTAATTATATTGTTTTTGAATTTTCCACTGTCATTTTAGGTTCTTGTACCCATTGCTAATGGCACAGAAGAAATGGAAGCTGTAATGATAATTGATTTTTTGCGAAGAGGTGAAGCAAATGTTACAGTTGCTTCAGTTGAGGACAAACTAGAAATTGTAGCTTCTCATAAAGTTAAATTGGAGGCAGACATGCTCCTTCATGAGGCTGCAAAACAGTCATATGACCTTATAGTGTTGCCAGTAAGTGACCTTCATTGGCTTCTTTAATTTCTTCGCACATGATAACCAGCAATTAATATTTGCACATGAGAACAAGCAATTAATATTTAGGCTAAGCTTCTTTATTTTTTTAATGGGATTTTTGCAGGGTGGACTTGGTGGTGCTCAAGCTTTTGCAAACTCAGAAACCTTGGTGAATTTGCTTAAGAAGCAAAGAGAATCAAACAAATATTATGGAGCAATTTGTGCATCCCCTGCTTTAGTTTTGGAGCCCCATGGCCTGCTCAAGGTATATATACTCTGTTTTGGTTCATGTGGAGAAAACAAGACTTTAGAATGAATCAAAATGTAAAAACATGACTTTACCTTCCATTTGTTCCTTTGATTCTATTTTTTCTTTTTTAAATGAATGAGGGTAAAATAGTCTTTTCACATTTAGAATGAATCTTATTCAGACCCATGAGACTTCAACGCGATTTGATGATTATTTCTTATCCTTGGGACATGTGTGTAATTTCACCATTTCTTTATGATTACTTTACTTCATTTTGTTGCATGCTAAAGGAAATAAACTTGTATATTATGGTGTGATACAGGGAAAAAAAGCCACGGCGTTTCCTGGGCTGAGCAATGAGTTAACAGAGCAGAGTGAAGTTGAAAAGAGGGTTGTTGTTGATGGTAACCTCATTACCAGCAGAGCACCAGGGACTGCCATGGAGTTTACACTCACTATTGTGGAAAAGCTATTTGGACGCAAGTTAGGCCTTGAGGTTGCTACATCCATGGGTTTTGTATCGCTCTAATGTGTTCCAATATGATTAGCACCACATGTTAACCTTTTTTTCCCCAAAAATAATGAGCCGAAATGGTGGGACCCGGTTTGGGTGCTCATCGCTCACTATGGTTGTGTTTGAACACGATTAGCTTCCTGTGCTAACTTTTTTTAATCAATAATGAGCCAAAATGGTGGGACCCGGTTTGGGTGCTTATTGCTCACTATGGTGAGATATAACCATGTTAAAATTACTTAGTATACATAATATAACCATGTTTTTAACATGGTGAGATATAACCAAGTAAAAAAAAAAGCACCCACAATCTCCCTTTTTGCAAGGAGTTTGAGGTTGTTTCGAGTTACAAACTCTTGTATAACTCAATAATTAAAATCCCTTAACCATGTTTTTGATTGAACCTTTTCTTTGGACAACGTAGAAGTTAATTTTCCAACGTGATTTACGATACATGAGATAAGTTTTTTTTAAAAAAGTTTTGTTTTAACTTACGTGAATTTACTTTTCCAACACTAACTCAAACAGATTCTATATACATTGATCCATTAAAACACACCGCAATAGATTCTACATAAAGATTATAGGTAGAAATCAAAATTCACTTTATCTTAATTGAGGACGTGAGACCTCTTAACTAACAATTTATCCAAAGATTTGATTTTTCATCAAGTTTATTAACATCATGTGATCTATGTAGCCAATTTACCTAATGAGATAAAACTTTGTTGTTGTTGGTTTTTTTTTTTTTTTTTACTCTCCATGCCGCTGAGGGGTTACACTCTCCGTATCATTTTCCTTTGAGAATGACTAAGCCAAAATAGGCACATTCAGCAGCAATCTTTCCATGAGTGTTAAGCTTTAGCAATCTACTCACCCTCGTTAGCCACACCTTAGTAACTGTCATCTCCAAAATACGAAAAAAAAAACGTGGATCATGCCTCTCAAGTAGAGAATAATCGGAGTATGCCAGAAGACCCCTTAATGAATTTTGCCTTTCTTGTTCCTAGCAGCTTGGATCTGATCTGCAAGTGAAACTTCTTTCCGCATTTTTTCCTTCTTGATAAGCTCCAAATCCAATCTCTTAGAGTTTGGAAAAATGGAATTCAAAGCTTTTCCTTCCCAATCCTCTTCATCCCTAGTGGTCTCTCTTATGCAAAACTAAACACAAGACAAACACCACATCATTAAAATCTACAAGTAATGAGGCAAATTACAAACATAGAACAACAAGGGCAAGGGATATGTTAAAGGGAAAATCGCACCAAGGTCCCAATCAAGGAAAATAGTATCTGAAAAGTCCCATAGTTAATGGTGCCACTTTCACTTGACATTGACAAGTAAGTTATGAGACTTTTTAGATATTATTTTCCTTCAGTGGGACCTTGGTGTGATTTTCCTGTTATTAAAATGAATGTATCATAGTAACTCTACTTGATAGGCGCTTGTGAGCACCATGTGCCAGACTTCAAAAATGACAACTCTATAACAAATATCTATAGGATAGCATTTAGGCAAAATTCTTTAGATGCTGTTTGAGGTCAAAAGAAACTTTTTTTTCCAACTAACCATCACATTCTTTCCCTCAAAAGAACTAGCACATCCTTTATGCATATTCACAAGATAAATAACCATTTACTCAGCATCTCTTCCTCCCTTGTTCATATCCAAACTATCACAGAATAATAATTCTATATTTTGTATAAGTTAATTGAGGAAATAAGAGTTCCTAAATGACATAAGGAATCAAGTTACTGGACTTCCCCTTTCTTAACCTATACAAACATAAAGAACATTTTTTGTATCCTTAAAAAATCCCCTTTTCTTTTTGTGCCGGGAAGAAGTGTAATATTCAACAGAAAAACAACATAATCCAGGACTAAGTTAATGAATGAGGAAATTGAAGCCCTACCTTTAGTTTTGAGTTAAATTTAAAATCTGGCGGAACCTCTAAGTCACCTTTGACTTCCTTTGCTCTTCCATATGGTTGAGTCTTTATATCCCCGGGAGCCTTAGCCCTCTCTTCATGCTCCCTTTTCTTTTGCATGAGCATAATCTTTTTTATTGCATTTATCTGTGCAGCTCTCTCAGCTCTTATCCTTGCCATTTCCTTGGCCTTCGCCTTTTCAGCAGATTGCTGAAGCTGATAGTGTACCGCCATTTCTTCCTCTATCTTTTTATAGCTATCCCAGTCTAATTCTTGCTCACCTTTCCCTCCACTTTTAGCTGCATTGGCTATGCTTGTAGCCCATAACTCCATGAATTTTTTTGCTCGGGCAACAGCAATCTGCTTTCCTTTTCCCTTTTGCTTAGCACATAGCGGCTGATGGTGCTCCAATTGTTGTTTTATCTTATCATAGCTATCCCAATCTAGCTCTTCCTCGTCATGTCCTCCTTTCCGAGCTCCATTTGCTATGCTTTGTGCCCATGAAAGGTAAAACTGCTCCTTCAATCTCTTTGATTTCAAGCGCTTTTTCCAAACTCGTTTTAGTGAAGAGCCTATTTTTGCCTTGACTTGATCACTGCAGAGAGATTGAGAAACATGCTGGTGTTGACTGCAGTACATTACATATCATGCTAAGGGTCAACCTAAGATCGATTTCAACTACTAAGCCAATAAGTGCAGAATTACTCCGAAAAAAAAAAGTGCAGAATTCCATTAGCTAAGACATTATGCCAGTAGCTTTCAGGTGCATTGAGAACATTTAAAACATCAGCATCAAGCTCAAACATTGTATGAAAATAAATTTTCTTAAAAGTTTGATGTTTTGATTATTTAATGGGCTCCAAAGATCTAACAACTAATAAATTTTGCAACACAAATATGATTTGAAATGAGAAGAACCTTGTAGAATCTAGAAAGGGATGTATAGAGGCTGGTTGTATAGAGGCTGGAACTAGAACCTGAAAGGGGCCCTATAGAGGCTGGTTGTATGGAGGCTGGACAGAGTAAGGGTTGTATGAGAGGCCATAACTATTTGAGTGTGTATATATATAGATGTAATCTGTCGATGTAGTGTGTGTGAAATTAATAAAAGTCCAGTATTCTATTCATGGTATCAAAGCAGAGAAGAGATTAGTCGGACTATACCACACCGTCACCAGAATCTGTCGCCGCTGTCTAAAAAAGGGGGAGGAAGAGATCAGGTATATTTTTTGATCTTACTTACCTTAGCATCAGCACCGGCAACAGTTCATCATCTGCTTCGGACCGAACTTGAGCAGAGCAGAAACAGCGCTTCATCATCTACTTCGAACCGAACCTGAGCAGAGCAGACACAGCGCCGGAAACCAGACTCCGACCACGTCACTGTTGGATTCTGATCGGACTAGAGGTAGACAGCTAGAGGTAGAAGACGCCGCCGCCGCCGAGTCGCACCAGAAACGCCCAAGAAGAAGCCGCCGCCGCCGCTGCTCCCGATTAGACCAGAGACGACCAGGGGAAGGAGGACGCTGTATTAGACGAAGAAGAAAGACGCTGTAGCTCTTGAAAGCTAAGTTCGACGGAGGAGGAAGACAACTATTAGTCTTCAAAACAAAATCATATTTCTTTGGTTAAAAACCAAAGTATGTCCGCTGCGAGTCGAAACTGAGACTGTTCTGTGAGTTTATTTTTGTTGGTGTGTTACCAAAAAAAAAAAAAAAAAAAAAAAAAAAAAAACTATGTCTAGTGTCTCTGACGCCTCTTCATCTAGGCCACGATCTGATTCTAATGATGCCTCTACCACTCTTAGTCTCTGAAAAACTTACCGGTGACAATTATAGGGAATGGTCTCAATCCATGATCTTGGCTCTTGATGGAAGAGATAAATTGGAATATATCACTGGCGAAGCAGTAAAGCCTCCACAATCGGAATCCAAAGGGTTTCAAAAATGGAAATATGAGAATGCATTAGTATCTTCTTGGTTGATCAATGCAATGTCACCCTCACTTAAGAAGAGTTTCATGTACCTCCCGTCAGCTCAGGAAATCTGGGAAGCTCTTCGTGAGACATACAGCACTATTGGGAACAAGTCTCGGATATTCGACGTGAAGAAAAAACTATGGCAGTTGAAGCAGGAACAAATGTCCCTTGATAATTATTATCTTGAAAAATCAGCATTATGGCAGGAACTCGATGCCCTCAAGAATAGAACCCACCATTGCAAGGCTGACGCTTCTGAAGATCACAAAGAAAGAGAAGAAGAGAGAGTATATGAATTGTTGGCTGGTCTTAATGTGATCTACGATGATGTTCGTGCTCGCATTCTTAGTCAACAGCCATTGCCCTACGTGCGTGAAGTTTACTCTAGTTTGCGTCTTTGAGGAGGATAGGCGTAAGTCAATGCTCCGAGAATCATTCATTTGCTATTACTCCCATGCCTCGCGAGGTTTCAGCTCTTGTTGCTCGATCTAGTGACGCAAAAGGCTCTAAAGGCCGATCATTTTGTGATCATTGTAAGAAAAATGGGCATACAAAGGATACTTGTTGGGATCTCCATGGTAAACCTGCAGATTGGAAACCACGGAAATGGAAAGGAAAAGGCTATACGGCTGAAGTTTCCAAAGTTAATGGATTCTCCCAAACCGATCAGGTTTGAGCAAGATTATGGAGATGCTAACTACACTTCAGAATTCTAAGCAACCTCGCCCGGTAGTGAGAAGAGGTAACTTTTTTCAAGCCTTAGTTTGTAATAAAAAGTTCGTGTACGTGAAATTGTTGGATTATTGACTCCGGTGCCTCAGATCACATGACCGACAATCGAACTCTCTTCTCATCCTATATGCCTCTCACCAAGGGAATGACTGTGCGAATTGCTGATGACTCGGAATCAGTTGTCACTGGAATTGGCACTGTCAAAATCTCTGCTACACTTACTGTTCATTCCGTTTTGCATGTTCCAAAGTTGAAATGTAATCTACTCTTAGTAAGCCAATTAGCTAAGGAAGAAAGGTGTCAAGCTAACTTCTTTGCTACTCATTGTGTTTTTCAGGATCTGCTGACGAGGACGACGATTGGGAGTGCTAAAGAACTTAATGGTCTCTATTATCTAGATGAAAGTGAAAGTCATCGGGTCTCATCTTGCAATCAAGTGTCTCTCCTTAGGTGGTGAAGT
Organism: Acacia melanoxylon; assembly: GCA_019022615.1. Lineage (NCBI taxonomy): Eukaryota > Viridiplantae > Streptophyta > Magnoliopsida > Fabales > Fabaceae > Acacia > Acacia melanoxylon. Next base: position 9,550,459 of record JAFJYJ010000012.1, read on the forward strand.
GGAATTATGGCACAAACGTTTAGGACATCCAAATTTCCATTACATGTGTCAAATGTTTCCTTCTCTTGTTTCCAATAAAAATGCATCTTTGTTTCATTGTGATTCATGTGAAAAGGCTAAACATCATCGTACTTCTTTTCCAAAAAATTCATACCAACCATCTCACCCTTTTTCCACGATTCACAGTGACTTATGGGGACCTTCACGTACACCAAACAGATCACAATCCAAGTGGTTCATCACATTTATCGATGACCATACTCGTGTCAGTTGGGTTTATCTGTTGAAGGATAAAACAGAAGTGTATCAAACCTTCCTTGCTTTCCACAATATGATTCGTACCCAGTTCCAGACCCAAATCCAAATACTACACACTGATAATGGAACTGAATACTTCAATCAGACCTTATCCACCTACCTAAGAGACCATGGTATTGTTCACAAAAGTACTTGTCCCAATACACCCCAACAAAATGGCATTCTGAACGAAAAAATCGTCATATCCTAGAAACTGCTAGAGCAATTATGTTCGTAGCAATGTTCCTAAATTTCATTGGGATGATCTTTGTCCTCACCGCAACCTTTCTCATCAACCGAATGCCTAGTAGACCCTTGTCTTACAAAACTCCACTCCAACTTCTACATACATACTTTAATCTTCCATATCTTGAAAGTACTCTACCACTCAGGGTGTTTGGATGTACATCATATGTTCATCTTCATCATTCAAACAAGCTTGATCCTAGAGCCCTCAGGTGTATCTTCCTTGGCTACTCTCACCATCAAAAGGGTTACAAATGTTATGACCCGATCTCCAAACGACTCTTTGTAACTTGTGATGTTACCTTCCATGAAAATATTCCCTATTACTCCCGTCGCAATTCGGGGGAGAGTGATAGTGAATTCCAGACTAAAGAGACACATGAAGGTGACTACACAGTTTATACTCCTAGTTCCACTCCAAATTCCACTGAGACCCTTGAAAACCCTAATAACACTCCTGACAACCCTGATAATGTGCCAGTTCCAGGGGGAGACACAAGCAAGTGGGGTAATATCTACATACGAAGACACAAGAAGGATAATGAACCACAAGTTCTTAGTACTCACCAGGAGTCAGAATCGGAGGCAGTTCCAAGAGAAACGGTGGAAATCGAGAATTTCGATTTGGATCTTCCCATTGCGATGAAGGAAAAATCCCGGATCATGTACTCGACATCCTATTGAAAAATTTGTTTCCTACAAGGCTCTTTCATCTAAATATAGGGCATTTGTCTCTCATCTTGACGACATCAGGGTACCAAGTACAATTGATGAAGCCATGGCTACACCTGAATGGCGGCAAGCTGTCTTGGAAGAAATGGAAGCCCTCAAGCGAAATAAAACATGGGATGTAGTAGATTTACCACAAGAGAAAAAGGCTGTCGGATGCAAGTGGGTATTCACCCCTAAGTATAGAGCTGATGGAACACTTGAGAAATACAAAGCTCGATTGGTTGCTAAAGGTTTCACGCAAATATATGGGGAAGATTACACAGAAACATTTGCACCAGTAGCCAAGCTGAACACAATTAGAATCCTCTTGTCAATAGCAGTAAATTTAGGCGGGAGTGCAACAACTTGATGTAAAGAATGCCTTCCTCAATGGAGAACTCAAGGAAGAAGTCTATATGAAACTACCTTCAGGGTTCCAGGGAAAAAACCTAATCAAGTCTGCAAGTTGAAAAGATCACTATATGGGTTGAAACAATCTCCAAGAGCTTGGTTCGGCATGATTCACTCGTGTCTTAAAGTTACACGGATACACTCAAGGGCGGAAGCGACCATACATTGTTTGTTAAATATCATAATGACAAGATGGTTTGTTTTGGCGTGTATGTTGATGATATAATCCTTACGGGAAATGATGAGGTAGAAATTAATCAAATCAAGGCAGCCCTAGCACGAGAATTCCAGATCAAAGATCTTGGAGAAATGAAATATTTTCTTGGGATGGAAGTTGCCCGATCTAAGAAAGGAATTTACATTTCCCAAAGAAAGTATGTACTCGATCTCTTAAAAGAAACATGGATGACAAAAGTACGTAGACCAAGTGACACACCTATACGAATTGACAAAATTGACAATGAAGCAGATCCCGTAAATCTGTGGATATAGGAAACTACCTGTATTTGGTAGGGAAATTGATATATCTCATCTCATACTAGACCAGATATTGCATTCGCAGTCAGTATGGTCAGCCAACATTCTCACGATCCTAAACAAAAGCACCTAAATGAAGTTTATAGGATTCTTCGTTATTTGAAGGGATCTCCAGGACGTGGCCTACTATTCAAGAAAACTGATAAAAGGAATGTGGAGTTATTTACTGATGCAGATTGGGCAGGTGATCAAGATGACAGGAAATCCACATCTAGATACTATACTTATGTGTGGGGTAACCTGGTCACATGGAGAAGTAAAAAGCAAAGTGTAGTTGCAAGAAGATCTTGAAGTTGAATACTGAGCCGTAGCATTGGGAATCTGTGAAGGCATATGGATCAAGCGAACCCTTGAAGATTTGAGAAAGTGTATAAATCTTCCGATCAAAGTCTATTGTGACAATATGGCCGCAATCAACATTGCTCATAATCCAGTTCAACATGATAGAACCAAACATGTTGAGATAGACGGACATTTTATAAGAGAAAAAATTGATGAAGGTATTGTTGATTTAAGGTACATCCCTTCCAAGGAACAGGACCGCGAGATATCCTCACTAAAGGTCTACCCAAAGATGGTTTTCGGTACTTGATTGGCAAGTTGAACTTGATCGACATCTATAGTCCAACTTGAGGGGAGTGTAGAATCTAGAAAGGGATGTATAGAGGCTGGTTGTATAGATTTGGAACTAGAACACGAAAGGGGCCCTATAGATTTGGTTGTATAGAGGCCGGACGAGTAAGGGTTGTATGAGAGGCCATAACTATTTGAGTGTGTATATATATAGATGTAATCTGTCGATGTAGTGTGTGTGAAATTAATAAAAGTCCAGTATTCTCTTCAAACCTATAAACTTGTATCAAGGATAGAAATTAAGCTATATTTACTATCCTCGCTAGGTATTCTTAAAAGGGTAAATGCACATTGTTTGACAAATGAGCTCACATATTAAGTCGAAATCAGACAAGTGGCAATAACCAAAAAAACCCTAGTTATTGTTCAAAATATTAAATAGATGGTTAATCTGAGAACTTTACTTAGTCGCATTGGTTTCAACATTACAAGTTTATTGCCTATGTTATTTCAGCACATTTCTGAACAGCTGCAACTTCCACATATTAATTCAAACTCCAAAGTCAACTCCCAGATTTTTTCTGCTTCCCATTCTTTTCCATATTGGATACAGAAATAGCAATTCTCCTTCTCTTTATTGTTTCTAAATGATGGCTGTCCAATATTATAAGTTGAATGTGATAATTTATTTCTATCTTTTGTTTTCCAATTGAAAAGCACAAACCTTTCTAAAGTATGGGATTATTTTCTTCTGTAAACAAGCAAACAGACAGATGATTAGATGCAGGGCATAGCAGGCATGTTTACCTATGAGTGTGAGGATGTTTAGACATCTTGTTTCTAACCTGAAAATTTGTCAAGATAGGGAAAAAGTGAATATCAGTTACTAGGTGAATCAAAATCAAGGAATTAGATGGTAACACAAAAACAACTCTGCGTTTTCTTTTCTTTTCTTATGTTTTGTTCGGAGTGAAAAATGTTACTTTAGGTCATGTGACACTTCGAAATGATAATCATCAGCGTTTAAGAATATAAAAAATTAACAGAATTGTAATGCACTTATAAGGCTTGTCATGTAATCAACAACTATAAGAGAGGGCATGATCCAAAAACAGCAACAATTCTTACATGACATCACCTTAGGGTCTCTCAATGCCTCCAGTGTTCTTTGCTTGATACGCTCCCGGGTCTCTGCATTATGTGTAATACCAGTGGTTCAAAATTAACCAATTAAAACAAGCAACAACGTTCATTCATTTGTAATTTCTAACTACCTGCGGTGTGTTTCCTTCCTTTGTTCCAAGGAACTTTTCCCTTGTTAGCTAGTCCTATTTTCATCCGTCGAATTCTCTCCCTAAGCATTTTGCTATCCAGAGTTTCTAAAGAGTCGCTGCAACCAAAATCTCTGTTCCCATTGTTCAATATTGTCTTTTCAGATGCATCAACACTGACTTTTGACAGATTGTACTCACCAGCATCAAATGCCTCTCGACTATCAACAGCAATAAGAAGTTCCCCAATAGGGCTAACCCTTTGAGATGAACAAATAAAATCTAATTTGGGAGTTACACTCTTCGCTATCAATATTTGATGACGCACTTTCTGCGGGCTTGGAGGATTATAATGGAAATCCACAACATTGCTCAAAAGTGGCCTTGAATCAATGTTTGAAATAGGATACAAGGACGAAAGTAAAGCGGACATTCCTCTGACAGGTTTATAGGCAAAATTCTTTTATTAGATAAATTGTGAAACACACAATAGACAACAAGCCGATGCATCTGTTCCTATGCATTTGGATATATTATCAAATACGAATGCCCTAGTAACAAAAATTCACACAAGTCAAGTCCTCCACAGTTTGTGACTTTGTGATGTCAAGACAATGTCATAGGTTAGAACTCTAATCTCATTTAGACAAATGCATGAACACAAAAAAACAAAAAAACACGAGTGTTGTTTTTCCTCCTCTTTGTACATGGGAGGTGAATAATGAACCTTCAGCAAACCGTAAAAAGCCCAACATATTGTTTAACAAAGCTGAAAAATTAAACTAAACAGCCAAATTTCAAGGTATTTTATCACTTCCCTAGCAATTCCACAAAACTATACCAACCATTAATCTACAGTTGAATCGATCCTAACATCATCCACTTGAAACTAAGAGAACTTTTGAAGATAAAACAACGTTAAGGCACAAACTATCACTAAATTCTCCAAGCCGTAATACAAATTGATTTAATTCGAGCACAGACAAACACAGAGCTTGCCAAAACCAGATACGGAGAAAGAGCTTACAATGAATTGAAGGAGAGCATTGGAAAAGTGGCAGGCGCCGAAAACTCTAGAAGAAAGAAGCGATTAGCAAATGAAGTTGTAGCTCTGGCCCTACAAAGAAAACGAAGGATAAGCTGAACTCAGATGTATGCTTCTCAAACGGCACCTAATCTACAATAAATTCTACATTGTGCTACCGAATGGGAAATAGTACTCCATCCTCTCTCTCACTTCCTCGTTCTCGTTTTATGTTTTTCTCAGCCTGAGAATACAATGACAGAGATATTTGAGCATTTTCAGTTAAAAAGTAAAAACGCATACAAAATACCGAAATGCCCTCATCTTCCTTTATATCTCCACCCGAGTCTGCGACATTTTTACAGTGAAGACTGTAGATAGTTCATCGTCCTCGAGTTTATCAAATAAACAAGTTCCACCAAATAAATCTCATATTCTTCTGCTTTAATCGATCTCATATACGTTCACCACTTTAGAACGAGTTTGTCATCACTGCCTCTCTCTGCGATTAAATTGTTCTCACCCACAGTAGCCCATGTTTTCAGCATCTCTCTGCGAGTATTAAACTGGATCCATATTTCCTTAATCGAACCCATGAAGGACTTTTGTTTTGGCCAGAGAAAGGAAAAGAAAGGAATGATACCTGCTTTAGATGAATCAAAGACTGAATCCAACTATAATCTCTTGGATTTAGGGTCTTCATAATTTTTTTAACTCAATCAATTATAAAAATTAAATCAAAATTTAGAGAATAAATTGATTCTTAAGAACCACAAATTATGGAAAATCTCTTGTAAAGACCATTAAAAATACTAAAAGACTATTCTAATATTTATAATATTAAAGAAGTGTGAGGCTGAATTTATTATTTTTGAAATATCTTAAGACTTGTGAATGATATGAAATCATGGATTTATTACTTGGTAAATGAAAGTTCGTAAAATCTAATAAAAAATGTGAGAAATGTCTCAACAAAACTTGTGAATGAAAAGTATGGATTTATTACTTGGTAAATGGAAGTAGGTAATACATAAAAAAAATATGGGGAATGCTTTAACAAAACTTCTATGTGAATGACTAGAAAATGTGAATTTATTACTTAGTAAAACCTAATGACATCTGAGGAATGTCTTAACAAAACTTGTAAATGAAAAATGTGGTTTTGTTACTTGGTATTAAATGAAAATTTTAAATACCTAATGAAATATGAGAAATGTTTAGCAAATATTACTATAAAAAAATGGATATTACTTCTTTAAAGAACATCCTTATTAAAAATTGGGAAGTAAAAAGTGAATGAGGTGGCATTCTCGTAATTATTTGCTTAAATGTTGAGTGTCCTAAATTATACTTTGGGACACCTAAAATCGATTTTTGGCGTCCTAAAATATTTTTGGGACGCTTAAAAATTAGTTATATGGCGCATTTTGAGGAACTTTTGGCATCCTAAAATGTTTTTGGGACACCTAAAATCAAATATTTCGCACATTCTAGGAACTTTTTTTGGCGCCAAGGGAAATTTTTGGCTTCCTAATTTTTTTTAAGACACCTAAAATTAATTTATTGGCGCCGGGGAAATTTTTGGTCTTTTTGGTAGAATTTAGACGTCCCAAATTTCTTTTTAGAACGCCAAAATGGAAAATTTATAAAGATTTTTTTGTAGTAGTGAAAACTTGTAAATAAACTAAAAGTATAGATATGTTACTTAGTAAACGAACGTCGGTAAAACAAAATGAAAAAGGGCAATGCCTTACCAAAATTTTACAAATGATTTGATAGTATGAATTTGTTACATTTAATAAACGAAAGTTGTTAATACCTAATTAGAAGTAAGAATGTCTTAACAAAATTTGTGAATGACCGAATAATTATTCTCATTGGTTCCAAAGAGCTCCAACTAATCTACTGATCGCTGGCCAACACAGAGCTCCACACCGCTAGCATAGCTATGTTGTCGACGGCTAGCTGCCGATGGCCGAGTGCCGATGCGGTGTTAATACTTACTATATATATATATATATATATATATATATATATGAGGGCATTGGTGTAATTTTCTTCCGATTTTAAAAAAGACAAATCAAGCCTCACACTTATCTGTATTATGAATATTGAAATCATATTTTGTCTTTTAGTGGTTTTAATAGTCTTTATAAAGGATTTTCCTAAAAAATATATATTATATGTTTTTATATTTTATTTTCATGGGATAAAAAGTTAAGGTCCAATTTTACCGGTAAGTTTTCACATTGAAAATGTAGGTATTCAAAAGATTGGTTGGGTCAATTTTTGCCTCTAACCATAAAAAATATTAACAACGATGTTAATATTTTAATCGTTAATATTAATTTTTTAATTGTTTAAGACGACTTTACTCATTTTTTGATATTTTTGAAAGAAATTTGATCCAACAACTACTTTCCCATCGCCTCTATGTAAACAATTCTTAACCTACAAGAAATTATACCGCTAGTATATATTTTGACTCAAAATTTTGAATCCAAATTGTCTTTTTGTCAAGGTACATATGGGGAAGTCAAAATTATGGCCTAAAACCCATGTTCATACCGTGAACATGTCTGTAAATTGAAGAACTTGAAAAGCCCGTGGCGGTTAAATATTGAATTCATCCTTAATTAAGTTGAATTAAAAATAAAGAGGGACTATTTCAAAACAAAAGACCAAAAAAACCAAAGATCTACTTGAGAAACTGATTTAAAACTGATCACAAAAAAAGCTTAGTATAAGGATATATCAACTTCTTGATCTCGATGGCAGTCATGTTTACAATTTGTTTAATGATCAGTGCCGTAATCACCAAGTAAGGTATGCTAGACAACTTGATTTGATTCAATGCTAGTTCTTTTTAGGGAAAATCTACATGAGGGCCCAATTAAGCAACAAAAAATCAAAAAATGTCCAACTATAATTCACATGTCAGAAAAGGCCCTAGGGTTTTTTCTGACATGCAATTGTGTAGTGAAATGACAAAAACACCCCACTAACACTGACAAATGAGAGAAGGGCAATTTCAAAATCATTCTGTCCCTCTCTCTCGAATCGTGTATGTGTCTTTGTGCTCCTCTCTCTCCCGTGTGCTCACTCCCACTCTCGTCTCCGACGCGGTTTGCGATCGTGTGGGAAGGTGAAACCATTAGCCACCGTCGACCCTCTGAAGGTGAAAGTCTCGCCATCGCCATCGCCGGTTCGCTTGTGCCAATCGTCTGTAAAGAAAGGTAGGAAACATTTTAGGGATTAGGTTTTTTCGATCCCTTGTTGTTTCTGCTGTTTTAGAAGTGAATCGAAAGCTGGTTGCTAAACCTTTTTTTATGAAATCAGAGGTTGCATTGGGTATTTGTTTTCAACACGTTTCCAATATCTTAGATTTGTATGAATGAAAATTTATTGTTACCATTGTTATCCAAATTTCTATACACATGTTTGAGGACTTTTCTATTCTGAAAATTCCCATCCAAATCTAACTTATAAGCAGCATTTTGTCCGATTATCTGTTGAATTCACTTGGAAATCTAGCTTGAGTGTTTCACTTGAATTTTCCAAACTGAGTTGGTGTAAAACCATGTTTTTGAAAGTGATTCGTTTTTGACTTTGTTAAAGTCTAAATATTGTTAAGTGCGCATTGTTGCAGCACTTCATTAAATCTTGTGCTTGTAACTATGTTTGTTCCAACCAGCTAGTTGCGAGAACTCTTAAGTTACGAAACTTGCATAAAGCTTTGGTGGGAACTAGTTGTATGTTGGAAATAGCACTTAATTCTTCCAAATCGTTGTTATAGGTGGTTGGAAATCTAAGTGTTTTGTGTTAACCTATTGTAGAAAAGAATCTGCATGCATATCTAATAATGCTCTAACTTGTACATCCCTGTTATATTACTTGCCTCATTTAAATATGTTGGAGAATCTGAGTTCAGGAATTTTACATCACTAAACCAGAAAATTTTTAACAGACTAAATTTATGAAATTTGGCTTGGAGTATACCATTCTAAGTTCCGTTTAAGTGTGTGCATTGCCAGTCTGTGAATTTTAGCTATCACACTTTGTCAATTTGGACCAATGGATATTGTTGACATCATTTTAGACTCAAATTACCTAATCATTTATGAGCTTTTTGGTGATCTCTTTTTGCTTTTAGTTTGATTGCCAGTCATTGGTTTGCTAAAAGAATATTAGTTTCAATTGGTGCATGTTAGAATTAGGCGAAATATGATGCACAAACTGGTTGTGACTATCGAAACTGCACTTGGTTGAATTTTGTAGCATGCATTGCATTGAGACCCCGTATTGAACTGCATATTACTCTTGGTCCATTGAAATTAAGATTTCTTATCACTTTTCATAGTAAAATAACTTTGCATTATATATATTTGTTTCACTTTGAAATTTTGATTAACATTTTTAGGTTAACCATGAACTTTTTATAGTGAAATAACTTGGTTGAATTTATCTGTTGCACTTTGTCAAAATAGAAACCATGAGGATTGGATTCTTGGATTTAAACCAAAGAAATAGAGCTCTAATATGAAATTTTGAGTGTGCATTCTAGTAAATCTTAAGCTTACACGATTTAAGAATTAGCATTTTTTAGGTTTTTGTTGAACTTGTGAACCTTAGTTTAGTGCACTGCTACAAATATGTTTTTTGTGCTAAATTTCTGTCCATACCATTGGATTTTGGATACAAAACCTCGATCGAATTTGTTTATCACTATAGCAAATGATGTTGAATTCTGAATTATGTTTGCTAAAATCACTTGTATAGTATTGTATTGCACATGAAGTTAATTCTATACTTCAAAACTGTGAAATTTAGTTAATTATGCTCAAGGGTAATTTTAAATGAACTTCATTTACAATTGTTGTAGGTACACAAGCAAGAAGACCGTAATGTAAGAAGAAGCAACAACATGCCAAAATCTTCACAAAGGGATCCAAGGTTCTCTGGATACAATTTGTTCACTGAAGAATTCTTCGAGCAATATGAGGACTACCACAAGCAGAAGAAGAGACATTAGGGGACATACTTGTTAGGACACATTGTAGTTGACCACTTGTGATGTACACGTACATATGTATTTATGACAAATTTGTATTCATGAGAATGACCTTCACCATTTGTTCTTTTGTAAATTGTCTACTGATGCTAGCTTCACAATTTTTATTCAATGACAACAGCAAATTTTTGCTTATGTTTTGATATTTGTTCATGGAATGAGAACATCAAAAGAATGGACAGGTTCTTAAATTTTTGCTTATGTTTTGATCTTTGTTTAGGGAATGAGAACAGTAAAAGAATGGACAACTAAATCAGGCATTTTATTAGCAATATCAGGCATTTGTATCAACAATATCAGTCATTTATATAAGACATATTAGTCATTTATATTAGTCATATCAGTCAATTTTAAAACCTACATTAGTATAACATAAACAACCAGAGCAGTGTATGTTAACAATAATATCAGTGGGTGTTAACAACAATATCAGTGGGCGTTAACAACAATATCAATAACTACTAACAACAATATCAGTACCTACTAATAGCAATATTAGTAGCCACTGACAACAACATCAATACCCACTAACAGCAATATTAGTACCTATTAACAATAACATCAGTACCCACTAACAACAATATCAATGAGCATTAACAACAATATCAGTAGCCGCTAACAACAATATCAGTACCTACTAACAATAACATCAGTAGCCACTGACAACAACATCAGTACCCACTAACAACAATATCAGTGGGCGTTAACAACAATATCAGTACCTACTAACAACAACATTGGTACCCACTAACAACAACATCAACATCGACTAACAACAACATCAGTACCCACTAACAACAACATCAGTACCCATTAACAACAATATCAATACCTACTAACAACAATATCAGTAGCCACTAACAACAACATCAGTACCCACTAACAACAATATTAGTACCTACTAACAACAATATTAGTAGTTACTGACAACAACATTAGTACCCACTAACAACAATATCAGTGAGCGTTAACAACAATATCAGTAGCCACTAACAACAATATCATTACCTACTAACAACAATATCAGAAACTACTAACAACAACATCAGTAGCAACTAACAACAATACAGTTGGCATTAACAATAACATCAGTGGGCACTAACGACAACATCAGTACCCACTAACAACAACATCAGTATCCACTAACAACAATATCAGTAGCTACTACCAACAATATCAATACTTATTAACAACAACATCATTATCCACTGGCAACAACATCAATCTACATTAACAACAATATAAATATGTGCAAATAAGATATTTTCTAGCTGCATATTTTTTTCAACGTCATTTACATTTGTAACACAATGTCAATATGTGTACATAAATGAAACTTGGATACAATTGTGTATTATATCCAACCTTCATTTACAACCTGCATATTTTTTTGCTGTTCTCATATCATGAACAAATATAATAAAAAACGAAAAAAAAATTCCTCTGGTAATTGAATTCAAATTGTCAAGTTAGCATCAATAGACAATTTACAGAAATACAAATGTTGAAGGTCATTCTCGTGAATACAAATTTGTCATAAATACATATGCACGTGTACAATGTACACAACAAGTGATCAACTACAATGTGTCTTAACAACTATGCTGCCTAATGTCTCATCTTCTGCTTCTGAGACTCTTCAATGATGGACAACACTTTTTGGCTTTGCACGTGTTGCTTGAAGAATTCTTCAGTGAACCAGAGAACCTTGTGTCCCTTTGTGTAGATTTCATTGTTGTTGCTTCTTCTTATGTCACACCCTTCTTGCTCGTGTACCTACAACAATTGTCAATGAAGTTCAATTAAAATTACCCTTGATCATAAGAATAAAGAGCACACTCCACAATCACAAGTACTACAAGTAAAAAATGGAAACCGTCAAAACAAGAATACATCTATTCTCTGTGAGAAACAAATACACCTTTGAAGAATAATCCTAAAAGAAGAGGGATGTTAAAAACACAAAACCAGCACAACAACATAATTGTAGTTTTGCAGATTTTTTTTTAAAGTAAAATCACATTGATCACTTCATCACAGTCACAGTCCAAATTAGTGTATTAACTACCAAAACCATAAGAGACATGATCAAGAATGTCACTTTTCATCAAAACTAAGGTAACCAATATAGGATCATGATAAAAGAAATTTCTATCAGAACATGTTCCTTGCTTTTGAAGAATTTAAGAACAAAATCTCCAATAATTTTCCCAAGTTATCATCATAAAGTAGTAAATATTATATGCTAACAGTATAATCATCACAAGAGAACGCAAAACATCCCTATTAGGATTGATACAATGGCAGATCAATTCCAAAAGGTTGTCAATTAGAAGAAAGAAAATTACCAATTTAGCGACTGCAGCTGTTCAGTTCTTATGGATGGAAATGGAGGCTGAACTCGAGCTTCAAATCTAGCTGCGACTGCGAAAGTGATGAGCTTCAACAAGAGACGTGGAAGAAGGAGGAGGAGTCGAACAAGGCGCCAAATGGACTTAGGGTTCACGCCTTCACCAAATGAAAGGACGAAATCAAAAAAGCGAATGGGCGTGAGGAATTCGCAAATCGCCTGAAGATATTTCACCTTTCCCACACGAGCGCAAATGGCGTCGGAGACGAGAGTGAGCGTCGTCAAGCAAGCATAGAGGAGAGCATAGATGAGCTTCTATCCTTGTGTACTGGCAGAAAAAAAGAGGGCAGTTTCAGCTTTCAAGTTGGAGAGATCGAAACTGGTGAAAACAATAGAGGCCAGGGGTATCAACGTCATTTAACTTTACATTCACATGTCAAAAAAGGCCTAGGGCCTTTTCTGACATGTGAATTATGTTTGAGCCTTTTTGACATTTTGTTGCTTAATTGGGCCCTCATGAGGATTTCCACTTCTTTTTATCATAATACATTATCATTATATGCAAGGATGAAGTAATTAAATTCGTCACAGTACGACGTAAAATTGTATCGTAGACGTAAAGATTTACTTTTATCAATAAATAGAGATTAATAGTGTGTAATTAAATAAAAATAAATTAAAAAAATTGATTTAGATATATTTTAAATCCAAATAATTGAAATTATATCCATCAACATTCATATTTTATCATATTGAACAAAGAATGTTTTTATAAAATTCATATATAAAGCCACTGAGGAAGATCACATCGAAAAAATTAGCATGAGTTTAAGAGTGTGTTGACATGATTTTCTAAACTAGAAACGAAAAACCCCTAAACTTGTTGTGTAAATTCGCGAATTTGACCGAGTTTTACAACTAGCATGAATTTAAGAGTGACTCAACATATTTTGTAAGATAGAAACGTAAAACGATAAATTCATATATTCAATTCACAAGTTTGACAATAATAATTATATGTTCATAATATGATGTACAAGAAAGAGTTGCGAACAATGGATAATACGTAGAGCAGATTAAGCCATATATTTTTTTTTTAAAAAAATGGTGAAAAAGAACCCTCAGTGAAGTTACTAGGGGGATTTCCTAATTAGTAGTTTATCTAAAGATTAGATTGTCAATAGAAAATAATTGAGCATGACCTCTTGTTAATACTGTGTGATCCATACTCCAGTTAATACCCCAGTTAGCAAGACTTTGTACATGACTCAAATTTTTTTCAGTTTTAAAAATCCCACAGGGCCATACATAATTAACCCAGAATGTCAAATCAAGAGAATCTTACAAGCTAAGTTTTAGAATACAACCAATAGAAAAATTATACGTGTAGCTAGAATCAGTGTTCACAAAATATGTTCTGGTACGTGTTGACTTCTTCAGGAAATCAACCCCATCATATCCCAATCTCAATTATATAAGCAACTTTCTATGTTGATATCTAACACCAAACAATCAAAAAAAGCCACATGCTTCATTCATCTTTATCTTGTCGTTGTTAATCAACCCTATAGATCTCAATTATAGAAAGAGACAAATTTGTAGGATAATTCCTACCATCCAAATAATCAGAAAAAGCCACATAGTTCATTGATCGATCTCATCATGGAATTCAAGAACAAGACAGGTTACCACCTAGCTCCATCCGAGGAATACAACATGAAAGAATCGCCAATATATAACTATGAAGATGGAGAGAAAGAGGATAAGAAGAAGAAGAAGAAAGAAAAGAAAGGTAAGAAGAAGATTCGTCACAGAAAGGCATTCTGGGTTTGCTGCTCCCATGTTCGGGTTGGGTCGAGGAAGTTGTTTCAGGATGAAAACAAGAAGAAAACGGAAGAGCTTGATGAAGGTGGATTCAAAGTCAAAGAAGAAGGGTTCTTTTTTTCCAGTGTTGAGATTGAGCCGAAAGAAGACGTGGAAAAAGTCAAGGAGCTTGTGGAGAAAATGAATAAAAAGTCTTGCTTCCTTGTCTGTTTCTCCCACGTTCGGGTTGCCCAATAAGATGCAAGAACATTCATTTTAATGTTCATCATGTTTACTTTAATTTGTTTGAACATGTTGCTTTACTCTCTCTCTCTCTCTCTCTCTCTCTCTCTCTCTCTCTCTCTCTCTCTCTCTCTCTCTCTCTCTCTCTCTCTCATTTTATCTGTTTGTTGTTGTGGTTGTAGACTTGTAGTTCAGTTGTTTGTAATAAATCGTCTGTAAGCACCATTTTCTTCTTGTGTTTCGAGGTTGTAGTTTATGAGAGGAGTGCCTCCAATCACTTTACTGTCCACCTATTCTCCACTTACAATCTCCATGTAATGACATTTTTAATGGTTGATTTTTTTTTAAATAACAAAAAATAATAATTAATAGGTTTAGAATATTGAATTAAAATTTAACTTAAACAATTCAGAAGTGTAGGTGATAAAAAAAAATTAATAAAAGTCTACGGAGTTGAAATATTTAAATATAAGTTAACCATTTAAATTTATTTATTTGAATTTATGTGTTTCTCTCTCCCACGAGATATTTGCGTCGAAAAAAACCTTTTTATTTCAAATAACCTTCACTTCCTATGTGATCTCCACCATGAGAAACTACGTACAGTTGAAATTTATTATGTTACAAAATATTATTATAATACTATCAAATAACAAAGATATAAAAATAGATTAAACGGTTAAAATTTGCATTTGTTTAAATTTATTAAAATATTTTATACTTTTTAATGTTTTATAAAATATTAATTCTCAACCGTATAAAGTTAATCAGACGGTGAAGATAAGAAACTGAGAGAAAGGAATAAGGGAAGTTGAGAGGTTTTCGAAAGTTATTTTTTATTTAGCAGGGAACTTAATAAGACTATATATATATATTTTTATGTATAACTGCTTGCATATGATGATCTCATGAAATAAATTAGTTTGATATACAAACAATCAACTCCTTAATCGCCAAGAAACCACCCTATATATACTAAACTTGATCATTCAACCGCAGTTAATTCTTATATATTATTATATGTATATGGTTCAAAATTTTCAGTTTTAAATACTTAGTACAGAATGACTTATTCAACATAATTTCGAAAGATCCAGATTGGCAATTAAATAATACGAGCTAAGACTCCTAATTCAGTAGACACAACAATACAAACGTGTAAGTCTGTAAGACTTCTTGAAGAATCAGCCCCGCCACATACGAATAAATAAAGAAACAGTGTTTTCTGGGCTGAGTTTATCATCAAACAACCCCCCCAAAACCCATATCAGTTCAGCGATCTCATTATTATGGAATCCAAGAAGAAGATAGGTTACGACCTACTTTCCTCTGAGGACACCTTCGAATACTTGAAAGAACCCATCTTAAAGGAATCACAATCATATAATATGGAAGAAGATGAAGCGAAAGAGAAGACGAAGAAGAACAAGAAGACAGAGAATAAGAAGCTTCGTTTCAGAAAGAAATTTGGGGTTTGCTTCTCCACTATTCAGATTACCTCCAGAGTATTGTTAGCTATGTAATACCGATGCTTCAAAAACACATACTTTGATCGAGTATTGCTATAATTTGCTATATATATGATGTTCTGTTTTGTATTTTACCCTACATGTATACTTGTATCTATGTATCATAGGTTGTGATGCTGATGAAAACAATAAAACGAAGAAGAGGGGTTATGATGAGTATGATATTATGAGTTCCACATTAATTAGAAAGTCGATTAGATTTAAGTGAGAGAGGTCCTTGAGTTTATAAATAGCACGTCAGTTGTGAGGCTCTCCAATAACGTGAGACTCAATATATTATCAAAGTCGTCAAAGATGGATTCCTATTTTAATTTTATGATGTTGAGACTGAGCTTGGGGAAGGCATATGATGACTTAGATTAGAACTTTGTTTGATCTGTTTAATTGGGTTTTGGAGGGTTGTAAATAAAAGGATTTGTATGCTCAACTCAGCCATGTTAGTGTTTATGAATAGTTGCTATGTTCAAATACTTGTATCAAGGTCTTTTTCATTTATTTTTTCCCCATAAACCAATGTTGCTTAATTTGATATTTCTTAACACTGAAAAACTCATATGTGCTTACATTCAGGACGAGATGGGTCTATTGTTAATGTAGAGATGTCTCATCTAGATCCCGTTTGGTTCAAGGAACTCACAAGAGTTCCTGGGAACATAACACAGTTCCCACTAGCGATACATGTTTGGTTACACAACTTCCCGTCAAACCAAGATCCCACCTTGCTCCATCTTCCCACAAACGTGGGAAATTAAAATCCCTCCAAAAATGGCGGGATATCAAAATCTTCCTGAGAAAGTGAATTAATGGGACAAAAAAGCCCCTTTGAAGGTGGTCTCTCGCAGCTTCTTTGAGCTCGGTTCTTCGTCCCCAAATCGCTCTCCCTCCAAAGACGCAGTCACGACCCGAGCTCTCTGGCCTTCTCGTTCCCAACGATGACAGTGAGGAGGACAACAGTGGTGGCTTGTCGAAGATGCAAGAAGGTTGCCGGTGGTCTGGTTCAAACTCTCGATATGAACTGTGAAACTATGAAAGAAAAGTTAAGTGTCAACAAAAGTTGCAAAAACAGTAATCCATCTTTCTCATAGTTTCACCACTTTCAATTTCTGCTACTTATTTTCATTCCTCATAACCAGCCTTCTTCTCCAATATGCTGAAATTAATTGCAGCACAGTTTCAGCTACTGTCAATTTATGCGTTCGAACTTAGACTCTTTTAGGTGAGTGTTACGTTCGAACTTGTCAATTTTGTTCGAACTTGTCAACTTTGTTCGAACCAAGTCATCCAAGTTACTGAACTTATGTCTGATATGACGCGAGAATTTTAAGGTCAACTTCAGAAATCCATATCTCTTTCGTCTAAACTCCTTTGAGCTTGCTTTTGGTGTATATGTGACGCATTGGGAGTCTAGTTTCATATGAAAAAAGTTTCGATCACCACAATCGGATCTGTAGTTTGAGAGATATGATCAAATTATTGAACCTTGTCCATGTAAAATGTAAAATAGAACCGAACAGAGTAGTGTGAATAGTGAATTCGAGAATGAAGTTACTGTTCATGTATCAGTTAGCTGTGCAATTGTTTAGCATATGTGTGTTTTAAAAATTTCATTTTATGAAACACAGTAATGTTTTCAATTGGCATTGTCAGATTCTTGCACTTGATTATAAACATTCGTATATGTTTTCTTGAAGCAATCTGGGTTCCTTTCCCTTTCTATCCTTCTCTTGGAAATCCTACTCACCTCCGGCCGTCATTCTAAAATTGTCGCCCTCACAGATCTCATCGGCAGCTCTTTTGATTTTCCTTCTCAACCATGACTGTCATGTCGTGGGTAGTCTGTTTCTGCTCGATATAAAAAAAAAAATCAGTCAAGTCTTTCTCTCTCTTTTTTATGTTAGGGGTATTATAGGTATTTTACCTCTCCTTCCCACTTAATTAACACCCAATTCTTCTTACCAAACAATCTATCTTCCCTCAACTTACTTATATTCTCATGTCTACCAAACAGCTCAACTTTTTTAAGTTCTCTCTCAATCTTCTCTTCCACTCCTTTCCCTTCTTTAAGTTCATTTCCCTCCTTAAATGTTCCTTGTACCAAACGGGCCCCTAGAGTTTTACCAGCATTATGAATATTCAAATCACTTTTTGTCTTTTAGTGTTTTTAAAGGTCTTTATAGAGGATTTTCCCTAAAAATTATATATTATAGATTTTTTAAAATTTTCATGGGATAAAAGTGATCTCAAACAAACTCATTATATTTTTAATAAAAAAAGGTTAAAGTCCAATTTTACCTGGTAAGTTTTTGCATAGAAAATGTAGGAATTCTAAATTTTTGTTGGATCAATATTTGCCCCTAACTATAAAAAATGTTAACCACGATGTTAATATTTTAATCGTTAATGTTAATTTTTTAATTGTTGAAGAAGACTTTACTCATTTTTTAATATTTTTGAAGCAAAGTTGATCCAACAAAAACTTTCCCATGACTTCTTTGTAAACAATTCTTAACCTACAAGAAATTATACCGCTAGTATATATTTTGAGTGAAAAAATTGAATTCAAATTTTATTTTGTCAAGGCACATCTGGGGAAGTCAAAATGATGGCTTAAAACCCATGTTCATACCGTGAACACGTCTGTAAATTAAAGAATTTGAAAAGCCGGTGGCGATTTACTATTGAATCCATCCTTAATTAAGTTGAATTAAAAAACAAAGAGGGACTATCACAAAAACAAAAGAA